>CM066051.1:68486154-69165467 GCA_033557465.1 Ichthyophis bannanicus | reverse complement strand
TTCCTTCTCAGATGCTCCTGAGAAGAAGCTGCCCCCCCCCCTTCTCCCTGGGAGGCATATGCTTGCAATGAGGATTGGGTCTTGCAAAGCTTCCACTTAGAAGGGTTATGAATAGGAATGACCATACAAGAATGTTTCCAAAGTTTAATCTAAAATAAGTGTCAGGCCGCAACCATCTCTTCTAACCAAGCTTGCAAGGCACAAACACATTCAAAGATACACATGCCTCGTTGCACACACTGGCCCTGATCCATCAGAAAGTGGAGTGGAGGAGTAGCCTAGTGGTTAGAGCAAGAGCTTAGTACCCAAGCGATCTGGGTTTGATTCCCACTGGTGTTCCTTATGACCTTGAGCAAACTCAAGTTTGTAACTCAAACTACTCTTGGAGAGGTGTGACCTAAATACTAACAAATAAATATCTTTTATACTTCAACAAATAGAGGGTGTGACCTGCATGGAATTGCGGGGTACAAATACTCTAACCACCTTACTGGGCAGCCTAGATGGATCATACTGGTCTTTATCTGACGTCATATACACTCGTATGTTACTAAGTTACTAGAATAAGAAACCAATGAACCCTCAGGGATTCTTCAAGTACAATTTAAATGCAATTTTACTATTTCTTATTGACAGGTTATTCAATTGTTAATCCTGATGTTATATTCAAGATTAAAAAAGAAGATGAGAAATATTTCAATCAATACTGTGAGCAGGAGGGAAAAGAAAATCGGAACGAGCCCCCCATAAGTAAGTAAATGTTTTGGATTTAAAGGGCTTTGCATTTTCAGATCACAAGCAATGGGTTATTAACATCAACCTAATATAATATTCTCAGAAACCCAGAGAACCCTTCTATTGTTTCTTCATCACAGGTCTTCCGATTGTAACGTCTGTGTTCTCCCTAAGCGTTAAACAAGAGCAAGATCTCCCCTTCACGGATCGTCCTGAATCAGGGACATCGAAACAGATTCTCCCGCCATTAACAAGCAAGTATAAAATTCCTCCTGGACTTCTTTACTAAGGTCCGCCAGCGCCATTTAGGAATTCAGCATTAGGAAGCCAATAGTCCATCTCCTCTCTCTTGGTCCCTACTGTTTGTTTTCCTACTATGGATGGGGCAAACTGATCGAGGGTAGGAAAGTTGGAGGGGTCAGTCTGATCAAGCCCTTCATCCTGGAGTGTCATGAGATTGATGCCTCGGGGTTGCTGAAAGACGTGGGAGGGGCATAGACGTGGGAGGGGCATAGACGTGGGAGGGGCATAGACGTGGGCGGGGCATAGACATGGGGGCATAGACGTGGGAGGGGCATAGACGTGGGGGGGCATAGACGTGGGCGGGGCATAGACGTGGGGGGGGCATAGACGTGGGAGGGGCACAGACACCTCTGCATTGTTGTGGCGGCAGGGGGCAACGTGTCCAGTGAGGACAGTGTGAGAGTTTAATCACAGAGGTATAATGTAAGACATCTACTGCATTAAAGTTCAGTTTTTGTACTGCAGGTGGGTTAATACAAATCATGGTTCATAATGTGAGCAAAAAATAAAATCCAAACATTAAAACAATACTGTTATTGCGTGGAGTGGAGGAGCAGCCTAATGATTACAGCACTGGTTTGGGAACCAAAAGACCAGGGTTCAATTCCTACTAGCACTCAACCCTCCATTGCCTCAGAAAAAAAATCCAAGTTATCAATGTCCCTGTTTAATGTACATTACCAAGTTTAAGTTACAATGTAAACTGCTTTGACTGAAGGATAAAGCGGTATAAAAAGCCCGTGAAATAAATTATTTACATTAGCATTCTTCTTAGTCCTCACACGTCTACATTAAAGAAAACGAGGACTTACGCACGCACTAATGTGCTAAATTGTACTCTTGAAGACATGCATATTGCACAGTCCTGCTTGTGTTGTGCTAATGTACTGGAGCATACTAGTCCACTGAAAAACCAGTTCAGTAAAAGCTGGTAATTAGGACTTTACTGCAGCTTAGACCAGGAGGGACGGCTACCCATAAAAATGTTCAGCAGATTCAACATGGGGTCCAGAGTCGATATGTTGAAGGGCCCTGCAGTGACCCCCCACCCCACCCATCCTCCCACACAGCACTGACCGCATAAACACTCTTTAAAAAATTCCTTTTGTTTGTAGAACAGCCCAAAGTATCTAGACAGTAATTCATTTATTGCATTTAACAACAAATCACTTTTCTGGATGTGCAGCATGTACAATAAAATCTTAAAAATAAATAGTTTCTTCTCAAATTCCCGCTTTGCCTGCCTTATCAATGCTTTGCATTTAACTTTGCCAGTGCTTGTGCTGTTCCAGTTTTCATCATTTGGCTCTTTTTTCCATTTTCTGAAGGTTGCTCTTTTGGCAGCAACAGCCTCTCTGACCTCACCTTTTAAACCATGCTGGCATTTTTGGACTTTCTTCCACTTTTCTTAATGCGTGGAATACAGCTGGTCTGGGCTTCGAGGATAGTATTTTTAAATAACACCCAAGCTTGCTGTAAGTCTTACCTTTGGAACCGCTCCTTTTAGTTTTTTCCGAACTATATTCCTCATTCTATCATAGTCACCCTTTTGATCACCCATTATTACTACTCTGTTTGTGGCTTTTGTTAGCTTCCTTGATTTCTTCCCCTTCATAAATGGAATTTCAATCCATAGAGATTCTACAGCATATTTTGTTCCCTGCAAGACTTTAATCCTTTCTGACTCAATGCCCTCTCTAACATAGAGCGCAACCCCTCCACCCAATTTGTTCAGACGATATAGTTTGTATCCAGGTATCACAGTGTCCCACTGGTTATCCTCCTTCCACCATGTCTCTGAGAGTGCAATCATATCTAACCTCTCATTTAATGCTATATATTCTAATTCTCCCATCTTATTGTTTAGACTTCTAGCATTGGCATACAAGCATTTTAGAGACTGTATTTTATTAATATTAATCTGGCTATTGGTAGGCATGGGTAATGGGGAATCTTTATGCTCTGTCTGCTCCTTACTCAAGGGCATTTGGGCTACTATACTCCCTTTTGGAACCTCACTGCTTTTGGTAGTATCCTTCAAGGATACCTTTGTCCGAACCGTGCGCTCCTGGGTGACTGTCGGCTTTCCCCTATTTTCTATACTACATAGAGACAAAAACAAGCCGTCAGTTTCAAATCCACGGACTCTGTAATTTTCCGCAGCAGCTCACAGTCAGATAACAATCCATTCTTGATAATCCAGCCAGCCTCCCGCAATGCCTTTTGAAATAGTCAGTGTGTAGCCTTCAACCTCTAGGCAGAATATTCTCAAGTCTACCAAAAAGGCTTGGTCTCGATTTCCAGTGAGCCTAGCCTGAATAAATTTCTATGTGCACCAGTAATACATATAGCTTGTGAGGTCTAGTGACCAGAACATCCCCAACGTTATCCACACAGTGAAAGGGTGAGAGTGGGGGACACAGAGTAGATGGCATCGAGAAATTGTCCAGATAGAGGCCATATTCAGCCACTATCCTGGTAAGTTATGGGGGTCATTTTAGAAGCCTTATTTATGCTTTGGACATCTGAAAACAGAGAGATCTCCCATGCCATTTTAGAATCCAGCTCTGGGGACATCCAAATCTGAACGGCAACGTGGAGGAGGCATAGTTAGGGCAATCCCAGAGACCGGGACGTCTCTGTCTGACCACAGAAACGTCATGGATGTCCAGTAGTCTAACCCTGGCACCTACTTCAAGGCACAAATAGCAACAAACAAGCATCTGAAACGTGCTCGTTTTCACTGAAAAACATCCAGAGTGTGTAGAGAAGAATACCCTCCATCAACCTCAGTACACAGCACAGTGTCAACAACAGCAGCAGTGCGATTTGAACCTTGGCTGCCCCCAGCCCACTACTCTAACCATTAGGCTATTCCTAGATATCTGGGTTCTGTAATACCGTTCTGGGGATGTCAAGGTAGACACCCCCACAGACGTCCATATCGGGCGAATCCAGGCTTGTGAAATGGCATCTGCACCTCGACACGCCTGTAATTGTTTTCCATATGTTCTGGATTAGACGTCCCAGCTTGGACAGATCTTCTAAAATTCCCCTCCACACAATTGGTTTGGGCCCGCTATAGAACTAAACTAAATGGAGCGTGGCAGGTGGCAGTCGCCATATTATAGTAATATTCAGCACCGCCGACTGTACACCTAGAGACACTGAATATAGTTTTCACATAAAAACCAGCGCCAGTGTTTAAAGGAATCTGCTCATCACCACGGCGGAATAGAAACCCCTATCTGTCTAAGCGCCAACGGGCCTATAGCAGGTGTTTCTTCTAAAGAGCGAACTGTCCTTTAAAGTTATGTGTATATATTCAGAATGGCACTTAGACAGCTATCTGCCATGGAAAATGTATATACGTTTAAACAGAAAGCTTTGCGCTTAAGATATACAGCGGCCACACGGCTTCATTGTAACCATCTCCTTCTATAACAGGCTTCTCGGATGTCAAACCTGATATTTTAATCCGATTTAAGGCCGAGGGATTCGGGGCCGAGTCCCAGGACTCTGAGAAAAGAGGAAATCCGACCTTGACAGATACATGTAAGGAACTGCACGAGGCAGGTATGTGGGGTGGATTAAATCTACTGATGGACTGGGCCAGGCACTGTGAGAATGAAGTGCTATAAACTAGGCCTTTGTCTTGATAATTTCTCTGTCCTCGTTCCATTATTTCTGCTTTCTTCCCCTCGATTTCTAAATCTCTGTTTTCTTCTCCCTTTCTCAGTCTGTCTCACCGTTTTACTACAGATGACCACTCTCACCACAGGCGACGTCTCTTCTCCTCCTGCCAGCTTTTCACTTCTGACCCTTATGAACTCTCTCCTCGCTTTCATTCCTTTGTTTTATTCCACTTTTCTCGTATTTTTCTCTCATCACCTGCTGTCGCTCAGCCCCTAGAGTGTTTTTGAACTCCCTCAGTGCTGTTGTGAGATGGACATCCTTCCTCGATCCTAGCAATTGGTAGGTTTTGTTTTCTGCGAGGCATGTGCTTGTTAGCAGCCAGACAGAGGATGGCAGGATGACTCTACTGGAAGAGACTGAAGGCCTCTAATCTCAGCACTAGGCAGGAGGAGGGCATATAGGCTCCCATGGAAGCAACTGGAGGGAGGGAGGGTGGGCGGGATGCAGAGTGACCACCGATATCAATAATAGGAGGGAGGGAGGGAGGTGGGAGAGCTCAGCATAGGCAGCACCAGGAGAAAAGGTCACAGGAAGGCCCAGTTTTGTGGTGGCAGGTTGCTAACAGTTCGCACAGTGGATATTTCATCTCATGCATATTCACTGTGGAGATTCGAAGAGCTGACCGGCTAGACGTGCCTTGAGCACTGGATCGAGAACCCCTGCTCTTGAGTAACGGAGTTGCATAAGGTAGATTTTCATGAAAGCGCGCAGGCCACTGGTTCAGAATTCTAAAAAACGGCAGCGATGCATAAGGTGCACTGATCCACCTAGTGAAAGAGGAGTTCCACAGGGCTCTGCCCAATCTTCAGCTCTGTTTAATGTTTATCTGCCTCCTCTATATCCCTTGTTGAGAGAGTTGAATAGCTCCCTAAGAACGTGTGCCGATGATGTCCTTTCCAATGCTCCATTTATTATTTCACAAGGATGACAGGCAACAAGTCTACTACAACATTTTTCCAAAGCAGCAAGTTGGTACTCCTCGAGAATATTAGCTGTCAATGTAAAGAAAACAGAGGCGGTGGTGGTTACCAGAAATTTTGATCATTTGCCTCCAACGAGGGGACATAGGATGAGGGTGAAGGGAGATAGATTCAGGAGTGTGATATGCGGAAATATTTCTTTACGGAAAGAGTAGTGGATCCGTGGAATAGTCTCCCAGTGGAGGTGGTAGAGATGAGGACAGTATCTGTATTCAAAAAAGCATGGGACCAACACAGAGGATCTCTAAAGGTAAAAAGGGGACTGTTGTAGTGGTTGATATGGAAGGACAGACCAGATAGGCCATGTGGTCTTTTTCTCTCGTCATATTTCTACGTTTCTATGACTCTCAGTGGTATTTCTGAACCGATTACAGTAACCAATCGTAATCAGCATTTGGGAGTGATTTTTGATTCTCATCTGTCTTTTGTTCCTGCAAATTAATAAAGTCTTACATTCAGTAGTATTAGTAGTTGTTGCAGCTTAAAAAAAACTGATCATTTGTATAGCACTACAAGGTGTAGGCAGCACTGCACAGAGACATGTAGGAGACGGTCCCTGCTCATCGGAGTTTACAGTCTAGTCAAGACGGACAACACAACAGCTGGGGACTAGGATATTTATTTATTTATTTAATTTAATTTAACAAACTTTTATATACCGCAGCCTTCCGTTGATCAGGTGCGGTTTACAAATAACAGTTGAGGAGACAGAATGGCATTTCTGTTTACATTGAACATTATATGAACTATATACATGAACAATTTAACTTTTAACTTTTTAAACTTTGGAGAACTATGTACAATTTAAACTATGTACAATTAATTATGTACATTAAGTTCAACAGTATCAACATCATTAGGCAGTGTCAAAGTCAAGCTATCATAAGGCATTGCAGTGTTAGTTTCAGTGAGTTATATAGATCATCCCTTTTCGTTTAGGAGTTGAGAATTTGCTAGTGGGCTGTAGTGTGAGATAAAGAGGTGAGTTTTTAAGGTTTTACGTAGTACTTTAAGGTCGGTTAAGGCTCTGATTTCGTCTGGTAGTGAGTTCCAGAGTATAGGGGCAGCATGGGAGAATGCTTTTTTATTGGTTGTTTTTGTGGTCTTTGTGAATTCTTTTGGAATCTTTATTTTGTTGGCGTTGCCTCTTCTATGTGCGGATTGGGGTGTGTCTTTAGA
Source organism: Ichthyophis bannanicus (assembly GCA_033557465.1). Classification (NCBI taxonomy): domain Eukaryota; kingdom Metazoa; phylum Chordata; class Amphibia; order Gymnophiona; family Ichthyophiidae; genus Ichthyophis; species Ichthyophis bannanicus. The sequence continues at coordinate 69,158,574 of CM066051.1, read as the reverse complement.
TAGTAGTTTATTTAGTGGTAGGATTATTTAGGATATGTCTGGGGGAATGGTAGGAAACACATAGGAGAGCAGGATACTACGCGGATCAGGATCCGAAAGCAGCCTCAAAGAGGTGAGGTTATAGCCTTGATTTAAAAAGGGGAAAGATGAAGCCTGACGTACCAACTCAGTTTGTACCAGGCATAAGGAGCAGCAGGGTGAAGGGATCAAAGTCTAGAGTGGGCAGTGGAAGAGAAGTTGATTGATTTAAAGTAGTGCTACAGTTGACGGTCTGTCCTTATTTAGATTAGTGTAATGCCAATAGCGGTCTACCAGATGTGGCAATAAAATTATTATTATTAAACATTTATTAAGCATTAGTAGGTATACGCAGCACTGTACAAACACAGATAAAGACAGTCCCTACTTGTTAGATCTTACAATCTAATGAAGACAAACAAGACAGAGTTAATTTTTAATTTAATTTAATTAGCAGGTTTTTATATACCGCAACTTCCATAGATCAGTTGCGGTTAACAATGAACAAGCAAGGTTGTTTTACAAGGAACGGCAGTAAACATCAATGCTGTTTTTACATATAACAGTGTAAACAATAATGGGCTCAATCTAACAGTACCAGGTTGGTAGAATTGAGAACTATATACAGTGAACAGAGTTAGAAAGTGGATAGAATAGGGAGGGATAAGGAGGTACAAGGGAGCCTCAAAGAAGTGGGCCTTCAGCAAAGATTTGAAGAAGGGCAGAGATGAAGCCTGTCGTACAGACTCAGGGAGTTTGTTCCAGCATAAGGAGCTGTGAGATGAAAGGACCGAAGTCTGGAGTTAGCAGAGGAAGAAAAGGGCAAAGAAAGGAACAAGCCAGTAGAAGAGCGGAGTTCACGAGGAGGGCTGTGGAGGGAGAGGAGAGATAGTGAGGAGCAGCAGAATGAATGCACTTGAAGGTTAGAAGGAGGATTTTGAATTGGATGCAGAAGGGAAGCCAATGAAGTGATTTGAGAAGGGGGGGTTACATGAGAAAAACGAGGCTGGCGAAAAAGTAGATGTGCAGCAGCGTTTTGAACAGATTGAAGGGGAGCGAGATCACTTGGAGTGAGACCTGCAAGTAGGAGGTTGCAATAGTCAAGATGGGAAGAGATTAAAGACTGGACAAGCATTCTAGCAGTGTTATCAGAGAGGAAGGGGCGGATTTTGTAAATGTTATAGATAAAGAAGAGAGAGGTTTTGGCAATTTGTTGTACGTGTAAGGAGAAGAAAAGGGTGGAATCAAAGATAACGCCAAGGTTACGGGCTTAGGAAAGAGGATAAAGAAGACAGAAAAAAGGAGGAAGGGGAGAGCAGTGCTTAGGGGGAAAGATAAGTAGCTCAGTTTTTATCATGTTAAGATTCAATTGGCGGTGAGACATCCAGATGGCAATGTCAGAGAGACAAGCAGAAATACGTAGTGCCAGATAAATATCAGGAGAGGAGATACAGATTTGAGAATCATCAGCCTAAAATAGGTACTGAAAACCATGGGAGTTGATGGGAGAACCAAGGGGGACTGGGTGTAGAGAGAGAAAAGTAGAGGGCCCAAAACAGAAAGCGGTATAGGGGAAGAGGAGGAACCATTAGAACAAACACAGAAAAAGTGATGGGAGAGAGAACCAGTTACCACAGAACACTGTCGCCAGAGTTATAGGGGGGCTGAAACGTTATGATCACATCACACCTAATGAGACTTCATGGATTGCAGAGTAGATACCGAATTTTGTGGTAATGCTTTTGTTTGATTTTTAAAATTATACACAAAATTTCTAATTATTATGATTTCGATGATACACTGCAGAAATATGAGCCTTGTCGAGCGTTACGGTCATCGCAGCAAAATTTCCTTTCGCTGCCTGCTTTATCAGTAACACAGACGGTATAGACGCCCTTGCGAGGCCTTTCAGTATATGGTCCTAAATGCTGGATTTCATTACCAGCAGCGATACATTCTGAACACGATGTTTTGAAGTTGTGGTAAATTGTTCAGTCTTATCTATTTTGGTAGGCCTTTAATCTAATTAATTGTGCCCATATCTTTTAATCTCAGTGTCCTGTAAGGTTTTTTTTTAATTTATTTCAGTAGATATTTAATATGTCTTATTATATGTGCTGGTTTGTTTAATATTTCTGAATGTGAGCTTTAGTTTCTGTTTATTATTTGCATGATGACGTAAACGTCTAAGGAATGCAACTATAAGCGGTTGTACATTTAATATATTAAACTGTAAAATTTTCATTATATTGTTGTTGCAACCCTCTCCCCCTCCCCGCTTTTCTGGGCTACCTAGGATGGAAGAATTTTGCTGCTTTGTCTTTCTCATCTATGCTTGTTGGATGAACAGACGGGAAAATTGAGGAGCTCTACATAGCACAGATGACCATAGCTTGCAGAATCCACTAGTTCACTGTATACATCTTTCCTGCCTACCAGCTGCTGCAAGCTGCCATGCACTGAAAAGGACATCGAGAGTGATAGAATTGGACTTAACGCCCAACAGGAACAGACCAGCCAGTGTTAAATCAGTCCTGCATGCTTAGCTCCAGTCAGTGATGGGGGAGAGAGAGTAAGAACTTTATTTTCAGAGGATCTGAGGAGCAGGGCCAGATCTAGGAGCAGCTAGGACAAGAGGGCAACGAGGGGAGAGTGCCGTAGACAGACATCACAAATTAACATCTCCTTTCACTTGGTTTTACCCAAAGTGAATCTGATTCCTTGGAGACTGTATCCAAACTAAGAGGAATCTTCTCAATCAGGCATGGCTTTCAACCATTAGGCAGGGTTAGGCGGTGCAACCGCACCTTGAATATTGTGTGCAATTCTGGTCGCCATATCTTAAAAAGGATATAGCATTATTAGAAAAGGTACAGAGAAGAGCCACCAAAATGGTAAAGGGGATGGAAGGATACCCCTATGAAGAGAGGCTTAAAGGTTTAGGGCTCTTCAACCTGGAAAAGAGACAGTTGAGAGGAGATATGATAGAGGTCTATAATAAATGAATGGAATGGAATGGGTAAACGTAGATCGATGTTTACACCATCAAAATATAGAAAGACTAGGGGACATGCAATGAAGCTATAGTGTAACCCGTTTAAGACTAATAAGAGAAAATATTTTTTCACTCAACATGTAATCAAACTCTGGAATTCGTTACCAGATGATGTAGTAAAAGCTGTTAGTATAGCTGGGTTTCAAAAAATGTTTAGACAAGTTCCTGGGAGAAAGGTTAATAAACCATTATTAAAGAGGAACCAGGAAATTCTCTTTCACCACAAGCGCAATGGATATGTGCAATAGCAGAGAATATAAATACCAAAACATACACTGGCTTACAGATATGAGGAGGAAAAAGACCTCAGTGATATAAAGGAGCCAACACAAAGGCCGGCTTCACATTCAGTTACAGGCCAATAGAAAGTCCTCAAATCATTGAATATCTTAGATAGATATTCGTGTAAATTCAAAGAAAGGAATGCAGGTCAAGGCAAACAAATACTTAGCTTGGCATTGAACTCGAAGGACTGTCTCCACGCCGGCGCTAAGTGTTTCACTTCTGCTGCCTCAGGGAGCGGGACTCTCAACTTTGTTCACCAACCTTAACAATTTTGCAAAAGACAGAGTATATAACATAAGCCACATCAACCATTACCTCAAAACACATCTCTTATAATAGCCATGATCTAATGCAATAATGACACAAGGAAGCCAGTTCTTTCTCACCCTAATACTACTTAAAAGAAAAGAAGGGCATAGCAACCACACTCTCAAGTAGGGATAAGTATCTTCCCATACTTTCTAACTAAGAAATCGCCCATTACCCCTAGCTATAAAAATGAAACAAGAAAAGTTTCTCTCTAGTTCACATCAATGCACTTTTAGGCTCACTCATAGCAGAACAGTCATTTATCCTCTCAAACACGGCATATGGTAAGCTAACTCTGAATTTTCGTAGCTATCGGTCATTTGCTAAAATGTATTCCCTGCATAGCAAGTATTCACAGTAATATCCCAACCGGTTCATGATGCTAAACTGTCAGGACTGTGAAGCCTCACAACTGTAGCCACATACACAGTCTAAATTCATAGCACAGTACTTATAATATTGAATTCCAAAAGGGCTTCAGACCGCCGCGCCGATCAAACAAGTTGGCTTAAAATGCTCAAAAAGACGCCAAGCATGCGTCTTAAAAACAGTAGCTCGCATTAGGACATCGGCAACAGCTGAAAGGAATCCCTGTCAAAACCAGCCGAACTGGGGAAAACAGTGTGACAAACAGCAGTCACAGGTAACACAACAGATCATTGAAGCTGGTTGATACTTTTTGCTTTGCTGTTCAGTTTGAACAATTTATGTCTTGATTCACTGCTAAAAACAGCAGTGAGCTTCTATCGCTAAGACGAGGTTACTTTTAAACGAAAGCAATAGCCAGGAATATAAGTCCAAGACCTCCACACTACCACTCCTAACCTAATGGACCATAAAGACACTAGACTAGAGCTACCAACATGTTTTCCAATCAATTTATTCATTTAAACCGCCAGGTTCCACAGATCCTAGAAAGAAGATTCGCTGCTGTTTCCTCCGAATAAGGGATTTCTCATGATCCCTGCTCTACAGAATATAGGAATGTGATCAAAACAAAACACCACAAACCATCAATAGCCATGTTGTAGGGCCATGCAATGTTTCACTAAAGGAGCACCCTCAACCATATGTTTAAGCTTACTGCAGTGTTTGATCAAGCGGACCCGGAACTGATGCTTTGTTTTTCCCATATAAGCTAAGCCAGAAGGGCATAAAATAATATGAAATGACAAACTCGGTCATGCACGTGTCATTTATATTATTCTTGTTTTCGTTTAAAAGTAACCTGGTCATAATGATGGCAAGGTAGAAAGTCAACGTAAAAGAGGAAGGCCAGCAATGAGATGGATCGATACAATAACAGCAGCTTTGGGTGCCAATCTGTCAACAATGAGCCGCCTGACGAAGACCGAGCACAGTTTAGGACAATTATCCAGAGGGTCGCCATAAGTCGACACCGACTCAACAACACTTAACATCAACAACATGCACTTTTACAGGATTGTTGTGGTTGAGGTGATGTTGGGATGATCATGATTGTTGAATTTAATTATCAAAATCTTGAGGGTGAAGGTTTGCTTAGGGTACCCAATACTCTTGCATCACTCCTGGTACAAGAGTGGACATGCAGTGAGGACAAGAAGAGGAAACAGATAGCTGAAAGTATAAGGCATATGCTGGAGATTCCCAGCACTACCGTTCGCGATTACCTTACTGTTTTAAAGGCGTTTGAGAGCACAGAGAATGGAGAAGGTCTATACCTCCAATTTCAGTTGTGTCATCAACTAGGAGAGAAACTCTCTTGATGACCTGCATCAACCAGAAAAATGAATCCAGAAATGTAGACCACAGAAAGGACTGCAATACCGGGATGAATATTGTCTTTGAATGGAACAAGTTATCCGAGGAGCTGTCCATGATGAGACTCAAATTGGGAGACTCCCTGAAACATCCTCTGGGATTTCCCAGCTGTTAAGAAAGGCTTGTGAGGAAAAGGTACAGGCCCCATGGGAATAACTCAAAGCTCCTTCTTAGCAGATTTGCTGCTTTAGATGTTTTAAAATAAGTTAATGTACCAATCACCAGTGAAATCTTCCAGCAGCTGATGGACCTTTAGAGGACACCGACACCAACCACATCATCCTGAGAAAAAGGACCATCTTGTTATGCTTCAAATGAGAGGAGAACGCCTGCTGAGCAGAAATCCTCAGCTGTTAGCGTTAGCCCTTACTGAAGCAAGGAGAGGCAGGTTTCTGCTTTAAACCTCAAACCCAGACTTTGAGAATCCCTTTAGCTTGGATACAGTCTCCAAGGAATCAGATTCGCCCTATCAGAAGAAAGAATAAACTCACATCCTCGGTCCACTTGGCTCGGTCCTTGACTATCTTCTCTGAATCTTGGCTGTAACTAAATCATGCTGGCTCATGCTGGCTTGGTCTTGTGAAGGGAGATCCTCTGGGTCCCAGCAGCGTAGCATATGATGGATCTGGGGTGGTCTGATAGAAAAGGCATGTTACATGGACATGCTTGCACTGGGGACCTCTCTATACCCAACTTTCTAAAATGGGTCTGGGAACATCTCTGTGATACGCATGTCTGAATGCCTGTTTTCAGATGTCCAGATCATGAATAGAGCTTCTAAAATAACCCCCTTTCAGAGCTGGGGCTTAACATGATACACGGCTGGGTAGATCAGACAACATCCGCCTGTGGTCCGGTCAGTTCCTGCTCCCCAGCCTAGCAATGTCTGAAAACGAAACAATTCTAGCATTGGCTGGTCTGTTCTTGTCAATCACAGTGACTGATTTTGTGAGACAGAAATCTCTCTGTCCTTTTCAGTGCGGGGCAATTTGCAGAAGCCGTCAACATGGTGTATAGAGCATATTCTTAACAGTGAGCTGTTTAATTTCCAAGGCTGTGGTTGCATTTGTCGTGCTGAGTTCCTTATGGTTTGTCTGTTCATGCAACAAGCTTAAATGCAGCAGATTCTCGCCACCTAGACAGCCCTGAAATTGGACCGCATGGGACATTGCTTGTGTTACCTTTAAGGGTTCCTTCTCCTTGCACTATTGCAGAGAGTTCTTAGTTCCTTTGACTAGGATACTTAAATTTTCAGAGCTCACAGAATTCCCATCAATTTATTCTTAGCTAAGGGCCCATTTCTACTAAAACCCGCTAAGGATTTGCAATTAACGTGTCAAACAAGTGCTCATTCCATATCGTCCTGCTAGACCAGTCCAGAGAAGTGGATTGTGTTCCCCTACCAGCAGATTGGTGGAGACAAAGAACCAATGAAAAGCTCATGTTTTAATAGCATCACTCCCATGCCTCTATCCAACTCAGCCACCAGAGTGTTTTTTTGTCTCTAGCAGATGGTGGATAGATTATCTCCAGGAACAAGCAGGAATGTAGTCTTCACATATGGGTATCGTCGGTTCCAACGGAGCCTACGCGGGAACGCTCCCCAGCGTACAAAAGGAAAGCCTTTGGGAGTATCCCACAGCGCCTGCATGCTGCCTTCCCACCTTTCCAACTCTCCTTCCTCAGTTTTTCATTTTCCGTGGAGCCGACAGGACGCATACCCTGTCACCGCAGAAAATTTCTTCTTCTTTTTATGTTTTGTGGTCGCGTCTGCCTTCATTCGATGCCTACCTTTACCGCTGGTTCTCTTTTCTTCTTTTTTCAAGCCCCCCCCCCCCCTAGCTTTCTAAAAGATTTTTCTTTCAGGGACCTTTCCCCTCTCAGTGCTAGGCGCCATTTTGGGCACTAGGCCCACTTTTCTTCAAACATGGAGAAACCAGCTACTGGTTTCAAGAAATGTTCCAAGTGTGGCGGTACCATATCCATCACCGACACCCATAACTGGTGTCTCAAGTGTTTATGTCCTGACCATTCTCCATTGGAGTGTCTCTCCTGCACAAAGATGACTAAGAGGGGCCTGCAGAATAGAGCTGCAAAACTCGGTACCCTTTTTGCCACAGATACGATGTCAGTTGCATCAACATTTTCCAGGGCTTTATCTTCCTCCCATGGATCTCAGGTAACTAAACCTAAGTCTTCTAAGACTTGGCCGGTCCTCAAAGGGTAGATCTCCTTCCAGGTATCGAGATGCCACTGGCGTTGCCCTCAAGGAAAGTTCACCGGCAAAACATCCCTGGCGGGAGTCTTCGGTCTCCAAAGCACTAACAGGGCTCCAGAATGTTCCAGAGGCTTCCACCTCAGTAGAACTACTGGTGCCATGTTCTGGGGTCGTACCCGCTTCCACCAGTGCCGACACCCAGGCATCGGCAGGAGCGATGGATCAGAGAATCCTCGCTATCGAACGCAGTCTAGCGGCCCTCTTAGAAGCTTCGGTACCGCTAAGACCGCTACAGATGGTTCCACAGGAATCGGTACTGGTACCGAACACACCTGCCTCGGCTGATATGCTTCCCCCATGCCGAGCCTTGAGTCTATCTCGGGCATCGAGGGGCTGGTACTGAGACACCCCGACACTGACTTCGAGCGATACCAGTACCGTGCGTTGCAGGAACACCCGGCGCAGAGATACTTCGAATCCTCCGATTCCAATGACTCTGATGACTCTGCCGGTACCAGAGCTATCCTTCCGGAGGATCCATCCTTCTCCTCAATGCAGAATGTCTCCTCCAGAGGACATGTCCTTCCAGGACTTCATACGTGATTTAGCTCGAGGTCTTTCAATCACGGTGACTCCGGAGAAAGAGCCCAGAGCAGAAGAATTAGAAATTCTTCAATACCTTACAGCTCCTAAGGATGCAGCTACCTTTCCCATTCACAGAATCTTGCATGATCTTATGCTAAAAATGTGGGAAGCTCCTTTAACAGTGTCTCCACACTCTCGACAACTCGATATCATGTACCGAGTTCCAAGCTGTCCTGGTTTTCAAAAGACTCAGTTACCACACCATTCAGTGGTAGTGGAATCGGCAATGCATAGGATTAAGAGTGCTAAAACGCATTCTTCCAATCCTCCAGGCCATGAATCGAGGACACTCGATGCCTTTGGGCATCGATGCTTCCAATCCTCCATGTTATCAGCCAGGATCGGCTCCTACATTCTCTATATGGGAATGTTCCTCAAGGAGGTTGCAAGAGACTTGGAGCTCATGAGCCCTCTTCTCCCTGAGGAAGAAAGGGGGGAATTCCCTACTCAGGTCGAACATACCCAGAATGTATCTAAGTTCACGAACCGTGCAACCTTTGATTGCTTTGAATGCATTAGCAGAACCTCTGTTATTTCCATCGGTGCACGTCGTATTGCCTGGCTTCAGGCATCAGACTTAGAACAATGGATGCACGATAAACTGGGAAACATTCCTTGCACAGGAGAAAATCTCTTTGGCAAGGATTGTCAAGACAAGGCTGATCAGATTGAATCTGAAAATACTACCTTGAACAGACTATCAGTCTACAGCAAAGAAAAAGTCAGTCAAGAAACCCTTTTTCAACAAGAAAAAGAGATTTTACCCATCTTACACTCATCCAGGCCACTGTCCAGGTTATACTCCCCAAAAGGGGCAGCAAGAAACCAGACAGCAGAGGAAGCCACAAGTTCCAAGAGCTCAACTGGCTCAGCAGACTCAGCCCCCTCAGGGGCTTTGACTCCTTCCTAGAGAACTTAGTTTTTCTGCCTCTGAAAGGTCCGGAACCCCTTACCATCCTGGGCAGGTTATGCCATTTTTCCAGAAGATGGCAACAAATAACTTCAGAAAACTGGACTCTGTCCATTGTATGAGAGGGGTACAGACTTCACTTTCACAGTATGCCCCCTCCTACAATCATAAGACAGTTCAATTCTCAGGTCCCTGCCACCGATCTCTTGTGTCAGGAGGTCGCATCACTTCTTGCTCAGGGAGCAATAGAAGAGGTACCCATATCCCAACAGGGTACGGGGTTCTACTCCCCCTATTTTCTCATCCCAAAGAAACAGGGGGACACTGGCCTATACTGGACCTCAGAGAATTAAACCAGTATCTGTTAAGAAAAAAATTCAAGATGATCACCCTCAGAACATTCCTGCCATACCTTCAGAGTCAGGATTGGCTATGTTCTCTAGATCTAAAGCAGAGGTCTCCAACACGCGGCCTGTGAGAGAATTTTGGGCGGCCCGCAACGCATTTGGGGATAATAAAAAAAAAATAGACATTTTATTTATTTATTTTTCTCTCGCCGCTGTTTTCCATGCACCTCTTCATTCCAGCGGTGAGGTCCGACTTCCCCGTCGCTGCTGGCAGCTCCTTTCAATTAGTGTTTTGTTTGGAATAACAGTGAGGTGGGGGCACATCCTTCCTGCGTGTCCCGGAAGAGCTTGTGTGCGCGGCGGCGGCTGAGCAGGAAGTTGGAAGCGAGGAGCTAGAGCGGAAGTAGCCGTTACAATTCGCCGTTATCACCACCGGGGATGGTGAGCGATTGGTTCTCTCAAGCTTTCCTTCTTATTGTAGTAGTCAGGCTCCGCAGCCCGGGAGAGGACGGGAAGACGTGATGGGAGGCGGCTGAAGCTAGGGACGGGCGGAGGGGAAGCATCACGAGAGCCATTGCGCTGGTCTCTGGGGCCAAATGGACTCATTATACTGCACGGTTTTGTTTTCTTTTAAAAAAATTTTTTTTTTGTGTTTCTTTGTTACAGTAGAAATATGCAAAGTAAATGGAAGTTTGCAGTCCAAAAGTCAATAAAAAATTCAACATAATAAGAACATAAGCACAGTCACCTTCAATTTCTGTTAGAGAGAGAGGATTAGGCAAGCTTTGCCGTAGGTCCTGTATATAGTATTCTTGGTTGGTTGTTTTTCGACCTAGTTTAATCCGATGGTCTACTTCTGTTGCCTCTGCTGTCCTTCTCGAGTCATGGGGAGGTTGACAGGAGGTTTATGGTACATAGTTTGTGTTTTTGTTACTGCTTTGTCATTATGATACTGGAGTCCAAGCCAGAAGGGGAGCCCTTAAGTGGTGACATCGAGATTCTGGCATGCTCAGTCCTCAGTTGCTGAAAGAGGGGGAAAGCCTGTCTGTATCCTGGACTGGACTGGACTGGACTGGAGGGACTTCTGGAAAGACAATTAGCAGGTAAGGTCTAATTTTCTCCATCTCCATGGATGGAGTAGAGCTCGGTAGCCCCTACAGACCTTTGTTGGGTGGCAGCATTGGCATCATGTTCCCTTTTGGTCAAGCATTTCCGCTTGGATGTTCATGCTTGGGTAGACATGGCCTTTGGCTGTAAGGTTTTGCGAGCTGCTGTGTCTTCTTCCCGCCCAGTGAAGTCATAGCTTTGGTAGTCCCAATTTTCTGGCCTGGTCTAGCAGGACGATATGTAAGGTGACATTTTATTTACCAGATAATATCCTTTCCTTGAGTCATGCTAGACGATTCCAGGGCCTGTCCCCTGGAAATGTGTTTGCTCTATTCTTCTGTGGTGGTACCTTTGGGTCCGCTATGATTTCTATATACAGGATGGTCCAAAAAAAGTGAGAACATCTCATAAATTAAAAGCTTAAATAGTATACTTATTTACCTTTTTTAGCTATATAACGTCTTTATATCTACAATTTCCGGTCGCCATCTTTTCTTTTTTTTTTAATTTGTCAATCGTTTACATCTGTCTCTTTGAATTTTTAAATAACTTATATGCTACGAGATGTTCTCACTTTTTTTGGGCCACCCTGTATACTTGGCTCCGCAGGTTTATCTTCTACGGACACTGGACAGCCTTCTGTTAATGCTTCCCTATATATAGTTCGCTATGGTTTAATTACTCATTGTTGCCCCTGTTGAGGTTGTGTGAGTCTTTGTCATGCTTTTCCCATGTGCTTTGGAAGATACCTCTGGTGGCTGAGACAGATAGAGGCATGGGAGTGATGTCATTGAAACCTGGACTTTTCATTGGTTCTTTGTCTCCTCCAATCTGCTGGTAGAAGGACACAACCCACTTGTCTTTTCTGGTCTAGCAGGACTCAAAGAAAGGACATTAGCTAGTAAGTAACATGTCACCTTAATTGCAAAGCCTCCATGTTTGCTGTCGGGAGAGTGACCAGTATGTTCCTGGCAGCTAATGCATGATGGGCCCACCTAACCTGCGCTTCGCTAAGGTGGGTTCACTTAACGATTCCCATAGAGTTGTTAGGTGAACTGGCATTAAGAGCTACATTGCAGCTGAGCAAATGGCAATTGCCCTGGCGCTATCAGTAATGCGCTCTCCACGCCCACACTCCATCCATTCCCCTTCCCATCCCACGATTACCGATTAATGAGTGTTTCGGCACGCGATGATGGACACGCTCATGCGTTAACACACAGCAATTGGCAGTTGGGAACCTAACACATGTCAACCTGCTAACAGGCTTTATTAAAAGGGGCCCTAAGTGTTGCTTCTCTTAAGTCAATATCTAGTATTATGTAAAAGCTGAAGATGGTTTTCCCATTTTTCCAACAGCTAGTAGAGGTGACAGCCCTGACCCCACAGTAGAGATCCTGCAAATGGAAGAGCATTATGTCTGTGAACAACTAGAGGGCGGAAGGGAGGTTATCGATAAAAAGATCGGTGAGCCAAAAATGTGTTTTATAATAAAACACGTACTGTGCGTTTTGGAGTATTTGTAACTTTACAAGATGAATTGATTCACTGACTTTCAGTTACATTTTTCTGTTTAAGTCCTTCGAATTCAGTTGCTTTAAGCTGACAGGTCTGAAGTTCAGTGACTCGGGTCCAGAATGAATCCTGGGACTCCAGCAGGGCGTTCCAGAGGTTTTGGTTAGCAACAGTAATCAGAGTGAAGGAAAGCACTGTAGATGAGATGCATAGAGCCAGCAGGATGAGATCAGACATTGTCTGTTTCTCTCTGTTCATGTGCTGGTATGCTCCGGTGCTTGTCTACAAACCATACAAATTGGTGTTAAATAATGAGGGTCTTAACTGAGCAAATGCAAGGTTATGTGACCCTACATATGTCCTTCAGAGCTGTAAAATTAATGTGCAAACTTCCATTTTTATCCAACAGATGTTGGGGGCAGAAACAAAAGTGACAGACAGACAACGTGTGATGGACAGTTGAAAGAGAAATGGATACAGAAAGGCCCTTCCAAAGATAACCCAAATCCTTCAGCTGACCGTGAAGGAGGCATCACTAGAGTAGCACACCACAGGGTGAAAGATAAAGCCCGAAAAGCAGGAAGACGCAATGTGATTTCTGAACCAGAGAGAAATTCCAAGCACTCCTCAGAGCTTGTGCAAGGTCGGAATCTTAATGAAGAAGGAAGACCATTTAAGAGTGCTGATTGTAGCAAAAGCTTCACCACAGGCTCACGTGTTATTGAGCACCAAGAAAAGATGGAACGTGGGAAGAAAACCATTGAGAAGCAAAGCGATGCACGCACCCATCAGTATCGAAGCCAGGAAATATTTACTGAGGGTGAAAAAGGAAATCCTAAGCAAACAACCCTAATAGCAAATACAAAACGTCGCATGCCAATTAAACCATTACGATGGACTCAGTGTGAAAAATGCTTTGTGTGCAGAGTAGAACCAGAAGGATATGCAAGAACTGACTCAGGGGGAAGACCATTTCAATGTACTGAATGTGAGAAAAGAAATTCAAGCCCCGTGCCATGTAAAACACCTCGTAAAGGAGACAAACCTTTCAAATGTAGTGAATGTGAAAAAAGTTTTACAAACAAATCAGAGCTTAAGATCCATCATATAATTCACACAGGACAAAGAACTTTAAACTATACTGGCTGTGAAAAAAATTTTGTTCTGAAGACAAACTCTAACTCCCATATGAAATGTCAGACAGAAGAAGAATTTACATGTTCTGAATGTGATAAAAGCTTCCGCTATAAATCCTCTCTACAGCGACATGAAAGGTTTCACAGTGGAGAAAAACCATTTAGATGTTGTGAATGTGATAAAACTTTCACTCAAAATTGTGACCTGAGGCGCCATGAAAGGATCCATACAGGAGAGAGACCATTTAAATGCTCCGAATGTGCTAAGCGTTTTGGTCAAAAAAGTGACCTAAGAAAACATGAAATGATCCACTCGGGAAAGCAACTGTTTAGGTGTTGTGAATGTGATAAAAGCTTTGATCAGGTATGCCATCTGAAACAACATGAAAAAACACACATTAGAGAGAAACTGGCAACCCTTATTAACTTGCCTACCTACAATCTATAAACTGCTCATTGCATCATGGTAACTGAATAGAAAGGTAATTAAAAGAGGAGTACATGGAACCAAAAGCTAGCTGATGCTGAATAGTAATTATGATAAATAGCAATAGGCAGTTTCCGATCCAAAAAGGACCTCCTAAAAAGAACTCATAATTTTTTGTCGGACAAATAGCCTCCAGGCAAGCACAACTTAACTGGAGACCTACGTCCTTTTTAATCCAGTGCAGTAAACATTTAAAACTGCTAAGCACAATTATGTCCATTCAAAGCAACAAGTACTTAGCTGAATTCCCAGCACAGTAGTGCATTCCAACAGTGCTGGTACAACGACACAGTCCTGCGTTTCGGGTCAACAAATTTCAAAGACCCTGCTTCAGGTTTTTTAATCCCACCACAGCCATATTGCGCACAAGGGAAACTCCAAAAGGAGGTCCTTTAAACCTCGACGTCTGACGCAACCACGTATCACATGATTACTGCCTAGCCAAACAGGGGCTGAGAGCAATAAATATTGCAAATGCCTCCAGGAAAGCCAGAAAACTAAAGGAGACTATGGCAGTCCAATTCCAAGTTCAGCCCCTTTAGTGTAACAGTATCCAATCTGACTTTGCATATTCATTGCTCTCAGCCCCTGGTTGGCTAGGCAGTAATCATGTGATACGTGGTTGCATCAGACGTCGAGGTTTAAAGGACCTCCTTTTGTTCACATAGAACAAAAATCTCAGTACAGTCAAAATGCATGAGTTTACAGATAACAAGGGAAGGAACTTGGATAACAAGGGTAATTATTTACAATCTATTTACAAGGTTAACACTTCACTGGATTAAAAAGGACGTAGGTCTCCAGTTAAGTTGTGCTTGCCTGGAGGCTATTTGTCCGACAAAAAATTATGAGTTCCTTTTAGGAGGTCCTTTTTGGATTGGAACCTGCCTATTTCTATTTATTTTGATTATTTGGGGCCGATAGTGTTTCCGTGGCCCTTGGGACTGACTTGTTATGGAATAGTAATTATGGCCAACGGTGAGAAAAATCAAGACATCAGTGTAGCTTGGACTGACAGCATTCCACAATCTTGGATAATAAATTGCCTTGACATTTGCAAATTAACCCTAGTTTGATCAAGTTCAGTTTCACAATGGAAATGTGGCAAACTACACACACTTTAAACTGTAAAGATGGGAAATTTTGTCATCCTACCATCAAGATTCAGCAAGGAATATTCCTGGAGATTCCCTATCACTACTTGTTTTGCCTGGCACTAAATCCACCGAGTTCTCGTATTAACTCACTGGACTGTGGATTTAGCCTTAATTCTAGAGATCATAATGATCCACAGATAACATTTTACCTACTATTTGTAAATGATTTGAAGCATTACAGCTCTTGCGATTATCACTTTCTGGAACAACTCTAGTGAAGAGTTTCTCAGATGACTTTTGGCTTGGAAAAATGTGCTATGGCAACTATCTTTAAAGAAAAGCTAAGCAAAACTGAAAACATCTCTCTGACTGTAAGCGATGACATAAGATGTATATAAATATTATAGGAGCAGATGAAAATGGAAGCAAAATTGCTGACAAATGATCAGGAAAGAGTCTTTTAGAAGGCTAAAACTGATGAAGCACTTTTCAATAACAGCATGGAATAAGATATGTTGGCATTTATTTTAATACTGAGAATGTGAACTCAAAATGTTTTAAATAAAAAATGCAAGCTCTCGAGCACCTTCAACCCATTCTCATACAGCTTTGGAATCATAGACTGGCACTATTTAAATATTGAAAATGGAATGTAAGGAAAAAAAGAACTCCTCCATGCCTTTCAGCTAATCTGTAAGAACCAGCAGACGCTGAGATTGTACATCCTATACATTCAGAGCTACTATCATAAGCCTCCAGACACACTTAACAGCATCAACAGGCAAAAGTGAATAGCCTTAGTCGATCTCCTTCTTTAAACTTGGCCATATATTCCAGTGAACAGGAGGAATGAATGAGAAGCCACCAGCTCACAGGGAGAAAGAAGAGAAAAATTGATGTAAAGAAACAGACCAGCAAACAAGGATAGCCAATTAGCAAAAACACGAGTATAAGAAATTAGCTAAATACTGTACCTGATTGTAGCTCATCCTGAGCTGGGATTTGGAAAGACAAATAGTTCAATCTAAATCCAAGGGCCCAGTATTCAAAGGAACTTATACATTTAACAGCTGCCTCTAAAATGTATAAGTCCCTTATTTGTTGATTTTCAGTGACACTAGGAGGGTAATTTTATCCCAGATATGGGGCCATATCTGGGCACAGAGTTCAGTGACAATGACTATACTGTATGTCTAGTGGTCCCCGAAAATCCCTCTAAATGCACTAGCACTATCCTGATAGTGCCGGGCAGAGTTATATGCACACAGGTGATATTCAGCCACTATGTGTGTAGTTAAATGGTTTAATTTAGACCAGCAAATAGGTTCTCCAAAATTAAACTGCTCCACTATATGTCTACGTGCTGGTGGTCACTGGCTACATGCAAGGCAGTGCTGAATTATCTTTACAAAATCCTGCTGGCTACCATGACGGACTAGTGGTCCACAAATTTCTTTGGCAACATGCAAGTCTTAAGACGAGCAGTAGTAGTAACTTTGAGAGACTGAGACCATACATGGCCCATCTTGGTTCTTGAGTCAGATTTATTCCTGTTATGGTATGTGTAAAACAAACCCACATGGAAACACCTTCCCGGAGAGAAAAACACACATTGGCAAAGAAAGCAACATGATTTACAAAATGAAAGAAAAGATTCTTTAAAGAACTAGACCAACAAAGGGTAAAAAAATGTCAAATGTAACTATATGGTAGGAAATACAAAGAGATACTTCAGCGATCAAACATCAATGAAAACCTAACACCGGAACGGATAAAGAGAAGTGAATTTAAAGACGACAAAGTGATAACTGCAGCGTGGACAAGAGCGTTCATAGCAAGCATAAAAATGGTGAAAGAGACAAATGCAGACTGTATGGCAGAGAACTGGAAACATCAGGCATCTTATTGCTGGGTAGGGTGGTGTGAAGTCAGAAGACCTATGTGCAGAAAGGCACAATAAAGTAGCAGGGCTCCTCCACTGGAAACTGCAAATGCTATAGCATCACTATACCAGAAAACACTGGGATCAGGAACTGTCAGAATTGCAGAGTTGACCATCAGGTTTTGATAAAAAGGCTGGCAGTGCTTGGTGTTGGTGGTTGGCTCAGGAACTGGTTCAAATGATTTCTTTGCCAGCAGTCCTAGAGAGTCTTTTGGAGGAGAAGAGTTGCCTGAGCTATGCCAGTTAACTTGTGGTGTCTCCCTGGACTTTGTACTCTCCCCAATTCTTATTTGATGTTCATGTCCAACCTTTGGCTTTCTTGCATTACAATCTGACTTTCAAATTTCCTTATGCTGTTGACATTCACTAATTTGTGATCTGGGTAAAGCTCGTGCAGCTAAATTAAATCAGCTTTCAATATGTCTGTTGCTATACAGAGCTGGATGATCTCATACAGATGGGGCCTGAATCCTCAGGTTTTTGGATAGGAAAACCTAATATGATCTAGGAGATGCCAGTATTGGCATTTGATGATTATTAACCAGAAGTAAAATCTGAGATTAACATTCTGAGAACTCTGAGTGTAACCCCAGATCAGTGGTTCTCAGTGCAGTGCAAGTCAGTCAGATTTTCACGATATCCACGGTAAATTTGCATGAGATAGATTTGCACGCATTGCCTCCTTTGTTTGCAGATCTATCTCATGCATATTCACTGTGGATATCCTGAAAAACTACTTGCTGGGTGTGCCTGAGCACTGGATTGAGAATCGCTGAGTTAGAATAGTTTTTTGGCAGCTGAGATTGATCTGCAATTTGTCTGACAAATAATCATAGCTGTTCAGAGTCCAGTCCTTTGCTGCCTAGAATGTGTTAATTCACTGTATGTCGGTATGGAGAAAAAGTTGCTTTCCACAACGACAGCTGGGGCCGAGTACTGTAGCCCGACTTACGAGGGGCCTGCAGATTCATGATCATATGACCCCTGCTCTTGAATCTCGCTGCTGGCTACCAATTGCGTTTGGGGTTTATTTTAAATTGGGCGGTTTGATACACAGAGTGGGTCATTTACTAATGCTGTTATCATGCGTTACTGGCCGGAGGGCCAATAAATATAAAACATATGCTATGGCAGATAACAGGTGATAACGACATTATCTCGTGATCCCCAGAGTGATCTGCGAGGAGGATCCTCATTATCTGAAAGATAAAGACATAAGGTTGGCTTTTGATCATTTGCTTTTCAGGAATTTTAAAATCTATTTTTTAATATGTTGTAATAATCATTCTATTTGTTTCATGTATTATATTTATGTCTGATTTTGTGTATAACGTTTAGCTCCCAAAAGCCAGTCAGACCAATTAAAAGGTATCATCTTGTTTTTGTCTGTTTGGTTTCATTTATTGACCTTTATTCCTGTATATTGGTGAGGGCTCCATAGGGAAGTAAGATGATTAACAAATCAAATGAATACATCAATCTCCTGGAATATTCGCATTCCAGCCGATAAAAACCATGATGCTAGAAAACTGGACACAGTGGTTAAGGAGGAAAACCTATGGCGGAAATATGCTGAGGTTGTCTCACATGTACTTGGTACCTCCAACCTGATTAATGAGTGAGGGTCATCCGTGTCCTGGTATTGCCTGAAACAAACCCATCTAGAGGTGTTACCCCGAGAGAAACTATTCAGGTGTTCTGAACGTAATAAGTGTTCCAGTTGGAAACATAAGCAGACATTGAAAGGTCCACGTGGAATCTTGATACCAAATATTGTGATAAAAGAGAAAAAAACACTAGAAGACCGTTGTTAATGGAGAGAGAAGAATATCAAGAGGTGCAATCGGAGACCATGATAAAGTGGCAGAATGATACAAAAATAGTTCCTGTTGTATTGGATATCACCGATTTGATTTAAAAGAATGTCCAAACGCATCTTTGGGCCAATATTCAAAGGGACTTATAGATTTTATCAGTGGCCACTAATGTTTCAGTTTCCTATCCATGAATATTCAGCAGCACTATATATATATATATATATATATATATATCCCCTCTAAATGCTCTGGCACTATCTAGATAGTGTTGGAGTGAAGAAGGGCGATCTGCCTAACTTGTGGGCATGTTTACTAAATTTCTTTAATTTCTGCACTTTGGTGCAATTAATATGCAAAACGTAGCATGAGAGGTGCAAATGCGCTGTTTGTTGGGGGCGTGCCTGGTATGTCCTCGTGCAGTTAACTGTGCTGAGAGGCATCTTACTGCGCTAAACCATCAGTTGCAAACAAACCTGGGTATACGTAACATCACCCACTAATGGAAGTAAGTACAACCCATGGTAACGGCAACATTGACAATTAGCGTGCGCGACCCCCACACTAACTGCAATGTGCAGTCAACAGCCATTCCCTGCCCCCGACCCACCAGTCCCTGCCCCACCACACAATAAGCGATTAGCATGGGATTTTTTCCATGCTGGCTATTGTAATGCATGGTAACAATTACTGCAGTCCCAAGCTAGCTGCTTAGCGTGCACTAGAGCTCACTGTAAACAATGCACTTTAGTAAGCATGCTCCTATATGAATAGGGCTATATTCAGCTGCTGCCAACCGTATAGTTAATTGGTTTAAGTTAGACCAGAAAATGCTGAATATAATTGCCGGTGGTGAATGCTATCTATGTTTATTCAGTGCCATCGCCTATCCCTCTGGAGGCGCTGAATATATCTATTTTTTAACACTTCTGCCAGCGTTTAGAAAAGTACACTCATTGCTAGAGCTGAATATTAATCCACTTAATATGTTGCCTCTACATCTTATACCCTATGAAGTCCAGAAGGAAGATTTCTTCAACATAATGCAAGTATTGAGAAGACCACTAGCAGTTTTGAATGCAATACTGTTCAGCTCTCTGAAGGTCTTTGCCGTGTCTCCTTATGATGGGGAGAATGTAAAAATAAAAAAATATAAAGTGAATTACATTTTTGTGAGCTAGAAACAAGGGTACACAAATAGAATAGGTAAGGTGATATTTTTTTCATTGGTCAAGGTTTCAGGAGCTAACACACCCTTCTGGTCAGAGACACCAGGAAAGTAAAATTGTACAACCAGGTGCCCATGTTAAGCCTATTTTTTTTAAAGAAAAGCAGGTCCATTGGAAGGGGGCGGGAGCAGCAGGCCATGAGGGCACACACGCGCACTTTAAGACCTGCCGGATGCGGCTCTAAAGTGGCAGCAGAAAGCCAAAAAAGAATCAAGGGATTGCCATGCCGCCCCTCCTGAGACTTGGGGGGAGAGGGAGACGGTGCAACACAGTAGAGGGCAGTGTGGTGGGATTGCATTATCTGTCGGGACATGACCAATATGTTTCCTGCAGCTAACGCACGATGGGCCACTCCAGCAAAACAGGTTCACTTAATGAGCGCACAGCAATTGCCCTGGCGCTAGCAGTAATATGCCCTCTGTCCACTCCCTGCCCCAACCCACAATCGCTGGTTAATGTGTGTTTCAGCGTGCGGTGGCTGGCATGCTTGTGTTCTAGTGTTCCTAGCTGCCAATTGCCTCATGTTAAAACGCACGTTCACCAGCTAGTGGGCTTCAGTAAAAGGGGCCCTACGTTTTGTACCTGAGGTAATGGAGGGTTAACTGACTAAGGTGTGGCAATGGGGTCTGAAACAAGCTTCTAAGAGGTGCGTGAAGGAACTGGACACCCTATTGTTTCAGCCATAAGGACGCGCCATGCAGATTACCCCTCATGAGTTACCGAGAGCTGAAAGGCTCCATGTTTCTATTAAATCCTTTTTGCATTAGTGTTATTTTAATTATTTATTTAAACGTATATACCGCGGATCCTATAAGATCTCCGCGGTTCACAATAGAGTTTAAATAAAGTAAAACAACAACGTAAAAAGAAAAAAAATGACATTAAAACAAAATACAAAACAAAACAGATATAAATCAGACGAAATTAACTAAAAGCCTTACTAAAATAGAAGGATTAAATCTTCTTTCTAAAAGACAAAAAAAAATCTTTGATAACCCGAAGATCAGATGGAAGCCCATTCCAAAGTCGGGAGCCTGAAATGGACACCCAACGGTTCAAGATATGCATCACATAGCCAGCAGGAGGCACCGGTTCCTTGAGATCTTAAAGACCATACAGAAACAAAACTTTCCAAGGGACCTGAAGAGGGGTCTCAACATTCAAATTCTTTGTCTTAAATATCAGCATCACTAGACTAAATAGGATGCGAAACTTTAAAGGCAAAAAATGAAGCCCTTTCAGGATAGGAGAGAAATGATCAGCAAATTTGGCACCTGTTAAAAGACGAGCTGATGCATTTTCAATTCTCTGCAGCGGCTTGAAATATGGCTTTGGCAGACCAAACAGAATTGCACTACAGTCCGAAAATCCTCAGAAGGAAATATGTGTTCAATCATCTTAACTTCAAAAGTCTTATTTTATTTTAAGCTTAAATCTTTCCAGTAGTTGTCCAAGGTGGGTCATATCCAGGTACACCCCTGGAGGCCCTTATAATCCAAAGTGGTGCCTGAGGTAATGAAGAATTAAGAGATTTGCCCAAGGCCGGTGCTCTAACCACTACACTACTCCTCTTTCTGTAGTTCTTTTTTTATAGTTCAAAGGTAACAGGTTTTAGAGGTTTTTTTATCATTTCAGTCAGAGCAGTTTACATTGTAACTTCAACTTGATAATGTACATTAAAGAGGGACATTGATAACTTGGATTTTTTTTCCTGAGGCAACAGAGGGTTAAGTGACTTGCCCAAGGCCACAAGGAGTGCTAGTAGGGATTGAGTCCTGGTTTCTTGGCTTCCAACGCAACGCAGTGCTCTGCTCCTTCATAGAGAAGGTGCTCTGGCCCAAAAAGCAGAAACACCCTCCCCCCCAAGTTTTTATCTTTCTCTTCTTTGTGGTATGAAAATTTCTGTCTCTAAGTTTATTCTTCTTAGAGTTCAAGTTTGTAACACAGAAAATCCCGACAGTTGCCTGGCCCTGGTCTCTTCCCTTCCTAGAACTGCCCCCCTGCACCTCCCACTCTACAACCAACAGCCCCTCTAAAGTTACCTGATCCATGTTCCCTACAGCCCCACTGCATACACATTTCCCCCCAAAACACACAACGATCTCCCTCAGGCCCCCGGGACTTCTGTCTTCCATGCGCATCCCTCAGCACCCCACTCCTATAAATCTCAGTCCTTAAAGCCCCCTATTTTCCATGCATAGCCCCCAGAGCTCACCTCCTCCAATACAGATCACCAGGTTTTACTATCTAAGGCCTGGCAGTGGAACTGCAATTGGCAGCAAAACTCTCAGGTTAATCTGCAGTGTTTGGGACTTGAAGGCAGGAAAAATGTATCCAGGCAAGAAACAGGGGAAGGGGCCATGATTCTGGGCCCCCACCCACTAGGTCTCCTCGTCTTCCTCTTCCCACCCTCCCCCATGGCCCCTTCCTGAATCCTTTTAAACCTCCATAGCCATCCCATGTCTCCTCTCCCTCCTGTGTCTATCTCGTAGTTCCATCCCTCCTTTTGGTCCTTATCAATCCTTTCTCCTACCTATCCATCCATCTTCCCTTCTCAGTTCTCCCTCCCTCCTCCTCGCAGGCCCCTTCCTGGCAGCCTTAGTATACAGGGCTGGACAAACTAAGTAACTGCCTAGGGCCCAAAATGTTTAGGGAACCCTGTGTAATGTGCCTTAATCTGGTTCCGGTTTCGCTGCTGTTTCCTCAAAAGTGCCACCTCATGGCCTGCAGCCAGTAGCAGTGTGAGCCAGTCATGGACATAAGGCTGAATGTTCCCTTAGGGTCCCCAATACCCTTGCACTGGCCCTGTGCCTAAATCAGCAGCTGTGAGGGGTGTATCAGTAGGGGAAACAGGATTAAGAAACCTGGCTAATCTAAGGTCCTTAGTCCTGTGGGCCAAATTAGGAGAAGGGGGCATCATGGTGCAAGCCTCAGCCCCCTGCGGACACAATCTAGAGTTGGAGGGCACAGGCAGCGGCACCTTTCAGCCCTGATAGAGTGGTTGCCCATCCTGGGTGCTGATACATGGCAAGTCTTTGGCGCCATGTGCTCCCTTAGATTTTTACCACCTTTGGCACAAGTCTAGTGTGTGCTTATGGAGAAGTCCAGACTTACAGAAGCTCCCACATGCCCTGCACAAATGGCTCTCATTATTTCCACTCCCTTCATCCTCTACCTACAGTACCAGGGCTCTCCTGAGCCCAGGCCGGCTGCAACAGGGAGAGCTCATCCACTCTTCACTCCAGCTATGAAACAAACACACTGGAAGCTTCCGCTTCTTCTTCTCTCCAGCACAGGGCAGCGGCTTCAAGCACAGCCCAGAGACAAATGATCTCCTTCCCTTTCACCAACTCCTGTTGCATATGGGACCTACAGCACTGAGTTCAATGGGTTAAATGAAGGACTACAAAGACCATAATGCATTGTAATCTAACTTTAAAAACAGAACTGGCAAACAATGTGGGTAATTTGGTAACTCTGAGATGGGAAAACATGTAACACACACAT
Organism: Ichthyophis bannanicus; assembly: GCA_033557465.1. NCBI lineage: Eukaryota > Metazoa > Chordata > Amphibia > Gymnophiona > Ichthyophiidae > Ichthyophis > Ichthyophis bannanicus. Next base: position 69,135,150 of record CM066051.1, on the reverse strand, counting down.
GCTAAGAAATATATATAAACCTCCAGTGCTTAGTGAAGAACAGACCTAAAACTAGGTTTGATCTTGGAAGAGGCAGAGTCAAAAATCAGACACAGCTCGGGAGGGAGATATTTTGGCCAGCCCTGGTCTTCAACTTACACCCAAGATCACTGTAGTATTTGGAGTCCCTGATTCTGTCCACTGAAATCAGTGCAGCACAAGGATGGGATTGTCAAAAATGCAGGACTGGCCCAAATTATCAATTCTGGAATTGGGCAATTAGGCAGCTATGCAGACCTCAGCATAAGTCACCAGGCAATCCTGCTTCCTCTTCCCCTTTCCTCTAGTAAAGAAACCCTAGCAGTTGAGAGAAGCAATAAGATGACATCCAAGCATCAAGTTACCCTTCTCCCCTAGGGTTGCCAACTGGCTCCAGATGCGCCCGACAGGCTTGATCCAGTCCTGGGTTTATTCCATTGCATATAGGGATATGTAGTTCTGATTTCTCCATTGCAGAAGATGGCGAAGAAGAGAAAGCTCCGCCTCTACTCTCACCTAGGACTGTAGGGGGCGTGGCAGGAGGATTCACAGGCACAGTTGACTGGCTGTATGGGGAAGTCAGGCATAGTTCTTAATTAATTGGCTACAGGCAACCAGGAAGTAGCAGTGGGCATAATTTTGGTAGACGTGAAAGTAGGCAAGATATGAACAACTATTACACCCATAAAGTGATCCAATGTTACATAGAAACATGACAGCAGGAAAAAACCATATGGCCTAACCAGTCTGCCTTTCCATCTCAAGTACAATAGTCTCCTTTTTCCTTTAGAGATCCTCTGTATTTGTCCCATGGTTTTTTTTTAATTCAGATATGGTCCTTGTCTCTGCTACCTCCACTGGGAGACTATTCCAAGGATCTACCACTCTTTCCGTAAAGAAATATTTCTGCATATTACTCCTGAGTCTATCCCCTTTCACCTTCATCCTATGTCCCCTCGTAGCAATTGAGATCCTCCTGTGCATTTATGCTACGGAGGCATTTAAATGTCTCTGTCATATCTCCTCTATCTCGCCTTTCCTCTAACATATACATATTAAGATCTTTAAGTCTGTCCTCATTTTAGTAGCCACCCTCTGCATCGACTCTATCCTGTTCACATCCTTTTGAAGGTGCGGTCTCCAGAATTGCACACTATACTCCAAATGAGGTTGCACCAGAGACTTATACAGAGGCATTATCACCTCCTTTCTTCTGCTGGCCATTCCTCTCCCTATGCACTCAAGCAGTAAGGACCAAACCCAGGTTCCGATATTAGTGCATACTGTCCCTGGTTAGGGCGAGTTTTTTGCCTGGAAGCAGGATATAACATATGTTGCTGCGATAGTTGCAGTTTCTTCTCTTTTTCCCGCTCATTCTTTTGTTCTCTGATAGTTTCAGGAATGTGTATCTCTGGTATGTTTCTGTTTTGCACAGCGTAGGAGGAAATGCCCTTTCTGTTTTGAATTCTCCGGTATGGCATTGCAGGCAGAGTCTGTCTTCTTGAGGTTTCCAATTCAGCTTTTGACGGTATCTCTCTATTTCTGCTCTGTGGTCACATATTCTGTATTTGGTGAAGATTTCTGTTTGCTTGTGTGACTGAGGCCAAGTACCTGATAGTGTGTAGTTTCTGTGTGGAGGTCTGTAAGAATCTGTTTTCCGGGTGGGGAAGGCGGGGGTATATTGGTTCCAGGTGCTTTTTTAGCAAATTTGTCCCACCAAACCAGCATATGTGTTGAATATGGGTTTTCTTTTAGATTTTTCTGGTACTTCACAAAGTATTTGGAAGTAAGGTTGCCAACTGGCTCCAGATGCGCCCGACAGGCTTGATCCAGTCCTGTGTTTACCCCATTGCATGCAGGGACTTGTAGTCTTGCTTTTTTGATTGAGTGCAATGGAGAAATCAGAACTACATGTCCCTGCATGCAATGGAATAAACCCAGGACTGGATCAAGTCTGTCAGGCGCATCTGGAGCCAGTTGGCAACCCTATTTGGAAGTGGAGGGAATCTGTGTCACTATTGAAATGACACCAGAATTTGCATATTCTCTCTTATATTTTGTATTACTGAGGATAGTTCAGTTATCTATATGGTTCCAGCATGGAGATTTTAGCCCAGTCCTTGCTGTATAAGCAGAGGAGTAGCCTAGAGGCTAGAAAGACCAGGGCTCAAATCCCACTGATGCTCCTTGGGGCCTTGGGCAAGTCACTTAGCCCTCCATTGCCTCAGATACAAACTTAGATTATAAGCTCTCTGGTATTAGGGGAAATAACTACAGTTCCTACTTGCCTTGAACCACCTATTTGAAAGGTCTAAGTTAAATAATAAATAAATAAAATGCCTGCAATGTCCCCAATGGATGTGAGTAAGTTGGCAGCTGTGCAATGTAGGATTGCCAACTGGCTCCAGGTGCACCCAACAGGCTTGATCCAGTCCTGCGTTTACCCCATTGCATTCAGTGACTTGTAGTTTTCATTTTCTTATGGAGTGCAATGGAGAAATCAGAACTACATATCCCTGCATGCAATGAGGTAAACCTAGGACTGGATCAAATCTGTCAGGTGCATCTGGAGCCACTTGGCAACCCTAGTGCAGTGTTACGAGAAACCTAGAAATTAATTCATCATTCTCCCTTTCATTAATTTTTAAGTGATGTGAGGGAATCAATGGAATGAGCTGAACTCAAACTATAATGAGGATAGCCAATAGCAGAGCTCCTTTCACAATGAGTGGGTGACGCAAGAATAAATCTTTTACCTCACCCCCCACCCCTGTTCTCCTTTCAGCCTACCCCATGTAGAGTTGCCAACTGGCTACAGGTGCGCCTGACAGGCTTGATCCAGTCCTGGGTTTACCCCACTGCACGCAGAGACATGTAGTCTTGTTTTTCTTAAGGAGTACAATGAAGAAATCAGAACTACATGTCCCTGCATGCAATGGGGTAAACCCAGGACTGGATCAGGCCTGTCAGGTGCATCTAGAGCCAGTTGGCAACCCTAACCCCGTGCCCGGTAGCAACATCAAAGTAGGGCCGGCCCTAGAGTTGGTCCAAAGTGTCAGCACCCTAGGCAACATTAGGTCTTATGCCCCCCAGCTGTCAGAATCTACTGTTACCTGAGATTAGAAAAAATCACTCTACCAATGTACAAACTTTCACATCAGGCTCATCTTGTTTCCAATAAAAGGAGAACAAGGGCCTCAGAATATATGAGGTCAGAGCAGGGACATGAAATACATAAGCCTGCAACGGCCCTGAGAAAACTCCTTCCATCACTGGAAACAAGGTGTGGCCGATGGGAGCGTTTGTACATTGGTAGAGTGGTTTGTCTCTAGATCTGAGGTGATCAGTTTCATTCTGGAAGGGACATCACTGTGAAGCTTTATATGCCCTGCTCTTTCTCCCTTCTCCCCTCCATAAGCTGCAGCCCTTCGGCGACCGCCTAGTTTGCCTAATGGTTGTGCCGGCCCTGCATGGAAGGCTTGTCCATCCGCCTTCCACTCCAGCTGTGAGGTGCCCTAGTTACTCCCCTTCCCAGAGTTGCCAAGATATCCAGTTCCAGGAGTTAGATTCCTGACAAGCTCATCCCGATGCATTATGGGACCTGAGTAAAATCAGGAAGTATAAATACCATTTTATGTCTGCTCATAATCTCTGGTCTAGAACTAATCTCTGTCTAGGGTTGCCAACTGGCTCCAGATGCGCCCGACAGGCTTGATCCAGTCCTGCATTTACTCCATTGCATGCAGGAACATGTAGTTCTGATTTCCCCATTGCACTACATAAGAAAAGCAAGACTACAAGTCCCTGCATGCAATGGGGTAAACACAGGACTGGATCAAGCCTGTCGGGCGCATCTGGAGCCAATTGGCAACCCTATCTCTGTCTCGTTTCACTCTAGGATGTGAAGGACACCTAGGGTTACAAACTGGTTCCAGATGCACCCGACAGACTCGATCCAGTCCTGGGTTGACCCCATTGCATGCAGGGACATGTAGTTTTTCCATTTCTTATGGACTGCAATGGCAAAATCAGCACTACATGTCCCTGCATGCAATGGGATAAACCCAGGACAGGATCAAGCCTGTCAGGCACATCTGGAGCCAGCTGGCAACCCTAAGATCACCCTAAGCAGGTAATAGTTGCTTCCCTGACCTTTTCTGAGTGGCTGGATAATTTTTCTTTGTGTGGGGAAGAAGGGGTCTCATTAATTGGTGAGGGGCAGGGATTGAGAATGGTGAGGAGAGAGGGGAGGATTAAGGTCTTGAGAGAGCACTGAGGAATGGAGAGGATAAAAGACTCTCAAAGCTCTCCTCCCCTTCTTGGCTCCACTCTTCTGCTTGCCCTAGCCAGACCTAGAGGCTAATGCAGAAAAGTCTGGTAGGCTTTGCGAACAGATTAGCTCGATTTTTAACATGCCGTTTTGTGCACGAACTGTGTGCAGAGCCTTGAGCTGACAGCAGCACATTTAAATAAAATGATAATGAAGCAATTAGCTATGCACAGAAGACCAGAAGGCTAAGCATAACCCTGGTGTTTTCAATGCAAGGTGTGAGGAAGTGTAAAGGGGAGCGCCTTGTAATGCTGTCATTGCCAGTGAGGAGTTTCTTCTGCGTGAATATGACAGGGGGGGGGGGGGGGGATGATCTGTACATAGTGATTTTGCAGTTTTATTTATGAGCAGAATAGTATTCAGTCACATGCACAGATGTTATCCTCCTACTAGTACTACTAATCATTTGTTTAGCGCTACAAGGCTAGACAGTACTGTATATATAAATGCAAGGCACAGTCCTGCTTACCAGAGCTTACAGATCTAATCAGGATAAAACACATAGCGAAACGGGGGACTAGAGTATAGTATGATACTCTTAAGAAGTGGACAAGAGAGCGAGAAGCATCAGGATCCAAAAGCGGCTTCAAAGAGGTGGGTTTTTCACCTGGATTCGAATTGGGGCTAGAAGAGGAGCCCGATGCCCAGACTCAGGCAGTTTGTTCCAGGCACATGAGCAGCAAAATGGAATGAACAAAGTCTGGAGTTGGCAGAGGCAGAGAAGGGCACAGATAAAAGGGATCTGCCAGTCCAGAGGAGAGGAGTTGCAGAGGAGGGGTGTAGAGTGAGCAGCAAGTACCTCTGAAATGCTGAACTGTGCATGGCCCTAGAGTTGCTTTTGCATAACATCTGTGCATATGAGTGAATGTTATTATGCTCATAACTAATAATACTGCAGTGTGGAATAAAATCCCGTCCTGTGGAGGCGAAACAGCTGTCGCTAGCGCAGATCCCCAGCGCATGGCTGTAACGCAAGGTAACTGCATTGGCCTGTCAATCTCTCCAGTCCCAGTCTCCTCTCTGGAACTCCAGGAATCCCCTCCCCATTTCCTACCAAACTCTGCCCTAGGATCACTTTACCTCCCCACCCTTGCTGACCCCATTCTGCCCCAGTGCACAGTGGTACTGCGATGGGCCTCTAGTCTGACCCTGGCAGCATGCAGTGGTGAGGGGATCCAAGCTGTGAAAAGCGCGGGGACCTGTAATGAGTGCATTCTCCCGCTGCACCCTCAGCTGGGTCAGAGACTAGTCGCAACAGCACTTCTCACTGAGGGCAGAGGCAGGGGGATGGTGTGATGCCAGCTGTAATGAGCTAGGAGCAGGGCCGGTGCAAGGATATGAGGTAGCCCCAGGTGAACCTCATTCCTGCCCGATGCCCTGCTCGCACTGGCACCCCTCTCCGGGACCTGCAGCAGTGCCAATTACTTCTCAACAGTGATGCAGTGCTTACCATCAACTCCGGCCCTGTGTCTCTCGCCCTGCTTCCGTCCCCGATGCAGCTGGACAAACCGATTCTGCCTCCATGCAAACAGGACGTTTGCATCGGAGGAGGCAAAGCAGGAACAGAGACGCAGCACCACAGTTTCTGGTAAGCGCTGCATCGTTGTTAAGAAATAATCACCACCACTGCAGGTCCTGGGAGGGGCAGCTACAAGGGGTGCCCTCTGACCTTTGGCCCTCTAGGTGACCCTCTAGTTCACCTACTGGTAGTACCGGCCCTGAGCATGGGATGGGCTGAGGCAGAGGGGCCAAACCGCAAGTCTGATTTCCAGAGCATCTCAGGCAAGCAGTGACCTTCTTAGGACAATAACCATATTTTACCGCATGATCATGGGAAATCAAGGGTTCTTGGTATATTTTATTTCTTCCACCTGCTCCATTTCTATTTCCTGACTTTTATCCCTTAAATACATTGGATATATCTAAGGAAGTGGATTCGGTCCTTCAAAGCTCTTGTCTCAATAAATTGGTTAGTGTATAAGGTGCCATCTGGCTCGGTCATTCTTCCCGGTAGGTGTCAGAAAGAGAAGTTTCTGGAACCAGAAGCTGTTTACACTGACCTGACAATGGGCTTCCTAGTGAGCTACCCTGAGCAACTGATGAAATTGATCATAAAATTTAGAGGTAAAAAGTCCTCCTTCTTTTACTTCTGGTTTCTGTATTTTATTAATTCATTAACGAGGAGAGCGTAAATTTTATCAAATACAAAAATACACTCTGTACAGATGAGAAAGTTGTGCTTTCTTCCCATTTCTGAGCTTGTGTTCCTGACTCTTTCCATATCCTCTTATTTTGTTTATTCTGTTATGTTCTCCAACATTTGCCAAAATCTCAATATTATCAAACTCATCATATGAAATACATTTTAAATTTTGTGACAATAAATATCCTACAAATTGTTTCCCACTCTGTTATGCATAAGCTGAAAAACATTTTATTTATAGAGAAACAAACAATAACTTATTTAACAATATGTTCAGAGAAGCCATCACTTGGCTCTGAATATTGTCTTCTGCCAACAAGGAGAGGAAGCTAGTCTGTGGATCAGTCCCCTTCTCCCCGACCCCCCACCAATCTTCCTGCAGCAAAGATTTACCAATTTCAGGCTTCTTAGGAGCTGTAGATTTGGGGGAGGGGGAGGGATTGGCACACAGGGGCACTGAAGATGTACTGTAGAGACGTGCTTTTCTTTTAGATTTCCATCAGAGCGTACTAACACAAATGAAATGGAACAAAAATCGATAGGCTCAAGTATACAGTCGAAACATTTTCATATTGTACCAAGCACAGGGCTGAGAACATGAACTGAGGAGCATTTTTAGGGTAGGGGCGGGGGAAGAACCAAAGAAAATGACAATCTAAAGTTATCAAATCTCAAGTATACTAAACTTAAGACAAGGGAACAGTTTTGTTTAGGTGCATATGTGTGGGGGGTTGTATTACAATGCTATGCAGTCATATACGCAAGGGGCTTTCTTACTAGAGCAATAGATGTCAGGCTAGTAGCCAAAGAAATCCACAATATTTCATTTAGGGAGTCCTTACCAACAGTTGTAGCGCTTTACAAATAATAACTACTATCTCCTATAAGGCCCATAGGAATAAGATGGTTCTGCAGCAGATAGAGAAGTAAATTTAATTGAATATGTTCACTGTGCTGCCTCCAACTCTTTCAAGTTTCCACCAGGCTCGGCGGCAGTTACCTCCTGGGCTGAAATCTTGTGATAACAGCCACATTGTGAGACTTCGGCCCGGGATGTAACAGCCACTGGGTCTGGTGGAAGCATAAAAGAGCAGAGGCAGCATGGAAAACATGTTAAAGTAAGTTTGCCGCCCCATGGGGGGGTGCCACCGTGACAATAGCGCACCCTCAGCAAAATGTTGCTTGGAGGCCCCTCATTAGAACTTCTGCCGCTGTGTTAGTGGGTGCTAATCTTTAGCCAACAACCCCCTGATGTATAATTACTGACAGGATTCATATCGCATAAATGGTATACTGTATATCCCTGTATCTGACCTGCTAATAAAAAGTAGTATAAGTTTATACCTGTCTGTGGTGTGTAGCTTGGCCTCGCTGCTTCTCCTGAGGGCAGGCTCAGAGGTTCATAAATTCTTTCTCTTTAGAATTTTCTTTGACTCTGCGGTCGATGCATTAAGCTGCAGTGTCCTTCGGCACAGCAGTTTACTCAGGATTTTCCTGCGCTACTGTTATTACCCAGAGTGGAAAAAATTTCTGTAAGGCCACTGTACTAAAGGGAGCATGGTCAGCAAGCAAACCAGGAGAATTAGTAATTGATCCCAATGTTTAAAAAAAACCCACTTCCCTACATGGGAGTTGGTGTCATCTGAGGTGAAGTGCAAGACTTCAGCTCAGATAACCCTGGTCGACAAAAGGTCCCAGGTAGGACCCAAAGCAAACCCCAATCTCTCATTAAAAAAATGTAGAGAGATCCCTGGTTGCACAAGTGGATCCCCAAAACCTCCTATTACGTCCCAAAATACTTTTAAGTCACGTGCAATGCCCAGTCGTTCCTGCGTCCAGCACTACCAGCTTGTGAAACGGCAAAGTCTGACACCATGCAGTCTATTGAAATGTGCCTGTAAGGGTCAGTCTGCCAAATTTAGAGGGTACTCTCTTATTAGACAAGTTGACCCCTCATGGAATATTCTCATGTGCTGATAGGGGTCGGGCAGCACCACTTTACCAAAAAAGCAGAGAAGGATGAACATAACGCCGGACCCTTCCCCAAGATCAGATAATACTGGTTCTGGGAGCTTCCTGGTCGAGGGTCTCTGTTTGCTGTGGGAATGATTAGTCTCTTTAAAGAAGGGAACCATTTTTTCTCTATCTTTTCTGCTTTCCTGTATAAACTAATGGGGATTGGCTTGCAGACAGGAAAAAAGGAAACAAAAATATGCCTGATTCAGAAAACTGTGGCATATTTCCACGGCGGTGTGCGCAGTTTTTCCTCTCTGCACACTTTTGACACCACAGTAGTTTGCATGCCATGAATCACTGCATCAGGAGTAAACTTGTCCTTTCAGGTGTGTGTTGAGGAAATTGTACATGGATGACTCCTTGCTTTATACAGCTCATGTGAAGTGGCATTTAGAAAGGACATAGGAGTCAAATCTGGAACTTCCAGGGTGGAACATGCAGAAAATCGCCAAGATGGTCTATGTCTCTGGTTGATTTTAGGAACACAGACATTCCCAACGTGGTCGTCCATGCCGAAGGCTGCGTGGACGTGGACGTGCATCTCATGCAACGGACGTCCAGCGGGGTAGCAAAATGAAAAATGAGCCCGCATTCCCCATTAATGTTGGCTGACATACTCTAAAATAAAGAGGGTGTTAATGTAGCACCTTCCCACATCCTCCAAACATTTGCCTGAGGAAATGAGCACTTTTCAGAGGCCTGTTAGCACCTGGAGCAGGTATAACCTTCGGCTTGACTGTGGATGTCCAGGACGTTTCTGACATTAGGTGAGGACGTCCGTGTTCTTGGGAATTCTCCAGCCACACCTTTGTCATGCCCCCTTTCAAACTTGGACATACACAGACCTGGCTTCGGAAATGCTTCTAGAGACATGCTTTGGACACCTCTGTGCCAATTTTCATACATCCACAGCATGATTAGGGCTTCCAAAATAACCCCCAAAACATGTTACATTATAAATTTGTAACTGATGTAGTGTCAGATGTTTGGACATCTCTAGGATTTGTTTGTTACTTTTTTTCCCTTCACTACAACAGTGTCTTCCAGTAGGTTAGTTTTGCACATACCATGACAGTCATGAACTTCACTCCAAAGCCAGGGTATGTGGAGTAGGATCTCAGTCTCTCAAAGTTACTGCTAACACTCCCCATAGTACATGAATCGTGCCAAAGAAAGCTTCCTTCTGGAGTTCATAAGCTCTATGGGCAACTTGTCAAGGTGCAATTGGAAATTCCTCTAAATCAGGCCTGTGGCTCCCAATACAGTCAAAACCTTTTCTGTATCTTTCTGCTACATTTTCTTTGTCTGACTGCATTTCCTGGTACATGAGGATCTCCCTCTCCATACAATACACAGAATAATCACTTGGAACCAACACCTCTCTAATATATCAATGCCGTTATGTTGTTTTTCTCCTTTACCATTGTGTCAGGTTTTCTCGCATCCAGTTTCTTATCCATCGGAATGGGAATATCCCAAGTTATCACAACCTCATTCATCTCCATAATTCTCTTAGGGTCATGATCTCGGTGCTTTTCTGCTACAGTGATGTTGTAGTGCTTGTAAGGCTTCCAGTGGATAAGACATGTCATCTTGTTGTGCCTTTGTGTATAGAAACTTTCTGCCATCAGAACTTCACAACCAGCTACAAGATGAGTAACCATTTCCAGCTCTTTCTTACAGAATCTGATTTGTCTGTTTTTATCTGTTTTCTCTATTCTCACTGTGAACCATCTCATCCGCAATCCAGTATCCTGGACTGCAACTGCTATGATAGAGAAATGTGTGTTTCCTGCAGGTTCAGGGAGAGAATAGGGGCAGCATATTTCTCTGCTGTGAAAGCAAATGACCTACAGCTTTTCCTGGTTCCCTTCCATCCCAAAGAAACCCTCAAACACTCCACACCAATCTGAAAACTGGATTTCTTCTTGCCTGCTTCCAGTTCAGCTTTTAGGGTTCTCTTTTTTTGCTGCTGTTAGATATATTCTAAGAGACAAATAGACACACATGAAATAGGTAGGTGAGCATTTAACCTTAAGAACATAAGATATGCCATACTGGATCAGACCAAAGGTCTATTGAGCCCAGTAACCTGTTTCCAATAATGACCAATCCAGGTCACAAATACCTGTCAGTTTCCCAAAAGGTACACAGATTCCATGCTGCTTGTCCAGTGTATAAGCAGTAAATTTCCCTGGTCCTCTTTAATAATTGTTTATGGACTTTTCCTCCAGGAATGTCTTTTAAACACAGCTACTCTACAACCACGATCCACCACAGAGATCACCACCCCTCGACCTGCCAGAGAATCCATGCCTCAATGATGAGCCAACAGTTGATGAAGTGAAGAGTGCAATAAGATCATTGAAGAATGGAAAGGTGCCCGGAGTGGACCAAATGATCAAAGCTGGGGGAGATATCCTGCTGCAATGGCTTCACGTCCTCCTAACACTCATCTGGCGCATTCAAGCCTGCAGAAACATCATGAACAGACCAGCCAAGCAAAGCAAGCAGGATTTAGGCCACATCGGGGCTGCACCAATCAAATATTTACCATTTGTCAACTGGCGAAGGAAAGGATCAGGTGTGGTGGCATTGGGCAGTGGTGGAGATGATGTGAGGGTGGGAGTGGTGATGGTGGATGGCGAGGCGATGGAGATGATGAGGGAATGGGAGTGGTGAATGGCGGTGGAGAGGATGAGGGAGTGGGACACAGTGGTAGAGGTGATGAAGGTGTGGACATGCTGGCAGTGGGCGGGGATAGAGTTGACGTGGGGATGGGAGTGCTGGCAGTAGACGGTGGTGGAGATGATGAGGGTGAGGGGGTGGGAGTGGGAGTGGTTGCATTGGGCGGCGGTGGAGATGATGTGGGGGTGGTGGTGGTGGTGGTGGATGGCGATGGAGATGATGAGGGAGTGGGAGTGGTGAATGGCGGTGGAGAGGATGAGGGGGTGGGAGTGGGAGTGGGACACAGTGGTAGAGGTGATGAAGGTCTGGGAGTGCTGGCAGTGGGCGGGGATAGAGATGACATGGGGATGGGAGTGCTGGCAGTAGACGGTGGTGGAGATGATGAGGGTGAGGGGGTGGGAGTGGGAGTGGTTGCATTGGGCGGCGGTGGAGATGATGTGGTGGTGGTGGATGGTGATGGAGATGATGAGAGAGTGGGAGTGGTGAATGGCGGTGGAGAGGATGAGGGTGTGGGAGTGGGAGTGGGACACAGTGGTAGAGGTGATGAAGGTCTGGGAGTGCTGGCAGTGGGTGGGGGTAGAGATGACATGGGGATGGGAGTGCTGGCAGTAGATGGTGGTGGAGATGATGAGAGTGTGGGAGTGGGAGTGGTGGCATTTGGCGGTGGTGGAGATGATGTGGGGGCGAGAGTGGTGGCAGTGGGCAGTGGTGGAGATGACAAGGGTGTTGGGGTGTGAATGGTCGGCGTTGGAGATGACGAAGGTGTGGGTGTGCTCATGGTGGGTGGCACTGATGATGTGGGGGTTGTGGCAGTGGTGGTGGGTGGCAATGCAGATGACGTGGGAGTGGTGCTGAGTGGCAGTGGAGATGACAAGGGGGTGGGGGTAAGAGTGGTGGCGTTGGGCGGTGGTGGAGATGATGAGGGGTGGGAGTGGGAGTTTTGGCATTGGGCAGTGTTGTAGATGATGTGTGGGTGGGGGTGAGGTTCGTGGTGGATATGATGAGGGGGTGGGGGTTGTGGCAGTGGGCAGAGGTGGAGATGATGAGGGGGTTGGAATGAGTGGTGGATGGCAGTGGCGATGATGAGGGGGTGGGGGTTGTGGTAGTTGGTGGTGGTGGAGATGACGTGGGGGTGGGAATGGTGGTGGTGGAGGGTGGTGATGGAGATGACGAGGGGTTAGGGGTAGGAGTGGTTGCAGTGGGTGGTGGTGAGGATGACATGGGGGTGAGGGTTGTGGTGGTGGGTGGCAGTGGAGATGATGTGGGGGTGAGAATGGTGGGGTGAATGGCAGTGGAAATGATGAGGGAGTGGGAGTGGTGGCATTGGGTGGTGTTGTAGATGCTATGGGGGTGGGAGTTGTGGTGGTGTGTGGTTCTGGAGATGACGAGGGGGTGAGAGTGGTGGAGGTGGATGATGGTGGAGATGATGAGGGGGTTAGAATGGGAGTGGTGGATGGTGGTGGAGATGAGGAGGTGGGGGTTGTGGTAGTGGGCGGAGGTGGTGATGATGTGGGGGTGGGAATGGTGTGGTGGAGGGTGGCGATGGAGATGACGAGGGGATAGGGCTAGGAGTGGTTGTGGATGGTGGTGAGGATGTCATGAGGGTTAGGGTTGTCGTGGTGGGTGGTGGTAGAGATATGTGGGGGTGGGAATGGTGGGGTGGATGGTAGTGGAAATGATGAGGGGTGGGAGTGGGAGTGGTGGCATTGGGTGGTGTTGTAGATGATATGGGGTGGGAGTTGTGGTGGTGGGTGGCGCTGGAGATGATGACGGGGTGGGAGTGGTGGAGGTGGATGATGGTGGAGATGATGAGGGGATTGGAATGGAAGTGGTGGATGGCGGTGGAGATGATGAGGAGTTGGGGGTTGTGGTAGTCGGCGGTGGTGGAGATGACAAGGGGGTGGGGTAGGAGCGGTGGCATTGGGTGGTGGTGGAGATAATGAGGGAGTGGGAGTGGTGGCAGTGGATGGAAGTGAAAATGATGACGGTGTGGGGATGGTAGTAGTGGCAGTGGGCAGTGGCGGAGATGATGAGGGGGTGGGAGTGGGAGTGGCGGCATTGGACGGTGTTGTAGATGATGGGGTGGAAGTGGAAGTGGTGGGTGATGGTGGAGATGATGAGAGGGTGGGAGTGGTGGCATTGGGCGGCAGTGAAGATGATGTGGGGATGGGAGTGGTGGCGGTGGATGGCAGTGTAGATGATGTGAGAGTGGGATTGGTGGCATTGGGCAGTGGTGGAGATGATATGGGGATGGGAGTGATGGTGGTGGATGGCGGTGGAGATGAGGGGGTGGGAGTAGTGGATGGCGGTGGAGGTGAGGGGGTGGGAGTGGGAGTGGTTGCATTGGGCGGCGGTGCAGATGATGTGAGGGTGGGAGTGGTGGTGGTGGTGGTGGATGGCGATGGAGATGATGAGGGGTGGGTGTGGGAGTGGGACACAGTGGTAGAGGTGATGAAGGTGTGGGAGTGCTGGTAGTGGGCTGAGGTAGAGATGACGGGATGGGAATGCTGGCAGTAAACGGTGGTGGAGATGATGAGGGTGAGAGTGTGGGAGTGGGAGTGGTGGCATTGGGCGGCAGTGGAGATGATGTGGGGGCAGGAGTGGTGGCAGTGGGCAGCGGTGGAGATGACAAAGGTGTTGGGGTGTGAGTGGTCAGCGTTGGAGATGACGAAGGTGTTGGTGTGCTCGTGGTGGGTGACACTGATGACATGGGGGTTGTGGCGATGGTGGTGGGTGGCAATGTAGATGATGTGGAAGTGGTGCTGAGGCAGTGGAGATGACGAGGGGGTGGGGGTAGGAGTGGTGGCATTGGGCAGTGGTGGAGATGATAAGGGAGTGGGAGTGGTGGCAGTGGATGGAAGTGAAAATGATGACGGTGTGGGGATGGTAGTAGTGGCAGTGGGCAGTGGTGGAGATGATGAGGGGGTGGGAGTGGGAGTGGCGGCATTGGACGGTGTTGTAGATGATGGGGTGGAAGTGGAAGTGGTGGGTGATGGAGATGATGAGAGGGTGGGAGTGGTGGCATTGGGCGGCAGTGAAGATGATGTGGGGATGGGAGTGGTGGTGGTGGATGGCAGTGTAGATGATGTGAGAGTGGGATTGGTGGCATTGGGCAGTGGTGGAGATGATATGGGGATGGGAGTGGTGGTGGTGGTGGATGGCGGTGGAGATGAGGGGGTGGGAGTGGTGGATGGTGGTGGAGGTGAGGGGGTGGGAGTGGGAGTGGTTGCATTGGGCGGCGGTGGAGATGATGTGAGGGTGGGAGTGGTGGTGGTGGTGGTGGATGGCGATGGAGATGATGAGGGAGTAGGAGTGGTGAATGGCAGTGGAGATGATGAGGGGGTGGGTGTGGGAGTGGGACATAGTGGTAGAGGTGATGAAGGTGTGGGAGTGCTGGTAGTGGGCTGGGGTAGAGATGACGGGATGGGAATGCTGGCAGTAAACGGTGGTGGAGATGATGAGGGTGAGAGTGTGGGAGTGGGAGTGGTGGCATTGGGTGGCAGTGGAGATGATGTGGGGGCAGGAGTGGTGGCATTGGGCAGCGGTGGAGATGACAAAGGTGTTGGGGTGTGAGTGGTCAGCGTTGGAGATGACGAAGGTGTTGGTGTGCTCGTGGTGGGTGACACTGATGACATGGGAGTTGTGGCGATGGTGGTGGGTGGCAATGTAGATGATGTGGGAGTGGTGCTGAGTGGCAGTGGAGATGACGAGGGGGTGGGGGTAGGAGTGGTGGCATTGGGCAGTGGTTGAGATGATGAGGGGATGGGAGTGGGAGTGGTGGCATTGGGCAGTGTTGTGGATGATGTGGGGATGAGGTTTGTGGTGGTGGGAGGCGGTGGAGATGATGAGTGGGTGGGGATAGGAGTGGTGGTGGTGTTGGGCGGTGGTGGAGATGATGAGGGGATGGGAGTGGGAGTGGTGGCATTGGGCAGTGTTGTAGATGATGTGGGGGTGGGGGTGAGATTTGTGGTGGTGGGTTACGGTGGAGATGTTGAGGGGGGAGGGGTTGTGGCAGTGGGCAGTGGTGGAGATGATGAGGGGGTTGGAATGAGAGTGGTGGATGGCGGTGGAGATGACATGGGGGTGGGAATGGTGGTGGTGGAGGGTGGCGATGGAAATGACAAGGGGGTAGGGGTAGGGGTAGGAGTGGTTGCAATGGATGGTGGTGAGGATGACATGGGGGTGAGGGTTGTGGTGGTGGGTGGCAGTGGAGATGATGTGGGGGTGGGAATGGTGGGATTGGATGGCGGTGGAAATAATGAGGGGATTGGAATGGGAGTGGTGGATGGCGGTCGAGATGATGAAGAAGTGGGGGTTGTGGTAGTGGGTGGTGGTGGAGATGACGTGGGGGTAGGAATGGTGGTGGTGGAGGGTGGCGATGGAGATGACGAGGGGGTAGGGGTAGGAGTATTTGCGGTGGATGGTGGTGAGGATGACATGGGGGTGAAGGTTGTGGTGGTGGGTGTTGGTGGAGATGATGTGGGGATGGGGATGGTGGGGGTGGATGGCGGTGGAAAGGATGAGAGGGTGGCAGTAGGTGTGGTGGCATTGGGTGGTATTGTAGATGGGGTGGGAGTTGTGGTGGTGGTGGGAATGGTGGGATTGGATGGCGGTGGAAATAATGAGGGGATTGGAATGGGAGTGGTGGATGGCGGTCGAGATGATGAAGAGGTGGGGGTTGTGGTAGTGGGCGGTGGTGGAGATGACGGGGTAGGAATGGTGGTGGTGGAGGGTGGCGATGGAGATGACGAGGGGGTAGGGGTAGGAGTATTTGCGGTGGATGGTGGTGAGGATGACATGGGGGTGAAGGTTGTGGTGGTGGGTGTTGGTGGAGATGAGGAGGGGTTGGGGAGGGTGGGGGTGGATGGCGGTGGAAAGGATGAGAGGGTGGCAGTAGGTGTGGTGGCATTGGGTGGTATTGTAGATGGGGTGGGAGTTGTGGTGGTGGGTGGTGCTGGAGATGACGAGGGGGTGGGAATGGTGGAGGTGGATGATAGTGGAGATGATGAGGGGGTTGGAATGAGAGTGGTGGATGGCGGTGGAGATGACGAGAGGGTGGGGGTTTTTGTAGGGGGTGGCGGTGGAGATGACAAGGAGGTGGGAGTGGTGGAGGTGGATGATGGTGGAAATGATGAGGGGGTTAGAATGGGAGTGGTGGATGGCAGTGAAGATGATAAGGAGGTGGGGGTTGTGGCAGTGGGCAGTGGGTAGTGGTGGAGATGACGTGGGGGTGGTAATGGTGGTGGTGGAGGAACGCGATGGAGATGACGAGGGGGTAGGGGTAGGAGTGGTTGCAGTGGATGGTGGTGAGGATGACATGGGGGTGAGGGTTGTGGTGGAGAGTGGCAGTGGAGATGATGTGGGGGTGGGAGTTTTGGTGGTGGTGGTGGGTGGCAGTGGACATAACAAGGGTGTGGGATTAGGAGTATTGCTGGTGGGCAGTGGTGAAGATGATGTGGGGTTGAGGGTTGTGGCAGTGGGTGGCGGTGAAGATGATGTGGGGGTGGGAATGGTGGGGGTGGATGGTGATGGAAATGAGGGGATGGGAGTGGGAGTGGTGGCATTGGGCAGTGTTGTAGATGATATGGGGTGGAAGTTGTGGTGGTGTTAGGTGGCAGTGGAGATGACGAGGGGGTGGGGGTTGTGGCAGTGGATGGTGGTGGAGATGATGAGGGAGTTGGAATGGGAGTGGTGGATAGCGGTGGAGATGATGAGGAGGTGGGGTTGTGTTGGTGGTGGTGGGTAGCAGTGGACATGACAAGGGTGTGGGGGTAGGAGTATTGCTGGTGGGCAGTGGTGAAGATGACGTGGGGTTGAGGGTTGTGGCAGTGGGTGGCAGTGGAGATGATGTGGGGGTGGGAATGGTGGGGCGGATGGTGGTGGAAATGATGAGGGAATGCGAGTGGTGGCATTGGATGGTGTAGATGATATGGGGATGGAAGTTGTGGTGGTGGTGGTGTTGGTGGTGGATTGGTGGCAGTGGAGATGACGAGGGGGTGGGGGTTGTGGCAGTGGATGGTGGTGGAGATGATGAGGGGGTTGGAATGGGAGTGGTGGATGGTGGTGGAGATGATGAGGAGGTGGGGGTTGTGGTAGAGGGCGGTGGTGGAAATGACGTGGGGGTGAGATTGGTGGTGGTGGAGGATGGTGATGGAGGTGACGAGGGGGTAAGGGTAGGAGTGGTTGCGGTGGATGGTGGTGAGGATGACATGGGGGCGAAGGTTGTGGTGGTTGATGGTGGTGGTGTTGATGAGGGGATGGCGGTTGTGGTGGTGGGTGGTGGTGGAGATGATGAGGTGGGATTGTGGCATTTGGTGGTGATGGAGATGATGTGGGGGTGGGGTTGAGGGTGTAAGTGGTAGTGGTGGATGGCAGTGGAGATGAAGAGGGGATTGAAGTGGGAGTGGTGAATGGTGGTGGAGATGATGAGGGGGTGGTAGTGAAACTGGGAGTGGAACACTGCAGTAGAGGTGATGAAGGTGTGGGAGTGCTGGCAGTGGGCGAAGGTGGAGATGACGTGGGGATGGGAGTGCTGGCAGTGGACAGCAATAGAGATGATGAGGGGATGGGAGTGGTGGCAGTGGGCTTTGGTGATGATGAGGGAGTAGGAGTGGTGGCATTCAAAGATGTTGTAGATGATGTGGGGGTGGGAGTGGTGAGTGGTGGTGGAGATGATGAGGGGGTGGAAGTTGGAGTGCTGGCATTAGGCGGTGGTGGAGATGATGATGGGATGGCGCTTGTGGCGGTGGTTGACAGTGGAGATGATGAGGAGGTGGGAGTTGTGGCATTTGGTGGCAGTGGAGATGATGTGGGGATGGGAATGGTGGGGCTGGATTGCGGTGGAGATGATGATGATGAGGGTGTGGGAGTGGTAGTGGTGGCATTGGGCGGTGGTGGAGATGATGTGGAGGTGGGAGTGGTGGCAGTGGATGGAAGTGAAAATGATGAGGGTGTAGGGTTGGTAGTGGTGGCATTGGGCGGTGGTGGAGATGATGAGGGGTGGGAGTGGTGGATGGTGGTGGAGATGATGAGGGGGTGGGAGTGGTGGATGGTGGTGGAGATGATGGGGTGGGAGTGGTGGATGGTGGTGGAGATGATGAGGGGGTGGGAGTGATGGCATTGGATGGCAGTGGAGAGGATGTGGGGATGGGAGTGGTGGCGGTGGGCAGCGGTGGAGATGACGAAGGTGTGAGTGTGCTCGAGGTGGGTGGCACTGATGACGTGGGGGTTGTGGCGGTGGTGGTGGGTGGCAATGTAGATGATGTGGGAGTGGTGGTGAGTGGCAGTGGAGATGATGAGGGGGTAGGAGTGGTGGCATTGGGCGGTGGTGGAGATGATGAGGGGGTGGAAGTTGGAGTGGTGGCATTGGGCAGTGTTGTGGATGATGTGGGGGTGGGGGTGAGGTTTGTGGTGGTGGGTGGCGGTGGAGGTGATGAGGGGGTGGGGGCTGTGGCAGTGGGCAGTGGTGGAAATGGTGATTGGGTGGGGGTGGGGGTGGTGACGGCGATGGTCGACGGTGGAGATGATGAGTGTGTGGGTGTGTGAATGGGCAGTGGTGGAGATGAGGGTTTGGTGATGAGAGTCGTGGTGGTGGGCAGCATTGAAGATAACATGGGGGTGGGGGTTGGAGACGGTGGAGATGATGTGCTGTTTGAAGTAGTCAGGGTGGTATTTGTGGATTCTGCTTCTACTTGAGTGGCCGAGGAGATCTTAGTGTTGGTAGCTGTGGTGGGTATCTCACTGGCATCGACCACTGTGTTTGCTATTGCTACAGTGATCATTAAAGCTGCAACAGAAAAAAAATCAGGTTGATAGTTAATGGTAATTATCCAGATAGTGCTGGGATGTGCAAGGGCAGTTGAGAGTGGTGATATTCAATCTGGATAATTATTGAGATAAATTTAGACCAGGTGAAGGCTGTCCTAAATTTATCTGGATAGCTGACTGAATATCGCTGCTTTCTGGATAGCTTCAATGCTGATCATTCTTTCTCTATATTCAGCATCATTTGTTATCCAGATTGCCACGCTGAATATACATTTATTTAACTATTATGGCTTCTCTTTATAAAACATTGAGCTCAGATATTAAATTTTGGGCCTTATGAAGATATTGTGATTGCAGACATGTATCATTATCATAGCAATGGTCAGTCCAAGGCTGTTGTGACCATAAGGTGAGCTAGGCAGCTGCCTAGAAAGTCAATGGTCTGGAGGCAGCCTCCTGCCTCCATTACTGCCCTCCCCAGGACCTGCAGCAGTGGCAATGACTTCAAACAGCCCCACAGTGCTGACCTCAAAGCTCTGGTGCTGCAAGGCTGTTTGACTTCTGATGCTGACTTCCTGTTTGCATGGAGCGGGAGAGGCCGCAATGGGGGCCAGGGAGGGGGTGAGAATGGGAGAAGGAGTGGGGGGGGCAAGAGATAAGGTTCACCTAGGGCATATTATCTCCTTGCCTCGGCCCTGGGTCGGTCATTCTCAGCTATGGTCATCTACCCACAGGCATGCTGTTGTCACCGCATGGTCAGTGACCAATCACAGTACTGTCCCACTCTGGTCAGTTTTCTTCAGTTGTAACTGTGTGCATAGCTTGCTCATTCACAACTGATCAAGAAGTGAAAATAGTGTTTCTAGCACATTATCCTATATATTGTGGGCAGAATGACTAAGCAGAATGGATGGCCCACTTGGTCTTCCTGTGCCATCAACTGCTGTATTAGTAAGCTATATGCCAGGGTTAGGCCAAGCACAGCCTGAAGGTTACCCGTGTTATATACAGGACCAGTGCAAGGGTACTCAGCATCCTAGGCAAACTTATGCCCCCCCCCCCCCTCACAACAGTTAACCTTTGAAAAATAATATTTTGTTTTCCGCTTATGAAACTGTGCCCCAGGCAAGTTTTTATCTGCCGTGATGCAACATGAACTGAATATTTTTAAATTCTACTCTCAAGGATATTTGTTTACAAAAAGCTATTTAAAATCCAAGTCTACAATAAAAAAAAAACCATTCAGAGCATTCTTAGGAGATTTAAAAAATATCATAGGTATAGTACTTTTATATAGGTTACTTTGGTGCCAGACAGAACAGTTATTGAAAACCCCGAAAACAATACATTCAAAATATATATAGCAAACCTACCATGCCAAAACAGCACTAACCACCAGGACTGAGAGAACAGCAACCCTACCTAGTAAATATTGCTACAGGCCCTCTCTCTTTCTCTGCACATATCCAACAGACAGTGAAAACAAGTCATTTCGTTCTCTATATAACATCAGCACAATTTGTCCTTTCCTTTCTGAAAACACTGCAAAACTCTTACCCACTCTCTCGTCGCTTCCCACTTAGACTACTGCAGCTTGCTCTTCATTGGTCTCGAACTGAAATATCTCTCTCCCCTTCAGTCTATTCAGAATTCTTTTGCATAGCTGATCTGTGGCCAGAGTTGCTACGCTCAGGCAATCTCCCTTTTCAGTTCACTTCACTGGCTCCCTATCCACTTCTGGATACAGTTCAGACTTCTACTGACCTACCTACAAGTGCATTCATTATGAGACTCCTCTGTTATTCCTTCCTACAACCCTTCTCTGGAACTCAGCTCTTCTGGAAAATTGCTCTATCTGTGTCCTCTTCCACTGCCATTTCTTCCACTTTACTGTATCAAATGCCTGGAATAGACCGCTCCTATTCAAAACTAGGTTTTGGAACCTGATCCCCCTTATTCTCATTTTTAATAGTTATGTGTGTTTTAATCATGTTCCTATAAATTAAATTCTCTAGTTTCTTGTTTGTTTTTTCTTGAATAGATTGTAAGCTTTGTCTAGCAGGGACTGTCTCTTATAGTATGTTTAAAGGAAAAAACGGGGACTGTTGTAGTTGTTGATATGGAAGGACAGATTAGATAGGCCATGTGGTCTTTTTCTGTCGTCATTTTTCTATGTTTCTACAGCACTACAAAAGCCCGCTAGTGCTATAGAAATGATAAGTAGGAGGAGTAGTAGTATAAGGTTGCCAGATGTCCCCGATTTCCAGGGATTGCACCTGATTTTAAGATAGTTTTCCCAGAGCCAGAGTGTCCCAGAGTCCATGAACTATAACCACCTCCTGCTTCCCTCTAATGCAGTCTTCTAGATCCTAGTAGGAGAAGATGTACAATTAACTTTATTGAAAGGGGGGAAGTTTAGAAATGTGTAGACTATTTATCTAGATGTCTAAAATAAAGTTTAAGCATATGTGTGTGTATGTGCGCCTATAACTCGAGAAGGGCTGCTACTATCTATTTTAAACATTTGAAGTTACTGAATTTTATTTAGACTGGTCATTTTGAAATCTATGGGGAAAATATGCCCGAGGAGGGGAGGACCCCTGCCTCTCCCAGCTCAGTTCGGCTCTGCCCGGGTGTCCCAGATTTGCTCTGCAAACATCTGGTAACACTATAGCAGTAGTAGACGTAGGCCCTATAACACCAATATGCCTCCTATTGGGAAAATGGACGACACGGAATTAATGCGGACCCTTACACAAACCACACCTGGTAGAACATTTCACCTCAGTCACACCCAGAACACAGACTGACCCGCCCCAATGCAAACTACAAACTGAAACATGCAAGCGAAAGCTAAAAATAGAAAGAACAAGAAGCTGAACAGAAAAATCAGCATTCCACAACAGAAAATGTAAAGCATTTACAATGAGAAATATGCAATGCGCACAGTTCATAAAATATCAAAGAAAATCTTTAAAGAACCAGTGGACAGAACAAACACCAATTGAGAACTCATACTTACAAAAATTATTCCAAAATAGCAGACATATGAAATAGAATTCAATAATTTATACTAATTAAGGATGACAAAATCCTCTACTCTCTCCCTCTTCCCCCCAAGAACCAGAAACATTTCCCCCATCCTAGTCTTTCTCTATCCCCTTTCCAATCCTAGAAGTACTTCTCCACCCCATCTCTCTCCCTCTCTATCCTTTCCCAGTCCCCAGAGTATTCCACCATCCTATCTCTCTATCTCCTTCATAGTCCCAAAAGCATTCCTCCCACCCCAGGGACTCTCATAGCCTAAAAATTGCTCAAGAGGTGAGAAGTGATTCGGGAAGAGTTCAGCAGGCAGCTTGTCACTAGCTGCAGTAGCACTACGGACGCAGGGTCACGTGCTGATACTACCGGAGAGATGCTACCCGCAGACTGCAGTCTTGGAGACATCCTCGTCACCAGATGCGGCACAGCAGATAGCGCACATGTGCAGCTTATCGGTCCTGATCTCGCACTGCGTTGGCTGAAGATTCGGGTAGGGGGCAATGTCAATATCGATGTCACGATCTTCCCCTTCCCAACTTCATCTTCTGGATTTTGGTGCTGCTTCATCATATATTTCCCGACTCCTGGGCCACATGAAGCAAGGTCGGTGGAAACAGAAGGTCCTGCCACCCTTCAAATTGTTTAACAACGTGACCCAATAACATCCCATATGAACTACCAGCTCTCAAAAATAATTTTTTTGTCAGACTAGCTTGTATAAGCCACTGTTATTATGAGCTGCCTCGGTCAAAAGTCCATTATAATTTCTTAATAGTGATCAGTGAAAATTCATTTTAAAATATCAATACCTAAATTCCCAGACAACATCGGGTTTTGAACTTGCAAACTGCTAAGCTCTGCATTGGCGTCTACATTGATATACTCAACTGAAACAGAAAGGGCAACGTCTCATTCCTCTTCCAAACAGTAGCTGCACTATCTCGGGCTTAAGTCCAAGGAGGCCACGGGCCATGGTGTCCTTTTAAACTCTCAACATCTGCCGTACTTGAAAACCTTAAAGGGACAGAATTTTATATCAACCTACTAATGTATACCAGTTCGCTTATTGGTTCAATCCCAATGGGTGTATAGTATTCAAGATATAAATCCAAAATTGTTCTCTATAATTGAGATGGGCCCCACGATTACCTCCCCTGCAACAGACAGGAACTTGCTCAGTCACTCACCTTCACAGTTGTGTAAAAGAATGCTCATATTACAAACAATGAGATACAATTTGCGCTGTACAAGCGCTTGTATTCAATCGCGATCGATGTTCTCTCATTCTCAACAACATAGAACATTTCATATGCCCAATATAAACTTTATTGCAAGGGCAAAGCAAAGCATAGACTACAAAAGCAGTCTGACAAGTGGTGTGCTATTTGCTCTACAGAGGTTTCCAAACAGATGGACAAATCCATGAAATTCCTTTGATGGTTGTAGAACAAAATTCCGCAGGAGCATGCCGGGCCGTCCTCGGGCCTGATGCTGTGGGCCACGGGAATGTCTTGCTCCCGCGGTACAGAATTGAGTCCTAACAGGCCCGTCCTGCTCGGGGCTGTCCAAACGGCCCGGATGTGCCCTTGCTAGAATTCGGCTCTTTATCTCTCTAGCGTGTCCTGCCGTGACACTTACCCAGTCGATATTGGGGTAATTGAAATCACCCATTATTATTACTGTCCTGTAACTTTTGTTAGCTTCCTTGATTTCTTTGAGCATTTCATCATCCATTTGTTCATTCTGGCCAGGCGGTCGATAGTACACCCCCACTGCCATTGCCTTCCCCTTTTTACATGGAATTTCAACCATAGAGATTCTACAGTGTATTTTGTTTCCTGCAAAATTGTAACCCTTTGGGACTCATTGCCCTCTCTAACAGAGTGCAACCCCTCCACCAATTTGATCTACTCTATCATTACGATATAGTTTGTACCCAGGTATCCATGTCCCACTGGTTGTCCTCCTTCCACCATGTCTCTGAGAGTCCAATCATATCTAACCGCTCATTTAGTGCTATATATTCTAACTCTTCCTTCTTATTTTTTAGACTTCCAGCATTTGCATACAAGCATTTTAGAGTGTATTTTATTCATATTAATCTGGTTACCGGTAGGCAGGTGTAATTTTGGAATCTTTAAATTCTGTCTGCTCTGTACTTAATTGCATTTGGATTACTTCAGTCTTTATTGGAACCTCTCTGTCGATATGCCCTAACTTCAATCTTTTACTAGTATCCTTCAAGGATACATCTTTCCAAACCATGCGTTCTTGGGTGACTGTTAGCTTTCTCCTATTATCTAGTTTAAAAGCTGCTCTATCTCCTTTTTAAAGGTTAATGCCAGCAGCCTGTTTCCATCCCAGCAATTCTCACGTCCACCAGCCACCCAGCTATCTACATGCCTAATGATAAAATCACCAACTATAACGGCTGTTCTAATCCTTCCCTTGTGGGCACATGGTCTTGGAGATACCTCCTCGGTGTGAGAGGGTTTTACATCACCTGGAGGACAGGTGTTAGCTACAGGATCACTTCCTGCCACACCAGGGTGATGCTCTCCTATCATGTGACCTCTCTCCTCCATAGCAACAGGGCTGCTGCCAGACTGGAGGTGGGACTTCAGTACTATGTCCCTGTAGGTCTCATCTATGTACCTCTCTGTCTTCCTTATGTCCTCCAAATCTGCTTCTCTAGCCTCCAGAGATCGGACTCGTTCCCTGAGAGCAAAGAGCCCCTTGCACCTAGTGCACACGTAAGATCCCTCACCACCTGGGAGAAAATCATACATGTGACACTCAGTGCAAAAGACTGGAAAGCCCCCAACTCACTGCCAGACTGCTGTCTGCATCTTAGTTTTAAGTTTATGTTTATGTATTTAAGTTGTTTACTTACATAGATTTGCTGGGGATACTTATACTAATAAAACTATATCTAAAATTTCACTGAAAGGGTGGTGGATGCTTGGAGTGCCCTCCCGATGGAAGTGGTGGGAGCAAATATAGTGACAGAATTCAAAATGGCATGGGACAGACACAGCGGATCCCTTTACAGCAACAGGACAAAATCAAAATAAACTTAACTATCTAATTTCTCAACAAACAGGGGTGTCCTTCACGGAGCGGTGAGTTCACCCCTAAACAAAGACATGGGGAGGGGTGTCCTGCATGGAGCGGCAGGTGCACGTACTCTTGCCCTCTTACTGGGCATACTAGATGGACCATACTGGTCTTTATCTGCCGTCATTTACTATGTTACTATGTTAATACATTTAATGGACCTTGTTTACCTTGATTAATTAATCTCATGTCCTTAATGTATGCTTGATGAGGATACACCTGAGTGAATGTGGGACTTCCTTCTTTTTACGAGTTTTAAGAGCCTATAAAGCTACGATTATCCCAGGGTTGAGTGGGAGGGAATGAAGACCTATTAAAAGTTTGCTTCTAAGGTAAAGGCTTACCATTTTCCTGGATGACTCATGCAGCCCTTGGTTTGATAGACGGGGCCTTTTAAATTGCCCCTTTGATCTGTCACTTGCCTTTAACACACAGATCTTTTGCCTCCTAACTGGAAGGCCTCTTTGTAAAGGTCACTAGAAACATTTTAAAATGCCCAAACCACACCTCCTTTCAATTTCTGCATACCACAGCACATACATGTACACAGCGTCTATCCTAAAACTGCAACATAATCATACATGCTGATTAAGTCGTGTAAAAATGATTTTCATGTGTGCAAACAGCACATAACTCTTATTAAACTGCTACCTATATTTCTTATCATCTTAGGTTTGGAGTGGGGGGGCATTTTATTTTTGTGTGTGCCATCAAGTCAATGCTGACTCCTGGCAACCCAGAAGCCCCTGGTTTTTCTTAGTAAGGTGTGACTGGAAGTAGATTGCCAGGCCTTTCTCCCGAGGCAATGGAGGGTAAAGTGACTTGCCCAAGGTCACAAGGAGTGTTGATATATACACGATAAAAATAATCTAAAAGCCACGATAAAAAGCCAAATAACAAGAAAAGAAAAGAAACTTCTCATCTTACTGAGAAAGAGATTGACAAAAGGGGGAAGTGGAGAAAAGAAATGTTAATTTTAGATGAAAGAAATATAAAGCTAGACATGATTGTTCACAAAGATCAAACAACTCACTACGCACAATTCACAAAAATAGAAAGTAAGCACACCTGAAAATAGCCCTGCAATTTGGAGCTAATGTCAAAGTGGGAGGGTCTACAGGAAAAACTGACTATTTAGCAATGAATTTAACACGTTGAACGGGTTCCCAAAAAATGCACTGTGCATTCCTATAATAACTTTACATTAAGCAGAATATCTTGAAAGAAAAACAATCGTACTCATATTTTCCAGAGCTCATAGAAAAATAACAACAGATTATGACCACATGTCCTATCCTGTCGGCCCAGCTAACCCCTTGCTCTCCCTCCATGCTTGTGCCTATCCAGATCTAAGATGGAAGCAACCAGTAGAGTCCCAGTGGCAGCATCCATCTTGAGGTGTCATGCTTAGTGTTTTGTCAAGGATAACTCCTAGATATTTTACTACTACTAATATTTTACTAATAAAATGACCCACCACTACATGTCTGAGTATCTGAAATGGTCAACTGGGCCATGCAAGATGCCCTTCTTCTGAAATACCCTGCCCGAATATCCAGGTACACAGTTCTGAGGCCATGCAATTCAGGGACCCCATGTTTGTAGAATGGCCTACACCCGTGCATGTATCCTGCATGGGGCCCTCAGTGTGGAGACAGAGTGATTTCAGAAGGCACTTACATATGCCTCCTTTCACTGTTGTCATTGTGTGGTCCGTTCCCCCCCCCCCCCCCACCCCCAGTTTTTGGACGTTCTCTGAACGTTCCAGATTCTTACTAGACATCCCTTCTAAAATGCCACTTCATACTTTTTTTTTTTTTTATTGAAAGGCTTACAGAATGTACAAAGCATCATAAACCACAAAAATCTTCATAGAAAATGCAACAATAATAACATAACTTCAGGTCATAACAGCATTCAATAATATGCCTTCATTTTTGCAATTTTAAATTAAGAAAACAAAGAACAGTGACCCCTCAACCTCCCTTCCCCCCCCCAAAGCCCCCTTAGCCCAGTACTCTCCTCCCTCCCCACCTCCCAGTCCCCCCCACTATGGCTTGCGAATGTTCAAGCATGGAAGCGTGATGGGCAAAGGGGCACCCTCAGGGGGGCTATCCCTCTTAGCCTGCATAGTCACGCACCATATTGAGAGACAAAGGGCGCCCATACCAGCTCAAAGCGTGCCAGGCGCATCCTACTAAACGCTACCCCTCATTCCATGGCGTATATATCCCACATCCGTTCCAGCCAAGCCTGAAAGGAAGGGGCCGAGGCACGCTTCCAGGCTGCTGCAAGGGATAGTCTAGCTGCGTTCAGGCTATGGCGGAGTAGAGCAAGTTGCAGAGTCCGTGCACCCGGCACCGAGGCCCCGAACAGGAAGATCCCGGGATCCCAAGGGACACTCACTCCCAGAAGCCTTTTCATCCGGTACTGTATACCCCTCCAAAAGGCGCAAATGCGGGGGCAGTCCCACCAAATATGCCCTAGGGTACCCCGTTGACCACAGTTACGCCAGCAAAGGGCCACCGCTCCAGGATACATGCGCGCTATCCGTGCCGGGGTCATGTACCAACGGTACAGGATTTTATAATTGGTTTCACGGGCATTGATCGCAACCGCACTCTTCCACAATTGAGTTTCCACCCGTTCCCAATCCTGCTCGGTATAGGAGAGGCTCAAGTCGGAGTTACAAAGTTCCCTGTGTCTAGTAGAATACGATTGGGAGTCCTGCAAGTGGGCATACAAGGTCGCCACAAGTCCCTTAGTGGTAGTGCACCCCTCACAGTAGCGTTCCAAATCTGTCAGGGCCCGAGCAACCTGGGTCCGAACAAGTCGTGTTCGGACCCAATGCGTCACTTGTAAATATTGAAAATGGTGCCTAGCAGGAATGTCAAATTCGTCTTGCAGCGCACGAAATGTTTGTAGGTGACCAGCAGCAAAAAGTTGTCCAACCCGACTAAGGCCGTGATGTCCCCACTGCCGAAAGACTATATCACTTAACCCCGGCGGAAAAGAGACATTATCCACTATAGGGGCTAAGGGGGTTAGATTCACGTCACGAGATCGAAAATGTCGGTCCCAACAGCGGAGGGTATGAAGTATATAGGGATTGCTGGTGCGGACACCGCGACGGAGTTTTGGGCCAAGCCATAGCCAGTCTCCTAAGCCGGCTCCCCCTGCCAAGTTCATTTCCAATTGTACCCATCGCTTAGTGCTGTCAGCAATCATCCACTCCACCCCTGCCCGGCATTGCGCCGCCGCATAATACCAATGTAAATTGGGCATGCCCATACCTCCAGAGTGCGTACGAGCATAAAGAACCTGTCGCGCCAAGCGCGGGCGGCGGTAACGCCAGATAAATTTCAAGAGCAACTGCTGCCAAGCCGCCAAGGTAGCCCGTGCGATAGAAAGCGACAGAACCTGAAAAAAGTAGAGAAAGCGGGGAACCACCACCATCTTGACTACGGCTATGCGCCCGAACCAGGAGAGGAACAGTCCATTCCACACCTCTAGATCCCGCCGAACCTGGCGAAGCAAGGGGTCGTAGTTGGCCTTAAAGAGGTCTGTCCTCTCCACAGTCAGGTGCACCCCTAGATAGCGTAGAGCTCCGGACACCCAGCGAAAAGGATAAGCCGCTTGAAGTTCCGCACAAACCGGTCCGGGGATCCCAACATTCAAGATCTCCGATTTAGTGTAGTTAATTTTAAAACCGGATACCTGGGCGTAGTTGTCGAACAACTGCATCGCAATTGGGAGGGAGGTGGACGGGTCAACCAGGGACAGTATGATGTCATCCGCAAAGAGTGCGATCCTGTATTCCACAGGGCCAATAAGAACCCCCCGCAAGCCTAAATGTTCTCGGAAGCTTTGAGCCAAGGGTTCCATCGCGAGTGCAAAGAGCAGGGGCGAAAGAGGGCAACCCTGTCGCGTGCCCCGTTCCAGCAAGAAACGCCTCGAGTGTCCCCCGTTAACCTGAACGCACGCCTGGGGCATCTGGTAAAGGCTACGAACCCAACGGATGAAATTTGAGCCGAAACCCATTGTCTCCAGCACACACCATAAGAATTCCCAATCGACCCTGTCGAAAGCTTTTTCTGCGTCGATCCCCACCAGCAGGGCTGGTTGCGGTTCCTGCTGAGCAACATGTATGACCTGCAGCATACGTCGAATGTTGTCTGCAGCCTGGCGGCCTGGCACAAAGCCAACCTGATCCGGGTGGACCAAGCTCGGAAGGACCCGATTCAGGCGCGCCGCCAACACAGAGGCAAAGATCTTAACATCAACGTTTAACAGGGAAATGGGGCGGTACGACGCCGCATCATGCAATGGTTTACCGGGTTTAGGTATCATCACGATCAGTGCCTCGTGCAGAGACGGCGGTAACGAGGCCCCTGCCAAGATCTCATTGAACAAAATAGTCAGGGTTGGCGCTAAGTGTATCCTAAACTTCTTATAATATTCTGCTGGGTAGCCATCACTACCCGGCGCACTACCAGTTTTCAATCGTCGAATTGCATTTTCCACTTCATCTACCGTTAAATCAGAATCTAGCTGAACCCGATCAGAGTCGGGAAGGTGTGGCAGAACAATTCCTTGCAGATAATCCTGCACTCTGTCCCGTTCAAAGGGCTCCGCCTTGTAAAGCTGCTCCAGAAAGTCAGCAAAGAGATCGCGTATTTCCCTGGATATAACCCTCCTCCGCCCCTCCACGTCGCGCAGTTCTCGCACAACTCTCGTGGATTGTTGTTGGCGAAGACGCAAAGCTAGGAAGCGGCCTGTTTTGTTTCCATGCTCATAAAAAGTTTGCCGGAGTTTCCGGCATTTATTATCTAATTCTCTCTGCAGACACGCATCTAATTTGGCTCGGGCGGCCCGCCACTGGCGCAGGGCCTGTCGGGAACCAGTTCGGGCGTGTTCCAGAGCAAGGCAAGTAGCCTCATCCACCAACAAGTCGTGGTCACGCTTCCACATTTTTCGCGTACGAGCCGCTTCCGCCATGAGTTGACCACGAGCCGTCGCCTTGCAAGCATCCCACACCGTGGGGAGAGGGACATCCCCAGAATTGTTGAGCTCAAAAAATTCCGTGATAAAACGGACGTGGTCCTGCACTGCGCCCTGTCGCCGTGAGAATCTCACGTCTAGGCACCAAAGCCGTTGGTGTTCATTGTACAATCCGGCCGGAAGAGCGAGCCAGCACGGGGCGTGATCCAACCAAGTCAGCGCTCCATGTCCCGCCTGCACTCTCCCGTCCATCAGGCGCTGATCCAGTAGAAAATAGTCAATGCGGGTGTGAACCTGATGGACCGGAGAATAGTACGTATAGCCTCTTTCCCCCCCATGAGTGTCCCTCCAGACGTCCCTCAGTCCCAAGTCGAGCATAAGACGCTGTAGAGCTCTTGCCAACCCCCCCACTCGCCCCCTATGCGGCTGGTAGAATCCAAATGGGGCACCAGATGCGTGTTACAGTCCCCCCCCCCAAAAACAATGGGGCCCCTTGCAAAATCCGCCAGCAGAGCTTTCAACCGTGCAAAGAAGGCGCCTTGACCTGTATTGGGGGCGTAAACATTAGCTAAGGTTAGTAAGTGCCCTTCTAGGCGGATATTCAAGAAAAGCCACCTCCCCAAAGCATCTTGCTTCATCTCTTCTATCTGGAGAGAGAAGCTTTGATGAAATAGTAAGGCTACTCCCCGTTTTTTCCGTCCTTGTGTATCTGAGGCCACCCGCACCTCAGTATACGGGGACCTCTTTAGCCAGCCCTGCTTACATTTCTGAAGATGGGTCTCCTGTAAGTAAACAATGTCCCCCTGCAGGGTGCGTAGTTCTGAGAACAGCAGGGATCTCTTCCTCGGAGAGTTGAGGCCCTTAACATTCAAAGAAATAAAGCGCACCATTAATAGTTACACTCCAGTCTCTCATTGCCACCCACTATCCAAGAGATCCCAGTGGTTGCTCCCCTCCAGCAAACCCGGAGAGTTGATGGGTCGAGCCCACCCACTCCACCCTCCAAAAACAGGCGCCATAGTCCCTCCTCCCAAACCCAAGCACACCCCCCAATTCCACCTTGAAAAAGAACCTCCCCTCCCACCCCTCCCCCCCCTTCCCGTCAATACCACCTGCCTGTTTAAGTTAGTACAGGACACGGTAAATTGACCACAAACCCTGAACCCCCCAGAACCCCTCAAAGCAGGAATTCAACCTAAACAGTGAGAATACCGAGAAGAACATACTCCCCATTACTCCTCCCCCTCCCCCAGATCATCAAACTCACCATATCCCTTCATTAAAGCAATAACATCAACAAAACGTTTACAGAACATCCGCCACCCCTCATGCATCAAAAAAAACAAACAGCAAGGGACCCCAGTCTAATGCCCACCACCACTTATTCTAGAGTCAGGGGACCCACAGATTGCGACTCCTTAAAGAAGAAAAGGTATAAGGAGCTTCTCAATTCCACAGAAAGCAATCAGGTGGGCTTGCCCACTCGAGTCCACTTAGTGTGTTGGGGCTTAGGGGGCGGCGGATGAGGCTGAGCATTGTCATCTACTAAACCCGCCTGACGAAGAGCTCGCCAAGCTTCAGTACAATCCTTTGCAGAGATCTTTTTGTTGCCCAAAAGGAAGTTCATCCTAAATGGAAAAGACCAGGAATAGTGAATCCCCTTGCTGTTCAGGACCGCTGAGACTGGCTTCATCTCTCTCCGCCGTGCCAGGGTGAACGTCGAGAGGTCCTGGTAGATGGACACGGAGGCGTCCTGAAAACGGACCGTCTTTTTCTCCCAGCCTCGACGGATAAGGAGCTCAGCATCAGAATGGCGCAGAAATTGCGCGATGACATCACGAGGCTGATTATTGGGGGGTTTCCCTAAAGCGCGATGAACTCGTTCAATTTCCATACCAGAGGCGTGTGCAGCCAGGTCCTCCACTGAGAGCAATTCTGCTATCAGCAATTTGAGTACAGTTGGTAGATCTTCTCCACCCCCTACTGCCTCTGGGATCCCATGAAAACGCACGTTGTTGCGGCGGGAACGGTTTTCAATGTCATCAATTTTATAAGTCAATTCCATTGCTTGCGCGCGCTGCCGGTCTAAAGCACATTGTAAATCCATCAGAGTCCCATCTTGTTCTACCATTTTGGTCTCCATGTCTTCTACTCGGGCTCCCAGTTCCTTGACGTCGGTCCTGAGTTCGGCGACATCTTTCATCAGGTCCTCTCGTAGCGCACGAAATTCATTAGCTAATTCCGCGAAGCCCCTCCGAAGTTCTTGTTTGAGTTGAGCCGAGGAAAGTTGTCGGTGCGGGTCTAAGTCCTCCTCACTAACAGTCTCATCGTCAGAACCTGATGGGAGGGGTTGCTCGTGCGGACTACTGGGGGCTCCGGACTTATTCTGCAAGCGCTGGGAGGAGCGCATCCCCTCTCGAGCTTCGGAACTTTTGGCTTTAGTAGCCATCTTACAGAGCCACCAAAGTCACACAGTGGTAGGAGAAAAATGTGTCCAATGCCAGCAAGAGTGGAGACAGCGAAGAGGCAGTGGCGGCCAGGGCTTCACACATCCACAATGCCAACTCCACCTCACAGTGTCAGGAGACGTGTACCTGCAATGTCAGCGAAGCATAAGGGCGCTGGATAAGCAGTGAGGCCAAAGGGAAGAGCTGCCTCTGGCCTCCCAGGATAAGAGACATTCAGTATGGCTCCCCAGCCCCCGTGGTAGAAACAACCTGGCCCAGATGAGAAGCTGAAAGCAGTGGAAAAGTGATGTAGGACTATATCAGCAAGAGTCCGCAGCTGCAAGGTGGGAAGCTTCAGTGAGAGGCCCAGGGACAGAAATCATAAGTGCCGGCCTGCAAGACACCCAGGATCCGTGCAGGAGAATGAAGGCCTCGGCAGGGTGCTGGGCCGCCAAAGAAAATTGGTCCCGGTCACCAGCCCGATCCGCAGCTCAGAGGACAGGCAGGAGAAGAGGCTTTGTGCAGACTTACTCCCTCAAGTTGGCTCGTGGTGGGGAGTAAAAACGTCAGGCGCCGGCAATTGCCGCGTGGGGTCCACGTGGTCGCAGCAGGTCTCCTCTGCAGATCTTCAGCGCTATAGCCAAGCGCCACAGGTTTGAGGGTGCGCACCTCCTCTCGCTGAACGGGCCGCCGCTCGATCTGCAGGCAGCAGAGAGGGTTCCAGCCGTAGGCCCCACGAAAGTCAGCTGGGCGGTCCCGGACAGCGCCGGATGCCGCGGCCGGCAGCAGAGACAGTTAAGCGAAGGTCCGGCAGCAGGGAAACAGCTTCCAGCGGGCCGCGCTGTAAAAGCAAGCACTCCGGTTCTCCAGCTATCAAAGGTCCCGCCGAAGCGCTGGACTGGATTCCAAAAGGGACCGCTGGCTTGTGTTGGTCCAGGGGAGGAACGGAGGGAGTAAAATGCAGTTTTTAGCACATGTTTGCAAGTTTTAGGGGTTGTGGGGACGGAGCTTTAATTAAATGCGGCCATCTTGCCGCCACTTCATACTTTTAAACATTAAGCTTTGTTTTGTGTATGTGTGTAATGAGGGCAATTTCCAAAAATAATACAACTACTTTCTGTTATGCAGCTTCAGGATTTGGAGTAGGGACGGTTTCCTTCCATTGTGGTGGGAGTGTCTTTTGGTTGTGTCATTTTGAATACCCACTTGTATGATGCTACTTTTACTATTTGTATTATTAGTTATGTTATAAATACATTTATTATTATCATTTATCACTTATAGTTATTATTCAGTATTCAGCTTCATTTTCATTATTGTTTGTATCCTTATGATTTCTTTTAGATTTTGTCTTCGTCTCCAGGGGTTTTCTATCATAAGTGCTTCTTTTGACAAGCTGTAATAGAGTTTCCAGTATAACATGCATTGTAGTTTATCTATGTTTTTGTATATGTAAAATTTGCAAATGGACCCCTGAAGCAGGCTGATGCCGAAATATGTCTGGTTGGGAATAAGTTTGTTTGACTTTTTTCTAACGTGTACAGTCTTTTATCTATGTCTTTCATGTTCCTTAATTTACGAGTGTCATAATTTTCCAATAATATTATCCTTATCTTGTGATCTCAGTGGACCGTCCCTCTTTGCAGCCCTTTTACTGGAGTGTGCTAAGCAGTCGATATGCATTTTGGCACACAGTTACTGCATGCTCGGGCCCGTGATAACTCTTACTACAAGAGCATGACAATTATTGTACGTTGATTTGCCGCGAACTGCCAATCGCAAGTTGGGGTGGTGAATGGGCAGATTACGGGTGGAGAGGGGCATGCAGAACACACTGCAGTTAGTGCAGTGGGACATATCACATGCTAACTGTCAATATTGCAATTAGCATGGGTGCACCTAGTGCCACCTCACTGGGTGGGGTTCCGTGTACCCGTGGTAGTTGCACCATGCATTAGGGCACGCATCCGCATGTTACCTACCAGGAACATATTGACCCTGCTAACAGTTACCGCCAAGGCTAAGCACTTAAAGCGCATTACTGCACATTTAGCAATAAAAGTAAGTGCAAAGGGCCCCTCTGTTTTTGATTTTGTTCTGTGCGGTGGGTTTGTTTCCTGTTGTTTCAGCCCTTTCTAAAATGGCCAATTACATGTGGATGTGATTTATATGCAGATTGCTAATAAGACTTCTAAAATATGGATCATTTTAAGACTTATATCGGGTCAATCAGATCTCTGTATTACTTGAAAAGTATGCTTTGCCACAAAGGTGGAAAGAAAACTACTAGCACTAATCATTTATAAAGCGTGCTACAAGGCATACGCAGTGCTGTGCAAACATAGATAGAGATGGTCCCTGCTCCTGAGAGCTTACGATCTACTGGAAGATTGTTCTATAAGAGGCAACGAGCTGCACATTTCCCACAGTGGCTGTGCTGCAGAATAGAAAAGGGGATTATTATTTCGAACAGCCAGGGCATTGTTAGGGGTAATTGCCCTGGGCCCCCATGCTATACTGAGCTCCAAGCTTACCCGAAGCTGAAGGAGGAACATCTGATGGGATGTTGGGAGCCCCCTCCTAAATTGGGCTCCAACTTATCAAATACCAGCCCTGATAATAGCGGAAAGTTTCTCTATTATAAACCAGTCAGATTTTCTACCAATGCACTCGGAGGCAAAATCTCAAATTTACCAGGACACATGGGGACAGCCAAGTTGAGGAAGAGAGCCCAGCAATTCATTTTTGGGCAGTCGGTGGGGGTTGAGGTCCAGGTCTTCTGAAAGTGGTCTCCCACTAGTTAAGGAAGTTGGTGGGAAGGAGCCCAGTGGCAGATGCTTGACTGTCTTCTTGCTTTGTAGTTGGATTTAAATTAATCTTCCCCCTTCCTGGAGGGAGGTGGGTTCAGCATCAGCCCAGTAAGTGAAACTGTCACAGGTTGGAATCAGCTTCGTCTTTAAAGGGCTGGAATGCGGCTGAACAGCTGGATTCCACTGTGACTGTCTTGGCTTCAAGGTTGTTGAATTCCTTTTTCTCTTTTGGGAGGGATAAGATGAGTTAGCATAGTGAGGACAAGATTAAAATGGTGAATATACGTTTTATAGTACCGAGCCCTACCAATGCACCTCACTCCTGCCCTGCAGTACACTTGCCTATTCCAGAGCTGTACCATCTCCTCCTCACCCCCATCACAAAACTCTGCCAATGCATCTCATTCCCAGAAAGACCCTTTCATATTCCCGAATTGAGACCCTCCCCTTCTCCATCACACACACATATGCCCCTCTACCAATATACGACATTCCTGCCTCAAAGCACCCCCCGCTATTCCAACACTGAGACACCCCACACACAGCTCTGCCAGGGCGCCTCATTCCTGCCTCCCAGTGCCCCCCGCTATTCCATATTCGATATGTCAAGGCGGTTTACATCGAACAAAAGCAAACTGATCATACATAGAATCCAAAAGACATAGGGATTACAAATAATTGTTCCAGGTATTAACTTAGACTGATGAGGGACTCATTTTTATATCTCTCTATTTTCCTACTTCCTTGTTGCTGTCACCTTTGACCTTTTGAAGTAATACATCATGGTTGCTGTGCTCTAGCTGTGTTCAGTGTGTCTTTATTTTTAACTCTGAAATATGGTGTCTGAAGATTCTAAGTCTGCACTGTTTCCCTGCTAGTGGCGGAGAACGTTTACAGAGTGTGGTGGGCTATAGAAAACTAGGAGTACAGAACAATATTGGAGTGATATTGATAAGCCTAAGACTGTACGTGCTTTCCCTTGTCACAGAAGCACAAAAGCATTACAGCATCATGGCAGCTGCTACCAACATTCCACTCCCACAAGACATGAAGGTTACTAGTGACTTATGTGGCAATTGGGCAAATTTCAGACCAGAATTTGAAGACTATTTTCTAGCAATAGATTTACAAGAAAAACCAGCTGAAGTACAGGCAGCTATACTGAGAAGGATGATGGGTGTTGAATGCCGCAGTGTTTATAAGCACTATTTCAGTTTTGCTGAGGAGCAGAAGGAGGATGCCAAAGTTATCTTAGCAGGGCTAGTGTTAGACATGCAGGGACCCCGGGCAGAAACCAATGAGGGGGATCCAAAGCCCAGCTACAAGGTAAGCTTCCTTCAGCCTGAGGAGACTTGGGACCCCCTGTGGCATGCAGGCCCAGGGCAATTGCCCTCTTTGTCCCCCCCCCCAAAGCCAGCCCTGAATTCTAGACTCATTAGAAACCTATTTCAAACCCATCAAAAATGTAATACATGAAAGATTCATGTTTAACTGCCATAAATAAGTTCACCAGTTGCACAGGGTGCATTGCTAACTTGGTACAATCCTATTTGGGAGACAGACAATTCACACCTGACTCTGGTCCTCGGTCCTGTGCAGGGTTTCTCATACCCCCCGTCACCACCACTCTTCCACCCCTATCCAATCCAAAGTTCCCCTTTCCTGTGGGCCTCAAACTAAGCTCTGCTTATAGTTTAACCTTCTGTGAATGAAAGAGAGTAATTTTGAAAGCCATATTCATGGGCTTGCAGCTTGTAGTGCTGTGAGGGCTTTTGTGCATCAGTGATGCTGAGAGCTAA
This sequence comes from Ichthyophis bannanicus, assembly GCA_033557465.1. Lineage (NCBI taxonomy): Eukaryota > Metazoa > Chordata > Amphibia > Gymnophiona > Ichthyophiidae > Ichthyophis > Ichthyophis bannanicus. Next base: position 69,097,912 of record CM066051.1, on the reverse strand, counting down.
GCTTTGGTAGCTTAACTATAGTTAGGCTCTCCCAAGATGGACATGTTTCAGCTGAGGTGCCAGACCAAGACAAACCACCCATCTGGGCAGCAGCAGAATGGGACAGTATTGGCGGCGAAGGATCACATTTCTGTGACAATGGCAACAGCACTAGAATTACCTGCACAGAAGAAAGGCCCGGCAATCTACTTCTGTATCTTGCCACAAAAACCCAATGAATAGTTACAACAAAACAACTATAGTGCTGGAAGATACCCCCAGATCAGAAGGCACTCAACTGGCTACTGGGGAGGAGCTGAAGACTTTTCAGAGTAAAGCCAGCATTTATGATGTGGTAGTATCAAAGCCCTCTGGACATTTGACTGCTGATGTAGCTGCGCATGAAGTGAGAGTCGGAAGCTGCAAAGATGTCTTACATATTGGGACATGGAACGTACAAAGCATGAACCAAGTGAAGTTGGAGGTGATCAAGAATAAAATGGAATGGCGAACTGAAATGGACTGGCATCAGGCACTTTGCATCTGATGATCACATAGTCTACTATGCTGGAATTGAAAGACAAAGAAGAAATGGTGCTCCATCTATAATCAAGGAGAAACTTGCAAGAACTATAATGAAATACAATGCAATCGGTGAACGCTTAATCTCTATTCGTCAATGAGGAATGCCTATTAACGCAACTATAATTCAAGTATATGCCCCAACAACAGCTGCATAAGAGGATGAAATTGATGAGTTCTATGAACAAGTACAAGCTGAAATTGACAGAACATGCAAACAGGATATCCTGATAGTCATGGGTGACTGGAACGCAAAGGTTGGCAACAAAGAAGAAGGCAAAGTGGTTGGAAAACATGGACTTAGCAACAGAAATGAAGCTGCAAAAAGACTGATGGAATTCTGCAAGACCAATGATCTATTCAACTCAAACACCTTCTTCCAGCAACACAAGCGGCGCCTGTACACATGGACGTTACCCAATGGATTGTACAAAAATCAAACTGACAACATCTGTGGAAATCAACAATGGAAAAGCTCTATAACATCAACAAAAACAAAACCTGGAGCTGACTGTGGTACAGATCACCATTTACTAGTATGCAAATTCAAGCTAAAGTTGAAAAAGAGCAAGCCACTCATGAATGTAGCAAAATATGACCTTGAGAATATACCCCTGAATTTAAAGACTGCCTGCAAAATCGATTTTCTGCTTTAGATACAAATGACAGAAGAGTTGTGGGCTGACATCAAGAAGGTTGTGTTAGAAGACTGTGGGAAATCTCTGAAAAGGTGAAAATGCAAAAACAGCCAAAATGGATGACCGAAGAAACTCTGAAAATTGCCCAGAAACTCAGAGAAGCTAAAGCCGGAGGAGAGAGGCAATTGCAGAACTCAACAGAGATTTCCAACGTGCAGCAAGACAAGACAAGAAGTACTACAATGACTCATGCAAGGAAATAGAAACTATTAAAAGAAGAATAGGATCGGCTTTCCTAAAGCTACAAAAGTTAAAGACAAAAATATTCCAGACTCAAATGCTACAGGATGTTCAAGGACCAATGTAAAATGATGCGGAGACGGTGGAAAGAATATACAGAGTCATTATACCATAAAGATCAAGTGGACCACCAGTCATTTCAACCTGTACCTTATGATCCGGAACCATTGGTGAGGAAAGAAGAAGTCAAAGCAGCATTGAAAACCTTATCAAAGAACAAGGCACCGGGCATTGATGGCATTCCCATTGAATGATTACAGTAATTGGATGCAGCTGTTGCCATACTTACAAGGTTCTGCCAGGAAATTTGGACTACATGGCCAACTGACTGGAAAAGATCTGTGTTTATACCAATACTAAAAAAGGTGATCCAACTGACTGTGGAAATTATCACACAATCGCTCTGATCCCACATGCCAGCAAGATTCTACTCAAGATTATTCAGCAGAGACTACAACCACACTGGAACAAGAACTGTCTAAAGTGCAAGCAGGGTTAAGGAAAGGGCAAGGAACTAGAGACATCATCGTGGATGTCAGATGGATCCTTGAAAAGACAAAAATATATCTATATGTTTTTTATTGACTACAGCAAGGCTTTTGACTGTGTAAACCATGAGAAACTCTGGACCACGTTAAGAAGCATGGGTATACCAGAACACCTGATCGTTTTCTTGCGCAACCTTTACATTGATCAAGAAACAACTGTTCAAATGGAACAAGGAGAAACAGAATGGTTTAAAATCAGCAAAGGTGTTTGACAAGGCTGCATACTTTCCCCCTACCTGTTTAATTTATATGCAGAACAAATCATCAGAGAAGCAGGACTGTATGAAGACAACCGAGGTGTGAAGATTGATGGAAGACTCATCAACAGCCTTCGCTATGCTGATGATACCACATTACTGGCTGAAAGTGAAGACAATGTGAAACATTTACGTCTCAAGATCAAGGAACATAGTCTTAAAATGGTCCTGCACCTTAATGTAAAGAAGACAAAGATCCTGACAAGTGGTAGAATCAAAAAGTTCCTTGTTGATGGAGAAGAAATTGAAATAGTTGACAACTTTAACCTACTTGGATCAACTATCAAGAAAGAAACGACAAGCAGTCAAGAAATCCGATGACGCATTGCTCAAGATTCTCAAGAGCAGAGATGTCTCTCTCCATACAAAGATTTGACTTGTTCAAGCCATGATATTTTCAATAACGTCATATGGATGCAAAAGTTGGACAGTGAAAAAGATAGAGAAAAAGAAAATCGATGCCTTTTGAATTATGGTGCAGGCGGCAAATACTGCGTATACCATGGACTGCCCGAAGAACAAACCAGTCAATACTAGAGGAGATCAAACCTAAGGTTTTTTTTGAAGCTAGATGACAAGACTTTCATACTTTGGACACATCATGTGAAGAGAGAGATCATTAGAGAAAGACATCATGCTTGGCAAGGTAGAAGGCCAGCAATGAGATGGATCAATACAATAATAGAAGCTATGGGTGCCATTCAGTCAACTGAAGACCAAACACAGTTTAGGACAACTATCCAGAGAGTCGCCATGAGTTGACACCGGCTCAATGGCACTTAACAACAACAACAGCATTCATGGGTGAAGCAGTGCATTTACATGGCTGCCCACCAGATACATCGCTAAACGTATGCGCATAGGGCATGCATGGGGCTACTTTAACCAGCAGTGAGCAGAGGCAATCCTGCGGAAGAGTTTGCGCTTGCATGCATATCTTTGAATTTTCAAAAGTATGCAAATCTTCAAAGCAATATTATATATACAGTATATTTTCACTTTGAATATCTAATGAAGTCCATGTCCGGGCAGTCCGGATGGCCACGAGCAGGACGGTCCTGTTTGGACCAGATTCTGTAACACGGGAGTAAAACGTTCCCGCGGCACACAGAATCGGGTCCGAGGACGGGCCGGCGTGCCACAGCATGGCCTGCAGGATGTCCACCGCCCAGTGCTCTAGCACGTACCCTGCCACCTGACCCTGTCAGGGGCTGCCAGAACCCAGATCAGGTGGCGGGAACATATTTCTGGTGGCCTGCTGCTTTGGTGATGGGCTGCTCTGCTCCCGTGAGGGGCTGCCAGGCAGGATCGGGGGGGGGGGGGGGAACGGCCTGCTCTTCTTCCATCTCCGAGGTGGAATAACTGGGCTATCCCCCTAGTAACCCCTGTACATACAGGGCCTTCAATGGAATCGGCCCTGTACATCATGGGGTCGGGCCTGCCCACATCCCTCCCCTCCCGTCACGCCCACATCCATGCTGCATGCACAGAGGCTCTGTGTGTGCAGCGGGGGAGTCAGGCGGAATATCACCAGGGAGGATAGCGGGGCAGCACGTCCCCACAGGACATGCTGCCCCGCTCTTCCCCTTCTAGAATCGGGCCCATAGTGAAAAATATGTGTGTGCTTTTTACAAATTCTGAAAGTTATAAAATTATCCCCAAAAATGTATTATGGCCACATGCCAATTGTTTTTCATTTCCATCTCTCCAGTTATTCCTCAGCTTATGGTGGTGGAGATGTGAAGGAATATGAGATGTACATCAGCAGCTGATGACACTCAGCACAGCAGCATCCTTATAAGAATATAACTTACACCAAGGTCCATGAAGCCCAGTATCCTGTTTCCAACAGTGGCCAATCTAAGTCATAAGTACCTAGCAGTTTCCCCAAAAGACACAGGTTCCGCAATGCTTGTATTGGGGCAAGCAGTGGATTTCCCTGGTCCCCTTTAATAATGGTTTATGGACCTTTCCTCAAGGAACTTTTCCAACCTTTTTTAAAACCAGTTTTGCTAACAGCTTTTACTACATTCTCTGGTAACAAATTCCAGAGTTTGATTACATGTTGAGTGAAAAAATATTTTCTCTTATTAGTCTTATATGGGTTATACTGTAGCTTCATTGCGTGTCCCCTAGTCTTTCTACATTTTGATGGCGTAAACATTTGATCTACGTTTACCCGTTCCACTCCGTTCATTAATTTATAGACCTCTATCATATCTCCCCTCAGCCGTCTCTTTTTCATGTTGAAGAGCCCTAACCCTTTTAGCCTCTCCTCATAAGGGTATCCTTCCATCCCCTTTACCATTTTGGTGGCTCTTCTCTGAACCTTTTCTAATAACGCTATATCCTTTTTAAGATACGGTGACCAGAATTGCACACAATATTTGAGGTGCAGTTGCACCTTGATCTGCACAAGCTGTGCGGATGTAGTATTGGGATGAATCTAAACTTAAATTCAAAAATAGAAAAGAGAATTTTCTGCTTGTGTATGTTCTCTGTTAGAGGATGCCAGAAAAAAACAATCTCTGCCCCTGCCTCCCCCCAAGTTCACTAATTGCTGCTGCTGTACGTGAGAAAAGGTTGATCAGGCCCCGGTCCCACTGGCCCACCCCATCCCGCTGCCTGTGGCCCAGTATATGTGGTTCACTATATGAAAAGTACATGCACTTAATGATAAGAACTTAGAGCAGATTAAAGATTTTAATGTCAAGTTCTTACAAAAGACACTGCTTTTCTCTAGGTATGAACAATAAGGAATGGATCTATTCCTTCGGACCCACCCTCCCCCAGGGGGAGATAGGATACTGAGCTCGCAGACGATATAGTCTTTCCCAGTATGGTGCATCTTATGTTCTTAGCTGAATGCCTTTAAGTTATTCCCCTAGAGCCCAATATTGAGTTAGGGCGACTAGGTGTGAGTACAGTGCCTAGCCATTGCCACTGTCTTTTAATCCTGGATATTCAATATCGGGGTCATATGCGGCCCAGGCATTGAATAGCCGGGATCGCCGCACATGCCTGGAAGCTGCACAGGCTATGGGGTAGCGGCGATATTGCACCGCTGCACAGTTAGCGTCTATAGGTAAAGAGAGGCCAGCTTTTGCCCGTAGAAGCTAACCTGGAAGTGGTGCAATATCACCGCAACCCAGTTAGCCTCTGCTGCTGCCCTAGGCAGAAACTCCGGCTGCGCCCACCCCCCCCCCCCCAGGTTCCCACCGCCCTCCCCAGCTGCCACTCTGCCTCCGCCGCCACCCTGCCCCATCACAACTGCCGCCGATTCCGTCTTGGGAGGGGAAGGGGCAGGAGCAGCAGCATCAGCAGCAGTATTTCTAGAAGTGGTGGCGTTTTGCCCCCGCATTCTTGCCAGCAGCAGCTGCTTTTGGAAATACTGCTGCTGCCGCTGCCCCCTCGCCCTCCTGAGACAGAATCAGCGGCAGCTGGGGGAAAGCGGCGTGGCCGATCACGTGGGCCGCTGCTGCCCCCATCTGGGCCGGCCACCCTAAGGGCCGCCTAGCTCGCCTCGTGGATGGTCTGGCCCTGGTTGCTGCTCACGGCATGTCCCGGAATGTCCACGACACGCCGATGCTAAGCGGTTAGTATCGGGGCGTGTAGGGAAGAAGATCGTTGAATATCCCAGATAGAGGCATTTACGCAGCTTACAAGGCCTGTGTAAACCGTGAAATTGCTGCCCCTAGTGTTTGTTGCACACTGCGTAGCAATTGTGCTCGTGAAATTTTAGAGACCTGGAAAATAATGGAAGATAGGGCCTATCGTCCCCCCCTAGCCTGCACTTTAGCACCCACCTACTGTGTTATCAAAGGTCTTCTCCCTCCTCTGCCATTAAGTTCCCTTTGTGTCTGTCCCATGTATACTGGCATTCTGCCATTGTTTTGTCTGCTACTACCTGAGCTAAAAGTCCAATCCTAGTTTCCACCACCTTCTCATTGAAAGTTATTTTCTTTCATGTCCTCTGAGTCTCCCTCTCTTCAGTTTCATGTGACAACCGCATGTCTTCACAGCAGCAGACCATTGAATGAAAGGAGGCAATCCTGGAGTTAGGGAAACAAGCTACCTATGTAGCTTTCCAGAGAATTTAGCTTGCAGGCAAAGCAGTCACAAAGAGTTCTTCACAGTGGTATGGAATTTTAAAAATTAGCTATGCAGTCCGAGATGATTTATTTATTTTATTTAACAGCTTTATCATTTCATTCAAAGTCGTTTACATTGTAACTTAACCTTGGTAATGTACATTAAACAGGGACATTGATAACGGATTTTTCTGAGGCAATGGAGGTTAAGTGACGCCCAAGGTCACAAGAAGTGTTAGTGGGAATCAAACATGGGTCTCTTGGGTCACCAAACCAGTGCTCGAACCTTTACGCTACTCCTCCACTGCACTTAATTTATTTTATTTATTTATTTATTTAACAGTATTTCTAAACCGCCTTATCTTAATAATCAAGGTGGTATCACAGCAAGCAATCAGGTAAAGTGTGTGTGTTGTACATGCAGTGAGGATAAAACTTAGTTGTGTGAGGGATGTGTTGGGTGCTTGATTTGTTTGAGCTATATACAGGGTGGGCTATTTACAGTGGTGCTAGAATCATATTTATATATATTCAGTTGTTTGGGAGGATTGGAGTGCTGTTATCCATTCTCTTAGGTTATGTGATGTGACCATAGTGCTCTATGAACAGCATGGTTTTCAGTTGTTTTCTGAAGTCTTTGAGGTCTGGAGTTGCCCTTAGATCGTCCGGTAGATTGTTCCATATTGTTGGAGCAGCCATGGAGAGAGCTCTGTCTGTTGTGTCCTTGCGTGTGTGCTTGTACTCATTTGGGGTGCTGACTCGGTTGCGTGTTTGACTTCTTCTGGGACGTGCGCTGGTTTCCGGTTGTATGAGCAGGTGGAGGCTGTTGGCTGATGTGTGTTCTTTTATCTTAAATAGGTTTATGATAGTCTTGTATCTGATGCGAGCAATGATTGGGAGCCAGTGTAAGTCCTTTAGTGTAGGTGTGATGTGCTCCTGCCTTGCGGCTCCGGATATGATTCGAGCTGCAGTGTTTTGTGCCAGCTGTAGTGGTTTGAGAGCTTGTTTTGGTAGTCCGAGGTATATCGGATTGCAGAAGTCCAGTATTGGGGTTATCAGTGCTTGACAGACTGTACGGAAGTGTTCTGGAGCGAGGAGTGGTTTCAGTCTCCTGATGATTCGCATCCTGTAATATGCTTTTTGGATTGTTTTGTCTATGTGTGGTTTGAGGTTGAGTTTACTGTCCAGAGTAACCCCAAGGTATCTCACCTCCGATCTTATCGGTATCGTGGTGCTTTGTATCTTTATGTTTGGTGGGTGTGTGAAGCTTTGGTTTCGAGTGATGATTAAAGCTTCAGTCTTGTTGTAGTTTATAGCTAGATTGTTGTTTTGGCACCACTTCGCCATTTGGGTAAGGCAGTCTGCTATCTTAGAGAAGTCCGGGTTTTCGATTGATATCGGGGAGTATACCATTATATCGTCTGCGTATATTGTGTATTGGATGTTGTTCTCTTTCATAATGTTGCATATTGGTTGGATGTAGATGTTAAAAAGGAGTGCTGAGAGTGCGGATCCTTGTGGTACTCCTTGTTGGACGTTTATGGGCCGGGAGGTGTCCTGTCCCACCTTGACCTGTAGCTGTCTTTCTGTTAGGTACGAGTGGAACCATTTTAGAGTGGTACCGTGTATACCAGTGTTCTTCAGTCTCTCCAGGAGTATATTGTGATCAATTGTGTCGAACGCTGAGGAGATGTCGATGAAGATCATTATAATTCCATTCCTGATGTCGTCAATTATTCTTATGATGCTGTCGAAGAGGTAGATCAGGAGAGTTTCGACTCCATGGTTGGGACGAAATCCGTGTTGGTTGTCGTCGAGAGTTCCGTGTTCGTCAATGTGTTCCTGAAGTTGTAGTTGAACCGTCTTTTCAATTATTTTTGCGAGGAAGGGTATGCTGGAGATTGGTCGGTATGCTGCTGGGTCCTTTTTGACTGTAGGGACAGTGTTACATTGCTGCGTGATGTTGTTTCTTCTCCATCTCATAGTGACCTCGTCCATGCCTTTGCCGAACCTGGGTTTCAGTGCCCAGCAGATCTGGAAGAAAGGAACAAGGGTATGAATCACCAGTTGCAGTCACAGAACTATCAATCACAATAGTAGCCCTTGAGAAGGCACAGTTACCTGATCCAGAAGAAGCTGCATCGTTTCAGGATTATTGGTATCTAGGGAGCTGGAACTGTGAAATCGAACGTTCAGCACAAGTAGACCTGAGAATATAAGGGAATTTAGAAAGGATTAATCATTACCTGACTCTTGGAGGACTGCTCTACAACCTAAATGACGTAGAGACTAGAAGCATCATGCATGAGCTGTCGGTCCCAAGCGTGTTCACATTCTCCTTAGTGCACAGATCAATCATGTCCTAAGTCTCCCTATCAACTATTGCCAGACGCCCATTTCTAAGATGATGTAGGGACAACATCTACATAATGACTTCATGAGGATAGTTTTATAACAGTGCGCTCAGGTTAAGAAGGATGGCTGGCACCTCTTTGTTTTTATAAAATACTAGAATAAATTGCCAACATGCAGATGTAAATGAACGAATGTACATTTTACAAATACATGCAGTGATTAACATATTTCATAACGCACCCATCTATTTGCTAATTTTGTCAATGCCCCACCCAGACTACACACCTCAGTAACATCTACCAACCAACTACACATAGTTATACCATTGGATGTATTTCCTAAAGCTGTTGTAGTCTCAGTAGATGTTGCCACCATCAAGGTTGTATTTTCTTGAGATTTTGAAGGTCTGATTGTCTCAGTGGCTTTTGTACTCCCTGAAGATCTGGTGGTCTCAGAGGGTGTTGTATTCTTTGACGTTCTGGTAGTCTCAGAAAGTACTGTACTCCCATAGGTTGAATTTCCTGAAGCTGTCACTGTTTCTATAGCTGTTGTATTCATCAACGTTGTATTTTCTAAAGTTTCTGAATGACTGATTGTCTCAGAGGCTCTGGTACTCCCAGATGATCTGGTGATCTCAGAGAGTGTTGTATTCCCTGAAGTTCTGCTAGTATCAAAAAGTACTGTACTCCCATAGGCTGAATTTCCTGAAGCTGTCATAGTCTGTATAGATGTTTTATTCATCAAGGTGGTATTTACTGGAGCTTCTGAAGGACTGGTTGTCTCAGAAGCTGTTGTACTCCCAGATGGTGTGGTGTTCTCAGAGGGTGTTGTATTCTTTGAGGTTCTAGAAGTCTCAGAAGGTACTGTACTCACATAGGTTGAATTTCCTGGAACTGTCATAGTCTCTTTAACAGTTGTAGCCATCAAGGTTGTATTTTCTGGAGCTTCTGAAGGACTGGTTGTATCAGAAGCTGCTGTACTCCCAGATAATGTGGTGTTCTCAGAGGATGTTGTATTCTCTGATGTTCTAGTAGTCTCAGAAAGTACTGTACTCCCATAGGTTGCATTTCTTGAAGTTGCCGTAGTCTCTATAGTTGTTGCAGTCATCAAGGTTGTATTTTCTGGAGCTTCTGAAGTTCTGGTTGTCTCAATGGCTGCTGTACTCCCTGAGGATCTGGTGGTCTCAGAGGGTGATGTGTTCTCTGAGGTCCTGGTTGTCTCAGAAAGTACTGTACTCCCATAGGTTGAATATCCTGAAGCTGTCATAGTCTCTATAGCTGTTTTATTTATCAAGGTGGTATTTACTGGAGCGTCTGAAGGACTGGTTGTCTCAGAAGCTGTGGTACTCCCAGATGGTGTGGTGTTCTCGGAGGCTGTTGTATTCTCTGAGGTTCTAGTAGTCTCAGAAAATCCTGTACTCACATAGGTTGAATTTCCTGGAGCTGTCACAGTCTCTTTAACAGTTGTAGCCATCAAGGTTGTATTTTCTGGAGCTTCTGAAGGACTGGTTGTATCAGAAGCCACTGCACTCCCAGATTGTGTGGTGTTCTCAGAGGATGTTGTATTCTCTAATGTTCTAGTAGTCTCAGAAAGTACTGTACTCCCATAGGTTGCATTTCCTGAAGTTGTCGTAGTCTCTATAGCTGTTGTAATCATCAAGGTTGTATTTTCTGGAGCTTCTGAAGTTCTGGTTGTCTTAATGGCTGTTGTACTCCCTGAAGTTCTGGTGGTCTCATAGGGAGTTGTATTCTCTGAGGTTCTGGTTGTCTCAGAAAGTACTGTACTCCCATAGGTTGAATATCCTGAAGCTGTCACTGTTTCTGTAGATGTTATAGTCCTCAAGGTTATATTTTCTGGAGCTACTGAAGGGCTGACTGTCTCAGAGGCTCTGGTACTCCCTGAAAATTTGGTCATCTCAGAGAGTGTTGTATTCCCTGAAGTTCTGCTAGTATCAAAAAGTACTGTACTCCCATAGGTTGAATTTCCTGAAGCTGTCATAGTCTGTATAGACGTTTTATTCATCAAGGTGGTATTTACTGGAGCTTCTGAAGGACTGGTTGTCTCAGAAGCTGTTGTACTCCCAGATGGTATGGTGTTCTCAGAGGGTGTTGTATTCTCTGAGGTTCTAGTAGTCTCAGAAAGTACTGTACTCACATAGGTTGAATTTCCTGGAACTGTCACAGTCTCTTTAACAGTTGTAGCCATCAAGGTTGTATTTTCTGGAGCTTCTGAAGGACTAGTTGTATCAGAAGCTGCTGTACTCCCAGATGGTGTGGTGTTCTCAGAGGATGTTGCATTATCTGATGTTCTAGTAGTCTCAGAAAGTACTGTACTCCCATTGGTTGCATTTCCTGAAGTTGCCGTAGTCTCTATAGTTGTTGCAGTCATCAAGGTTGTATTTTCTGGAGCTTCTGAAGTTCTGGATGTCTCAATGTCTGTTGTACTCCCTGAAGATCTGGTGGTCTCAGAGAGTGATGTGTTCTCTGAGGTCCTGGTTGTCTCAGAAAGTACTGTACTCCCATAGGTTGAATATCCTGAAGCTGTCACTGTTTCTGTAGTTGTTGAAGCCATCAAGGTTATATTGTCTGGAGCTACTGAAGGGCTGGATGTCTCAATGGCTGTTGTACTCCCTGAAGATCTGAAGGTCTCAGATGGTGTTGTATTCTCTGAGTTTCTCGTAGTCTCAGAAAGTACTGTACTCCAATAGGTTGAATTTCCTGAAGCTGTCATAGTCTCTATAGCTGTTTTATTTATCAAGGTGGTATTTACTGGAGCGTCTGAAGGACTGGTTGTCTCAGAAGCTGTGGTACTCCCAGATGGTGTGGTGTTCTCGGAGGCTGTTGTATTCTCTGAGGTTCTAGTAGTCTCAGAAAATCCTGTACTCACATAGGTTGAATTTCCTGGAGCTGTCACAATCTCTTTAACAGTTGTAGCCATCAAGGTTGTATTTTCTGGAGCTTCTGAAGGACTGGTTGTATCAGAAGCCACTGCACTCCCAGATTGTGTGGTGTTCTCAGAGGATGTTGTATTCTCTAATGTTCTAGTAGTCTCAGAAAGTACTGTACTCCCATAGGTTGAATATCCTGAAGCTGTCATAGTCTCTATAGCTGTTTTATTTATCAAGGTGGTATTTACTGGAGCGTCTGAAGGACTGGTTGTATCAGAAGCCACTGCACTCCCAGATTGTGTGGTGTTCTCAGAGGATGTTGTATTCTCTAATGTTCTAGTAGTCTCAGAAAGTACTGTACTCACATAGGTTGAATTTCCTGGAGCTGTCACAGTCTCTTTAACAGTTGTAGTCATCAAGGTTGTATTTTCTGGAGCTTCTGAAGTTCTGGTTGTCTTAATGGCTGTTGTACTCCCTGAAGTTCTGGTGGTCTCATAGGGAGTTGTATTCTCTGAGGTTCTGGTTGTCTCAGAAAGTACTGTACTCCCATAGGTTGAATATCCTGAAGCTGTCACTGTTTCTGTAGATGTTGTAGTCATCAAGGTTATATTTTCTGGAGCTACTGAAGGGCTGACTGTCTCAGAGGCTCTGGTACTCCCTGAAAATTTGGTCATCTCAGAGAATGTTGTATTCCCTGAAGTTCTGCTAGTATCAAAAAGTACTGTACTCCCATAGGTTGAATTTCCTGAAGCTGTCATAGTCTGTATAGATGTTTTATTCATCAAGGTGGTATTTACTGGAGCTTCTGAAGGACTGGTTGTCTCAGAAGCTGTTGTACTCCCAGATGGTATGGTGTTCTCAGAGGGTGTTGTATTCTCTGAGGTTCTAGTAGTCTCAGAAAGTACTGTACTCACATAGGTTGAATTTCCTGGAACTGTCACAGTCTCTTTAACAGTTGTAGCCATCAAGGTTGTATTTTCTGGAGCTTCTGAAGGACTAGTTGTATCAGAAGCTGCTGTACTCCCAGATAGTATGGTGTTCTCAGAGGATGTTGTATTATCTGATGTTCTAGTAGTCTCAGAAAGTACTGTACTCCCATTGGTTGCATTTCCTGAAGTTGCCGTAGTCTCTATAGTTGTTGCAGTCATCAAGGTTGTATTTTCTGGAGCTTCTGAAGGACTGGTTGTAGAAGATCTGGTGGTCTCAGAGGGTGTTGTATTCTCTGAGGTTCTGGTAGTCTCAGACCATACTGTACTCCTATATGTTGAATTTCCTGATGATGTCATAGTCTCTATAGTTGTTGTAGCCATCAGGGTTGTATTTTCTTGACCTTCTGAAGTGATGGTTGTCTCAATGGCTGTTGTACCCCCTGAAGATCTGGTGGTCTCAGAGACTCTGGTAGTATCAAAAAGTATTGTATTCCCATAGGTTGAATTTCCTGAAGCTGTCATAGTCTCTATAGCTGTTGTATTCATCAAGGTTGTTTTTTCTGGAGTTTCTGAAGGTCTAGTTGTCTCAGCAGCTGTTTTTCTCCCTGATGATCTGGTGGTCTCTGAGGATCTTGGATTCCATGAGGTTTTGGTAGTCTCAGAGAACTCTGTACTCCCAGTTGTTGAATTTCCTGAAGTTTTCTTATTAGTTATAGCTGTTGTAGTCATCAAGGTTGTATTTTCTGGAGCTCCTGAAGGTCTTGATGTCTCTGAGGTGGTTGTACTGCCTGAATTTCTGAAGGTCTCAAAGGCTGGAGTACTCCCTGAAGTTCTGCTGGTCTCAAAGGATATTGCACTCACATAAGTTGTATTTCCTAAAGCTTTGGCTGTCTCTATAGCTGTCATAGTCATCAAGGTTGAATTTTCTGGTGTTCCTGAAGTTCTGGTTGTCTCAGAAGGTATTATATTCCCTGAGGTTCTGGTAGTTTCAGAGGCTGTGGTACTCTCTAAAGTTGTGGTGGTTTCAGAGAGTGTTATATTCCCTAGGACAAATGAAAAATTTTGAATAAGCAGCTGAAAAGACTAACAAGGTATCCAAGGTTACAAACTCTGAAAAAACAGTTTCCTCTCTTTATTATAATGGTTATCCCATTAATACCCTTGCAATTATAGCATGATTTTATATTATGACTAACTTGCATAAGAAACATTATTCCATGTATCTTCTCTCCTATATCAGAATATAGAAAGACTAGAGGACATGCAATGAAGCTACAGGGCAAACTATTTAAGACAAATAAGAGCAAATATTTTTTCACTCAACGTGTAATCAAACTCTGGAATTTGTTACTGGAGGATGTAGTCTGTTAGTGTAGCTGCGTTTAAAAATGGTTTGGACAAGTTCCTGGAAGAAAGGTCCATAAACCATTATTAAAAAGGAACCCAGGATATCAATGCTTGATCCAATACAAGCATTGTGGAACTTGTGTCTTTTGGGGACCTGCTAGGTACACATGACCTAGATTGGCCACTGTTGGAAACAGGATATTGGGCTTGATGGACCTTGGTCTGACCCAGTATGGCATATCTTATGTTCTCATGTTCTCATCTAATCATTTCCAGATATTCTGATCTTTTCTACTCATGTCTCCACATAGTATTAAGATCTGTAGTTCTTGTTAATTATATAACTGTTTCACTCTAGTCAATGCTGTTAAAATGTTATTTCTTTTTTGCAAATTCATTCACTGCCTTGTGTATTGCACTTTTTATTTTTTATTTTTTTCTCAGTTTGTATTGTTTCTTTAATGTTTTCATATATATTCAATAAAATTGTTGAAACTAGAAGCTGCTGTTCTAGGAGACTGCCCTGTTTGTCTAATGGTTATCCAAACCCCCGACCCTAGATTTAAAATCCTAACAGGCCTTAGTCTTCTCCTGCAATTGCTAATGTTGTCAGAAAGACTCCTGTTGTCCAAATGTGACTCCACTTTAACCTTCAAGACACCTACTATCTCCGGATACAAGCAGGGGGTATGCAGGCACACCGTAGGTACCGTCCGTTGACAGCCCTCATGCCCGGCTCACGTAGCTTCCTGCCTCTTCACTCTTTCCATTCTGCAGACCGTGCCACACAGCTCTCCCCTCCTCCATCAAAACTTTGCATTGGGTTTGTTTATTTTCTTTGTTTTCACTTTTTCTTTAGAGCCAACAGGGTCTCCCATTCTCCGTGTATCGGTATTGCAGTTGCCACCAGCGGTTTTTCCATGCTGTGTCTTGCCTCTGTTTTTTTTTTGTTTTTTTGTTTTAATAATCCGACAGTACACCACAATACCAGAGAACACCTAGTGGCTTCTTTTTTCCTCCCTCCAAAGTTTTTCTCTGGTCTTCATAGAAAAAAAATAAGGAACAAAGCTACAGTGTAACCTATTTAAGACTAATAAGAGAAAATATTTTTTCACTCAACGTGTAATCAAACTCTGGAATTCATTACTGGAGGATGTAATAAAAGCTTTTAGTGTAGCTGGGTTTAAAAAAGGTTTGGACAAGTTCCTGGAGGAAAGATCCATTAACCATTATTAAAGGGAACCCGGGAAATCCACTGCTTGCCCCAATACAAGCTTTGTGGAACCTGTGTCTTTTGGGGAAATTGCTAGGTATTTGTGACCTGGATTGGCCACTGTTGGAAACAGGATACTGGGCTTGATGGATGTTGGTCTGACCCAGTATGGCATATCTTATGTTTTTATCTAAGAAGCAAGCAGCAAGGACCTGCGCTTCCAGTAGTAGAAGGCTCTTTTTCCAGGTCAGACCTTCTTCTTCAACGTGTCGTCTGCTCCTGCATCAACCCCAATCCCATCGGGCCCAGACAAGGCATGATCGGGACATGAAGGGGCCACTGTGTGTCCGGACGCAGATCCCCTAAGCGCCAGTGTTGATAAAATTGACCCAGAGCCTCAAACCTCAGGCCAGAGGTCAAACTCCACCTGCTCCCAACCTGGTCTCCGCTGGACACTCCCCTGGAAACTCCAAGGCCGTATATGCTGGTAAGTCAGAATCACAGGGCTAAATCGAAGCATAGCTGTAAAAGCAACCCTGCCAGCTCTCACAGCTCTGAGGTGTTGAAAGGCTGCAAGCATAAGTCAGGGGGTGAGTTGTGAGAGACCTCCTCCCTCACAACCAAAAAAGTGAGACATCATTCAGACCCCTTTCGGACCCCGTATCCAGTACCTCCTATGCCAGATGATACATCCCTATCTAGGGATCCACTCCTACAACTACTACACCATTTCATTCAGGACAATGCATCACTCCTGCTGGCTGTTCAGGCTTCCCATGGAATCCCCTACCCTCATAGACTGCCGAGATCCAAAACCTTTAGGTGATAATGTCTGCTCAACAGCAAGTTCAACCTACTCCCATCAGTGGGATGCAGCACCCTCCATCCTGGGAGACATTAAGGTAACACCATCTTCAGCAATAGAGCACGAACCTCCTGAAGATTTATTTTATCCAAAGTTTCTCCAGAAGCTATCTATGGCGCTAGCCCTTAGTGCTTCTCAAACTCCCACTAATAAGAAAGACTTTCAGTCCATCTTAAGGGCTTGTAGTACTGCCACGGAGATCCTAGCCATGCCAGTCCCTCAGGTCCTGCAGGACTTTCTTGTGTCAGCATGGAGCACACTGGCATCGGGACACACTACGGCTTGTTGCCTTGATCTTAAATACAAGGTACTTCCCACACCAGGATTCTAACATCAACAACTCCCTCATCAGTCTGTCATCTCTGAGGCAGTCCTCAAGAAGGCTAAGTCTTCCAAATCTCATATCCACACTCCACCAGGAAAAGATCAACGGACTTTGGACTCAGTCAGCAGAAAGACTTTTCAGAGTAGTATGTTAACTCTGAAAATACTAGCTCACCAACTTCAGATGCTTCAGTACCATCATGATCTTCTCTCGCAGATGCCAGGCTTGGTTCCTATGCCAGGGTCAGAAGATCAGAGCCTTCAAGACAACCTGCAGGAGTGCCTCTATCACATAATTTGGGCTACCTACGACGCATTTGATTCAGCTGCCTGGACCACAGCTATATCCATTTTTGCCAGATGCATGGCTTGGCTCTGGGTTTCCGGTCACAGAGAGGATCTTCATGACCGATTATCAGATGCTTCCTGTCAAGGAGATAGCCTCTTCGGTTCTAAAGTGCTGGAGACTGTTTCAGAGGTGAAAGACCACTCCTCCACAGTTAGGGAACTTTTAGCCCAGCCACTGGAGCAAGCCCAACAATCCCACCATTCTACCTACCCTCAGTACAGAAGAGCTTACCATTACCAGCATCTCCAGCAATATTACCCTAGGTGGCATTTTCAACCTTATTTTCGACCTCCACCTCAGCGTCAGCCTGCTCCTTTTTATCCTCAATGTCCCAGACAAAGAGACAGGAGACAACCTGGTGTTGCCTTAGTGCAACCCACCAAGGCGACCCCAGTTTTTTAATATCTACCTGTAGGAAGATGAGTACAGCATTTCCAGGATGCCTGACATGCCATCACCACAGATTGATGGGTTCTCAGCATCATCACATCCGGTTACAACCTCAATTTCATGGCTCCCCCCCTCGGAGATTGCCTCCACCAAGCAAAATGCCTCCCCTTCACCTGCCCATCCTGGAAGAGGAGATATCAGCCTTACTCTGCAACCATGTAATCAAGCCTGTACCGGATTTAGAACACAATGAAAGGCTTCTGCTCCCAGTTCTTCCTCATCCCCATAAGGTCCGGAGGCTTTCACCCTATCCTTGATCTCCAGGACCTCAACCTATATCTCAAGAAAGAAAAATGGCTTCACTAACCACCATTCTACCTCTCTAGCATCAGGCCGACTGGTTCGTCTCTCTAAATCTCAAAGATGCTTATACCCATATTCTCATTCATTCTTGACCTTGGAAATACCTCAAGTGTCCGCTTCAAGACAGAGCACTACCAGTACAGAGTTGTACCCTTCGGACTTTCATCAGCTCCACGAGTCTTCACGAAGTGCCTGGTAGTTGCTGCAGCATATCTTCACACCCAGGGCCTCTGTGTTTATCCCTACCTGGATGACTGGCTCATCTCAGGTCCCGACAAGGACTCAACTCTGACATCAATCTGCACAACAGCCTTGCTCCTGCAGCAGCTCGGCTTCATCATCAACTTCCAAAAGTCCAAATGCGAGCCTCGTCAGATTCTGGACTTCATTGGAGCTTGCTTAGACACAACTGTAGTGTGAGCTTACCGTCCTCCAAGCAGAATTACCACTGTACAACAGCTTACTACCCAGCTGCTAGCTTCAGCATGCATTATCCTGTGCCTGTTAGACACATGGCAGCCTCCATGCATGTCATTCTACTTGCACCCCTTTGCATATGCCCTCCCCAGTTACATCTCAAGCTCAACTGGAATCAACATACTCAATCCCTTTGATACATAGTTCCTCTGTCCGGACCCAATCGTCATTTGCGCCATTCCCTTCAGTGGTGGATGCTGCCGTCCTACCTCACAGTAGGATGTCCATTTCTACAGCTACTGCATCAACTTACTCTAACCACAGATGCCTCCCAGATGGGTTGGGGAGTTCCTTTCTTACATCTCTATGTCTGCTATAAGCTCTCTTGTTATATATAGTTAACACAGTTCTATATTATTTCTAGTTTCCACTCTTGTTAATTCGTTTAATTGTTCCATGTAAGTTATAATACCTACTCTCTGTAAAATTGTTCCATGTAATGTTGAAGTTCAGTTCTTTGTAAATTGCATTGATCCCTGGAAACGCAGTATATAAAAATAAATAAATCTCATGACCCAGGGTCACTGGTCCAGCAAGGAATCTTTTCTGCACATCAACCTGTTGGAGATGCAAGCAGTCTACTATGCCCTTCAGATTTTTCAACTTTGGGTCTGAAACATCTCGCTCCTTTTGCAAACCGACAATCAAGTCACGATATTCTACATCAACAAGCAAGGCGGCTCTGGCTCCCTTCGACTCAGCAGTGAATCCATCTGCCTATGGCTTTATGCCAAATCCATTGGGGTGTTCCTTACTGCAATCTACCTTCCCGGAATCCAGAACCAGTTAGTGGACTCCCTCAGTCAGCACCTCAATCCTCACGAGTGGTCTATGGACCCCAATGTTCTCTCCCCCATTTTTGAGACCTGGGGGACTCCCAAAGTGGATCTCTTTGCATCAGAGACAACGCCAAGTGTCCATTATACTGCTCCCTACATCCCAGCCCAAGCAGATGGGCAGCAGATGTCATCCTCATCTCTTGGGCGAATCATCTCCTCTGTGCTTTTTTGCCATTCCCTATTATTTCTCCAACACTACTCAAGGTTCATACAGACAGAGCGATTCTGATCCTCATCACCCCTCGATGGCCCAGACAGATGTGATAACTGCATCTCCTTGCCATGGCTCAACATGGACCCTGGCCTCTTCCACTTCATTCCTTCCTTCTAACGCAGCAGGAATGTCATCTTCTCCATGCCAACCTGCAGTTACTTGCTGTAGCCGCTTGGAAGTTGACCGGCTAGCTACTCCTGTCCATTCCATACCACCTGATGCCCATGAGATACTCCAGGCGTTTCGACGCCCTTCAACACAGCGCTCCTATAGTTCTAAATGGACTTGTTTTTCTCAATGGGCTTCGTCACAGGGGTTAGACTCTGTCACGTGCCCTCTCAGTCAGGTTCTTCACCTGTCTAACTCTGGATTACAGATTTCATCAGTTCATTACCATCTCTCTGCCAGTGCTGCATACCATTGTCATGAGGATGGCAAACCAATTACCATGCATCCTCTAGTGTCCCACTTCATGAAGGGCTTCATGAATACTAAGCTCCAGTGTGAGACCTCCACGTCGTTCTCTCAGAACTCATGAAGCCCCCTTTTGAGCCCCTGGAATCGGCCTCATTAAAACACCTGACTTGGAAAACTATTTTTCTTGTCGCTACCACCTCGGCCAGACATGTCAGCAGGCTCTGGTACATTATCCTCCATATACTCTGTTCCTTCATGATAAAGTCCTGTTACATACCCATCCTGAATTTCTTTCAAGGATTGTCTCCAGTTTTCACCATAGTGCTTCCTGCCTTTTTCCCAGCGGCTCACTATATTCATTGGATTGCAAACGTGCTTTGCTCTATTATCTGTATGCTTCCAAGCAACTTTGTCAGTCTTCTCTACTATTTGTAACTTTTAACCCCAACAACCCAGGAAGACCCGCATCTAAACAGCCCATTTCCTCCTGGATTGCAAACTGTATTACTTTTGTTATCTGCAGGTGGACCTCACCCCTCCCCCACACCGGGCAGGTGGGACCTCACCGCCTCCGTGCAACTGCTGGCTATTCTAGCTGCATTTCCACCTCAAGAGATCTGCAAAGCTGCCACATGATCATCTGTTCATACTTTAGCAAAGCTACAGCTTGGATCATTATTCAGCTACTGATGATGCATCTGACCAAGCTGTCCTGCAAAACCTCTTTGCATGAAGTCTCCACCTCCCAATTTTGCTTGGGCCACACGTGTTAATGGACTTTTCAGTGGCCCTCAGCTTTGGACTCACCTAGAGAGTGCCTGCAAGACCCCCTGCTTGTATCTGGAGAAAGCATAGTTGTTTACCTTTAACAGGGGTTCTCTGTATACAGCAGGGATATTGCAGCCACCCTCGCCCGCCCACCCACCCGTCCACCATCCCCTCATGAAGGATACATTCCTCACTCGACATCTGCAAAGAAATGCCACTGTTCTACATACCTCCTGCTGACCACTACTTGAAGCCTACAGCATCTGATAGAGACCAGCTACCTAGCTTCTGCAGGTCGATTATCATCTGCCTCTACTTTCTGTCACCCGTTCGCAGTACTTCTGTTGCTGCGATCACCTCTTTGAAACTGACTGGAGGCAAAGCGGGAACGCAGGACGGGAAGCAGTGCACATGATCAGAGAAGTCCTTTGGACTTCTGAGCTCGGAGAGAGCCGGGCACAAGCGCTGTCGGCAGACAGCACCTACAGTGTGGCTATATACCCCTGCTGTGTACAGAGAACCCCCGCTACAGGTAAGCAACTATGCTTTCTGTTTAGACTTTGCACCTCAGGCAAAACAAGGCCTTTTCAAGATCATTAATAGAATAACCACAAATTTTCCAGAGTAATATTAGCCAGTAACCTGGCCAACTGCCCAGTTTTAGAATAGACAGTCCGGTTTTTCAACTTCTTGTACTGTATCCGATTACAAACGTTAACAAATCAAATCTTCTTCCTCAGATATGGACAGTATGAGCAAAAGATGATGGTATCAGAATATTTAAGTGACTCCTCAAAGCATTCCACTCTCAAGGAGAAAAGGTGCACGTTTGGGGGGGGGGGCAATAAGAGGGATCTGTGATCAGAAAGTGAGAATTAGGTAAAACGCTACAGTTTATAATGTGATAGGAAACCCAGATCTTTGTTAAGTCCTTTTTGGCAGTTTGGAAGAGTCTTATTATTTTAAATTCAAAGGTCATACGTTCCTGGGTTGTTTTGAAATCTCCTCTTAGGATTTTGATCATAAGGTCATTGATGCAGGATTCTGGTCCTGAAACATTTTCTCCCACAGAGGTTCCACCTTGGTCTGTTTTGTGGTTTCTGATATTGTGCCTGTGGGGATTGATTTTTCTTTTTTAAATGTTACCTCTCTCCCTAGCATAGCATCCTTCTTTACATACTCTGCACTGAAGAGCTGAGTCAGATCCCCTTGTGCTGAATGTCGACCCCTAAAATTTTAAGGTGCTAACCACCTGAATACAGGCTAATGAATGCATGTCTCTATAAAATAGCGGATTTATGTAGATAAAATATATTTTACCCATATAAATGGCTTTGAAAATTGTGCCCTATCTGCTTAAAATTAAGGAGCCCTTTTACTAAATCCCATTAACGATGTTCACAGTCTCCATGGTAATTGTCGGGGGTATGACAAGCCATAAGGTATCATTAGTGCACTCACGTTAATTCCTGCATTGACGGTGAGGGCTCACTAATGATGCTTACACTATCAGCAATGGTTTTCTCCATGCCCCCACTCTGCTCCTAACTCACTCACTCTTCGCAATTGTGCGAGGTTGCCAGTTTACAAGCATTTTTTTTTTAATTTTTTATTTATGCCATTTTACAGTATATACAAGGGAAAAAACTTGCACAGAAAGGGCACTTTAACCATAACATAATAGGAAATTCTTCACACCGAAGACAAAATCAACTAAACATAGCCCAAAAGTCCACAATATAGTACAAGATAGGTCACAATATATAGGATAAATTGGTCACATTGCAAACACAAGAAATTAAACAGACTAGGAGGAAGTGCAAACAATATATTCCGAATTAGCCCTCCTTACTCTACTTTGAGGGAGAGTAGAAGAGGGACCCTGTACTTCAAGTGATTTAGAAGTAATGAAGGCGGCCAACTGAAAGGGTTAAAAAAAAAGGTAACTATGCCCGGCTAACTTAACCAGACATTTACAGGGAAAACGGAGAAAGAACAGCCCTTCCAGCTGGAGCACCCCATGACGATATAGAAGAAATTGCCTCCTTCCCTTTTGGGTTGCTCTAGAAACATCAGGAAATATCCTTAGGTGGGACTCCAGGAACACTTTGCATGGAGACCTAAAAAACAATCTCAAGAGCCAATCTCTGTCTACCTCTAGGGCAAAAGTCATCCCAACACCAGAAGGGGACCGTTTCAAAAAGGTAGTTAAATCCAAACTATCCGTGGAAATTAAAAGATACTCATCTTTACCCACAGCTGCATTCTTTGCAGTTGATAAATAGAAGGCCTTGGATATGGGTGGTATGGAATCAGCCGAAACCTTAAGAGTGGTTAGAAGAAACTTCTTAAGTTCCAAGGAAGACACCGACGGAACCTTGGGAAAATTCAATATTCTTAAGTTATGGCTCCTTGCTGCATTTTCTAAGAATTCCAACCTCCTATGCATAACCACTGAGTCCTTGACAAAGGCTTGGGAGACCTCTTGTACCTGCCCCAGCTGACCCTCAAAAGAGGACACCTTGGCAGTAAGCTCCTTCTGACCCAATTCATATAACTTTAACTGCTGCCCAAACACTTGAAATTGCTGCAATATAGACTGAAACTGTGATGAAATATTGAGGTGCATGGATGAGAAGGCATCCCACAAAGTATCAGAAGTAACAAGTTCAGGTCTCACCAGAGTGTGTCCTGGATCATCCACACCAACCTGCAACTGTGTGTCCGAGGATACAGGGAGCAACTCCACCAAAGAAAGCAAAGTTGAAGTCGGTCCATCTAGATTCTCTCCCTCCACGCCAGAAAACAACGCCGGAGACACCAGCACCGGCAAACTTCCTCCGGGGCTAGGTGAATGCAACTGCGACTGCTGAAGCGGGCTGCCCACCTCACTCGCACCAGCATTCAGCGTCCCAGACAAGAACTCTCCTTCCGGCTGGATAGGCGGCATTCGGAGCTCCAGGCTGAGGGAAACCTCTAGCCCTTCGGCGCTTAGAGACCTTCCTTCCACCTCAACAGCGCACAGCGGGCACCCCAGAACTGAATCACTCCTCCCAGCAGGCCACATGAATACATCCATGGGCCCACATACCGCCGACTTCTCCGCAGCTGGGATCTCCCCCGTCGACATCGCCATCTGTTTGGCCTTCCTCTTCCTGCCTCACGAGCATTTTAGCAGCCCACACATTAGCCGTCACTGCAGCCTGTTACCACACGCTACAACACTGGTTAGTGGGTTTAGTTAAAGATCCCCTTAGGAGCATGTATAAATCAGAATTGAGAAGTCGAGGTCAGAACGTACTCAACGCCGATGAGGAATGGTTCTCTAAACGTGACACTGTTTCTAAAGTACATACTGTAGAAGGACTTGCAAAAATCATTGGAGGAAATCCAACAACTTATTCATGTATGTGCTAGCATTTATCAACTTCTACGTATAAGTGTCGCTTATACATCTATGTGAGCCATTTCACCAACCTACACGAGCCATTTCACGTGTAGATGCTGCTAGTTAACTACAGAGGGCACGATCTTTAATTCATTTCAGTATGGAGGAGGAAATTAAACAGGGGGAGGGGGGAGATTAAGTAGAATAACTCTAAAGGATGGTGGAAAGGTACACTTTTTAGAAATGTACAGTACTTGTGTCAGGGAGCAGGTGAAATTCCTGATGTGAAGAAACTTGGGCTTACATGTGCATTGCCTATATGAAATGGTAATACATAGAAACATGACGACAGAAAAAGACCACATCACCTATCTAGTCTGTCCTTCCATATCAACCACTACAACAGTCCCCTTTTTACCTTTAGAGATCCTCTGTGTTTGTCCCATGCTTCTTTGAATTCAGATACTGTCTTCAGGCCCACCACCTCCACTGGGAGACTATTCCACGCATCTACCGCGTTTTCCGTAAAGAAATATTGCCACATAATATTCCTGAGTCTATCACCTTTCACCCTCATCCTATGTCCCCTCGTAGCAGAGCTTGCCTTGAATTGAAAGAGACCCTCCTGTGAATTTATGCCACGGACGTATTTACAGGTCTCTATCATATCGCCCCTATCCCACCTTTCCTCTAAAATATACATAATAAAATCTTTAAGTCTGTTCTCATATACTTCATAACGAAGACCTCTAACCATTTTATTAGCCACCCTCTGCACCGACTCCAACCTGCTTATATCCTTTTGAAGGTGCGGTCTCCAGAATTGCACATTATACTCCAAATGAGGTCGCAATAGAGACTTATACAGAGGCATTAGCACCTCCTTTTTTCTGCAGGCCATTCCTCTCCTTATACACCGAAGCATCGTTCTGGCTTTCTCAGTCACCTTTTCTACCTGTTTAGCTACTTTAAGATCTTCAGACACAATTACGCTCAGGTCCCACTCTTCTTCCATGGACAGAAATACCTCAACCTCTAAACTGTACAGCTCCTTTGGATTTTTGCAGCCTGAATGCATGACCCTGAATTTTTTATTTATTTATTTATTACATGCACTTATATACTGCGCTATTTTCCATCAGTGCGGTTAACATAGAACCAGTTAAATACACATCTCAAAACTTTCGATTTGTGTTTACAATTAACAAGCAACAGAACTTGGATAGATAACAAGGGGGTAACTATTTACAACTGTACAGAAAGAGTGGGCTGAACGTCTGTTTGAAGTGGTTAGTTTACTGATGAGGCATTTGAGGTGCTGTCATCCGGGTAATGCTCGAGGAAAAGGTGATATTTTAGAGCTTTCCTAAACTGTGTTAAATTAGTGATTGCCCGTATACTAGGAGGGAGACTGTTCCAGCATTTTGGTGCCGAGAATTTGAAAGCCCTGTTCACTGTTGTCTGGCAGCACTTGGTTGTTTCTCTTGGGACTATTAGTTTATTGTCCTCAGGGGATCTTCTAGATCTGTTCAGGGGGGTTATCTGAATGAGGTCTGCTAGGGCTGGTGGGGCGAGATTATTTATCATCTTGAAGGTCAGAATTATGGTTTTGAACGTAATTCTGCCTTTTATGGGGAGCCAGTGGAGTTGTTTAAGGATGGGTGTAATGTGTTCCCACTTGGAAGCGCCCTGGAGCACTCTTGCAGCAGAGTTTATTGCAAGCTGTAAAGGGTGTAGCGTGGATTGCGGGAGACCGTGGAGTATGGCGTTTGCATAGTCAAGATGCGGTATGATCAAGGCTTGGTATACTGTGCGGAAGTCGCCAGGTTCCAGTAAGGTGCGTATGTGTCTAAGTGATCGGATTTTATGGTATATCGCTCTTGCTACATTGCCTATATTTATTTATTTATTTATTTTATTTAACTGCATTTATATCCCGCTTTTCACCGGGTCAAAGCGGTGTAACATGTAACATAGGGAGGGGTAATTTCTTTTAGGGTGGGGCCATCACCAGGGTCAACAATTAATGATTAGGGGTGAACATAGACATGTTTTACTTCTGTTGAAATCTACGTGTGGGGTCATGGTGGTGTTTCTGTTGAGAGATGTTCCCGGAATAGGATTGTCTTTAGCTGTTTCTTAAATGATGTGATGTCGTTGTTGTTCTTGATATGGGTCTTCATGTCGAGTCGCTGGTCAAGTGTGACTCCTAGATATCTAATAGAGGGTTTGGTAAGTAGTTCTACATCTAAGACCTTTAAGCACGGTGGTGTGATGAATTTCGGATCTCTGGTAAGGAAAAGGACTTCGGTTTTTTTATGTTGGATTCGCAGGTTTTGTGATTGGAGCCAACTGGATACTGCACAGAAACAGTCCGTGAGCGGTGAGAGTTCGGGGTTTAGCATTAAATTTCAGTTGCCAAATTCTAGATCATTCTTCAAGCTTAGCTAGATACCTCCTCCTTCCTGTGTGTCTACTCTGTTGCAGATTTTGGTATCATCTGCAAACAAGGAAACCTTACCTGACAGGCCTTCTGCAATATCACTAATAAGGATGTTAAACAGAATTGGACCAAGGACAGATCCCTGTGGAACACCACTGGTAACCTCCTTCTCTTCAGAGTGAGCTCCATTTACCTGTACCCTTTGTCGCCTCCCATTCAACCAATTTCTAACCCAATCAGTAACTTTAGGGTCCATCCCTAGGGTGATTAGTTTGTTTATAGAAACATATGTTGTCCTTTCTGCCATCATGTTTCTATCTAGTCAACCACTGGAACAGTCCTCCTTTTTCCTTTAGAGATCCTCTGTGTTTGTCCCATGCTTTTTTTAATTCAGTTACTGTCCTCATCTCTACCACCTCCACTGGGAGACTATTCCACGGATCCACCACTCTTTCCGTAAAGAAATATTTCCGCATATCACTCCTGAATCTATCTCCCTTCGCCCTCATCCCATGTCCCCTCGTAGCAGAACTTGCTTTCAGTTGAAAGAGGCTCTCTCCCTGTGCATTTATGCCACAGAGGTATTTAAACGTCTCAATCATATCACCTCTGTCCCACCTTTCCTCTAAAGTGTTGTCAGACGGCTGCCTGGGTGAGAATCTTCACACTCTTGGCAAGTGCATATTTCTATATGATTTGCAAGGTATTGTGGGCAATGTAGTTCATTCACACCAGACACAGCTGCTGACAATAATTTAGTTGTGCTCTTGGGTAAAGCCAATAAGATATTTATTTATGGGGTTATTTCTCCCAACACAGATATGCTTGGTAGCACATAAATTAGGTTACTTGCTTTCAGTGTTAACTTGGAAAAACAAAGTCAAAATCAGGAAAAGAACAAAATGAAAAGCCACAAAGCAAGAAACAAACTGTTCTTTTCAGATTAA
The DNA here is from genome assembly GCA_033557465.1 of Ichthyophis bannanicus. Lineage (NCBI taxonomy): Eukaryota > Metazoa > Chordata > Amphibia > Gymnophiona > Ichthyophiidae > Ichthyophis > Ichthyophis bannanicus. The sequence continues at coordinate 69,071,002 of CM066051.1, read as the reverse complement.
CTTCTGATTACTTCCCACACAGATACAGAAGTGATTCTCTCCTAGCTCACAAGCAATTAGGTAAGTCTTAATTGCTAGCAGTTACCAGCTGAAACCCCTTAGCTGGCTTGCCTTCCACTGTGTGGGTCAAATCCTGCTTCAGGAGCTTTTCTGAGTAGATTAAAGAACAAATTTGTATTTCTTTGTGATGGTTGCTGTACTTTATAACAGAAAGTTACCAACGGAGTTTAGACAGAGAACAGTCCATATAAATAGGATCCTCATCTGCTATTATTCCCCCTTGTTCAACAAGCATGGGTTCAATATCATGGATTGGCACAGATGAATCTTTCAATGGAGCACTTTCAGGAGAATACTTGTTTCCCTGCTCTCTTTCAAGGTTATAGCTAGGGCATAGATCAGTGTTCATACCTGAGCTTCCATTGCTGCTAGAGTTCCCCTCTATATAGCCTGGCCAGTATGTAGTCCAGTTCTTATGTCCAGCCTTCCAATCCAGATCCCTGGACACTGGATCTCTCTTCACATACCTTCTGGCACGGGTCTTAAGGTCCCTTTCACGTGCAGCCGTCTCCCTCACAGGTAGCCTCTGGTGATTCCTAGCTCTGCAGCAACATTCCTCTGGCTTTCCCCAGTCCAATGGTGTATGCTGGCCCTTGGAATACCTCCCAGTATACGTACTGCTTTGGACTCTTCTAGACCTCTCAAAGGCTTTTCTCTTCCTTCTTCCAAAGGGTCTCTTTCCCTCTCTGTCCGTCCGGTTTGGCTTCTGCTTCTGATGATCCTTCAGATGAAACTGAGGATAATTCTCTGTATATCCAAGGTGATCATGAAGATGGTCATCTGTAGAATAAACTCTACCTTTATTCTGCTTAGATGAGTGCTCCTCCCTAATACAGCGCAGCTGTGCTGAATCAGACCCTGCCCTTTGAGATGAGTGCTTAGGGATTACCTCATAGCCCTCCTGATTGAACACACGTTTCCCCACTTCAGCTCCTCTAATGGCTGTTGGAAACCTGGTGCATTCTGGGACTGGTAGTCTTTTATGGGAAAATTCTGTTTTCTTATTTCTACCAGAACTGACAGGTTGCTTGTTCAGAGTCACTTCACCTTTTCTATAGCTCCTTCCTGAGCTATGATAAGCTTCCTTATCACAGTGTACATATTAAGATCTTTAAGTCTGTTCTCATAAGCTGTATAATGAAGACCACTAACCATTTTAGTAGCCACCTTCTGTACTGACTTCAGCCTGTTTATATCCTTTTGAAGGTGCGGTCTCCAGAATTGCACACTATACTCCAAATGAGGTCACACCAAAGACTTATACAGAGGCATTATCACCTCCATAAGATAGTACTCCATCATCCCCAGTACTCAGTAATGTCAAGAATACTAGCAGTGGGATTTGAACCCTGGCTGCCTTGCTCTTAGCCCATTACTCTAACCATTAGGTTATCCTAGACATATAAGTTGCCTGTGCAGAACGGTGTGAAAGGCTTTAATAAAATCTCTCCCTTGGTCCAACTCCCTGGTCTCGCAGTCAAAGAAATCAATCAGATTTGTCTGACAAGACCTGCTTCTAGTGAATCCATGCTGCCTCAGATCCTGTAATCCGCTGGACTCCAGAAACCTCACTATTCTCTGCCTTAGTAGCCTTTCTAATAATTTACTAACCACATAGGTTAGACTAACCGGCCTGTAGTTCTCTGTGTCATCCTTACTGATGCTTTTGTGTAAAAGGACCACGTGTGCCTTTCTCCAGTCCTCTGGCACCACTCCTGACTCCAAAGAGGCATTGAAAAGGTCAGACAGTGGAACTGCTAGAATGTCCCCAGGTTCCCTCAGTATTCTTGCATGTATCCCATCCTGAGCCATGGCTTTGTCTACTTTGAGTATAGCTAGTTCCTCACGAACACAGTCTTCTGAAAATCGTTTGAGATCCCCGGCACTTCAGATCCTATTTGTGTGTGTTTTCTGAGGTCCTGCTCCTAGCCTTTCATCTGTGAACACAGAGCAAAAATATAAGCAATTCTGTTTCATCCTCATCAGCTTCTACATATTCCTCTCCTGCACCCTCGAGTCTGACAATACCACTTTTGCCCTTCCTCTTCTCACTAACATATCTGAAAAATGTCTTATCCCTGCATTTTATTGCATTGGCTATTTCTTCTTCTGTTTGTACCTTTGCTTTCCTGACTACTTTGCTAGCTTCTCTAAGTTTTTCCAAATATAGATGCCTGTCTTCCTCTCTCTGTGATCTCTTGTATTTCATGAAGGTCTCCCTCTTTTTCTTCACCTTTTCATCTACTTCTTTTGAGAACCATAGCGGCCTCCTTTTCCTTTGACATTTATTTACCTTGCTAACAAAAAGGTTTGTTGCCTTTAAAATATCCCCTTTGAAAGAAAGTTCTGCAACGAGGGGGCATAGGATGAAAGTGAAGGGAGATAGACTCAGGAGTAATGTGCGGAAATATTTCTTTACGGAAAAAGTTGTAGCTGCGTGGGATAGCTTCCCAGTTGAGGTAGTAGAGATGAGGACAGTATCTGAATTCAAGAAAACATGGGGCCAACACAAAAGGTTTCTAAAGGATAAAAGGGACTACAGTAATTGATATGAAAGGGCAGACTAGATAGGCCATATGGTCATCTGCTATCATATTTCTATCTTTCTAGGTAGAGTTTTGCTCTGCCCAGGCCATGCCACTGACACCCCCACCCCCCCCCTCTCGAAACGTCCATGTACTAAGGACATCCATGGGTAAACTGGATCCTTTCCCAAATGACCATTTTCACATGGATGCACTTTAAATGTGTATAAGCCTCATTATACTCATGTTAATTGCAAATAAGACTTCTACAATAATCTCTTTAACCTTGATGCATATGTCTGGGATCCCTCCAAAACCCTTACCAGTCATTCATTTTTTCTAGTTTTAGCAATAGGTGCTTGCCATCTATCTGAAACATCCTCTCTAAGGATTGCTGCTTTTAGTTCTGCCTGCCGTCTATATAACCTCATTGCACAGGATACAAGGTTTTCTTTTTGTGGTTCTTCTGAGTTTTTTTTTTCAGTGTGGTTGTTGCTTTGAGATTCTGTGCTGAGACTCACCTCTGGGCCTTATTTTGCTTGTCTGTGTGCATTCTTGCCCTTCATGTTTATGTTTTTGTCAGTATGTGAAGATTTGAGAGCCTGTCAGAGGTTTTACCCATTCTCTGCCAGAGTGGAGAGAGAGAGAGAGGAGTTGGTTTATCTTAAGCCCAACAGGACATTACAGTACTGGAGAACACTGACTTGCTGAAGAAAAGTACAATGAGTTTTATCTGTGAATACAGTACGATAAGAGTTAGAGGACAAGGGATCCCTTTGAGAAGGGAGTAAAGATCATTTTTCTGATGCTTGCAAGGAAGCCCTAACCCAGGATCCTGCTATTAGAAGCAGAAGAAAAGAGCACCAAATTCTGAGTCCAAGCCTCTTTATTAATGCGCCAAGGGCCTTGAAGGATTTCCCTTCCCCTCTCCCCCACTGGAGAACCTGCTCCCTGAAGATAAGAGTGTATGCAAGCTGAAAGAAAGGGGGGAGTAAGGAGGGTTACACATATTTGAGTCTGTTTTAAAACCTGTATTGTATTACTTGAAAAGTGTGCTTTGACAAAGGTGAAAAAGAAAAACAGAAGATTAGTCTATTAGAAGAAACGATCGGCAGGTTTCCCACACAAATAAAGCTCCGCCAGTGCACCTCATTTCTTTGCTGCAGCATAATCTGCTGCTCCAGGCGCACCTCTAAGCGTTTGTGAAGTTACAGCCAGAAACACGGAATAGGAAAGGGGATTATTTCACAACAGGCAGGGTCACATTTAGGGCAATTGCTCTGAGTCCCTTTGCTATACTGGGCTCCAAGCTTACCTGACGCTGAATGCAGAGTTCCCAAGTTACCCAGTTCCAGGAGTGAGATTTTCTTTCTCATTTCAAGTTTTAAATTTGCAATACATTGCAGTACGGCATATGTAGACCCAGATTTTACCTGTTAGAACCGTGCTGTAGGTCCCATAGTGAGCATAGTATACTGTTCCAAACAACAAGCATTTCATCCAGAAGCTCTGCAGATTCTCTAGCAATGCATCAGAAGCTACATGTCACACTTACCAAGACCCATGAGGACAGTCACCTTGAGGATGAGAGTCCAGCAATTCATTTTTGGGCAGCCGGTGAGGGTTGTGTTCCAGGTCTCCTGAAAGCGGTCTCCTAGTGGTAAGGAAGGTGCAAGAAAAGAGCCCAGGGCAGGTGTTTGTCTGTCCGTCTCCGTAATTGCATTTTAACAAAACTTCCTCCTTCCCTGGAAGGAGGTGAGTTCAGCAGCAGCCCTGCAAGGTGAAACTAAAAGAAAGAAACCTGCCGGAATCAGCCGAAGTCCTTCTAGTCATCGTGAGCGGTGGGAATGGTGCTGAATGGCTGGATTCAACAGTGATTGGAGGGGCTCCAAAGTCAAATAAAATTTTCTGTTTTGACAGGGATACGATGAGTTAATACAGAGAGCTCGGAACAGAGACAAGATTAAAACGGTGAATAGAAGTTTTACAGTACTGAGAAAGTTTGGAGGAGGGGGGGGGGTCCTGAAGCCCACTAACAGGCTATGTCTTCTTCAGCTTCAGGAAGGCTTGGAGCCTTTTCTGATCTGGGGAGCTTAGACAAGTTGCACTTCCCCTACCCCAGTGTCTTTATATTTTGCACAGTATAAGAGGGAAATACGTCTCTTTCTATTTCTAGGGTGTAGCATTGTATACCATATCTAGCTTCTTGGGGATTTCCCTTTCATTTTTATTTGCATATTTCTATTTTCAGTTTGTTGCCATGTATTTTTTATTTGTTGAGTCTGTCTGTGTTCTGGGTATTCTGTTGCAGTGCAACACATACTGTTGAGTCAATGCTGATTCTTGGCAACCCAACAACACCTGCATTTTCTTGACAAGTGTGACTAGAAATATATTGCCAGGCCTTCCTTCCAAGGCAATGGCAGGTTAAGCTATTTGCCCATGGCCATAAGGAGTGCCAGTGGAATTAAACCAAGGGCTCTTGGTCACTAGGCCACTGCTCAAACTACTAGGCTACTCTCCAGTCCAGGTATTCTGTTAGCGTGGAATTTATATGTAGGAATGTGTAGTTATTCTAGCTTGTTTCATTTTCCTAATAGGTGTACTTATATTCTAGGGCTCACTATTTACAGTTCTTTCTTTTCCTAGGTAGGGTCCTTGTGTAAGTTTTGGAAATTAGTGCTAGCATGTAAAGTCCTGAGTGACTTTTTTGTAGAGTTTTGTATTACTTCATCGTATGCTTGGTACTGAAAAGGTGTATGTTGCTGTTAGTGAGATGACAAAGAATCAGGAAATAGAAACATAGAAACATGACGAAGAAAAAGACCACATGGCCTATCTAGTCTGGCCTTCCATATCAACCACAACAGTCCTCTTTTTTCCTTTAGAGATCCCTGTGGAACACCACTGGTAACCTCCTTCTCTTCAGAGTGAGCTCCATTTACCTGTACCCTTTGTCGCCTCCCATTCAACCAATTTCTAACCCAATCAGTAACTTTAGGGTCCATCCCTAGGGTGATTAGTTTGTTTACAGAAACATTATGATGTCCTTTCTGCCGTCATGTTTCTATCTAATCAACCACTAGAACAGTCCCCTTTTTTCCTTTAGAGATGGTCTGTGTTGGTCCCATGCTTCTTTGAATTTAGATACTGTCCTCGTCTCTACCACCTCCACTGGGAGACTATTCCATGGATCCACCACTCTTTCCATAAAGAAATATTTCCGCATATCACTGCTGAATCTATCCCCTTTCACCCTCATCCCATGTCCCTTCATAGCAGAGCTGGCTTTCAATCGAAAGAGGCTCTCCCCCTGTGCATTTATGCCACAGAGGTATATAAATGTCTCTATCATATCACCTCTACCCCGTCTTTCCTCTAAGGTGTACATATAAAGATCCTTAAGTCTGTCCTCATATGCTTTATAATGAAGACCACTAACCATTTTAGTAGCCACCCTCTGTACTGACTCCAGCCTGTTTATATGCTTTTGAAGGAGCGGTCTCCAGAATTGCATACAATACTCCAAATGAGGTCTCACCAAAGACTTATACAGAGGCGCTATCACCTCCTTTCTTCTGATGGCCATTCCTCTCCGTATGCACCCATGCATCCTTCTAGCTTTTGCTGTCGCCTTTTCTACCTGTTTAACTACTTTAAGACCATCATACACAATCACGCCTAGGCAGGGGCGGCCCAAGGGGGGTGCGGGGCTATGTGCGGAGACTCGGTGTGGGGCCTCATTTGCATAAATATTTGCATAATGTTACCATACACTAACTTTTAGTAAACATGCCTCTTAATGACTGCATGGATAAAGAAAGACTAAAAGATTTCTACATTACTATAATCCAGTGCCAACCGCCAGGCACATTAGGAACTACTACAAGCACTGCCCATTTAGAACCCATAGCAAACTGGCCGTATCATAACAGCACTACTGGCACTCATAAAGCACCATACTCTACCTATCAAAAGGCAACATTGCAAATATTAAACCAATACATTTCAGAAAATAACAATACATGACCTACTGGGGAAAGAGAATAAGTGGCAATGTCAAATAGGAATTACATAAACAGAATACCTCAGCTCAGTTACACATGTAGAACATAGACCATCACCAAACAAGGAATCACAATTTAGAAACAGGAAGACAATTAAACTGGGAACCCCAAAAGCCAAACTTGGAATGTACAACACCACTGTAGAAATAAAACTATAAATTAATTTCCTCTTGTGCTAAACAAAGCGCAGACGTTAATGATGCACATTTCCCAGAGCTGACATATTCCAGTTAATAAATTCAAAATAAAGAGATATTTTTCTACCTTTTGTGCATTTTTTTTCAGTTGCAATTGCTCCATCCACTTTTTTCTGGTTTCTTCGTGTCTTCTGCTAACTCTCCATCGTCTGCTGTCCATTTGTCCTTTCTTCTCTCTTCTAGTTTTTTTTCCATTCTCTCTCTACATCTGCTTTAACATACTAATCTTTCTGCTTTTGCTCTTTCCTCATTCCTATTTCATCCACTCAAATTTTACCCCTCCATCCTCAATCCCCACTTACTCTCCCAATACCTGGCCAATTGTAGATTTGTCTTCCCTCCATTTCACTCTCCCAGCTCCATCCCATTCTAATCCTCCCCCAACATCAGCTCCCTTCTAGTTCCAGCCCCACCCAGCATCCGCTCCCTTCTAATCCCCGCATCAGCTCATTTCCAGTCCTAGCCCCCCATCAGCCCATTTGCAATCCTTTCCTAGCCACACCATCAGCCCATTTCCAGTCCTAGCTCCTCCATCCATTTCCAGTCCTATCCAAGTCTCTCCATCAGCTCATTTCCAATCCCAACCCCCCATCAGCCCATTTCTAGTCCTTTCCTAACCCCACCATCAACTCAAGTCAAATCCTAGCTCCCCTATACTCAGCCCATTTCTATTCCAAGCCCCCGTCCCCATCAACTATTTGCAGTTCAAGTCCCCCCTTTCACTCAGCCCATTTCCAGTCCTAGCAACCCCCCCATAGCCCATTACCAGTCCTAGCCCCCCCCTCATAGCCCATTACCAGTCCTAAGCCCACCATCACCCCATTTTCAGTCTTAGCCCCCCCATAGCCCATTACCAGTCCTAACCCCCATCAGCCCACTTCCAGTCCTAACCCCCCCATCAGCCCATTTCCAATCTTAGCCCCCTCATAGCCCATTACCAGTCCTAACCCCCCATCAGCCCATTTCTAGTCCTAGCCCCTGATAGCCCATTACTAGTCCTAACCCCCCCTCAGTCCACTTCCAGTCTTAGCCCCCCCCCAATAGCCCATTACCAGTCCTAACCCATCAGACCACTTCCATTCCTAACTCCCCCATCTGCCATTTCCAGTCTTAGCCACCCCCCATAGCCCATTACCAGTCCTAAACCCCCCCAACAGCCCACCTCCAGTCCTAACCCCCCCATCAGCCCATTTCGAGTCCTAGCCCCCCCATAGCCCATTACTAGTCCTAACCTCCCCATCAGCCCACTTCCAGTCTTAGCCCCCCCATAGCCCATTACCAGTCCTAAACCCCCCATCAGCTTACTTCCAGTCTTAGCCCCCCCTTAGCCCATTACCAGTCCTAAACCCCCCATCAGCTTACTTCCAGTTTTAGCCCCCCCTTAGCCCATTACCAGTCCTAAACCCCCCATTAGCTTACTTCCAGTCTTAGCCCCCCCCTTAGCCCATTACCAGTCCTAACCCCCCTCCCCCCATCAGCCCAGCTAGATTTAAAAAACACAATCCGGCTGCTGCTGCCATTGCTGCCGTGGCAGCGGCAGAATCTAGTGTCTCGCGGGCCCCCCCCTGCCCGGCAGAGCCATCCCTGCAGCATCAGCTCCCAAAGCGCGGGCTTTACAGAGCTGTGAAGGGAGAGTTTCCTTTTCTCGTGGCTCTGTTAATCCCACAGGGGCTGATGGGATTTTCCGCCGGCCCCGGCGGGATTAACAGAGCCGCGAGAGAGAAGCTCTCCCTTCGCGGCTCTGACAGCTGACGCTGAGGCAGCTGATGCTGCAGGGAGGGCTCTGCTGGGCAGGGGGGGCCCCGCGAGATGCTCGATTGTGTTGCTGCCACGGCGGCAGCGGCAGCAGCAGCAGTAGCCGGATTGTGTTTTTTAAATCTAGCAGGGCTGATGCAGAATGGTTTTTGCGCGCGGCGCCCTGAAACCCAGCGCCCTGTGCAAAAAGCATTCTTGCTCAATGGACGGGCCAGCCCTGCGCCTAGGTCCCACTCTTCTTTGGATTGCTGCAGTCCAAATGCATGACCTTGCATTTTTTAACATTAAATCTTAGTTGCCCAATTCTAGACCATTCTTCAAGCTTAGCTAGATCCCTCTTCATGTTATCTACACCTTCCTGGGTGTCTACTCTATTGCAGATTTTGGTATCATCCGCAAAGAGGCAAACCTTACCCAGCAGCTCTTCCACTATATCACTAACAAAGATGTTAAAAATGTCCTAGTTCTGCTCTGCGCCCATTGGGTTAAGGGCAGGGGGTTCTGTGGATACAGAATATATGTTTGTTGGGGGACTAAGAAAGGGACTGTAGCTCAATGGGAACTTCTTCCATCCAGAGCCGGCCCTAGAGTTGGTCCAAATTGTTGGAGCACTAGAAAAGCCTCAAGCTTTACACCCCCTATGGCTGTCAATATCTATTATTTAGCTTTGATTGGCCTGCTTTTAACATAAGAACATAAGATATGCTATACTGGGTCAAACCTAGGTCCATCAAACCCAGTATCCAACAGTGGCCAAACCAAGTCACAAGTACCTGGCAGTTTCCCTAAAAGACACACAGGTTCAACAGTGCTTGTATTGGGTCAAGCAGTGGATATCCTGGGTCTCCTTTAATAATGGCTTATGGACCTTTCCTCCAAGAACTTGTCCAAACCTTTTTTAAACCCGGCTACACTAACAGCTTTTACTACATCCTCTGATAATGAATTCCAGAGTTTTATTACACATTGAGTGAAAAAATATTTTCTCTTATTAGTCTTAATTAGGTTACCCTGTAGCTTCATTGCATGTCCCCTAGTCTTTCTATATTCTGAATATGTAAACAATCGATCTACGTTTACTCGTCCCACTCCGTTCATTAATTTATAGACTTCTATCATATCTCCTCTCAGCTGTCTCTTTTCCAGGTTAAAGAGCCCTAAACCTTTTAGTCTCTCTTCATAGGGGTTTCCTTCCATCCCCTTTACCATTTTGGTGGCTCTTCTCTATACCTTTTCTAATAATGCTATATCCTTTTTTAAGATGCGGTGACCAGAATTGCACACAATATTCAAGGTGCGGTCTCACCATGGAACGATATAGAGGCTTTATAATATCCTTTGTTTTATTTTCCATTCTTTTCCTTATGATACCTAGCATTCTATTTGCTCTCTTGGCCGCCGCTGCACACTGGGCGGAGGGTTTCAACATGTTATCCACGATGACGCTTAAATCTTTTCCCTGGTGGCACCTTACACCATGTAATGTGTAAACCTTACACCATGTAACCATAGTTTGGGTTCTTCTTTCCTAAGTGCATAACTTTGTACTTGTCCACATTAAATTTCATCTGCCATTTGCATGCCCAGTCTTCCAATTTATCAAGGTCCTCTTGCAATTTTCCACAATCCTCATGGGTTTTAACAACTTTTAATAATTTTGTGTCATTTGCAGATTTGATTACCTCACTCTTATTACCATTTCCAGATCATTTACGAATATGTTAAAAAGCAGCGGACCCAGCACAGATCCCTGGGGTACACCACTACTCACCTTTCTCCTTTGGGAAAATTGGCCATTTAGCCCTACCCTCTGCTTTCTATCTTTTAACCAGTTCCTGATCCACAACAGTACACTGCCTCCTATTTATTTATTTATTATTTATTTATTTGAGCTTTTTTTATACCGCGCTCTTTAAAATCAGCTCGGTTTACAGTTAAACAGATTTGTACAGTGTGGTGCAGCGTCATCCGCACTGTATTTACAAAGAACAGGGGTTACAACTTGGCTAACTTGGGGAACTATGTACAGGTTATTCAGTAACAGGTTACTCAGTTATGTAATTATATACATATTTCACCAAAAGTCTCTCATGAGGGACCTTATCAAAGGCTTTCTGAAAATCCAGATAGACTACATCAACCAACTCACCTTTGTCTACCTGTTTATTCACACCTTCAAAAAAACATAACAGATTAGCAAGACAAGACCTTTCTTGGCTAAAGCCATGTTGGCTGTCTCTCATTAAGCCATGATTATCTACATGTTCAGTCATTTTGTTCTTTATAATGGTTTCTATCATTTTTCACGATACTGGCTCACCGGTCATTTAACCTCTAACCTCAGTACTGACATCAGGCTCACCAGTCTGTAGTTTCCCAGATCACCCCTTGAACCCTTTTTAAAAATTGGCGTTACACTGGCCATCCTCCAATCTTCAGGTATTACAAATGATTTTAATGATAGTTCACAGATTACTAATAGTAGGTCTGCAATCTCATATTTCAGTTCTTTCAACACCCTTGGATGTATACCATCCGGTCCAGGTGATTTGCTCCTCTTCAGTTTATCAAATAGTTGTAATACACCTTCCCAGTGTATCAATATTTCTTTCAATTCTTCTGCGGCATCGCCTTTAAATACCATTTCAGTTATGGGTAGCATCCCTACCTCTTCCTCAGTAAAGACCAAAGCAAAGAATTCATTCAGTCTCTCCACTATGGCTTTGTCCCCTCTTAGTGCCCCTTTTCCCCTCTAACATCTAATGGTCCAACTGGCTCTGTCACAGGCTTTTTCCTATGAATGTACTTGGAAAAGTCTTTATTACGCGTTTTTGCTTTCACAGCAAACGTCTTCTCAAATTCTCTCTTTGCCTGCCTTATCAATGCCTTGCAATGCCTTGCTGCCCTCCAGAGGTTGCTGCCCTAGGTGGCCATCTAGTTTGCCTAGTGGTTGGGCCAGCCCTGCTTGCATTGCCCCCCCCCCTCCCCATTTGGCCTGTAGGAGCTAAACCCTCTATGGCTACAGTCACAGCACTTATTGTTCGGGGTGGAGAAGGGGACATTGCAGGGATGGATCACAGGGCATGGTACGGGGGGAACAGGAGGCAGAGATTAAGGGGGAAGCAAGAGGCAGGCTGGGGCACAGCAGGGGCGACAGAACATCATTTTCCATGGGGCGGGGCAAGCTGTATCCCTGGGCTAGCTGAATGTCTTGCGACTGTGATCGCCAGTCTGCCCCTCCTGTCTGTCGATGGGATCCGATCTTATGCAGGCAGAGAGGAGGGATTTGTGCCACAATTGCAGCGCTCTTCTGCCCATGGGAGATCGGATCTCTGCAGGCCAAAGTAGGGGAAACCCCAATCGCAGCAGCAAAGTTTTGGTGGGACCAGGGCTCACGTGGCCCACCCCTTTCTGACACCTATGCGGCAGAGCAAAGGCAGGAACAGGTAGCAGGTTTTTCTCTTTCAAAATGTTTTACAACCCTAAGGCCAAATAGATGAAAATGTAACAAAACGAAATGAAAACTGACATGCAGAAAAAAATGGTAAAGCCACATCAAATTCAAAAATGGTCCAAATTGGACAGAGGGTTCCACAGAAATAAGTCCCCCAAAAATCTCACCCAGTGTATTTCTATGGGAGTGGCACTGGCTTCTATAGCATGGAAACTCACATAGTGAAAGAAAGTAATTAGAAACTTGCTCATTACAAACCCCCTCTCCCTGTACTCTACTCTCCCAGCCCACTAAACTGCCCCACCCCCAAAAAAGCCCCCTGTCACTCCACACACTGCTCCCACCAAACAAAAAAAATACCTTTACTACTGCCCCACCAACTCACCAAATACTGCACCACAGAAAAATATCCGTCCCAATAACTGCTTCACCATCCTGCAAACTGAGTCACCCCAAGAACTAAGGTCCCACAATTGCCCTACCACACCAATAACTGTCCCACCCCCAAAAACAATCCCTTCACAACTGCCCCACCAATCCGTATGCTGCCCCACCCCTAAAAATAACTGCCCTACCACTCACAAACTGCCCCATTCCTAAAAAGTATCCCACCAAACTGCTTCACCACCTGAGAACTGCTCCAACCCAAAAAACTGCCAAGCCACAACTGCATCACTATCCTGCACACTGCCACACCCCTGAAAACACTCCCTCTCTACTGGCCTACCACCTCACAAACTGCCTCACCCCTAAGAAAATACCCCCACAAGTGCCCTACCACTGTGCAAAATGCCCCGCCCACATAAACTACCCCCTGCAACCGGATTACCACAAACTGCTTCCACTCCCAAAAACTCCCCACTGCAACTGCTCGACCAGCCTGCAAACTACACCAACCCCCAAAACTACCTCCCCACAACTGCCAGCAACTGCCATACTGGGTCAGACCAAAGGTCCATCAAACCCAGTATCCTGTTTCCAACAGTGGCCAATCCGAGGCACAAGTCCCCGTCATATTCCCATAAAGCAGACAAATTCCGTACTGTTTTTCCTAGGGCTAAGCAGTGGATTTCCCCAGTCCACTTTCATTTCTGCCTGTATTTATTCTCTGTTAGAATTGCTTAATGCCCAGTACAGGGCTGGCAGGACACGTTATTCAGTTGAGGCTAGCTCAGAAAAACCAACCTCTGCCCCTGCCCCCTTCCCAGCTGCATGTGGAAAAAGGTTGATCAGGCCCCAGCCCCAGTGCCCCCCCTCCATTCACTGCCTTTGTCACAGCATATGCAGTTCAATATATTATTTTATTTATATATTTACATAAATTTATATTCCACTAATCTAAAATCATTCTTCGTGGTATACAAAATTATTCACGAAACGGCAATAAAAACTGTATTTATAAATTAACACCACATATAAAGTAGAATAATTTGAAATAAACAGTCATGAATAAGTCTGATTAAATAAAAGGCTTGCAACTTCTTTCTGAAATCCAACATTTCCATCGATAATCGTAAATTAGAAGGTAAATGATTCCATAATATTGGCCCAATGGTAAAAAAAACTCCTATTAATCATTCTGACTCCCTGAAAACCTACCTTCCATGGGAGGTAGGCCGATATTCAATTACCAAAAAGTACCTGTGCTTAATAACAAGAATTTAGAGTAGGTGAAAGATGTTAAATCAAGTTCCTACATAAGAGACCGCTTTTCTCTGGGTATGAGTACCAAGGAATTGGATCGACTCTGTGCATTGTATTGTGGGAAGCAGGGAAGAAGCAAAGTCAACCAAGGGAAGATTGAGAGGGAGGTGGTATAAGAACGTGTGCTGGGGTAAGAATTTATTTATTTAGCATTTCTTTTATACCGTGCTATTAACATCAGTGCGGTGTACATCAAACAGAACATATACATTGCAGGCTAACTGCAATGTATTCACATTTGAACAGGGATTGAAACTTGGATAAACAAGGGTAAAACATCAACAGTTATTACATTGTCAAGTATCTACAGTTATTTACATGGTGAGTGTATTTCCCTATCGGGTCTACACCGAAAAGTATCTTGTGAATAGGTAGTGCTTTAGGGCAGGAGGAAAGACAAGATTAATGAATACTGGGGAAGGAAGTAAATGGGTGGATGCTGGGAAAGAGGAGTACGTGGCAGAAGGGCAGGTACTAGGGACATAGGATGTGGTAAAGCAGGGACTCTGACAGGTGGAGACTCCAAGGTTGGGTGAGAAAACAGAACATAACATAAGATATGCCATACTGGGTCAGACCAAGGTCCATCAAGCCCAGTATCCTGTTTCCAACAGTGGCCAATCTAGGTCATACGTAACTAGCAGTATCCCCAAAAGACACTGGTTCCACAATGCTTGTATTGGGTCAAGCATTGATATCCTGGGTCCCTTTTTAATAATGGTTTATGGACCTTTCCTCCAGGAACTTGTCCAAACCTTTTTTTAAACCCAGCTACACTAACAGCTCTTACTACATCCTCCGGTAACAAATTCCAGAGTTTGATTACACGTTGAGTGAAAAAATATTTTCTCTTATTTGTCTTAAATAGTTTACCCTGTAGCTTCATTACATGTCCCCTAGTCTTTCTATATTCTGATAGCGTAAACAATCAATCTACGTTTACCCATTCCACTCCATTCATTAATTTATAGACTTCTATCATATCTCCCGTCAGCCGTCTCTTTTCCAGGTTGAAGAGCCCTAACCTTTGTAGCCTCTCTTCATAGGAGTAGCCTTCCATCCCCTTTACCATTTTGGTGGCTCTTCTCTGAACCTTTTCTAATAACTCTATATCCTTTTTAAGATACGGTGACCAGAATTTCACACAATATTCAAGGTGCGGTCGTACCATGGAACTATACAGAGGCATTATAATATCCTTTGTTTTATTTTCCATTCCTTTCCTTATGATACCTAGCATTCTATTTGCTTTCTTGGCCGCCGCTGCACATTGGGCAGAGGGTTTTAACATGTTATCCACGATGACTCCTAAATCTTTTTCCTGGGTGGTGGTTCCCAATGTGGAACCTTGCATCGTGTAACCATAGTGTGGGTTGTTCTTTCCTAGGTGCATAACTTTGCACTTGTCCACATTAAATTTCACCTGCCATTTTGATGTCTAGTGTGGCCTGGTTCCCACAAGCAGTTGCCCAAACATCACCAATCAAAGAATTACTTAGACGGCAGTTGCTTTAACTACAAAAACTTTTATTTTCAGCATAGCAAAATAATAGTGTCATGCAGAGCAGCAAAACCTGTCTAGAGATGGCGGACAGCACTTTCTCTGTATGGGGAGAAAGCACTGCCCAATGATCCTCCAAAATGGCTGGTTGATATATACATTTCTCCTTGTCTCAAATGTTTGCTTCAAATTAGTTTCAGTGAATTCATCATAAGTTCTTAAGTGTCTGCAAGGCCCCAGGCGTCCTGCAACACTTTTCCCCAGGGGAGGATCCCTTTACATTTATACATCTGGATCTGCTTTTAGGTCTACTTATCTATGCATGGCCTGTGACCTCTGCCCCTTCCTGTGTTTTTCCTTCTTCTAGCACTAATTGAAACCTGCAGGGCAAGAGAGAGTGCTTATGCTCATTAGTTTAAATTCGTTGAATTATTAGCTTGACCTGTATTTTCTTGTTAGGCCCCAATATTCTGCATACTCCTATGCAGAATATGGTTACCCAGAATCCTCCATAGCAGGCCGCATCTACTCCTTTATACCCACATGCTTATCTTCTGTGCCTTCCATATGTTGTGTAGTTTCACCAGGCAAGGGTGCAGTCATATAAAGCCAATATATAAGCAGACCTAAGGCAGACTTAAGTCAAATTTCCCAACACCAGTCTTCCAATTTATCCAACAGAGAGAGAAAAAAAACCAAGCCTAAATTCTTCACTAGTGTTTACCACAGACCTATGAGTAACCCTGTAGGCCGTCTCAGACTTGAGTTAAACTCTCAGCAATAAGCTCCGCCTTCTGCACACTTGCCTGCATTTGCACTGAATAGGAAATTGCTTTGTGACCATGGATTTAAATGTGCTGTGCACGTTTTACCCAAGGCTGATGCACAAAAATCCTTTCTGCATTGATGGCGCACAAAATTGTGCACAAAAGATGAGCTAGTTTGTGCGCAAAGCCTAGCACACTTTACTGCATTGGCCCATTAGATTGTAAGCCCTCTGGGGGCTAGGAAAATACCTACGCTACCTGTATGTAACTGCAGGGGGAACTTTCTAAGTTGTCATTTTTGAGCAGAATTCCAAGTAGACAAGACATAGGAAGACTAGCTGGTACCAGTTGTCAGAACAGGTCGCTCCAATCCAGCCCTAATGAATGTAAAGTTAATGCAGGCACAGGGGTGAGGGAGGTGATTTAAAACAGAACTGGATAAACTGGTTAGTAAGAAAGCTTGTGACAGAAAAGGCTCAACCATTCCTGGTTTATCCACAGTTCGTCTGTAGATGTGTAGCTTCTGCTTTAAGAAAAAGTGGCCATGGCAGGTTGCAGATGATTTAGTAGGTTGTAGGAGCAGTGTTACAATGCTTGATTATGCCATTCCTCCTCCATGTCATCATGACCTTGCCCATGTCCTTGCCAAGATTGGATTTCAGCACCCAGCAGATCTGGAAGAAAGAAGGAAGGTTAGGAGCCAGAAGTTACAGTCACAGAACTGTTACTCTCGAGAAGGCACAGTTACCTGATCCAGGAGAAGCTGCGCGGTTTTGGGATTATTGATATCTAGGGAACTGGAGCTCTGAAGCCGGGCGTTAATCATAAGCAGGCCTGAGGTTATAAAAGAATACAATAACATAGTAAATGATGGCAGATAAAAACCAGTATGGTCCATCTAGTCTGCCCAGCAAGGTGGCAAGAGTAGGTGCACCCGCCGCTCCGTGCAGGACCCCTCCCCCCCCCATGCCTTTGTTTAGGTGTGTACCCACAATCACCCCTATTTTTTAAAATATAAGAGAGAGCTATATTTTTTTTATTTTATCCTGTTGCTGTAAAGGGATCCACTGTGTCTGTCCCATGCCATTTCGAATTCTGTCACTGTATTTTCCCCCACCACCTCCATCGGGAAGGCATTCCAAGCATCCACCAACCTATCAGTGAAAGGGGGAATCATTGTCTGTCTCTAGAGGACTTCCTTACAACCCAGGGGATACAGAGATGGTGTGAACTACCAGTCCACATGTGTGCACATTCCTGTTAAGTGCACAAATCAACCATGTCCTAGATCTTCCATATCAAATGTGAGGGCTGATCAAAAGGTTCTATGGGAAGC
The DNA here is from genome assembly GCA_033557465.1 of Ichthyophis bannanicus. NCBI lineage: Eukaryota > Metazoa > Chordata > Amphibia > Gymnophiona > Ichthyophiidae > Ichthyophis > Ichthyophis bannanicus. The sequence goes on along the minus strand of CM066051.1, from coordinate 69,053,636 downwards.
TTGTTCAAAACAATCAACACTGTTTGCAGACCTGTTAACTGCATTAATTGCAGTAAGTAGGATCTTCAGTGACATGTAGCTGTTTTGTGCCGCTGAATATTCCCTCCTAATGCCGCTGAACACCACAACCCCCCTATCTTGTGAATATTTTCTGTAAATAGTGCAGTTTCTGTAAATAGCGCACGTACTATAAATAATAGCAAAACACCTCACACCGCCATGTCAAAGTCACTAAAACTCACTTTGTGTTAATAGTTCCTATGTTAATCTTGATGCAATGCAAAGATTAACATAGGAGCAATCTTGATATTCATCTGAAATGTTCCATGTCACTGCTTTGGTCTGGTTTTTGTATTAGTTCTCTGTAAACCGCATTTGATCTCTGGAAAGTGCGGTATATAAAGGCCCACAAATAAATAAATAAAATATAACATCGGGGTGCTCTGGGGGCAGTGTTCACATTAATCAGTCAGCGGTGATATTCAGCCGCTGATCGGTTAACGCAAACAAGCTGAAATTAGGAAGACTAAAGTCTGGTCTAACTTTAGTTGGTTTAGCTAACTGGCTGGCTGCTGAATATCGCTGCTGCCCGGTCACCTAAAACACTAACTGGGCAAACCAGATACTCAGTGCAGGTGGCTGGACATGACCCCAGGATTGCATATCTATCTGCTTTAACTTTAAAGTGGCGACAGTCGGCCACTTTGAAAGCGCTCGTTGCTGCTGTTGAATTTGCTCCCTCTTAAGACTTTAAAGCATAGAACTTTCTGATCAAGCCTGGTATTGCCTGCTGCCTATTTCTAAAACCGCGTAGGGGCAAAATCTACATAGTGATATAACGGTCATAATTCTTGAATGAGAACACGGAAGGGTACATGCTAGAAATGGGCTTTAGTCCCTATTCTAAAGGACTTGCGTGTGCGAGGGGGTGCTTTAGACAGTCGCTATTCTGTAAACATGCGCATAAGTCCCATCGCATGAACCTTCAGTTAGGGTGTTCACCGCAACGGACCTTGGGTGGAATGTAGGCTGGGCCAAAATCTACCAGCCCGATATTCAAAAAAAGCTGAGCTCCTAAATTTAAGCTAAATTTGTGCCCTATTTTCAGCTACACTTAGGCGCCTACATTTTTAGCTGAAAATTCAACCTAATTTAGGAGCTTAAAATTTATTCTCATAAATTTAGGATTGCCATTCCTTTGCATAGATTTATAAGCCAAATTTAGGTGCCTGGTGCTGAAAATCAGTGCTAAGCTTCTAACTTCTTTCCCCCCCTCCCCCCCCTAAATCCACTCACTTTGTCACTTAATTTTTATATTCCTAAAATTAGGAGTTCAGTGAAATTTTAAGAAAATATATGGGCACTCAGCCCTAGGAAATTTTCAAAGAGGCCAATTTATGATCACGGCCCTCAAAATTAAGAACATGAATCCTTTGAATATGGAGTCCTATGTGCATAAGTTACCAAATCTACATGGCAGCATTTGCAACTGCTCCAGGGCAGGAGTACCTGCCAAGACTAGGCTCAAGCACATCGATACATGCCTAGCCTATAAAATAAAATACGCTCCTACTTTACGTTATAGAATAAGCCGCACATAAGCCCGTAGCAACATGGGTGAACTGCGTGAGAGTTTATAGAATTGCCCTTCACATGTACATCAAATGAAGACATTTGTCCCATTATATTCAACCTGCGATAAAAAAGAGACATGAGAGTCAATTCTCCCATCCATACATCCCTGCACCATCCACAAATGTTTCTACTGTGGAGTTTATTTTCACATTTCCCTGTGGAAGACACCTAGCTCCAGGGAGAGAAGCTATGAGGGTTTCAATCTCCTATTCCAAACTATTCTGGGAGCTTCTCGATTGAAAACACTTTATCATTGAACACAAACAAAATCCTAAAACAGACTTTTGCCTGTTTCTTATGAGCTGGGGACATTTTAGGCGGGGGTGGGGGGAGGAGGGCTTATTCAGCTGCGGCAGACAATCTTATTCAAGCAGCTGTCCATCGCTGCTTTAAAATAAAACCACATATTCGTGTCGTGCCATATCCAGCGATTGGCATTGAATATACAGCCACTAGAAAGATTGCAAAACCACTAATGTTAGACCAGCCTTTCACCAGCCTTGAGGAATTTTAGCTAACTAGTTGGTGGCTGAGTATCACCACTGACCGACTAGCTTGTGCTGCCACCCTCAGAATGCCCCATCGCTAACCGACTGCCAAAGGTCTGTTTAACCAGGGTAGGAAGGGACATCTAGTGGTATTAGCCACGTTAATGCCACTGAATATCCCGGTGAGCAGGATCTACACAGTTTGCAGGTTTGCAAACTACATAAATCCCTTTGACTGTGCCCCCTAGGCTTTGAAAGATATTGAGACTTACCACTGAAGGCCACTCCTGGTGTAGACAGTGACATGCTGGGAGAGGCGGAAGGAAGAATAGTGATATTGGACATCGTTATAGAGGAGGGAGAAGAGTTCCATACTTGGCTGCTCGGTGTGGTAGTGTTGGTGATGGGTGGTGTGGTAGTGGTGGTGGGAGGTGTGGTAGTGGTGGTGGGTGGTGTGGTAGTGGTGGTGGGTGGTGTAGTGGTGGTGAGTGGTGTGGTAGTGATGGTGGGTGGTGTGGTAGTGGTGGTGGTGGGTGGTGTGGTAGTGGTGGTGGGTGGTGTTGTACTGGTGGTGGGTAGTGTGGTAGTGGTGGTGGGTGGTGTGGTAGTGGTGGTGAGTGGTGTGGTAGTGGTGGTGATGGGTGGTGTAGTGGTGGTGGGAGGTGTGGTAGTGGTGGTGGTGGATTGTGTGGTAGTGGTGGTGGGAGGTGTGGTAGTGGTGGTGGGTGGTGTGGTAGTGGTGGGTGGTGTGGTAGTGGTGGTGGGTGGTGTGGTAGTGGTGGTGGTGGGTGGTGTGGTAGTGGTGGTGAGTGGTGTGGTAGTGGTGGTGGTGGGAGATGTGGTAGTGGTGGTGGGTGGTGTGGTAGTGGTGGTGGTGGGTGATGTGGTAGTGGTGGTGGGTGGTGTGGTAGTGGTGGTGGTGGGTGGTGTGGTAGTGGTGGTGAGTGGTATGGTAGTGGTGGGTGGTGTGGTAGTGGTGGTGGTGGGAGGTGTGGTAGTGGTGGTGGTGGGTGGTGTGGTAGTGGGTGGTGTGGTAGTGGTGGTGGGTGGTGTTGTAGTGGTGGTGGGTGGTGTGGTAGTGGTGTTGGTGGGAGGTGTGGTAGTGGTGGTGGGTGGTGTGGAAGTGGTGGTGAGTGGTGTGGTGGTGGGTGGTGTGGTAGTGGTGGTGGTGGGAGGTGTGGTAGTGGTGGTGATGGGTGGTGTTGTAGTGGTGGTGAGTGGAGTGGTAGTGGTGGTGGGTGGTGTAGTGGTGGTGATGGGTGGAGTGGTAGTGGTGGTGGGTGGTGTGGTAGTGGTGGTGGTGGGAGGTGTGGTAGTGGTGGTGAGTGGTGTGGTAGTGGTGGTGATGGGTGGTGTGGTAGTGGTGGGTGGTGTGGTAGTGGTGGTGGTGGGAGGTGTGGTAGTGGTGTTGGTGGGAGGTGTGGTAGTGGTGGTGGGTGGTGTGGAAGTGGTTGTGAGTGGTGTGGTAGTGGGTGGTGTGGTAGTAGTGGTGGTGGGAGGTGTGGTAGTGGTGGTGATGGGTGGTGTTGTAGTGGTGGTGAGTGGAGTGGTAGTGGTGGTGGGTGGTGTAGTGGTGGTGGTGATGGGTGGTGTGGTAGTAGTGGTGGGTGGTGTGGTAGTGGTGGTGATGGGTGGAGTGGTAGTGGTGGTGGGTGGTGTGGTAGTGGTGGTGGTGGGAGGTGTGGTAGTGGTGGTGAGTGGTGTGGTAGTGGTGGTGATGGGTGGTGTGGTAGTGGTGGGTGGTGTGGTAGTGGTGGTGGTGGGTGGTGTGGTAGTGGTGGGTGGTGTGGTAGTGGTGGTGGTGGGAGGTGTGGTAGTGGTGGTGGGTGGTGTGGTATTGGTGGTGGGTGGTGTGGTAGTGGTGGTGGGTGGTGTTGTAGTGGTGGTGGGTGGTGTGGTAGTGGTGGTGGTGGGAGGTGTGGTAGTGGTGGTGGGTGGTGTGGAAGTGGTGGTGAGTGGTGTGGTAGTGGTGGTGGGTGGTGTGGTAGTGGTGGTGGTGGGAGGTGTGGTAGTGGTGGTGATGGGTGGTGTTGTAGTGGTGGTGGGTGGTGTGGTAGTGGTGGTGAGTGGAGTGGTAGTGGTGGTGGGAGGTGTAGTGGTGGTGGGTGATGTGGTAGTGGTGGTGGTGGGAGGTGTAGTAGTGGTGGTGATGGGTGGTGTGGTAGTAGTGGTGGGTGGTGTGGTAGTGGTGGTGATGGGTGGAGTGGTAGTGGTGGTGGGTGGTGTGGTAGTGGTGGTGGTGGGTGGTGTGGTAGTGGTGGTGAGTGGTGTGGTAGTGGTGGTGATGGGTGGTGTAGTGGTGGTGGTTGGTGGTGTGGTAGTGGTGGTGGGAGGTGTGGTAGTGGTGGTGGTGGGTGGTGTGGTAGTGTTGGTGGGTGGTGTGGTAGTGGTGGACGGTGTGGTAGTGGTGGTGGGTGGTGTGGTGGTGGTGGGTGGTGTGGTAGTGGTGGTGAGTGGTGTGGTAGTGGTGGTGATGGGTGGTGTGGTAGTGGTGGTGGTGGCTGGTGTGGTAGTGGTGGTGGGAGGTGTGGTAGTGGTGGGTGGTGTGGTAGTGGTGGTGGTGGGTGGTGTGGTAGTGGTGGTGGGTGGTGTGGTAGTGGTGGTGGGTGGTGTAGTGGTGGTGAGTGGTGTGGTAGTGATGGTGGGTGGTGTGGTAGTGGTGATGGGTGGTGTGTTAGTAGTGGTGGGTGGTGTGGTAGTGGTGGTGATGGGTGGAGTGGTAGTGGTGGTGGGTGGTGTGGTAGTGGTGGTGGGAGGTGTGGTAGTGGTGGTGGGTGGTGTGGTAGTGGTGGTGGGAGGTGTGGTAGTGGTGGTGGTGGGTGGTGTGGTAGTGGTGGTAATGGGTGGTGTGGTAGTGGTGGTGGTGAGTGGTGTGGTAGTGGTGGTGATGGGTGGTGTGGTAGTTGTGGTGGGAGGTGTGGTAGTGGTGGTGGTGGGTGGTGTGGTAGTGGTGGTGATGGGTGGTGTGGTAGTGGTGGTGGGTGGTGTGGTAGTGGTGGTGGGTGGTGTAGAGTTGATCAGCTGACCACGCAAAGGTGTGGTAGTGGTGGTGGGTTGTGTGGTAGTGGTGGGCGGTGTGGTAGTGGTGGTGGGTGGTGTGGTGGTGGTGGGTGGTGTGGTAGTGGTGGTGAGTGGTGTGGTAGTGGTGGTGATGGGTGGTGTGGTAGTGGTGGTGGTGGCTGGTGTGGTAGTGTTGGTGGGAGGTGTGGTAGTGGTGGTGGGTGGTGTGGTAGTGGTGGTGGGTGGTGTTGTAGTGATGGTGGGTGGTGTTGTAGTGGTGGTGGGTGGTGTGGTAGTGGTGGTGGGTGGTGTAGTGGTGGTGGTAGTGGTGGTGAGTGGTGTGGGTGATGGTGGTGGTGTAGTGGTGGTGTGTGGTGTGGTAGTGGTGGTGGGTGGTGTTGTAGTGGTGGTGGGTGGTGTGGTAGTGGTGGTGGTGGGTGGTGTGGTAGTGGTGGTGGGTGGTGTAGTGGTGGTGAGTGGTGTGGTAGTGATGGTGGGTGGTGTGGTAGTGGTGGTGGTGGGTGTTGTGGTGGTGGGTGGTGTGGTAGTGGTGGGTGGTGTGTTAGTGGTGGTGGTGGGTCGTGTAGTGGTGGTGGGTGGTGTGGTAGTGGTGGTGCTGGGTGGTGTGGTAGTGGTGGTGGTGGCTGGTGTGGTAGTGGTGGTGGGTGGTGTGGTAGTGGTGGTGGGTGGTGTTGTTGTGGTGGTGGGTGGTGTGGTAGTGGTGGTGGGTGGTGTGGTAGTGGTGGTGGGTGGTGTAGTGGTGGTGGGTGGTGTAGTGGTGGTGAGTGGTGTGGTAGTGATGGTGGGTGGTGTGGTAGTGGTGGTGAGTGGTGTGGTAGTGGTGGTGGGTGGTGTTGTAGTGGTGGTGGGTGGTGTGGTAGTGGTGGTGGTTGGTGTTGTAGTGGTGGTGGTGGGTGTGGTGGTGGGGTGTGGGGTGGTCGTGCTGGTGGGTGGTGTGGTTGTGGTGGTGGTGGGTGTTGTGGTGGTGGGTGGTGTGGTAGTGGTGGGTGGTGTGGTAGTGGTGGTGGTGGGTCGTGTAGTGGTGGTGGGTGGTGTGGTAGTGGTGGTGAGTGGTGTGGTAGTGGTGGTGGTGGGTGATGTGGTAGTGGTGGGGGGTGGTGTTGTAGTGGTGGTGGATGGTGTGGTATTGGTGGTGGGTAGTGTTGTAGTGGTGGTGGGTGGTGTGGTGGTGAGTGGTATGGTAGTTGTGGGGGGTGGTGTTGTAGTGGTGGTGGGTGGTGTGGTAGTGGTGGGTGGTGTGGTAGTGGTGGTGGTGGTTCGTGTAGTGGTGGTGGGTGGTGTGGTAGTGGTGGTGAGTGGTGTGGTAGTGGTGGTGGTGGGTCGTGTGGTAGTGGTGGGGGGTGGTGTTGTAGTGGTGGTGGATGGTGTGGTAGTGGTGGTGGGTGGTGTGGTGGTGGTTGGTGGTGTGGTAGTGGTGGTGAGTGGTTTGGTAGTGGTGGTGGGTGGTGTGGTAGTGGTGGTGGGTGATGTGGTAGTGGTGGGTGGTGTTGTAGTGGTGGTGCTGAACAGCTGACCAGACAAAGGTGTGGAGGTGGTGATGCTGGTGGTGGTGACCGTGGATGGCCAATCTGATAAAGGTGTGGTGGTATTGATGGTGGGCAGTTCACCAGGTGAAAGTGTGTTGGCAGTAGTAGTGGTGAGTCGCCAATCAAGTGAAGATGTTGTGGCAATGGTGATCGTGGTAGCAGTAGGTGGCTGACTTAGTGAAGATGTGGTAGCAGTGGTGGTGGTTGGTGCTGATGCTGGACCCATCAAGATTGTCTGTTTTGAAGCTCCTGTAGTGTTTACGGTTATGGTACTCCCTGAATTTGTCTCTCTTGAACTTATAGATCTCTGAGAGACCTTTGTATTCTCAAAGGTTGCATTTTCTAATACTCTGATAGTCTCTATGAGTATTGAACTTGTCGAGGTTATATTTTCTGAAGTTCTGGTGCTCTCTGTGACTATTAAACTCAATAAAGTTTCCTCGGTCTTAAAGGATGTTTTAGTCCCAGAGGTTGTGTTCTCTAAACCTCTGGCAGTCTCTATGGTTGTTGTACTCCTTGAAGTTCTGGTGGTCTCATAGGCTGCTGCCTTCGTCGTCCATATCGCTGTTGTATCCCCTGGAGTAGTCAGGGTGGTATCTATGGTTTCTTCACCTCCTTTAGTAGCCGAGGTCTCTGAGGAGATCTTGGTGGTGTTAGCTGTGCTGAGTATCTCAGTGGCATCAACCTTCACGTATGTTATTGCTGCTGTGGTGATCATTAAAACAGCAATAGAAAAAAAACCCATCAGTTTGATACTCAAAGAGAATTATTTAGATAGCAGCAGCTGTAATCTGGATAATTCCTCTAGCCAACACTATCCATGAATGGTACCACCAAAACTCCTCAGCCCACCTGTGGCATTATCTGAATAGTGCTGGGATGGTACGGCTGTCCTAAATTTATCCGGATAGCTGACTGAATATCGCTGCTTTCTGGATAGCTTCAGCGCTGATCGCTCTATCCCTATAGTCAGCATTGCTTGCTATCCAGATTTCCACGCTGAATATACATTTCTCATTTAATTGCTGTGGCCTGTGTTTATAAAACATTGATCCCAGCTGTTAAATATTAGGCCTCATGAAGATATTGTGAATGCAGACATATCTTATTGTTCTAGCAATGGTCAAATATTCTCAACTATTTAGTCATCCACTCAGAGTCATGGTATTGTCACAGCATGTAGTAAAAACACAAACAGGCAAATAGCAACTGTAAGTGAATATAAAGAAAAGGAGTGGAAGATGTATAATAAATAAAGATAAAAATAATTAAATAAATTGTGAACTGGCTAGTCAATAAAGAACATGGGGGGGGGCAGATTTTCATTGGTCTGGTTTCCGATGCTGAATATCTGGGCCGCCCAGCCAGCGCGATACTCATTCACCAACCAGATAGCAACTGTCACTGCCCCTACTCTACCCACAGACCTCCCCAGTTTTAATTGGATGTGTTTTAGGTGGTCTGTGGGGATATTAAACTACAGTGACCATGTTTTAGCTGACTAGCAAGTCTCTAGTTAACAAAACTGCCCTGACATGATGGGACTATAACCATAAAAACATACAGTGAAAATTGATTGAAACAAAAAAAAATCCCAAATCAGCAAACCTTCCAGGAAATAACCACTGAGATTTCTTTGCCTGCATCCTGCTGGCCCACACATGGTTTCACAGACCGTCCGGCACAGCAAGATTGCTGAGGTAAGGCCGTGGTGATACATTCCCAGAGGGGCTCCATGCAGCCAATGGGCTGGGAAATGGTGGACTGACACCGAGGATCCAGGATGCGGATTTATATGGAACGGAACTAGAACCATTGCAGTGAACACGTAACTATAAAGAGAGCAACGTAGCAATTACAGTAAACAATGGGTACGGATATTAACCAAACAGTGTGGGCATTGGGAGTGGGATGGGGGGCGGTAACTCAAATTAACATAATCATGAAATGGTAGTAGGAAAGCAGGGGGAGATATGTTCTCATGGAGAGATATACTATATATGTTTGTAATGAGGGCAATTTCCAAAAAGACATTTACTCAAGTAAATGGGCCATTTGAAAACCGTCCTCTCTCCTTGTGGATAAAGATACATGCTGACAGCTCTTTGATTTTCTACATTGCTTCCAAGTTACCCCATTCTGGGAGGAAGACTTTGGCCAGACCTGGTTTTGAACTTAAAATCCCACGTATTTGTAATCCCTAATTCTACCCATTGAAATCAGCACTGCAGGTCCCATAATGCATTGGGATGTGATTGTTAGACATGTAGGATTGGAGGAGAAGAGGTACTTGCCTGGAGCAGATGGAGAGTTGCTGCCAGCGATGTGTGGAACCCTGGTGGTAACCTTTGGAGCGTGGTGAGCTGGTCAGGGGTTTGGCTCCACCCACGCAGCCGAGTCATCAGCGCGACTCACGCTTAAAACGCAGGGGCTTCCCAGTGCAGCCACATATGCATGGCCATGGGCACTGAAGGAAGGGGCATGGAATAAAGGGGTGTGTCCCCTTTGTTGCCCCTTCGTTGCCAATTTGGTGCACTTGGAAGATCAGTGGTAAAATGCTCCACAAGAAGAAAAACAAGGGACAAGGACAAGGAGCCATGGGAGGTGCAACAACTGTGAGTACTATCGTTGGTCCTATGGACAGACATGTGACCTCCGTACCTGTTATGACTTTGGCCATACTCCTAAATTGTCATCCTCCTCAGAGTTTGGGGCTATTTTAAGCCCATTGTGTGACTCCCTCCACCCCAACCAGTAACTTCTCCCGCATTGCTGAGTGAGGGTCGGCAGCCCCCAGAGTTGGGGGTTTCTGCATCAGATCCCTCAGTGGACTCCTTCCCATTTAGCTCTCGTGTTCCAATGCTGAAATATTTGCAGCTTTCTGTACCTGTTGTAGCTCCTCAGCCATCGCTGGGGTTGATACCTGAATCTGTTATGCTGCTGGATGTTTGGAAAACGATTGTGCAAACGAATGTGTATTTGAAATCTGTTATTGAGCAGACTACCTCATTTTCTAGGGAGGTAGTAGCTAAGCTTGAAGAGCAAGATTCTGTACTAGTACAAGTGGGTTCAGGGGTGCTAAGATGAAGCACCCGCTCTCAGGTGCAGCAGGTATATGTGATAGCCTGTTGCTCCACAGTCAGCTAGAGAGATTGGAGAACTCTGCAGGTGGTAAACATTTGCATTTCCTTGACTTCCCCAAAACCCATTATCTTTCTCTAATATTGTTGAGGAAAAATTTTAAAGCAACTCTGAGATTGGAAGATGCAGATGGGATACATATTACAAGTGTATACTACTTACCACGGAGCAGGGCCATACCGAAGTTGAATCGCGCCCTGTGCGACTTGCACAATGGACGTGCGCCCCCCCTCTCCCACGGCAGGAGAGAAGAGGCGCGCCCGCTGTGTAAGTCGCCGGCACTCTAAACAGATCTGTCCCTCGCTTCTCTGACGTTGCATCAGAGGAGGGAGAGTCCAGATCTGCTTAGAGTGCCATGAGAAGACTTAAGGGGTGCATTTTGGCTGTCTGCCGTTGCCTGCCGCCACTGAGAGAAGAAAAAGTGGTGGCGGCAGGCAACGGCAGACAGCCGAAATGCACCCCTTAAACCTTTGCGCCCTGCACGGCCGCACCGCTCACACAGGGCTAGGTACGGTCCTGCCAGGGATGTCCCAGCCTTTAGCAGCTACTCAGCCTCCCCAGGATTTCCTCAATTTGTCCCAGTTTTTGGAGCAATCGGCGGATATAATTTCTACTAGAGCTAATTTTGGTTGCTTTATTTGTTGCTGATTTAGATAAATCCTTGGTTATGAAACTGTATTTTAGGAACAAGCTGACTCCCTTTTGTGGACAAAGGGTTTTAGTTTTCCAGATGTTGCCAGGGTTACTCAATTAAGACATAAAGATTTTCTTCAACCTCAGGTGCTAGAGTTGGGAGCTACATCTTTTTGTGTTTTCCATGCAAATGTTTGGTTGAACTGCAAGGTATCCGATAGGTTTATAGGGACCCCCTGCAGCTCGGGGAATTTATTAGGGCTAGGGAGGGTTGAGTCCCCAGCAATGCTGAGGGGTAGTTTATTTATGTACGCTTGTATTTCTACGAATGTTTTGATGTGGGTTTGGGATGCGCATATTAAGTTTTGAATTTGGGCTCTTGGATATTTGCACGCCGGACTGCATGTTCAAAAATTAGGCAGTTGGCTAGGCTACTGGCTAATATTATGCTACAATTTAAAAAGAGCGCCATCGGGCGCACAACCCTCCAGCCACAGCCGCTGGCCCAGAGACCGCTCTCCCTGCCGGGATAGAGCAGCCTGCGCCGGATCCGACCTCCCGACCACGCCAGACTGAGCCGCCCAATTGGGGTGAGCCCCTACAATTTAAAAAGAGCGCCATCGGGTGCACCTTTGCCTGGCAGGCCCACACCTGAGGTCCTCGCCAGAGGGCCCTTTGGCATGGCCCTTAGGCGCGGGCCAACTCCAGAGGGCAACATGCTGACACCGAGGACCCTAAAGCGAATTAAAACGAAGCCACGAACCCCCCAAGACCATACGCAAGTAAGCTTATGAAATTATATTGACTAAAGGGTGCTAACCTCGAGCCCATTAACCAGATATCGACCCCCAAAAATGAACAGCACATCCCACATACCTGACTGTACTGAGACTGATAGAGGCCTGACTTATGTGCTCTACTAGTGCGAGAACGTACCTACATTACCCGCTTGCAATAGATTTGAAAGGTGTCTGTCTTACATGCTGTTCTAGACTTGGGAGAGTGCCTGTATTACCTGCTTGCAATAGACCTGAAAGGTGTCTGTCTTACATGCTGTTCTAGACTTGAGAGAGTGCCTGTATTACCTGCGGGCAACAGACCTGATTGCATATCAAATTTTCCTGTTTGTATAGATCAGACAGCTAGCAGTATTTACCTACCCTATCCGACCTGACAGTTAACTGTGTTTATCTGCCCCTATTAGGGCATATAACATACCAGACCTACCCGCTTATGGTACGGACTGCCAATATGGTGCACCCAATCCCAGCAATAGCCACCCTCTACTTCCTCACTGGATTACCCATCAGAACACTTGCCCTTAACTCAGGATGCAACCATATGCCAGTCTTACGGAGCTCCTGGAAGAAATGGGCAGATAACCCCCACCACTCTTCTACAGAAGCCAAACACAAGCTGCACCCCCACATACTGTACATATCACTACAACATACCACAAAAACTCACCTAGAGAAACACCCTCACCCACACAGTTTAAAATGTGCCCTCATCAACGCCCGTTCAATCCGCAAAAAATGGCCAGTTGCCTCTGATTTGATAACCCTCCATGACTTGTACATTCTAATGATCACAGAGACATGGCTATCTGACAACGACCCGGTCCTTCTCAACCAGATGCTTCCCCCCAACTTCTCCATCCACACTTGCCATAGAGCCAATCAGAGAGGCAGAGGAACACTTGTCATCTCCAAAACAGAGCTCCAATTTCAACTAATCAACGCCACCGGCACAGCCAACCTGACACAATTAGCATAGCCAACAATCATTGTTCCATCAACCTACTCTATCGAGCATCGGTGGCATCGCCAGACGATCTCTCGACTATAATTGACCTCGCCTGCAACTCCAGTAGCCCACGCTCCCCAAACTGGTTACTAGGCGACTTCAACCTGCCCGCCCTGCAGGACACCCATGCCGCAGCCTTCCTCGAAGCTATCAAGGAGCCTGGATACAAGCAACTAGTCAACGCACCCACACATGCCAAAAGAAACAAACTGGACCTGGTCTTTGCCCCACAAATGGCCACAGAAGCAACCCACAACTTTGAAATGGCTATAACCCCAGTACCTTGGTCTGACCACAACCTGATAACATTTCAAATGCCTGTTCACCGCCACAACCACAACATTGCCAGCAGACCGACTGTCTTCCCCAAAGCAGTAGCAAGAGATTTCCGGCCTTTTCACAAAGAAGAAATCCTTGAAAAAGCCCTTCCACTTCTCAACGCAACAGCCCCTAACTTGGAGGATATGATTTCTAGCTGGGACGACAGCCTCAGTTCCATCACTCAGCTCCCACCCTTGAACAAAGCACCAAGGAGACGAGAGCCTGCCCCATGGTATACCACTGAGCTACAGTCATCACCACTCCACCTACGTAAGCTAGAGAGGCGATGGCGCCGATCACACTCCACCGAAGCCCAGAGTGCATATAACTTACACCTAAGAAAGCACCGAGAAGCAATAATGGAGAGGAGGAAGCAATACCAGATGGACTTTCTGAAACAGTCGCTGAGCAAACCACACGACCTCTTCAATAGTGAAGTCCCTAGCAAAAGAACCATCCACAGACCAACCTAGCTTGCCTCAACCACAGGATTTTGCAGACTATCTCCAATTAAAATCGCAGCAAACCAACATGACTACAAGCCCCACCACTCTACACAGACCCCCCCTCCAATGCCACTGACCAAATTCACCACCCTGTCAAAGAGGGACATCAAGGACACCATTGCATCAATCAACACCACCACCACACCAAATGACCCTTGTCCAGCATTCTGGATAAAAGAGCTACGCTGTGACCTCAGCCAGTTTCTGACCAAACTCAACGATCTTTCATTCTCATCAGGTTCATTCCCACAAAGGCTGAAGCACACCTCCATCAGGCTGCTGCTGAAAAACAGCAAACTGGACCCCCTGAAGGTTGATTCCTTTCGACCAATCTCAAGCATCCCACTTCTCGCCAAGATAATAGAAAGGGTAGTCCAACGCCAAATTCAGCACCACATAGAGACGGCCGCACCGTTGGATCCATGTCAACATGGATTCAGAGAAGCACATTTATTTTATTTATTTATTTATTTAGACAGTTTTGTATACCGCCTTATCCTTCAATCAAAGCGGTCACAACACAATTGGGGGATACATTTAACACGCAGGGATGAGACACATACACTAATACTTACAGGGAACATGGGCAGTGGAGGGTTAAGTGGCTTGCCCAAGACCACAAGGAGCATCTGTGGGACTAGAAACCCCAGTCCTTCCAGCCCAAGGTTGCTGTCCTCTAGTGGGATTTGAACCCCCGACCTTCTGGCCTGAAGTACCTTGTCCCAACCACTAGGCTACTCCTCCCTCAAGCACATGGCGTTGAAACCCTCCTCACCACCCTCTTCAATATAATAATACTAGGAATTGATGACATCCGACAAGGGTTTGCCCTTATCTTCTTGGATATCGCAGCGGCTTTTGACTCTGTGAGCCACGAGCTACTACTGGGACGCCTCGAGGAAAAGGGAATACAGGACTCAGCTCTAAGCTGGTGCAAATCCTACCTAACCAACAGATGGCAGCACGTAAGATCCGGTACATCAACCTCAGAACCCTTCCAACAAAAACAGGGTGTACCACAGGGGTCCTCGCTATCGGCACTGATGTTCAACATTTACATGCAGCCCATCTGCGCCTTGATCCGCTCTTTTAACATTGCCTGCCTGGTATACACAGACGACGTACTGCTCTATATGCCTTTCTCAACGGACCAGCCTGACTTCTCCCCATTAACAAGCTGTTTCGACGCTATTGCTGACTGGCTCCATACTCAGAATCTCTGAATAAACCACAAGAAGACAGATGTCCTCTTCATTACAAGGAACCAAGATTTCATCCCTCCAGCCTCCTTAAAGGTGAAGGATGCCGAGCTGACTGCCAAACCCACAATACGCTATCTAGGGGTCGCTTTAGACCAACGGCTGGACCTGAAAACCCACATAGGAAACACAGTTAAGGCGATATACCATAAAGTACGGACACTATGGCATCTGTGACCTTTATTGGACCCAGATGACTTCTGCACAACCTATCAAGCCCTCGTAATCCCACATTTTGACTATGCTAATGCAATCCTACACAGACTCCCACAGGCATCACTGAACCCACTCCAGCTGGCAATGAACTCAGCCGCCAGAATTCTATACGGAGCCTTAAGAATAGACCACATTACACCAATCCTGAAACAACTCCACTGGCTACCAATCCACAGCAGACTAATCTTCAAGATCCTAGTAATGACCTTTAAGGCCATAAACAACCAACCTACCTCCTCCATCACTGGGCTAATCCACATCACACCCCTGACCAGATCCAGAAGATCCGCAGCCATCAATAAACTGATAACACCCAACGAAATAACGAAATGCTCCCACGCAACATCCAATAGGGCGTTCATGCTTTACGCAACCAGAAGTTGGAATTCCCTCCCTACAGCTATTCCAGCAAGCACTGACCTGGCCTAATTTAGGAAGGTGCTGAAGCACCACCTATTCTTACAGTACTACCCAGAAGACAGCACGCAACCAGCCACCCCAAGCTCCAAGACCTCCTCATCAATTCACCCAGCACACTGCCCTACAGCTAACCCCACCAGAGCCAATCCATGTAAATATTAGCATGCTCAGATTGTTACTAGTGTAAATAATTTGTAGATAGTCACCCCAGTTATGTCCAAGTTATAGTCCCTGTTCATTGTAAATACAATACAGCCCGCCTGCATTGTATATGTTCTTGTTATATGTAAACCGCACTGATGTGAATAGCGTGGTATATAAGAGAAATAAAATAAATAAATTGAAAGGCAATGTCAGGAAATACTTTTTCACTGAAAGGGTGGTGGATGTTGGGAATACCCTCCCGATGGAAGTGGTGGGGGCAAATACAGTGACGGAATTCAAAATGGCATGGGACAGACACAGTGGATTCCTTTACAGCAACAGGATAAAATCAAAATAAACTGAACCATCTAATTTCTCAACAAATATGGATGTCCTACATGGAGCAGTGGGTTCACCCCTAAACAAAGACATGGGGAGGGGTGGCCTGCACGGAGCGGCAGGTGCACCTTCTTTTGCCATCTTACTGGGCAGACTAGATGGACCATACTGGTCTTTATCCGCCGTCATTTACTATGTTACTATGTTACTTCTCACCCCTAGAGGTGGTCTAATAGCGATTATATAGGTGTACATTTCTGTTGCCTTACAGTAGACGCATTTGTATCTGTTAGAGCTGGTTGCTTTTTTTTCCTGTTGTATATATAATGGAAATTTTCAATAATAAAAAAAAAGAAATGTAAACTTGTCCTAAAACCTCCCTCCTGGAGCTGTGTAACTTGGCAACTCCATTTGTTTTGCTTTCTCCCGAAGATGCCATCCTAGGAGAACGCCCGGTTTGCGTAATGGTTAACCAGCCCCGTCCGTAGATCTAACATCCTGACAGGCCTTAGTCTTCTTCTGCAATTGCTAACTTTCTCAGAAAGAGTCCTGTTATCCATTAGCTGGGACTCCATTTTAACCTTTAGGACACCTACTTTCAGTTTAGACTTTGCACCTCACGCAATAAAATATCTTTTCAAGATCATTGATAGCATTCCTCAAATTTCCCCCAACTGCCTAATTTTGGAACATGCAGTCCAGTTTTTCAGTTTCTTGGACTGTGCCTGGTTGCAGGAGTTAATACATAAAAATAAAATAAATGAATATAAGGTGAAATTTTTTTACCGGACTATCTTAGTACATTTCTTACTAGTTTTCAGAAGCTAAAGCCTCCTTCTTCAGTATGAGCAAAAGATGACGATACCAGAATATATGAGCGTGTGTGTGTGTGTGAGTGAGCGAATGTGTGGGGGGAGGGGTGGCAGTGGGAACTGTAGGAGAAATAGATGGTGATCAGAAGGTGAGGAAGCAGTAGGATTTTATGGTTTCTCCAAGGGCTAGCAGTCTGAGTCAGCCTCGCCTAGGTGTGTCGATCCCCAGGGACCAGATTAGCTCTCCCTTAGCTCAGAGGAATCCCTTTTTTTAAAAAACAATTCCTCTGAGCCTGTCCCCTCCCCTTCCTGTTCTTGCTCCTGGACTTCTTTCTCAGTTTTTTCCATCTGCTTTCCAGGACGGACAAACAGACATCCGGCTCTCTCCACAATTAAATAAAAAGAAGAAGAAAAATGCCCACCAGCGTGGAAGCAAGATCATCCAAGAAGTGCCTCTGCCGCAGCAAGACCCTAAGGCACCAGGATCAAGATCGTAGCCAGGCATGCCTCCGCCATGTGCAGCCCTGTGCCCGCAGCAGAGAGCACAAGGCCAAGGAGGAACGAAGCCAAAGCAGCACACACGAGAAAAGAGTGCTCGAGGCAGGGGGGACAGGCAGAGCCCCTCGTGGTCACAGCACTGCTCGCGGCTTCTCCGGGATGGTAAGCACATTCTCCTTACCCCCCACCTCCTAGCCCTGCTGCCTCGATCCTCCTCCTCCAGCAACTCAGACGTTTTCCCCGCTCCTGTCTCCAATCTCCTGCTGCCTCTCCCACGCTCGGCCTGATGGATCACAGCACGGAGTCCCCACATCTTCCGGAACTGCAGCATGCTAAGACTTCCCCCTCTCTGAGATGCCCAGACTCACTGCCACGCCAGGACAGGCAGATCTCTCCAGCTTCTCACCAGCACCCCAGTCCCAAGGACCATGCATGCCGGCGCCATAACCCGCATAGGCGCCAACATCACAGCTCCTCCCCCCATGTCATCGCAATGACTCCGCCTCCCAGAGACGGCCCAGAAACATGAAAACAGCCTGCAACTCCTCTCCCAGTCCTTTCCAAGACTCGCAGAAGCACAGAAAAATCACCAGCAGCTCCTCCATCGCTTCTGCTAGCTCCAGTCAGGGGATAGGAACACAGGGTGCAATGCACGCCTGGGGACTGCCCTCTATTTTACCTCTACAGTCCAGGAAGCCGGCCTGACTCTAACCCCAGCACCTCAACAAGGGACTCTAATGGAGCTCTGGGCCAAGTTCCTAGCCCAGCAGCTCCTGATAACACCTCTGCAGATGCAGCCACCAACCCCAGCCACTGCAGACAGCCTCATCCACGGTGCCCCTAACACACGTGCCATGCAGACACCAGCCCCCATTTCCACCTATGGAAGAGGAAGGTGAGATACCGGTCTCTGAGGAGTCCTTCTGGAGCTCAGGGAGCGAGGGCAGTACTCGATTTACGCAACATGCCCCGGAAGACACACCACCACCTGTGGCACCTGCTTCCCCTCCCGAAGACCTCACATACCCAAAGATTTTACAGAAACTCTCCACGAACCTCGGTCTATCATCAAACCCAAGAAATCCAAGCACCTCAAACCCAAGAAATGAAGGAATGGGGATCCTAAAGCCCTCATGGTCCTGCCGATTCATCAAGTAATCCTGGACTGTAGGGACAAGGCATGGCAGACACCCGCGACTACCCCCACAGTCACAAAGAGACTGGAGCTCAGCCTGCACCCGGCTTCAAAGCGGCAGAACTTCTCCACCAGTCCATCGTGGTGGAGTCCACTCTGAAAAGATCCAGAAGCTCACGTCAAAAACCTAATGCACCTCCAGGAAAGAACCACAAACTCCTCGACGGAGTCACCAAAAAAGGTTTTCTCAGGTGCCATACTCAACACGAGGATCGCCTCTCATCAGTTTCAAATCATTGCCTACCTCGACCACCTGTTGGAACGGGCTAAGAGCTCTGTCACACCCCTCCCCCATGTATTTGATTATTTTAACTTCAGACATCGTACATTCCTATATTGTTTTAAAGTTTGCTTTGTGGTATCTGATGCGATGTCTATATGAATTCATTCTTGTCATTAACATTTGCCTTGACATTTTCTGTATTGAGTTACATATATAGGGTCTTATATTCTTCTGGGACGGTTATGCGCTGCTACAGCACATAGCCGTCGCCGCCAAACATTAACCCCGGATATCCAATGCTGGGGGTCATATGTGACCCCTGCATTGAATATCCAGGATTGGCACCCAGCCTCCGCAGCTACAGAAGGTAACCAGGAAGCAGCGATATTAAGCTGCTGCCCAGTTAGTTCCTATGGGTAAAAGATAAAGTAGGTCAACCTTTGCTGCGAACTACCTTTTACCTGCAGGTCGCTAAGCGGGCAGTGGTGCAATATCGCCGCCCTGGAACGCCCAGAAAACCCACAACACGCCTCACTGCTAACCAGTTAGCATTGTGGTATAGTGGAGATAATCGGGGATGTTCAGCGGCACGAACCGCGTTAGTTCTGCTAAATATCCTGCTAAGCGGGTCAAGAAAACCCAGGGGCTGCTGGGTCACCAGGAGTCAGCATTGACTTGATGGAACTTTAAAGAAAGGATGAACATAAGTGGGCTGGTCCCTTATGCTGAAAGTCTTACCTATGTGTGCAGCTGTGATATGTGCTGGTACAGTTTGCGTCTTGCAGGTGCTGAATTCAAAATGTCTCTCGGGATCCCCTACCAGTGGTCTCGCAGTATTATCGCACCAGCCCAGATGGCAGCAAGTGAAAGTCACCCTTGCCCAGGCCCCACTAGACCACCAGGCATTAGGAAAGGTTAGAGGACTGGGGGGCTTTGGATCAGTGTCTAGGGGGGTGGGGAGTCTTAACGGATGGTGAGACTTTGATTCTGCCTTTGGAGAATAGTCAGTGGCATGTGTGGGGAGGGGGTGTTATTCGGTGGTGCTGAAGAGTTGGGGACCACCTGCTGAATTTACACACCACGGCCTTTTTAGGCTGCGGCTTGGAGCATCAGACTGGGTCCCAGTCAGGAAAAGAATGACAGCTTTGAGCTTGCAGTTATTTTTCCAATAATAATGCGGCTTGCGACGATCGATGCAAGCTGCTTCAATCTGAGTACTAAGGAGGTGTTTTGCATGCATTTGCATCTCATCATGCTTCACCACATGTGTGGATGGATTCAAGGTTGAATTCACAACACATTTGCAGGATCCCTATCTGGGCTTCCCTGGCAAAAATGTTCAACCCAGTCAATACAATGGATGATTTTCTTCTAAGTTAGAAGCTTGCATCACCGTGATCTTAGAAAATTAATTTATGGCTGAAACTTTTTATTAGTCAAAACAAATGCCCTCATACCAAAAAACAGCATCACAGTAGAACAATTCTCATGCAGTGCAATTCAAACAGGGCTACAGGAAACGCCAAATCTCCATGACCATTATTTTATCATATCAGTCCCCTCTCCCTCCTCAGTCACTCCTATCTTCTCCATAGTCCTTGCTGGTATGCAACCTCAGGTTTAGAAGTTCAGAATGTGTTGACTATCATGCATTCATGATTGTCCAGAAGAGTGGTCATGGACATGAAGCCTGCCCAGTACCAAGGCTTGGGAGAACTTCAATTCCATGCCCCTGTCAGCTTCCACTATCAAAGTACACAAGGAACCAACAGCACAAAGTATAGGTATTTGATACTACTGCCCTGTACCACCCGCCCCCCAACCCACATAAACCATTGTATCACAGAGGAAGATGTGTCCCAAAACATTCATTCTATCACCATGCACACTCACACTGACTCCCCTCCCCCCCCCCCCACTTGCTGACAATGCCTGGGAGTCTGTGGGGTGCCACAAGCATGCGGCATCCAGTATTCTAGAGCGTGTGTGTGTTCCTTCCATAGGTGGTCACCCCTCAAGACATCCCCACAAGGTCAAATATACTAACTGGCAGGAAAGGGAAGAAAGCGTCCCTCTCCTCCCCCTATCCCATATCTTAAATTGTGCATCCAGCCTGATGTGTGATATATTCCTATAATCCCCCTACCTCCCTTTGAGTGTAACAGCCTGGTGCATCTTGAGAGGAAATGCCCCTTGCCCTTCCTAGGTCTAATGCACTATCCCATCAGTGTTCTACTCCCCCTGAGGCCTATGTGGAGCCAGGCCTAGGCCAATGCCAACACGCTTGGGAGCATACCCCCTGCCACACTCAGCATTGATTGATGACCTGACTCTAAGCCCGCAGTGACAGGATCTGGATGTACGAACCCCAGGCCTCCATAAACCAGTCCCACCCAGGTTTGTTCCCATGGGCCCTTTCATGCTCCAAAAACATAATCCTATGTAGTGCATTTCTCCAATGCCAAAAGGAGGGGCCCTCTGCTGAGAGCCATGTACATAGGATGCTCTTCCACGCCACTAGCAGAGTCTGCCTAGCCCAGCGCTGCGAGGCGCTGGCAAGGTCTTCGAGCACCTCACAGATATCCAACACAGCCACCTGCGGCAATGCTCCCACCGTAACCCCCAAATCTGTGCCCACAAATCAATGCACTTTCACCCAATGCTGAGTGATCACTGGGCATTTTCAAAACTATGACCTAGGATGGCACTCAGGTCTGCGCAGCACGGGAATTTCACCAACGTCACAAACCCTGCTCTGAAGGCCCTACTTGGGGCGAAATACATTTGCTGAATAATTTTAAACTGCTTTTCCCGGAGTTCAGAATTGGTACTCAGTTCCGGTATACATCCGAGCGCTTTGAGAAACTCAGCCCCGGTCACCTGGGTATCTATCTCTTGGTTCCATTGGTCGGCCAATACATTGCATGTGGTTATCCTTATCTAGTCCAATGAAGGCCTGCTGTAATACCGCAATCTTTGCTCATCCCTCTTCTCCCGATAGGAGCAGTTCTTCCAGTTTCAGACATATTTGGCTTTGTAGGTCATCTGTTCGTAGGTTGCAGAGATAGCTGCAGGCTTCCATATACCTAAAACCATCTTTATCAGTTAGCCCATATTGAGTGCACATCTCTGTGAAACCCAGCAGAGATCCATCCTCCGCCCCGACTATCCCTAAGTCCTGCCACCTGTGGAACACTATCCCTTGCAACCCTAGCAGAAAACCACCATTGCCACATAATGGTAGATATGCTGTGCTGTGGGCCATCCATTGCAGCCGTACACAGAGTTGCCAGCATACCTGTTACACTGGGTTGAGGAGAGTGTTAGCTTTAATAGTAGGTAAGTAGTGAGGATTGACTGTATGTAGTACCTACCTAAGTGCCAATGGAGACGCCAGTACTTCTTCCAGCATAATGGGGGTGTAGTCTGCCATGCCCAACAACCAGTCTCGAAGGTGGCGTAATATACAAGCTACATCATAGCTAGCAATATCCACTAAACCCATCCTGCCCTTACTCCAAGGGCACTGGAGCACACCTATCCACATCCGAAGGCGCTTGCCTCTCCACAAAAAGGGGGTGACCGTCCATACTATCAACGTCACATCTTTTCTCTTCAGCAACAAGGGTAACACCTGCAGTACGTACAACCATTTTGGAATATTACCTCCCAGTGAAAGAGGTAGGTCCCGCCAGCCCTGCAACCTCCACTCTAAGTCTTTAACCAGAACAGAGATGTTCAATTCATATAGTCGAGATGGACGGCTTGGTAACTGAATCCCAAGGTGTTTGAAGGAACCATTTCAAAGGAAAATTCCCTTCCCACTCTGCATGCAATTGCGATTTCTCTAAATTAAGCTTAAGTCTGGAAAAAGTTCCAAACTCCTCAAACTCCTTAAGAGTGGTCACTGAGATTCTGGGTTCACCAAATATGCCAGCATGTCAGCTGCGAAGGCTGCAACACGAAATTCCTCCTTCTCTAGCTGGACATCTTCTAAAAGGGGGTGGGTGTGGTCTCTCCAACAACGGCTTGAAGGTAAGCACAACATGCAAGGGCAAGAGAGGGTATTCCTGTTGGGTTCCTCTCCGTAGGGGAAAGTCTATCATGACAGAGCCATTGACTAGGATTGCACGACGCGGATCGGAATACAATAGGCAAACTATGTCACAAAGAAGCTGTGATAAGGAAGCTTATCATAGCTCAGGAAGGAGCTATAGAAAAGGTGAAGTGACTCTGAACAAGCAACCTGTCAGTTCTGGTAGAAATAAGAAAACAGAAGTTTCCCATAAAAGACTACCAGTCCCAGAATGCACCAGGTTTCCAACAGCCATTAGAGGAGCTGAAGTGGGGAAACGTGTGTTCAATCAGGAGGGCTATGAGGTAATCCCTAAGCACTCATCTCAAAGGGCAGGGCCTGATTCAGCACAGCTGCGCTGTGTTAGGGAGGATCACTCATCTAAGCAGAATAAGAGTAGAGTTTATTCTACAGATGACCATCTTCATGATCACCTTGGATATCCAGAGAATTGTCCTCAGTATCCTGAGAATCAGCTTGAGTTTGATCATCAGTTTCATCTGAAGGATCATCAGAAGCAGAAGCCAAACCGGACAGACAGAGAGGCAAGGAAACCCTCTGGAAGAAAGAGGAGAAAAGCCTTTGAGAGGTCTAGAAGAGTCCAAAGCAGTACGTATACTGGGAGGTATTCCAAGGGCCAGCATACACCATTGGACTGGGGAAAGCCAGAGGAATGGTGCTGCAGAGCTAGGAATCACCAGAGGCTACCTGTGAGGGAGACGGCTGCACATGGAAGGGACCCTAAGACCCGTGCCAGAAGGTATGTGAAGAGAGATCCAGTATCCAGGGATCTGGATTGGAAGGCTGGACATAAGAACTGGACTACATACTGGCCAGGCTATATAGAGAGGAACTCTATCAGCAATGGAAGCTCAGGTATGAACACTGATCTATGCCCTAGCTATAACCTTGAAAGACAGCAGGGAAACAAGTATTCTCCTGAAAATGCTCCATTGAGAGATTCATCTGTGCCAATCCATGATATTGAACCCATGCTTGTTGAACAAGGGGGAATAATAGCAGATGAGGATCCTGTTTATATGGACTGCTCTCTATCTAAACTCCGTTGGTAACTTTCTGTTATAAAGTACAGCAACCATCACAAAGAAAATATAAATTTGTTCTTTAATCTACTCAGAAAAGCTCCTGAAGCAGGATTTGACCCACACAGTGGAAGGCAAGCCAGCTAAGGGGTTTCAGCTGGTAACTGCTAGCAATTAAGCCTTACCTAATTGCTTGTGAGCTAGGAGAGAATCACTTCTGTATCTATGTGGGAAGTAATCAGATGTTATCCTGAAAAGAACAGTTTGTTTCTTGCTTTGTGGCTTTTCATTTGTTGTTTTCCTGATTTTAACTTTGTTTTTCCAAGTTAACACTGAAAGCAAGTAACCTAATTTATGTGCTACCAAGCATATCTGTGTTGGGAGAAATAACCCCATAAATAAATATCTTATTGGCTTTACCCAAGAGCACAACTAAATTATTGTCAGCAGCTGTGTCTGGTGTGAATGAACTACATTGCCCACAATACCTTGCAAATCATACAGATATATGCATTGCCAAGACTGTGAAGATTCTCACCCAGGCAGCCGTCTGACAAAGCTCATGATCCCCATGGCTTCTAGAACCAAACATCTATAATCCCAGTGCACCCTGTCAAAGGCCTTTTCAGCATCAAAGCTGATTAGCATATTGGGAGTACGATGTTACATAGTAACATAGTAAATGAGGCAGATAAAGACCAGCATGATCCATCTAGTCTGCCCAGTAAGATGGCAAGAGTAGGCGCACCTGCCACTCCGTGCAGGCCACCTCTCCCCATGTCTTTGTTTTAGGGGTGAACCCACCGCTCCGTGTAGGACACCCCTGTATGTTGAGAAATTAGTTAGTTAAGTTTATTTTGATTTTATCCTGTTGCTGTAAAGGGATCCACTGTGTCTGTCCCATGCCATTTTGAATTCTGTCACTGTATTTGCCCCCAACACTTCCATCGGGAGGGCATTCCAAGAATCCACCACCCTTTCAGTGAAAAACTATTTCCTGACATTGCCTTTCAATTTACCCCCTTGCAGCTTCATGTTATGCCCTCTAGTTTTACAGCTTCCCCGTCTTTGGAAGAGGTTTGTTTGTTCATTATTTCTCTTTAGAGGCAGAAATGCATAGAAGCCAGAATTCTTTGCATATCCATCATAATACTCCTGCCCTGTACAAAGCCCACTTGCAATCCATGCTGTAGAGTAGGTATGTAGGAGGCCAGCCGGTCTGCCATAATTTTAGCAAGAAGCTTGGTATGTACGTTAAGTAAGAGAGATCTGTATAAACTAGCTGCATAGGGTCTCAGCCAGGTTTTGGTAGTACTGTGATGACTGCCTTGTTAGTTTCATATGGAAACCATTGCCGCTGTGTCAGCTCTGTGTAATATTAAGCCAGTGGGACAACGATTTTATCCTGCATCATCCTGTAAAATTCACTGCTGTAGCCATCCGGGCAAAGAGCTCTGCAGATCCAAAACTTTTTAATGCATTGTTTATGGTTTTAGTTACTTGATATACCACCCTTTACTGTGTGTATCAGAGCGGTTTACAGATATATTCTAACAGGCACTTTTTATTCCCTCGTCCCCAAAGGGCTCACAGTCTAAGCGTACCTGAGGCAATGGAGGGTTAAGTAGCTTGCCGAAGGCTCAAGGAATGGCCATGTTGCACTTCCTGTGCTGTAATGGGGGCTTTAAGCTCGGTTAACTGCTTTGCTGTGAGTCTAGATAGTTTTCTATCCTTCAAGTATGTTTTAACAGGGTTTTTTTTTATACTGCTTTATCCTTTAGTCAAAGTGGTTTATATTGTAACTTAAACTTAGTAATGTACATTAAACAGGGGCATTGATAACTTGGATTTTTCTGAGGCAATAGAGAGTTAAGTGACTTGCCCCAGGCCTGCTAGTGGGAATCAAACCCTAATCTCCTAGTTCCCAAGCCAGTGCTCTAACCATTGGGCTACTCCTCCACGCCATGTTTTGGTGATAGACCTCTTGGAACACCTTCTTTACACCATCCTTCGATGTATAGATCTGCCCGCCTCATCCTTAAGCGCCCAGACTTGGTGCTGTTCGCCTCCTGTTCAGATCAAAGACGACATTAATAAGAATATGAATTATATGAATTTATTAATATGAATAAAATACAGCCTCTAAAATGTTTATATGAAAATGCTAGAAGTCTAAAAAATAAGATGGGAGAGTTAGAATATATAGAACTAGATAGGTTAGATTTGATTGATATCTCACAGACATGGTGGAAGGAGGATAGGACACTGTGATACCTGAGTACAAACTATATCGTAATGATAGAGCAGATCAAATTGGTGCGCTCTATGTTAGAGAGGACATTGAGTCACAAAGGATTAAAGTTTTGCAGGAAACAAAATTCACTGTAGAATCTCTGTGGATTGAAATTTCATTTCATAAAAAGGAGAAAGGGAAGGCGATGGCAGTGGGGGTGTACTATTGACCGCCTGGCCAGAATGAATAAATGGATGATGAAATGCTCAAAGGAATCAGGGAAGCTAACAAATGTTACAGCACAGTAATAATAATGGGTGATTTCAATTACCCCAGTATCGACTGGGTCAGTTTCACGGCAGGACATGCTAGGGAGATAAAATTTCTACATGAAATAAATGACTGCTTCTTGGAGCAGTTGGTTCATGAACCAACCAGAGGGGAAGCCATTTTGGACCTAGTCCTTAGTGGAACACAAGATCTGGTGCAAGAAATAAGGGTGTTGGGGCCATTTGGCAATAGTGATCATAGCATGATCGCCTTTGATTTAATAAATGGAGGAGGGAGGGTAAGGAAATCCATAGTACTACCATTTAACTTTCAAAAGGGAGACTATGATAAAATGAGGAAAATAGTTCAGAAAAAACTAAAAGGAGCAGTTGCAAAGGTTAAAGATTTACATCAAGCTTGAATGTTGTTTAAAAATACTATATTTGAAGCCCAGACCAGCTGTATTCCATGCTTTAAGAAAAGTGGAAGAAAGTCCAAAAAACTGCCAGCATGGTTTAAAGGTGAGGTCAGAGAGGCTGTTGTTGTCAAAAAAGCATCTTTCAGGAAATGGAAAAAGGAGCCAAATGGCAAAAACTGGAAACAACACAAGCACTGACAAGTTAGATGCAAGACATTGATAAGGCAGGCAAAGGGAGAATTTGAGAAGAAGTTGCTGTGGAAGCAAAAATGCATAATAAAGACTTTTTCAAGTATATTAGTAGCAAAAAACCCGTGAGAGAGTCAGTTGGACGATTAGATGATACAGGGGTAAAAGGGGCACTAAGAGGGAAAAAGGGCATAGCAGAGAGACTGAATGAATTTTTTGCTTTGGTCTTTACTGAGGAAGATGTAGCGATGTTACCCATGACTGAAATGGTATTTAAATGTGATGCTGTGGAAGAATTAAAAGAAATATTGATACACCAGGCAGATGTATTAAAACTATTTGATAAACTGAAGAGCAACAAATCACCTGGATTGGATGGTATATAAACAAGGATGTTGAAGAACTGAAATATGAGATTGCAGACCTGTTATTAGTAATCTATGAACTATCACTAAAATCATCTGTAATACCCGAAGATTGGAGGATGGCCACTGTAATGCCAATTTTTGAAAAAGGTTCCAGGGCTGATCCGGGAAACTATAGACTGGTGAACCTGACATCAGTACTGGGGAAAATGGTAGAAACCATCATAAAGAACAAAATTACTGAACATGTAGATAGTCATGGCTTAATGGGAGACAGCCAACATGGAAGGTCTTGTCTTACTAACCTGTTATGTTTTTTTGAAGGTGTGAATAAACAGGTAGACAAAGGTGAGTCAGTTGATATAGTGTATCTGGGCTTTCAGAAAGTCTTTGACAAGGTCCCTCATGAGAGACTTTTGGCAAAATTAAAAAGTCATGGGATAGGAGGCAGGGTACTATTGTGGATCAGGAACTGGTTAAAAGATAGAAAGCAGAGGGTAGGGCTAAATGGCCAATTTTCCCAACGGAGAAAGGTGAATAGTGGAGTACCCCAGGAATCTGTGCTGGGTCCGCTGCTTTTTAACATATTCATAAATGACCTGGAAATGGGACTAACGAGTGAGGTTATCAAATATGCAGATTACACACAATTTTTCAAAGTTGTTAAAACCCATGAGGATTGTGGAAAATTGCAAGAGAATCTTGATAAATTGGAAGATAGGGCATCCAAATGGCAGAAGAAATTTAATGTGGACAAGTGCAAAGTTATGTACCTAGGAAAGAAAAACCCAAACTATGGTTACATGATGCAAGGTTCCACATTAGGAACCACCATCCAGGAAAAATATTTAGGCGTCATTGTGCATAACATGTTAAAACCCTCGGCCCAGGGTGCAGCAGCGGCCAAGAGAGCAAATAGAATGGTAGGTATCATTAGGAAAGGAATGGAGAATAAATCAAAGGATATTATAATGCCTCTGTATTGTTCCATGGTGCAACAGTGACAGAATTCAAAATGGCATGGGACAGACACAGTGGATCCCTTTACAGCAACAGGATAAAATCAAAATAAACTTGACTATCTAATTTCTAACAAACAGGGGTGTCCTACATGGAGCGGTGGGTTCACCCCTAAAACAAAGACATGGGGAGGGGTGGCTTGCACGAAGCGGCAACAGCACTTTCTCTTGCCATCTTACTGGGCAAACTAGATGGACCATACTGGTCCTTATCTGCCGTCATTTACTATGTTACTATGTTATGTTAACCGCACTTTGAATATTGTGTGCAATTCTGGTCATCGTATCTTAAAAAGGATATAGCATTATTAGAAAAGGTACAGAGAAGAGCCACCAAAATGGTAAAGGGGATGGAAGGATACCCCTATGAAGAAAGGCTAAAAAGGTTAGGGCTCTTCAACAAGGAAAGGAGACGGCTGAGGGGAGATATGATAGAGGTCTATAAATTAATGAATGGAGTGGAATGGATAAACGTAGATTGATTGTTTACGTCATCAAAATATAGAAAGACTAGGGGACATGCAATGAAGCTACAGGGTAAACTATTTAAGACTAATAAGAGAAAATATTTTTTCACTCAACGTGTAATCAAACTCTGGAATTTGTTACCGGAGGATGTAGTAAAAGCTGTTAATGTAGCTGGGTTTAAAAAAGGTTTGGACAAGTTCCTGCAGGAAAGATCCATAAAACATTATTAAAGGGGACCCAGAATATCCACTGCTTGACCCAATACAAGCACTGAGGAACCTGTGTCTTTTGGGGAAACTGCTAGATACGTATGACCTAGATTGGCCATTGTTAGAAACAGGATACTGGGCTTGATGGACCATGGTCTGACCCAGTATGGCATATCTTATGTTCTTATGACATTAATTTACCCACCTTGTTGCCAAAGCGATACAGCTTGTACTGATAATACATAATAGATTTATGGGTCTCTGGTGCAACAGTGTATTTAGTTCTGCCTGCAATGTTATTGTATTGGCTTTACCGGTGGTCATAGGTTGGACCATATAGTGCCGTCGCTCCATACATAAATTCCTTTCTAGGATTAGGATGCGCTTTCCTGCATCCTTCTTCTTCTTTCTCACGTAGCCTATAATATGGCCCTCATATCAGCCTTTGCGTCTTCCCAGAACAAAGAGGAATTGCACCCCTCATATCCTGCCCATCTAGATTGTCAAAAAGGGTAAGAAGAGTCACATCCCCCATCCCTGACAATGGAAAACACCAGGTAAATTGTCCAGTGTATTCCCCAATCCAAGTCCAGCCATAATATCGCATGGTCCAAGATAATCTTGAGACCGATCTTCATCCTGCTAACTCTCTCAAGAAGCCCAGCAGAGATCAAGAAATAATCGATGTGCAACCCTGTACCATGCACTCTGGAGAGGAGCGTATAAACCCTCTCAGCCGGGTGTAGAACATGCCATATATCAAGTAGCCCATAGCCTTCACATAGGCTCCACGTACGGCGGGATTCACGTGAGTCGCCTCTCCCCAGGATTCGATTTATCCAAGGCCTCTTCAAGGACACAACTGAAATCTCCCTCAAGGATCAATTTCATAGTGCCACGGTCTGCAACGCAGTGTGTCAAATGGGCATAAAGGTGAAGGCTGCAGACACTGGGCACATATATATTTCCCAGGACCACCGGTTTCCCTTGTAGACTCCCAGTAACAAAGATGTACTTCCAACCAGGATCCACTATCAGTGATTCTTTGACAAATCACACATTTCTGCTCAGTAAAATAGCTATGCCTGCTTTCCTATCACTAGAGGAGGCCCTGAACACTTCTCCCACCCACCAGTGTTTTAATTTCACATGCTCGGTCTCCTTCTGGTGAGCTTCTTGTAAAAATGCAATATCAGTATGCTTGCCCCATAGAGCAGTTTGTGCTTCCCACAGACATTCCATGATAGTAATAGCAAACCTGTGCCCATTGTCAATAGACAGAAAATGGTCTGCGCGTTCCTTAATCCAGCTGTAAAGAGTAAGTCGCGAGGTGTCCCCCAGCCTGGAGTCCTCGGCCTTCAACGCAGCAGGGTCCCTCAATAGATCCTATACCATTAACCTCCACCAAGCCCCAGAGAAAATGATTTTTAAAAAGCAGTGTATTGTTGGTACCTCGGCCCAGTGAGAATAAGAGGTTCTCCAAAGTCTCTAACACATGTGGAATGACTATGATGTCAAAAATGTTTAATATTTTTTTAATTCTCTTTGGTGTGGATAAAACACCAAACACAAAAGTCTTCAGGGACACAGACACAGAGACAAGAATATCTCTAGGCACCAGGTCCCATATATGGGCCATCCTCCAAAGAGGCCTATGTTTTTGGAAAAAGATATTTGGGGATTGGATCTCCCCTGGCATCCTGCAATCTTTGTATTAAGTCTATTAGTTGATCATGGCATCAGAAAAACAACAAAAACAAACAGATTGGGCAGGTATAATGGCAGCACCGTGCTGTCTTGCAAAATATTAGAAAACAACTGGATAGACAGACGTGTTCACATGGAAAAGCGCCCAGCCAAAAGGAGTCACTGAAATAAGGCTCACGAGATCTGGGATCTGTTCTTGGAGTTTCTGGATTGATCCATCCACTGACAATCCTCTGAGTGTCTTTTCTTCACTTTCATTTTCATTTGTCCTTAGCTGTAGTTTTTTTCTTCTTTTATAGTTTGTTTGTTTTTTTAATATTTGCCGTTCTCTTAGACTGTTTGTATTTGGGGTAAAGAAATAACATTCAAACCATAGCCGCTTCTGGCACGTATCCTTAACGCATTTATGGGTCTGTTTTAAATTTATTTGAGTCAATCAGTCCTCTGAATCTGTACTAATGGTAAAGTGTTTTCTAATTTATCATTTTTTTTATTTTGAAAAGAGAACATAACAAACATACACTCGTAAAAAGAAATATGAATACCAGTGGATTGCCAAATCATTCAAGGAAATTACAAAAATACATCAAAATAACCAAAATCTCACATAAGAGACATGACAAACCAAACCACCAGCACTCCATTAGCCCACAAAAACAAAACAGAGACAAAGATGAATATAGTGGAACAAACAAAGAAATAAGATAACACAGAAATAAAGCCACAAACGAGTATCCATTGACCATCTATTCAAAAACTCAAGCTTAAGGAGCAGAACTGGCAGGAGTCGCAATTTTCTTGACATCCAAAAAAGCTCTTAACTGATCAGGTAATAGGAACACATACTTCACATTCAGATAGCTGACTATACATTTACAATAGAGAAATATGCTTACTCCACTAATGTGAGTATGTTGAATTAACAATTTTTCTTTCCAAATAAATGTCTTTCATAATGTATAACACATTCTTCAGAACGTGGGTCTCAGACTTAATGGAGCTACGGTATTTGTTTCTTAACCAACTTGCTCCAATAGTTGCATCAATGACCCATATTGAAAATATTTTTTCTGCTTTTTTTTTTAAAAATAAAGAACATTATCTTAGAACTTCAACTAAGTCAGGCTTATCTTTAAATGGAAAAATCCCAACGCCAGTTTCAGCGCTGCCACGTTTCACGATAAGTTCGTTTCATCAGGGGTTGTGCACTGACTTCCAAGTTGTCGATATTGGCGCCAACGATCCCATCACAATGGCGATTCAAACCAACAGGGGAAATAAACATTTACAAGGCTATCGAAGCATAAAGGAAGCACCCAGGGATAATGCTTCAGATCTCATAGCCAACAAGGCTCTCCGCTTTTCCTGTGTGGACCAGGCCACATCAGGAAATATTCTAGCAGGCTGACCAAAGAATGGTTCACTCATTTTCTTTAAATAAAGACGCAAAATTAAACTCAAATCCTGCTCAAAAACTAAAGAAATGCGGAGTGGCCCTATCTGTACATTCAGAGCTAAACGTTTCTAGAATCGCAGAAACAACCATAGATTGTTGTACATCAATATTTGCACTAGCTTTACCTAGCGGGAGAAAGTACAGGATATCTTATTTAAAAGAGAAATAGCTGCTTCCGAGATCTTCAAAGCATAGAACAGGTATTTTTTAAATACATCTATCGGTAACATATAATCTACACGAGGGAAATTCAAAAGCCGTAGATTTAAGTGTCTCATCCAGTTCTCATACACTTCCAATTTTCTACGAATTATAGCTCTATCCTTAAGCAATGTCTCAATCACTTGATCAGCTGCTGTAACCCTCTTATCCAGATCAGAAATTTTTGTAGATATTTCCTGGTGTAAAGATTCTTGCTTCTGAGCAACTAAACCCAGTTTGAACCAGTACCTTCAGTTCAGCCGCACTCTTAGAAACAGTTTCCTGAAGTTGCAGCAAGTTCCACATCAGCGAAACCTCCGAAGGTGAAGAAGGGCCCAATTACTTGAGAGGAAGGACCTTGGACCCCTAGTAACCCAGGCAGCAAAGCCACAACTTGTGATGGTGTAGAAACTGATGGCTCCCCACCAGCAGAGTCGCCATTCACTGGTAACACCTCCTCCCGGCCAGAGGACCGCACATAACCATCTGCTGTATCCTTCGGACTCTCCCCTACGGAGGAAAGAGGGGGCATCGGGACCGCCGGCATAGCTGATGTCACAACCGGGGAACATTGGACCAGCAGAGACGAGTTTAGCTGCGGAGCCGAGCTGGTTATGACTTCAAGCAGCAAACATATAACACCATCCAAACCTGCAGCAGAGGCTTCACTCACAGCTTTCTGGTCAACAGGTCTTCTGCAGCTGCTTGGGGACCTCTGGGGTAGCTTTGCTATCCTTGGCCGTCCCCGTCCCCTTCTTCTTAGGCGTCATGCAAAGGTAAAAGGATAAGAAAAACTAAACGCCGCCATCTTAGTCACGCCCCTCCCCCATCACGGCTCGGAAAAGTGTTTTTTTCCACAATAGTAAAAAAGCAAAATAAAAGACTCTCTTTAGAGGCACAGATCAGGGCGTTTCTCGGAGCAGCCGTGCTGTAGAACAGAAGAAGCGATTACTGTGCAACAGCCAGGGCTCCCATTAGGGGCAATTGCCCTGGGCCCCCACACTGTACTGGGCTCCAAGCTTACCTGAAGCTGAAGGAGGCACAGCCTGATAGGGGGTTTTGGGGTCCCCTCACAAATTTGACCCCAGCATATCTAACACCAGCCCTGATAACAGCAGACAGTACTAATGCATTCAGAGGCAAAATCTTAAACTTACCAGGGCACACGGAGACAGCCAAGGTGAGGAAGACGGCCCAGCAATTCATTTTTGGACAGTTGGTGGGGGTCAAGGCCCAGGGTCTCCTAATGTTAAAGAAGTTGGAGCAAAGGAACCCAGAGGCAGCTGCTTATCTGCCTTTCTGCTGCTCTGTAGCTGGATTTAAAGAAGACTTCCTCGTTCCTTGGACAAGGTAGTTCAGCATCAGTCCTGCAGGTAGATGACATAGTCACAGGTTGAAATGAGGGCATCAGCAAAACTTCAGAAACCAAGAGATGGAATCCAGTCTGAATCGGCTGCAGTCCTGGAATGCTGCTAAACGTCTGTATTAACCAGTGATTGGCAAGTTTTCAAGGTTGAATTAATTTTTTGTTTCATGAGGGATAACATGAGTTAGCATAAAGAGCACTGAGCCGAGACAAGATTAAAATGGTGAATACAAGTTTTATAGTATTGAGGTCTACGAATGCACCATACCCCTGTCCTGCAACACATTGCTGTTTCCAGAGTTGTTGAGTTACCCTGTTCCGGGAGTGAGATTTTAAGCTAGTCTTGTATTCTGACAATCTTACTCTGATGCATTATGGGATCTGCAGTAATGATTTCAATGAGTAAAATCATGGACTGCAAATATCATACTGCATTAGAGAGTAAATTTAAACCCAAAACTGGCAAAAAAAAATCTCATTCCTGGAACAGGGTAACTTAGCAACTCTGGGCTGCATATGTGCTCGGTACAAGCTTTGAAATGTGTTAGCAGAAAAAATAAGAACATAAGAAATGCCATACTGGGTCAGACCAAGCTCCATCAAGCCCAGAATCCTGTTTCCAACACTGGCCAATCCAAGTCACAAGTACCTGGCAGGTTCCCAGAGAAGCACACAGTACTTGACCCGGGACAAGCAATGGATTTCCCGAGTTCCCTTTAATAATGATTTATGGACCTTTCCTCCAGGAACTTGTCCAAACAGTTTTTTTAAACCCAGCTACACTAACAGCTCTTACCATATCCTCCAGTAGCAAATTCCAGAATTTGATTATGCATTGAGTGAAAAAATATTTTCTCTTATTAGTCTTAAATGGGCTGCACTGTAGCTTCATTGCATGTCCTCTAGTCTTCCTACTTTTTGATGACGTAAATAATTGATCTATGTTAACCCGTTCCACTCCATCTATTAATTTATAGACTTCTTCCCTCAGTCATCTCTTTTCCTGGTTGAAGAACCCCAGCTTTTTAAGCCTCTCCTCATAGGGGTATCCTTCCATCCCCTTTACCATTTTTGTCATTCTTCTTTATACCTTTTCTAATTCAGCTATATCTTTTTTAAGATATGACAACCAGAATTGCACACAATATTCCAGGTGTGGTCGCACTATAGAACGATACAGAGGCATTATGATGTCATCCTTTGTTTTATTCTCATTCCCTTTCCTTATGATTCCCAGCATTCTATTTGCTTTCTTGGCCGCTGCTGCACACTGGGAGGAGGGTCTCAATGTATTATCCACGATGACACCTAAATCTTTTTCCTGAGTGGTGGTTTCAAAGGTGGTATCTTGCATCGTGTAAGCATAGTTTGGGTTGCTTTTTCCTAGGTGCATAACTGCACTTGTCCACATTAAATTTAATCTGCTATTTGGACATCCAGTCTTCTAATTTTTAAAGGTCCTCTTGCAATTTTTCACAACCCTCTTGTGTTTTAACAACTTTAAATAATTTTGTGTCATCTGCACATTTGATCACCTCACTCATTATTCCTATTTCCAGATAATTTATGTATGTTAAAAAACAACAGGCCCAGTAGAGATCCCTGGGGTACTCCACTATTCATCTTTCTCCATTGAGAAAATTGGGCATTTAGCCCTACTCTCTGCTTTCTATCTTTTAACTAGTTCCTGATCCACAATACTTCACTGCCACCAGTCCCATGATTTCTTAATTTCACCAAGAGTCTCTCATGAGGGACCTTGTCAAAGGCTTTCTGAAAATTCAGATACTATATTAACCAGCCTTTGTCTATCTGTTTATTTATACCTTCAAAAAATATAACAGATCAGTAAAACAAGACCTTCCTTGGCTAAATCCATGTTTGCTTTCTCCCATTAAACCATGGCTATCTACATGTTTAGTAATTTTATTCTTTATGATGGTTTCTTCCATTTTGCCAGGTACTGACGTCAGGCTCACCAGTCTAGTTTCCCGGATCACCCCTGGAACCCTTTTTAAAAATTGGCATTACATTGGCCATTCTCCAATCCTGAGATACTACAGATGATTTTAATGATAGTTCACAGATTACTAATAGTGGTCTGTAATCTCATATTTCAGTTCTATCAACACCCTTGGATGAATACCATCCGGTCCAGTTTATCAAACAGTTGTATTATATCATCCCAGTTTATCGATGTTTCTTTCAATTCTTCTGCTAGATCACCTTAATATACCATTTCTGGCATGGGTAACATCCCTGCATCTTCTTCCTTAAAGACTGAAGCAAAGAATTCATTCAGTCTCTCTGCTACGGCCTTGTCCTCCTTTAGTGCCCCTTTTACCCCTCTATTGTCCCAATGGTCCAACTGACTCTCTCAGGTTTTTTGCTATGAATGTACTTGAAAATGTTTTTATTATGCATTTTTGCTTCCAAGGAAAGCTGCTTTTCAAATTCTCTTTGCCTGCTTTATCAATATCTTGCATCTAAATTGCCAGTGCTTATGTCGTTTCCTGTGTTTGTCATTAGGCACCTTTTTTCCATTTCCTGAAGGATACTTTTTGGGCAACAGCCTCTCTGACCTCACTTTTAAACCATGCTGGCAGTTTTTTGGCCTTCCTTCCACTTTTCTTAAAGCATGGAATACATCTGGTCTGGGCTTCCATGAGAGTAGTTTCGAACAATGCCCATGCTTGATGTAAATCTTTAACCTTTGCAGCTGCTTCTTTTAGTTTTTTCTTAACTATTTTCCTCATTTTATCAGAATCTCCCTTTTGAAAGTTAAAAGGTAGTACTGTGGATTTCCTGGTCATCTTTCTTCCATTTATTAAATCAAATGCAATCATGCTATAATCACTATTGCCCAGGGGCTCCAAAACCCTTATTTCTTGTACCATATCCTGCATTCCAGAGTGGAGGAGTAGCCTAGTGGTTAGAGCAACTGCCTAGTACCCAGAAGATCAAGGGTTCAATTCCCCCTGGCACTCCTTGTGACTTTGGGCAAGTCACTTTACCCTCCATTGCCTTGGAAGAAAAGGCTGGCAATCTACTTCTGGTGATACATTTCCAAGAAAACCCAGAGGTAGCAGGGTCATTATGATTCAACAATGACTTGATGGCACCAAAAATAAAAAAAAATCCTGTGTTCTACTAAGGATTAGGTCCCAAATAGCTTCCCCTGTTGTCAGTTCTCCAAGAAGCAGTCATTTATTTCATCTAGAAAGTTTCTCTCTCTAGCATGACCTGCTGTTACATTGACCCAGTCGATACCAGGATAATTGAAATCACCATTTATTACTGTGTTGTAATTTTTGTTAGCTTCCCTGATTTTTTTAGCATTTCATCATCCATCTGTTTAGTCTGGCCAGGCAGTCGGTAGTACCCCCACTGCCATCACCTTATACTTTTTACATGGAATTTCTGTCCATAGAGATTCTACAGTGTATGTTTCCTGCAAAACTTTAATCCTATGTGACTCAACGCCCTCTCTAACATAGAGGGCAACCCCTCCAGCAATTTGATCTACTGTATCATTGAAATATAGTTGTACCCAATTATCAGTGTCCCATTGGTTCTTCCACCAGGTCTCTGAGATGCCAATTATATCTAACCTTTCATTTAGTGCTATATATTCTAGCTCTCTCATCTTATTTTTTAGACTTCTAGCATTGCATACAGGCATTTTAGAGGTTGTATTTTATTCATATTAATCTGGTTATCAGTTGATAGGTGTAATTTGGAATCTTTTGGCTCTGTACCTAAGGACATCTGGGATACTTTTATCTTTGTTGGAACTTCTCTATTTTGCTAATATCCTTCATGGATAAATCCTTCCGAACCATGCGCTCCTGGGTGACTGTCAGCGTTCCCCTATCTGGTTTAAAAACTGCTGTATCTCCTTTCTAAAGGTTAATGCCAGCAGCCTGGTTCTATCCTGATTAAGGTGGAGCCCATCCCTTCGAAAGAGCCCCTCCCTTCCCCAGAATGTTGTCCAGTTCCTAAAAAATTGGACTCTTACCTTTTCCCCAAACCTTTATCAGATTTGCCAAGTTACCCAGTTCTAGGAGTGAATTTTTTTGCCAGTTCTGGTTTTAAATTTGCATCACAATGCAGTATGGTATTTTGTCCATTGGAATCACTGCTGTTGTTTCAACAATGCATCAGAATGAGATTGTCAGAAATCCAGGACTGGAAATCTCACTCCTGAGACTGGGGAACTTGGTAACTATGCTTTATGCTTTCAACTTAGTTTCCTGGTGTTTTCCCATTCGAACATGTACCACACGGAGCCCTCAGAATGTAAATAAGATTGTTATGCAACACTTATGATTTCAAGCTACTTCCCTGTTCTAGAGTAAGAGCAACATTTTCCATTTAAGGGGTTCTCAACCCTGTCCTCGGGACCCACCTAGCCAGTCGGGTTTTCAGGATAATCACAATGAATATGCATGGGATACATTTGCATATAATGGAGGCAGTGTATGCAAATCTCTCTCATACATATTCATTGTGGTTATCCTGAAAACCCGACTGGCTAGGTGGGTCCCGAGGACAGGGTTGAGAACCCCCTGCACCACTACATTATTCACCTCTTTCATGCAGAAAGTTTCCAGCTCTAACTTTACAATTAGAGGTGGTATGTGCAAGAATTTGTGTTTTCACCAACTGTATAATCTTTCAACCTTGTTCTTGCTTCTACTGCTAATGTTGATGTGAATTTGTGTCCAAAATAAGTCCATCAGCACAGCTACCAAGTTGCCCAGTTCCAGTAGAGCCATTTTAGGCCAGTCTTGGTTTTCAAATGACATCTCCAAGCAGCTTGGTATTTATATTCTATGGACTGAAAGCAGTGCTTCAGGCCCATAATCCAAAGGAATAGGAGAGGGGGGTTATCAGACATCCAAGAATGGTCTTCCCCAGTACAGCATTGCTACCCACCTTTGCCAAATTCTGATCCTGGGCATGTCCTCTTGTCGTGGGATGAGCATCTAGCGGGGTCCCGGTCCAGTCCAAATGATACCTGGTGAGGAGAAAACAACAGAAGCAAGGCAAGAAAGAAAAACTAATTTTCCAGGCAGATTCCTTTCTTTATTCACTGCTATAGCAGGGCTGGCTCACAGTAAGCTATCAAGGAGTCCAGCCCTCATACAGGATTCAAGCTGGATTTTTATACAGTCTTAGCATAGCAGTTTGTCACATGGGTTAGAGCAAGATAGCAATTTGGAAGAATTCTCTGGGCCCCTTGCTTCTTCTGTCTACAGAACTATCTAGGTGGCACATCTGAAGAGTCCCTAACTGCTAAGAGTCCCTGATTGGTCAGTTGAGGGGTGGCTACCTTATCTCTCCCTGCAGTCCAGGGCGTCTGTGGCTAATCTGTATGAGGCCCTACTCCTTTGTGTGTGTGCATGAGAAGTAGGGTTGCCAACTGGCTCCAGATGCGCCCGACAGGCTTGATCCAGTCCTGTGTTTACCCCATTGCATGCAGGGACTTGTAGTCTGGCTTTTCTTATGGAGTGCAATGGAGAAATCAGAACTACATGTCCCTGCATGCAATGGAGTAAACCCAGGACTGGATCAAGCCTGTCGGGCGCATCTGGAGCCAGTTGGCAACCCTAATGAGAAGACAACCTAGCAAAAGCATCTCTCTACCTCCCCCTCCCATTCCTTTGTCAGCTTGGTTGTAAAGATACAATTTTATCTGTTGGTGTTCTTGTGCTGCTGATCCTGTCTAAAGTTGTAATGTCTGTTTGTTTCAGCATGCCATCTATTTTATTCTGGCATGCTATCCCTTTTTTCCCATCTCACTCTCACACCTGCTTTTTTAAAATGGGAAACCTTTTTACCCCACCCCAAAAATTAGTTTTAAGATGTTATGTAACATAGTAAAAACTTTACTATTTTGCACCCAGTGAAAATACATGTTTAAATGTCTCAAAATCAGAACTGCCAAGTTACCCAGTTTCAAGAGGGAGACAGCTTGGCCGGTCTTGACTTTGAACTAAAGTAAGATAACTCCTCACTAAACTGTTTAAATTAGGTGAAATCATGCATTGATGGCATAACCTATATGCACAATGCACCAGCTATAGGCAAGGTGTTGAAAGGAAAATATCTGAGATATTCCTGAGTCAAAATTCTTTTGACTCATGGAAAGGGGGAAGACTGTCAAAACAATACTAGGTCAACCATTTGCATCAACTGCGGGGAAGACTGTCTAACTCTCTGATGAAGCCAAACATCCGGCGTTGGAATTCAGGTGCTTTTTGAAAGCTAAGGGGGTTATTCTGAACCACGAATATTGGGGTGCATCCCTACTATTCATGCGGCTGCAGGCCCCCGAATAAGTTCCCCACTGGTTGTGTGGGGAAGTTAGTTAGGGGCGGGGAAGAGGCAGTCCAGGGGAGGAGAGTGGGCGGGCAGTGGGCAGTCACCGGCCCTGAACGTACAGGGCAGATTCTAATGTCATCCCTGTACGTCCAGGGCCGGCAAAATGTCCAGGGAAGTTATTTCACCCCTGGAGTGGAATAACATTCCTGGACATCTTTTTTTTCATGGCATCAGGACACAGAAGGGGCTTGGGGGGGGGACAAACTTAATGGCACCAGATAGGGGGGGCAGGCTGCGGAGAATTAACTTTGTGGGGCAGCAGCCAGCATTGCGGCTTTTAAACGAAGCCACAGCTCCATTTAAAAGCCCTGGCTGACTTAGCCAGGCTAGGACTGAATCGCAGTCCCAGTCTGCACGTACAGTGCTGTTTGCGATTCCCATCCTGTGGGGTTAGACGTGCCCCGGGAGATCAGAAGGGCGATCTACTTTGTATCTCTGGGTCAGCCCGGACATACACTGGAGATCTACATCTTCAATGGAATCGGGTCCTAAGTGTTTTTCTATTCTCAAGCTGATGCTGTTGCAATTTATTGTTGGTTGTATCTTAATTTACCAGTCTGATGACTATCTTGTGAGGGTTTTTTAACCGTTGATGCAGAGGGTTGGTCTAGTATTGTTTTGGCTGTCTTCCCCCTTTCCATGAGTTGAAAGAATTTTGACTCAGGGATATCCGAGATCTTTTCCTCTCAACACCTTGCCTATAGCTGGTACATTGTGCATATAGGTTATGCCATCAATGTATGATTTGGCCTAATTTAAGCAGTTTAGTGAGGAGTTATCTTACTTTAATTTTTTGTAATTTTGACTCCTTGTGAGGAGAAATACTATTTTTAGTTTTGACTTTGAACTGACATACCAATGCAGTGTGGTACGTGTAAGCACTGAGTCCATCCACTGAAATCAGTGCTGTAGGTCCCATATTGCATCACGATACGGATTATCAGACATCCTGGACTGGCCTGAAAATCTCCTTCCTGGAACTGGATAACTGGGCAACTCTGCAAAATTGCTTCTGGTGGGAAAAAAGGGACGTTCCTTGGTTGTTGCAGTTCTCCAACAGAAATCAACATATTCCAGTAAATCCCTTCCCTGAGCTGCCAAATTACCCCGTTCCAGGAGTAAGATTGTTTTGCCAGTTCTGATTTTAAATTTGTATTGCAGTGCAGTATGATATATGTACCCCTGATTGTACCCATTGGAATCAGTGCTGCAGGTCGCATAATGCACCGGGATACTGGCTTAAAATCTCACTCCTGGAATTGGGTAATTTGGCAACTCGGCCTTCAGGACTGGTTTGAGGCATGCAGTTACCAAGATACCCAGGAGTGAGACCTTTTGGACAGTACTGTTTTTAAATTTTCTTTGCAATGCAGTATGGTATTTGTAGTCTCTGATTTTAACCATTGAAATCAGTGTTGCACGTCCCATAATGCAGCGGATGAGCTTGTCAGAAATCCTGGACTGGCTTAAAAATCTCACTCCTGGAACTGGCTAACTCTGCTACTGTCTTTTCACCTCCTCCTCGCCTCTCACTGCCATGCACAGCTTCCACCTCCACACATATCCTGATTCTCTTTTCTATGCATACAGTTTCAGGCTCTCAATGCTAAAAACCATGCCAAGCTTTAACTTCCACAGACAAAATCCCCTACCTTTCCCCCGTTCCACTCCCAGACACAAACCCCTGCCTCTCACCGCCAGGCAAAATTTCTGTAAAATCCAGAGATCCCCTGAGCTTGAGGCAGAGCTGGCGCAAGGATATGAGGCATCCTAGGTGATCCTCATTCCTGTGCTCCCACCCCTGTTCCCCCGGTGACAGAGCTGCCAAGTTACTCCTGGAACTGGGTGAGATTTTTTTTGCCAGTTCTGGTTTTAAATTTGCATTTAATGCAGTATGGTAGTTGTAGTTCCTGATTTTACCCATTGGAATCAATGCTGCAGATCCCATAAACGCATCAGGACGAGATTAGCAGAACTCCAGGATGGGTTTAAAATCTCATTCCTGGAACTAGGTAACTTGGAAACTCTGTAGTGCTACGATTAGCACCCCTTCCATATTTGCATCGTGTGTCTACACTGCTCGGACAGCCCTTGGTATGACCCTGGGCTATAGATAGATTTCACAAAACCTTCTACATGTCTTGTCTGTATGTCTACTGCTGTATAGTTTTATTAGAGAAACAATGTGGACAGTAGACGCAATATTTACATTGCCATGAAGCTTTTACAAGCCTGAGACAAAGATGAACTAGTTCCACTGATGAATATATTAGTTTATACTAGCAAATCTCCTAATAAATTTTTAAAAACAAAAGGTGCTGTAGTGATCTCTACTGATCACTGGTATAGCGCTACAAGGTGTACGTAGTGCTGTACAGAGACGTGTAGGAGATGGACCCTGCTCATCAGAGCTTACAGTCTAGTCACATGTTCATACAATCCTGCTTGGCACATGACTGCTTCTCCTTGCAACTTTAGGCCTCGCTGGTGTTGCGGAGAACAGTCAGTCTGTGGTTTGTGAGGCTGATGGATGGAGGTTGTAGTACAACCCTGTTAAACTAAGAAAACTTGCATCAACTTTCTCTTTTGGATATAGTGCATACGCACCTTTTCATTGGTAGCTCAAGGCCAGTTCCATTTGCATCCTGTCACCAGAGCTTAGGCTTGCCAGATATCCCCGACTGGTCCTGCTCCGTAAAATAGTTGTCTCCGATTAGAGTGTACATGTGCTTTAGCTCATTCTCTACACTTGTGCAACATTAGGCACTAGTCTCTGTTGCTAAAAATCCATCTCAAGCTTCTTGCCTGTCACAGATGGAGAGGTGAAACTTGCCCAGCAGCCCTGCTGCATTCCGTCCATGCTTCTTGTCAATCCAACCCACAGGACCAGGAGGAGCAAAGCCTGCACAACGTGGACTGTTCCAGCAGCCGGCTGAGGCAGCTTTGTGCTGCAGCCTGGAGTGCCTGCCACCGCAGAAGAATTTCACTGTTCGGCCGCCAGGCAGCCTGCAGTAAGGAGGTAAGACTGACTGGAACAGTAGCCTCATACTATTAAAGTGGCCTGGTTGGGGGGGGGGGGGCACAATGCTGTTTTTGTGCTGCTCACTTAAGCAAGAATGCATGCTGCACTGGGGCAGAAGCAAGGGGAAGATTATCAACCAAGGGTGGGGGAGCGGCTGAATGAGGGGAAAAGGGATGCAAGGGGGAGATGGTGGACGCCAATGCTGCCGGTCCGCTCGCATTCCTTTCCTACCACACCATTTAGGCAGTTTACGGGTCTGGAAACCTCCTAAATGGCTTTGAATGTCCCCCACTCCCTCCGGTATTTTTAAGATATAAAAAGCATAGAA
Organism: Ichthyophis bannanicus; assembly: GCA_033557465.1. Taxonomy (NCBI): domain Eukaryota; kingdom Metazoa; phylum Chordata; class Amphibia; order Gymnophiona; family Ichthyophiidae; genus Ichthyophis; species Ichthyophis bannanicus. The sequence goes on along the minus strand of CM066051.1, from coordinate 69,010,697 downwards.
TATTTATTTATAGTATATTATAAATTTATGGTGGCAAATTACGAGGAGGCCACACCCTGGTGTCCCAGATTTGCAAACCTAAAATCTAGGAACCTTACCAGAGGGCCTAAATTTTAGTTTGGTCGCAAGAAGGGTTGGTGTGATTTGAACAGTAGCTTGACTCATTCTCAGCTCTAACTGCGAAGCTATTCCTCCACTCCAAAACAGAGCAAAACTTGTGACAGTTCTTAAATCACCTTACAACTTAACAGGATCATCACGAGGGTGATAATGATAGCAGGGAAAGCAAAGAACTTGCCCAGGAAGACAAAGTCTTGGAGGGAGCACTGATGCCACAGGAACCGCCCACCATGTTTATGAGCTGTGCTTGCAGTAGACAGGGAATGAGGCAGACTAGCAATGTGGGTTCATTCAGCCCCTCTCCCCCACCGGCAGAGTTAAGCAGCCAGGGGAACCAGTGGACTGTGAGGACTGAATCTATTCCCCACCCTCACCACCACGGAACCTGCATCAGGCAGAGGAGGAGACCTGCTGGAAGGTAAATAAAGGTAGCTTTGAATTCTCTACAGGGGAGGCCTTGAGGATCACGGAGGGGTAGTACTGGGGGAGGGGGATTCTGTCTTTAAAAACTCCTGTATTTGAATTAGAATAATCAAAAAGAAACACCTTTTGCCCCCAGAGCAACTGACTGTTTCTCACTTCAAGATATGTATTAAGCCATAGTAAAATCAAACTCGAAGCCTGAAACAAACATGAAAATTCCCTAACCAAAACGGATGGAAGGACTTGAATGAAGGGGGGGCTGAGCATTGTGCACCGGTGGGGCAGAGGAGTAATATGGAGGACCGGGAAGATTCTTTCCTGCAGTAGTTCAGGCACACGAGGTATTTCTCTACCTGAGGCAGTGGACTTTCCAAGGCTACACAGACTGCCACTGAGATCTGAACACTGATCCCTCTGGCTCCCAAGCTGCCCTAACCACTAGCCTACTCTTCCACTCCTGCAGGGGAATGGTGAAAATATGGTACTAAAATGCTTAGTTACACCGTTCACTTCTGCCAATTGCAAGCAGCTTCTGAGAAATTCAAGTTCTCTCACTGTTTGATGCCTTTTATCTTTCCTTGGTGATTCCCAGCTCACGGTTGCTCTGTCAACAGAGGCATCACTCTCCCATTCAATTAGCTGCTGTGCAGTGACAACAACCTGCAAAGCTAAGGATGTGTTCTACCAATAGCTTTTGCCAAGTGGTAGTAGGATAGTTGACATAAAGAACACATCCAGAGCTTTTTATACCACTGTTCCTCTGCAGGAATGAGTCAACTAAACACGTCTGAACCTGCAATGAGAGCAGAGCCACATATTTGGGCATTACCTGAGCATCACAAAGTAAAGAACTAAACTCTGGCGCTGCTTCTGAATCCTTAAAAGGCATTGCTGAACTAAAGAGGAAAGTAACAGCAGATGAAATAGATTTAGCTTTACTTTAGAGCTGATGTAAACTGCACCATGCCTCTTCTCGGGCTGTCTAAATCTCACCTAAACACCCACCTCTTGGACTGCGTTTAAATCCCAAGTCCTGATTCTCCCTAGTCATAGCCTTGCTGGTTAAAGAAATACATTTCTTGAATTCTCATTGTACCTGGATTAGACTGCAAACTCCACAGAGCAGGGATTAATGGGGACTGGCAGGAAAAGGAGAGAGATTAGTGGCAACAGGAAGGGAAATAGAAGGCTACTGGACAGGGTAGGTGCTGAGTGGAAGGAGATGTGATGAGGGTCAACCAAGGATCCCTCAGGTTTTTGGAGATTAATGAGTGTTCCAGACAACCAAAAATGTTGGGATCCTCAGTTTTCAGTGAGCTTTCAGGATCGTTCAGAGTGAGAGTTTGATGTTACTGTAGAAGCAAGAAATGGTCAATTGCACTAGGTAGCAAAAGGGGGTTTCTTCCTCCATTCCAGTACTTGCTTTGTCTAATACAAACTGTCATAGTTCTTGAAGACACTGTCAGCTTATTCTTGCTGAAATGAATCACTATTATGGTCTACGGGATCATAGGTTCATAGACCACAGAATGGGAACCACTGTTTTAGAGCTAATGTTTCAAACCCTGACAGAATCCTCTGGCCTCGGTGAAGCACAAGTGGGGCTCCTAGCCTACTATCCCCAAGCAGTCAGAGGATTTTTCCTGCCTTTACAATAAAAAAAGCTTTGGACATGTTCCTGTGAGAAAAGTCCATAAACAATTAAAGAGCACCAGAAAAATCCACTGCCAACCCCAAGATAAGCATTTTGGAATCCTTGTACCTTTTGGGAACCTGTCAGGTACTTATGATCTGGATTGGTCACTGCTGGAAACAAAATACTGGGCTTGATGGACCTTGGTCTAACCCAGAACGGCATTGCTTGTGTTCTTATAAAGATTAAAAATCCTAAATTTAAATAACAGAACCTAATATATTTAGTATTTTAAATAGCGCAAACAGCTTCAATTTCAGTTATTAACATGGGTGAGAGAAAGAAATATTGCAATCATAAAGTAGAACAGTATAAAAACAACAACATTGTACAACAAATGTTTTCAGTGCTATAGGTTTTTCACTCTCTGGCATAAGCTGGATTATAGAAAGACATCACATTACAGCTGTTTATCTAATTTTTAGCAATCCAGAAATAAATGTCAATGTCCATCACAGTTTGTTTAATCCACCTCCTCGATGGTGGGGCCAGTACTAGAAGTGCGTGGGCAAGGCTGGCCTCCACAGCCTCCCCCTGGCATGCTTTGGTATAGTTTGGTGATGATGGGGGTACACACCTTTTCCAGCTCCTTCTGCTGGTGTTCATACTCCTCCTTCTCAGCCAGCTGGTTGCTCTCCAGCCACGCGATGATCTGGTTGCATTTATCCACAATGCTCTTCTTGTCATCCTCACTGATCTTGCCTTTCACATTCTCATTTTCCACAGTGCTCTTCATATTGAAGGCATAGGATTCTAGGGAATTCTTAGCAGAGATTTTCTCCCGTTGGGCATCATCATCAGCTTTGTACCTCTCAGCGTCATGCACCATCTTCTCAATCTCATCTTTGCTCAGTCGGCCCTTATCGTTGGTGATGGTGATCTTATTCTGCTTCCCTGTGCTCTTGTCTACAGCAGACACATTGAGGATACCATTGGCATCAATGTCAAAGGTAACTTCAATTTGTGGCACACCACGGGGGGCAGGTGCAATGCCAGACAACTCAAACTTGCCCAACAGGTTGTTGTCCTTGGTCATAGCTCTTTCTCCTTCATATACCTGGATCAGGACACCAGGTTGGTTATCTGAATAGGTGGTGAAGATCTGAGTTTGCTTGGTTGGAATGGTAGAGTTGCGTTTGATGAGGGCAGTCATCACTCCCCCTGCTGTCTCCAGACCCAGAGACAATGGAGCCACATCTAGCAGGAGAAGATCTTGCACATTTTCAGATTTGTCCCCCATCAGGATAGCTCCTTGCACAGCTGCACCATAGGCCACAGCTTCATCTGGATTGATGCTCTTATTCAGTTCACGGCCATTAAAAAAATCTTGTAGCAATTTCTGAATTTTGGGGATGCGGGTAGATCCCCCAACCAACACAATGTCATGAACCTTAGCCTTGTCCATCCTAGCATCTCTCAGGGCTTTCTCCACAGGCTCCAGGGTTCCTCTGAAGAGGTCAGCACACAGTTCCTCAAAGCGAGCCCTGGTGATTGAGGTGTAAAAGTCAATACCTTCAAACAGGGAGTCAATTTCAATACTGGCCTGAGTACTAGATGAAAGGGTTCTCTTAGCTCTCTCACAGGCTGTCCTCAACCTCCTGATTGCCCTCTTGTTCTGACCAAGATCTTTCTTGTACTTTCTCTTGAACTCCTCCATGAAGTGGTTCACCATGCGATTATCAAAATCTTCCCCACCCAGGTGCGTGTCTCCTGCTGTTGCCTTCACCTCAAAGATCCCATCATCAATAGTCAAGACAGAGACATCAAAAGTACCACCCCCTAGGTCAAAAATGAGGACATGGCGCTCTCCTCGGCCACCCTTGTCCAGGCCATAAGCAATGGCAGCTGCAGTGGGCTCATTGATGATCCTCAGCACATTCAGTCCAGCTATCACACCTGCATCTTTGGTGGCCTGCCGCTGGGAGTCATTGAAATAAGCTGGTACTGTAATGACAGCATTAGTGACTTTATGGCCCAGGTAAGCCTCTGAAATCTCTTTCATCTTGGTCAGCACCATGGAGGAAATCTCTTCTGGATAGAAGGTCTTCTTCTCCCCTTTGTACTCCACCTTCACCTTGGGCTTGCCCCCATCACTCACCACCTGGAAGGGCCAGTGCTTCATGTCAGACTGCACCACGGGGTCCTCGAACTTCCTGCCAATCAGCCTCTTGGCATCGAAGACGGTGTTCTGGGGGTTCATGGCCACCTGGTTCTTGGCAGCATCTCCGATCAGCCTCTCAGAGTCCGTGAAGGCCACGTAGCTGGGGGTGGTCCTGTTGCCCTGGTCGTTAGCGATGATCTCCACCTTGCCATGCTGGAACACCCCCACGCAGGAATAGGTGGTGCCCAGGTCGATGCCAATAGCCACCGTTTTGGAGGAAGACATCCCGCTCTTCTCAGCGTCGCGAGATTAGACTAGTTTGGGCGTATGAGTTCAGAAAGTACCACCTCGACCCCCTGCAGTGCGTTAGCACCTCCCCCGCTCCAGCGTCTCTCCCTAACTGCCGCATTCCAGCGCTGCGCTCCGCTACTTATGAAACCGGTTCTACCTTCCAAAACAAACGGCACGCGCTCGAGGGCGGAGCTCTGCCACAGAAGCCGCCGCTGGGAGAAGGAGCTGTAGACAAGCCCAATCAGAGTACAGCATTCCCGGACACCCCGGCAACCGTCGGGCGCGTGCAGGAAGGGTTTGCCCGCGCAGCCAATGTGAACCGAGTAGAAGCGACCGCCTCCATCCTCCTCCTGTAAACTGTCCGTAAGCGACAGTGAGGGGAGCCAATCAGTGTCCGGAGCCTCCGATGTGGTTCCGCCCCTTTCGGAAGAACTCTCCAGAAGAACCAGCTGGGCTCTTCTAGAAAGAGGTTTGTGCTTAAATCCTTGTGGTGTCTGCGCTCAGGGAATGTTTATTCTCGCTGTTCTTTGAGTGAATTTTTAGAACGATTGGGAGGATTTACACCCCTACATTTACATGATTTACAGATGTATTCTCTTTTCCTCGAGGTTACAAGAGCAAAATGGAATAGAAGTGCCGCCCCCTCTCATTTGGAACAGTCGAGGACATTGACAGAATCGTGAGTGACGTCCACTACCCCTACTGCGAGGATGCGGTACTGCAGCGTATTATCTATATCTCTGGCCCGGTCCTAGAGAAAGACTTGGAGCCGTTTCCACCCTAGCCTCAGCCTGCGTAACTAATCACAGTTCCAAATTGTTTTTTTGCCACCAAAAAAAACTTTCACTTTAGACAGCTCTCCAAACTTCTCAGAATAGGGGGAGGGGGGGTCATATTTGGGGCTGCACTTGCTGATTGGCCAAAATGGTAGAGACTTTTAGTGAACATTCCAGAAAGAGGCTGGAGGTGGCCGCCTGTTTTTATTGGCTGTAAAAGCAGAACGATCTCCAGGAACAAGCAGGAATGTAGTCTTCATATATGGGCGACATCGGTACCAATGGAGCCATGCGGAAACGCCCCCCAGCGTCCAATAGGAAAGCTTTTGGGAGCATCCTACCATGCCTGCGTTGCTGCCTTCCTGCCTTTGTGACTCTCCTCAGTTCTTCATTTTCCGCAGAGCCAGCAGGAAGCAAATCCTGTCACTGCAGAAAATTTCTTTCTTATTTTTTGTGGTCACATCTGCCTTCCCGTCGACACCTGAACTGAACTATCATCTTTACTTCTTTCTTTAAAAAAAAATTTAATTCTTCAGACCTTAGGCTTCCATCCAGTCTACTGACACGACTGAAAAAAACAGCTAGTGGTTTCAAAAAATGTTCGAAGTGTGGTAGTACCATTTCTTCCATTGATACCCATGACTGGTGTCTCAAATGCCTTGGCCCAGTTCACCAGCCATCTGAGTGTCCCTTATGCAAAAAGATGACAAACAGAGGCCTACAGAATGGGGCTGCAAAACTCAGCTCCCTGTTTGCCTCAGATGCAGTCTCGCTTGCTTCGACGTCATCAAGGACATCGTCTTCTTCACATGGATCTCAGGTATTGAAATACAAGTTTTCTTCCGAGACAGGCTGTCCTCCTAAGGGTAGATATCTGTCTAAAAATAAAGATGCCTTGAGCGTTGCCCTAGAGGTGGATCGACCGGCCAAACTATCCAAGCGAGAGGACCTCCCCTCCAAAGCCTTACAAGGGGTCCAGGATGCTCCCGAGGCCTCCTCCTCTGGAGAGCACCTGGTCCATGCTCTGGAACGGTAGCCCAAGCTTCTGGTATCGATACAAAGGCATCGGCAAGCTCGATGGACCAGCACATGCTAGCCATCGAGCAGAGTCTTGCGGCTCTATATGCGGCATCAGTACCAGTCAAAACACTACCGCCAATATCGTCAGTACCGATACAGTCGATGATGCCGAGACAATTGGAATCGGGCTTTGTGCCCCTTGGCACACTCTTGCCCATGCCGGCACTCGAGTCCATTCCTGGTTCTGAGGTACAGACACGGCAGGTCTCATGCTGATACCGATCTCAATCGGTACCGGTCCTTACAAGAACAAGAGCATCACTCTTGTCGATACTTTGAATCTACTGATTCTGATTCTTCGGATGATGAATTGATCGGTATCAGAGAAATGAGAAGTCTCCTCGAGGATCCTTCTCCATCTCTACAGTGGCGTATGTCCCCTCCTAAAGACATGTCTTTCCAGGAGTTTATCAAGAATATGGCGAGAGGCCTATCCATTACTCCTGCATTGGAGAAAGAACCCAGAGCACAGGAGTTGGAAATTCTCCAATATCCTACAACTCCTAAAGAAGTGACTACTCTCCCGATACACTGATACTCCGGGGCCTGATGTTCCAGATGTGGGAGACGCCCCTCACCATTTCTCCCCATACCCAGGCGACCCAATACCATGTATCGGGTACCGGAAACCCCTGGATTCCAGAAGACTCAGCTTCCTCACCACTCAATGGTAGTGGAATCGGCTGTGCGTCGAATTAAGAGTTCTAAGACGCACTCTTCCAATCCCCCAAGCAGTTGAGAACCCTCAATGCTTTTAGCTGCCGGTGCTTTCAGGCCTCCATGTTTTCAGTCCACATAAGTTCATACATTCTCTACATGGGTATGTTCTTTAGGGAAGTGACTAGGGATCTGGAATCAATGGCTCCTCTTCTCCTGGATGACCTTGCATTAGTCAAACATGCCCAGAATGCTTCCAAGTTTGTCAATAGGGCAACCTTTTACTTTTGAATGCATTAGCAGAACAACTTCTATCTGCATAGGTACCCGGAGGATCGCCTGGTTTCAGGCATCAGACTTTGAACAGTGGGTTCAAGATAAGCTGGGAAATATTCCCTGTACAGGAGAGAACCTGTTTGGAAAGGATTGGCAAGATAAGGCTTCTCAGTCTGAGAATGCCACCCTCAATAGGCTTTCAAAAGCTACTGCTTACCCTACCAAGAAAAAAGCAGCTACTAAGAAGCCTTTCTATGGTAAGAAGAAGAAATTCTACTCTTCTTACCCCTCAACTTCTCAGTACCAGCCCCAGGCTACCCAGAGGAAGCAACAGCCTCCTAAGCAGCAGAAGAAGCCACAGGCTCCTAAACCGCAACTAGCAGCGCGGACTCAATCTATGCCTGGATTTTTACTTCTTTCTAGAGAACATCACCGCCCTGCCTCTGGAGAACCCCCACCCCCTCCACATAGCAGGCAGGCTTTACTATTATGCCCACAGGTGGCATCTTATAATCTCAGATCAGTGAACACTAACCATAGTGCAAGAGGGGTACAAGCTTTGCCTACAAAGCATACCCCCCACCACTCTGGTGGGGGAATATCATTCGCAACCCCCACTCGCTGCTCTCTTCCAGCAAGAGATCATCTCTCTGCTATCAGAGTGTGCCATAGAAGAGATTCAAATATCCCAGAGGAGAATGGGGTTCTATTCTCTGTACTTTCTCATTCCAAAAAAGAACAGAGGATACAGGCCCATCTTAGATCTCAGAAACCTCAATAAGTTTCTATTTCGAGAGAAATTCCAGATGATTTCACTAGGGACTCTTCTTCCTTATCTCCAGAGTCAGGATGGCTCTGTTCTCTACATCTCAAGGAAGCGTATACCCATATCCTCATTCATCCAGAATACAGGAGGTATCTACGCTTCATCTTCCAAGGAAATCACTATCAATACAAAGTCCTTCCATTCGGGCTCGCCTCTGCCCCAAGAGTCTTCACAAAGCGTATGGTGCTCGTAGCCGCATATCTAAGGACTCTCGAAATTTTCGTCTTCCCTTACTTAGACGATTGGCTAATAAGGGCAGTCACTTCTCAGGAAGTTCACCTATCACTCCTTCGTACAATTCAGGTACTACAGGATATAGGATTTGTGATAAATCTTCCAAAATTCCATCTAGTTCCTACTCAAACACTGGAATTCATAGGGGCTGTTCTAGATACTCGACAGTCAAGGGCATTTCTAGTCCAGGACCTTTGTACTCACTTAGTACAGATAGCATCTCAAGTAAGGTTCAAAAACAATCTCACAGCCAGAGAGTTGCTACAACTATTAGGCCATATGGCCTCTGTGGTTCTTGTAGTGCCATAAGCTCGTTTGCACATGTGGACAACTGAATAGACTGTTGCCTCCGAGTCCCAGTGGAAACAGGCCTCTGGGACCTCACAGACATTCTGATGAGCTACCTCCACATCAATGCATCTGGACAATAGATGCCTCCAAACTGGGTTGGGGGCCCACTTGGACGCTCTCTCCACCCAGGGCCTCTGGACAGAGCAGGAGTCACAGCTCCAGATAAATTTGCTAGAGCTTCATGCATTCTTCAATGCCCTCAAAGTGTTCCAACAACAGCTTCAGGGCCACAGAGTTCTGGTCCAGACGGACAATCAGGTAGCTATGTTCTACGTGAACAAACAGGGAGGAACAGGCTCTTGGGCCCTCTGCAAGGAGGCTCTTCATCTTTGGTCCTTTGCAATTGATTACCAGATGCATCTCCAAGTAGTATATCTGCCAGGACACGAAAATGTCTTAGCAGACAGGTTGAGTCGGATCCTCCTGCTGCACGAGTGACCTCTCCATCAGGAGACAATCTCCTACATCATTCAGACCCGGGGAACTCTACAGATAAATCTTTTTGCCACTCCACAGAATGCCAAACTACCTCATCTTTGCACCAGAACCCTCATGCCCAGTCATCAGCAGGTCAATGCTTTCCACCTTCACTGAGATCAGGATTTCATGTATGCCTTTCCTCCCATACCCCTGATTCCCAAAATGCTTTTCAAGCTTCAAGCGGACTATGATCCTCATAGCACCATGCTGGCCACGTCAGCCATGGTTTCCTCTCCTGCTATATCTGTCACAGACTTGCCCTCTCAGTTTCGGATCAACTCCTGACCTTCTCTCACAGGAGGAGGGGACACTGCTGCATCCCATCCCACAGTCTCTCATGGCTTGGCTGCTGAAAGCGTAGTCTTGCAAGGTCTCAAGGACATCCTATTAGCTTCCAGAAAACCATCTACTAGCCATTCCTATGACTTTTAAGTGGCATAGGGTACTCCACTTGGTATACCCAAAGGGATCTTAACCCCTTCTTAGCTCTGGTGGAGGCTCTCCTTCAGTATCTCCTCCATCTTTCATCCTCTGGTCTCAAGACAAGTTTGGTGAGGGTTCACCTCAGTACAATTGCTTCTCATCATCCTTGAATGGGCAGCCTATTTCTTTACAACCGCTTGTAACACGTTTCATGAGAGGGCTATTATTAACTAAGCCCCCCATCAGGCCACCACCAGTGGCATGGGATCTTAATATGTTAGGTCAGTTCCTTAAGCTGCCCTTTGAACCTTTAGCCACAACCTCGCTAAAGTTTCTCTCTTGTAAGGTCATCTTCCTTGTAGCACTCACTTCAGCTGGAGACACCAGTGAGCTCCAAGCCTTGAGGGCTGACCTGCCTTTTACACGTTTCCACCATGACAAGGTGGTCCTTAGCACTCATCCTCATTTCATGCCCAAAGTGGTGTCTGCTTTCCATTTTAATTAGTTAGTCTACCCGCCTGTCTTCTTCCCTAGACCTCAATCCTCTAGGGGAGAGGCAATCCTCCATATTCTTGACTGCAAGCGTGCCTTGGCATTCTATCTCCAAAGGACAGCTGAGCACTGTAAGAACTCTCAGTTATTCATTTGTCCCAATCACTTGGGGTTGCCACTATCCAAATGTACTCCATCTAAATGGATAGCAGATTGCATCTCATTTGCTTATGCTGAAGCAGGACTATCCCTTGAAGGTCATGTCACTGCCCATAATGTTCATGCCATGGCTGCCTCCACATCAAACCTACGCTCTGTAACCATTGACGAAATCTGCAAAGCAGCAACCCGGTCTTCGGCGCATACTTTTGCTGCACATTACTGTTTGGACAAGGACTCCCGCCAGGATACCATATTTGGTCAGGCTGTACACCAACACCTCTTTCATACTAAGATCAATTCCTACCTTCCATCCCAGAATTATCGATGCCAGAGGTCCATTAAAGATCCATGCCCTCTTGAGGCCTGCTCTAAGGCAAATCTACAGATTCTGAGGACTTTCCTCTGTCATCTGGGAGCTAGGGAGTCCCATATGTGAAGACTACATTCCTGCTTGTTCCTGGAGATAGCTTAGTTACTCACCTGTAACAGGTGATCTCCGGGAACAGCAGGAATTTAGTCTTCAAAACCCACCCTCCTCCCCTAGTTTCTCTATTTTCTCCTTTTATCTCAGCTACAAACTCAGTTGAGGAGGGAGAGTCACAAAGGTGGGAAGGCAACAATGCTGGGATACTCCCAAAAGCTTTCCTATTGGACGCTGGGGGCGTTCCTGCGCGGGTTCCGTCATTATTGACGTCACCCATATATGAAGATTAAATTTCTGCTGTTCCGGAGATCACCTGTTACAGGTGAGTAACTACGCTTTCCTGAATCTTCGCTGTGGTTGCCAAGGTTTTGGGAAATACTGCTCTCTGATAGGCCGATCTTCCCACTACTTGTTTTGCTATAGGATGAGGGGTGAAGATTCTGAAGCAGCACTTTTCCCCCTAATTATGCTTAGGCTTTGAAGGCAGAACTTGAATCAGCTTGAACTATCTTTAAAGCGCCTACAAGCGAGCGACCTACCTACTAACCAACCAACCAACCAAGTACTGCGATGTCATCCAAATCAGTGGCTATTGGTATTGACCTGGGCATCACCTATTTCTGTGTGGGAATGTTCCAGCATGGCAAGGTGGAGATCATCGCTAATGACTAGGGCAACAGGACTACCCCCAGCTACGTGGCCTTCGTGGACACCAAGAGGCTGCTTGGAGATGCTGCCAAGAACCAGGTGGTCATAAACCCCCAGAATACCATCTTTGATGTCATGGAGCTGATTGGCAGGAACTTCCAAGACACCATGGTGCAGTCTGACATGAAGCATTGGCCCTTCCGGGTAGTGAGTGATGGGGGCAAGCCCAAGGTGCAAGTGGAGTACAAAAGAGAGAAGAAGAACTTCTATCCAGAAGAGATTTCTTCTGTGATGCTTACCAAGATCAATGAGATTGCAGAGGCTTACCTGGGCCACTAGATCCCCAATGCTTTCATCACAGTATGAGCTTATTTCAATGACTCCCAGCGCCAGGCCACCAAAGATGCTGGAGTGATAGCTGGACTGAATGTATTGAAAATTATCAATGAGCCCACTGCAGCCACTATTGCCTACGGCTTAGACAAGAGTGGTCGAGGAGAGCGCATTAACCTCATCTTTGACTTCGGTGGGGGTACCTTTTGATCTTATCATTTTAACCATTAATGATGGGATCTTTAAAGTGAAAGCCACAGTTGGAGATACTCACTTGGGTGGAGAGGACTTCGATAACCACATGGTCAATCACTTCATGAAGGAATTCAAGAGAGAACACAAGAAAGACCTTAGCCTAAACAAGAGGGTAATCAAGAGGCTGAAGACAGCCTGTGAGAGAGCTAAGAAAACCCTGTCATCTAGCACCCAGGCCAGCATTGAGATTGACTCTCTATATCAGTGGTTCTCAACCTTTTTTGTACCGCAACCCCTTTTACCATTGGTCAACTTGTGATGACCCCCAATGATAAAATCAAATGCGTCTCTCTTCCTTTACCGTTAACGCATTGTTGCTGTAATCATTGTTGAATTATTCATATATTATAGGCCTTTGCAATATGTATTTATTTATTTAAACCACAATAATTAATCACAATTACAAGTAACAATATTTGATTTCGAAATTATGATTTTGTAGTCAACAGTTTTAGTATGCTTTATTCAAAAAGACTGACGAAGGGCAAAAATGTTAGCGTTGTCAAACCTAAAAAGTAGGCCTATGCTATCAGTGCGAAGGTTGTGCTTGCTTCCTTCTCGCTAGATGTGAAATTCTCGGCTCAGTCTTTGCGAGAGCACAACGAAGATCATCTTCTGCAGCAAGTCTATTTCGGTATTTACTCTTGATAAGCAACAAGCTTGAGAAGCCGGTTTCACATAGATATGTTGTTGGAAATGGAAGAAGTAGACGCAACACAATCTCAGACAGTCCAAGATACGATTGAAAATAATTGATCCAGAATTTAATTACTGACATTGAAGAAAAATCATTTTTCGCTGCATCGCTGGTAATGAGTTCAATGAACTTGTCTTGTGCAGTCTCAGGAATATCCTCAACTTTAACTGTGAATGGACTTCTGGCAAGTGCAAATGGTGTGCCAGGTAAATTTGGAAAATACGCTGAAATTTCTTCTTCCAGCATTTCTAAGTGCTGTTTGACAGAAATTATAATTCCATTTCTCGTGTCAAGTTCAATCTCGTTTTCTTCAAAGAAAGCGGATAAGTTGAGCAACTTCTACGTTCTATTTTCAGCTGACATTTTCTGCCAAAGCCGAAGTTTCATTTGAAACACTTGGATCTTTTCGGACAAATCTAGGCACGTTGCGTTTGGTCCTTGCAGTGATAAATTTAATTCGTTCAATATTGCAAATATGTCAGCCAAGTAAGCAATTTTCAGCAGCTGCTTTTTGTCACTGAAAAGTGCTTCAAATTGTGTTTTTGCTTAAACTTTTTTAGTTCATCGCAAAGATTAAACATGCACTTTAAAACCTTTCCTTTTGATAACCATCTCACCTCAGTGTGCAGTAAAAGAACATTATTGGATTCATCCAAATCATTACAAAGTTTCGTAAACAGTCGACTGTTTAAAGCACTCACTTTTACGAAATTAACGGTGCTTACTATATTTATCATAACTTCTTGCAGCTCTTGTGGCAGCGTCTTCATTGCTAAACTTGTCTATGAATCATACAGTGAGTTCCGATGGCTTTTGGCAACTCATTGAACACCAAACGTTGAAATCCCAACCGACATCCTAGCATAGCTGGAGCTCCGTCTGTGCAAACACCACAAACCTTGTCGATGGGGATATCGTGTTTTTGCAGGAATGAACAAAATATTTCAAATACATGATGAGCAGTTGTTGTCGTTTCAAGCGGCTTGCAAAAAAGGAACTCATCTTTAAACTCGCCATCATTTAATATATCTCACGTAAACCAGTAACTGAGAATAGTTTGAAACATCTGTGGATTCATCAATCTGGATGCTAAATAGTCCAAGTGGAGCGGATTTCATGTCCTGGATTACTTGGTCAGGGATATCAGCAGACATATCTTCTATTCGTCTACCGACGGTGTCATTAGACAAGGAAATTGGACTCAATTTCGGTACAGATTCATCTCCAAGCATGACTCGAACAATATCTTTTGTTGCTGGTAACAGCAATTCCTCGGCAATGGTGTGAGCTTTCTTGGCTTTGGCGATTCTGAGAGCCACCATATATGAAGCTTCAACAGCAGCTATGTTTTGCTGGTGGAACTTTCCGCCAGTATCGAGTCTGCTTTTCTTGATTCCATCAGCTTTGTTCTTAAAATACCAAATATCCTTGCCTACAAAGGTGGGATTCTTACTGTCAAAATGCCATTTCAGTTTGTTTGGCTTCATGGATTCCGCTGATAGAACTTCGTTACAAATAACGCATTGTGGTTTCTCAATCCCTGCTGAAAATATGGAGGTGAAACCATACCTTAAAATGTCATAACAATATTTTCTTTTCTTGGTATTCTTCTCTCTGTCATTCATTTTCAGTGGAGTCGCAGGTGTTATATAATATTACACACAAGGCGAAGGCAAATGAGGTCACAGGTGATAACTTTTATTTTAAAAAATCCCCTACGCGTTTTGGCTGAAAGCCTTCATCGGGGGGTACACATCTAAAAATAACAGTACAATCTGTTAATAACATAACTTGTATATAGAACAAATAAATACATAAATAGGAGATTATACATAAAAAATTGAAACAATGGTTAAAAACAAAATGTAGTATACAATGACGAACAGATGTATAAAAAAATATAAATATATGTTAAAAAAATATATAATATGAAATACATAATGTAAGAAGCAATCAAATAAATAACTAAAAGTTGGAGCTATTAGATGAATCTCTATTATTCTGAATTACTTCTATTCAAAACTGGATTCCTCTTCAAAAGAGGCTCCGCAGGCAGAACAATAAACCCCTCCAATAAAGTGCATTAAATCCCAAAGAGAGCAGTGCTGGAGTTAGCTGCAGGTTTAGGGAGCAGATCAGTAACCGATGGTAGGCAAAAAAAACCCCTATGAAGACAGCAACCGGAGGCAAGCTAGCAGCTGTAACCACGAGCGGCAAGAAGGAGAAGCGAGAGTGGAGTGCCGGCAGATGACTCTGTGGGCAAGCTCAAAAACGGAAAGGGGACATAAAAGAATGGTTTTCCACTTTGCAGCAGAACTTAAAAATGATCAGATTAAGCTGGGGCAGCGCTTGAACAATGACCCTGCAGACTCCCCCTTTTTTCTCTGGCTGCCGCGGCTGTGCGAGTGATCTTCAGTTTAAATAAACGCCAAGCGGGTGCAAAGCCTTCCCGCCTCTGAGGAGCCCATGCAGATGTGTCCCGCCCCTAAAGGAAGTTAATATAACTTCCTTTAGGGATGAGACGCATCTGCACAGGCTCCTTCACAGAGATGGAAGGCTCTGCACCGGCTTGGCTTTTATTGAAACTGAAGATCACTCACAGAGTCGCTGCCAGAGCCAGAGAAAAGAGGGTAAATCTGCCATTGCCGAGAAGCGGATGCAACAGGTGCTTTAAATTTTTTTTTTTTTTAATTTTTGAAGGTGGAGTGAGGCGGCATATCCCGGGATTTGTCAGGCGACCCCTGGTAAATCCTGAGGCGACCCCCATGGGGGTCGCGACCCCCAGGTTGAGAACCGCTGCTCTGTATGAAGGCATTGCTTTGAGGAGCTGTGTGCTGACCTCTTCAGAGGAACCCTGGAGCCAGTGGATAAAGCCCTGAGAGATGCTAAAATGGAAAAAGCTCAGGTCCATAATATTGTGCTGGTTGGTGTCTCAACCAGAATCCCCAAAATCCAGAAACTACTACAAGATTTCTTTAACAGCCATGAGCTTAACAAGAGCATTAACCCAAATGAGGTCATAGCCTATGGTGCAGCTGTGCAAGGGGCCATTCTGATGGGGGACAAGTCTGAAAACATGGAAGATCTGCTTCTCCTGGACGTGACTACATTGTTCCTGGGTTTGGAGACAGCAGGAGCAGTGATGATTGCCCTCATTTAATTTAATTCCACCATTCCAACCAAGCAAATTCAAATCTTCATTACCTATTCAGATAACCAGCCTGGTGTCCTGATCCAGGTATATGAAGGTGAAAAAGCCATGAGGACAACAATCTGTTGGACAAATTTGAGTTGTCTGGCATGCCACCTGCACCTCGTGGTGTGCAACATATCACAGCCACCTTTGACATTGATGCAAATGGTATCCTGAATAGGTCTGTGCTGTAGACAAGAGCACAGGCTAACGGAATAAGATCACCAATGACAAGGGCTGGCTGAGCAAAATGGAGATTGAGAAGATGGTGCAGGATGCAGAGAAGTACAGAGCTGATGATGAAGCCCAGTGGGAAAATATATATGCCAAGAACTCCATGGAGTCCTATGTTCTCAAAATGAAGAGCACAGTGGAGGAAGAGAACCTGAAGGGCAACATCAGTGAGAGAGAAGAGGAGCGAGATGGGGGCTTTCCAGTCTTTTGCATTGAGTGTCACATGTATGATTTTCTCCCAGTTGGTGAGTGGTCTTACATGTACACTGGGTGCAAGGAGCTCTTTGCTGTCTGGGAAAGAGTCCAATCTCTGGAGGCTAGAATAGAAGACTTGGAGGTCATAAGGAAAACAGAGAGGTATATAGATGAGACCTACAGGGACATAGTACTGATGTCGCACCTCCAGTCTGGCAGCCTCCCCTGTTGCCATGGAAGAGAGAGATCACTTGACAGGAGAGCATCACCCTGATGTGGCAGGAAGTGATCCTGTAGCTGGACCTGTCCTCCCAGGTGATGTAAATACCCTCTCACACCGAGGAGGTTTCTCCAGGGCCATATGCCTATGAGGGAAGGATTAGTGCAGCTGTTAGTGTTGGTGATTTGATCATTAGGCATGTAGCTAGCTGGGTGGCTGGTGGACGTGAGGATCGCCTGGTAACATGCCTGCCTGGTGTGAAGATAGTGGACCTCATGTGCCACCCAGACAAGGTTTTAAATAGCGCTGGGGAGGAGTCTGCTGACTTGGTACATGTTGGTACCAATGGCATAGGAAAAGTGTGGTAGGGAGGTTTCTGGAGACCAAATTTAGGTTTTTATGTACTCGTAGATAGTTGAAATCCAGAACTTCCCTCGTAGATAGTTGAAATCCAGAACTTCCAGGGTAGCATTCTGACAAATGCTTTGCGTTCCATGTGCAGGATCCAAAAGGCAGACAGAGCTCCAGAGTCTCAATGCACGGATGAGATAATGGTGCAAAGAAGAGTGTTTTGGATTTGTTAGGAACTGGCAACATTCTGGGGAAAGGAGAAGCTTTTCTGAAAGGATGGGCTCCACCTTATCTGGAATGCAATCAGACTGCTAGCATTAATCTTTAAAAAGAAGAGAGAGCAGCTTTTAAGCTAGATAACAGGGGAAAACCTACAGTTGCCCATGGTTCAGAATAATGTATTCATGAAGAATACTAGCAAAAGAGTGAAGTTAGGGCATATCAACAAAGAGAGTCTAATAAAGACAAAAGTAACCCAAAGGCCCTTAAGTACAGAGCAAAGCTTAAAGATTCCAAATTATCCCTCCCTACCGATTAAACAGATTAATATGAATAAAATACGACCTCTAAAATGCTTGTATGCAAATAGTAGAAGTCTTAAAAAATAAGATGGGAGAGTTAGAATATATAGCACTAAAAAAGAGGTTAGAGGTTAAATGACCAGTGAGCCAGTACTGGGAAAAATGATAGAAACCATTATAAAAGAACAAAATTACTGAACATGTAGATAGTCATGGCTTAATGGGAGACAGCCAAGATGGCTTTAGCCAAGGAAGGTCTTGTCTTACTAATCTGTTATGTTTTTTTTGAAGGTGTGAATAAACAGGTAGACAAAGGTGAGTCGGTTGATAGCCTTTGACAAGGTCCCTCATGAGAGACTCTTGGCAAAACTGAAAAATCGTGTAGGAGGCAGTGTGCTACTGTGGATCAGGAACTAGTTAAAAGATAGAAAGCAGAAGGTAGGGTTAAATGGCCAATTTTCCCAATGGAGAAAGGTAACTAGTGGAGTACCTCAGGGATCTGTGCTGGGTCCTCTACTTTTTTTTTAAATTTTATATTTATAAATTTTTACAAAATATCAAGCAAAACTGCTTGTACAGCAAAAATACAAACTTGCACAAAAGAGAATACAAGAAACAAAATAGGAAACAAATTAACAAGAGTATCAGTAGTCCTCAGTAATGAAGGGGAACAACAAAAATAAAGGATACTGAGGGCAGGAGACCCCCCAGTACTCACAAGGTAACCATACTACCCACAAAAAGAGGATGGCAGAGGCTCAAGAACATCTTACAAACAGATGAGGAACCACTCAGGAAGGAGAAGATATAACAATATGAGCGCTAATGAAGGAAGACATCGTCAGGCTTGAAGAAAACATACCTTCGTAATTGGAAAACGACGATACATTTACAAGGAAATCTCAATACAAAGATGCCCCCATCTGAATCACCCCAGGACGCAAAAGTAAAAAAGCTTTACGTCTCTTCTGAGTTTCTCTGGAACATCAGGGAAAAGCGATATTTTTTTACCCATAAACAACTTTAGCTCTCTTTTTATAGTATAACTTGAGAATCCACTCTCTATCTGATGACAAAGCAAATGATATTAACATAGTGGAGACAGGCAGTTCATCTTCCTTAGGTGATTGTAAAAGAGCTGAGGCATTAAGAAAATCCATTTCTAAAGTCCCAACTGCCATCTTCCCGTCTTTCCTGCCCACTGGCAAAAAGAAGGCTTTCAAAATAGGAGGAAACAAGTCAGGTGGAACCAAAAGAGACTCCTGAAGATATTTCTTGAACAAATCCAGAGGAGGTACCGCAGGAACCATCGGACAATTCAATAAACGTATATTGGTAGATCTGGTAGCATTCTCCAATGCCTCTAGCTTCGCTCTTAAGGCATATTATCTTTAACCAAGGATAAGGATAAGTCAGAAACTTGAATAAGCTTTTGCTCAGAAACATCCATTTTCCCCTTTATCTCCACAATCTCAGTAACATGGTTAGAGACCATTTCCTCAAACTTAGATATCCTAGAAGTGGAAAAAGACAACTGCTGAGCTAGTACCTGTGAAAGTTGTGTTATTGCCTCCCATATGCTGTCCAAAGTCACTAAGGCAGGATGCGATAGTGTAAAGACAAAGGAGGATTCAGGTGTGACAACCTCATAGAAAATCTTCCCTCCACTGGCACCACTCAAACCACGAGCGGAATCAGCTACCTCTGTAATTTTCACTGAGTCTGCAGCCACGCTTCCAGTCGGCTGCCCACCGGAGGTCTCCACAAGCAAACCCTGCTCCAGACTCACAGCCCCGACCTCAACAGGTGGGGTTGCAGTTCCGCTTGCCGGAGAGGTCACCAGAAGACCCAGAAGAACAGGAGGAGCACGCTCATTGGGGGAGAGAGAGACATCAAAGGCGGAAGACGCTGCAAGCTCCTCAGCCGGCGCGACCAAGTTTGCTCGGATCTCCCCAACTTGGTTCTCGGTGAGCCGTACAAACCGGTCCATGGGCCCCACATTGGCAGGCACAGGCTCCGCGGGGAAAGCTCGCGGCTAGGAACCACCACCCAGGAAAAAGATTTAGGCGTCATCATGAATAACATATTGAAACCCTCTGCCCAGTGTGCAGTGGTGGCCAAGAAAGCAAATAGAACGCTAGGAATCATAAGGCAGGGAATGGAGAATAAAACAAAGGATATTATAATGCTTCCGTATCGTTCCATGGTGAGACCGCATCTTTAATATTGTGTGCAATTCTGGTCGCCGTATCTTAAAAAGGATATAGCGTTATTAGAAAAGGTACAGAGAAGAGCCACCAGAATAGTAAAGGGAATGGAAGGATACTCCTATGAAGAGAGGCTAAAAAGGTTAGGGCCCTTCAACATGGAAAAGAGATGGCTGAGGAGACATATGATAGAGGTCTATAAATTAATGAATGGAGTGGAATGGGTAAACATAGATCGATGGTTTACACCATCAAAATATAGGAAGATTAGGGTACATGCAATGAATCGACAGTGTAACCTATTTTATAAGAGAAAATATTTTTTCAGTCAAACTCTGGAATTCGTTACTGGAGGATGTAATAAAAGCTGTTAGTGTAGCTTGGTTTAAAAAAGGTTTTGAAAAGTTCCTGGAGGAAATGTCCATAAACCATTATTAAAGGGGACCCAGAATATCCTCTGCTTGCCCCAATACAAGCATTGTGGAACCTGTGTCTTGTGACCTAGATTGGCCACTGTTGGAAACAGGATACTGGGCTTGATGGACCCAGTATGGCATATCTTATGTTCTTAGATATGATTGGCATCTCAGAGAACTGGTGAAAGGAGGACAACCAGCAGGACACTGTGATAACTGGGTACAAATTATATTGCAATGATAAGAGTAGATCAAATTGGTGGAGGGGTTGCGCTCTTATGTTACAGAAGGCATTGAGTCACACAGGATTAAAGTTTTGCAGGAAACAAAATACACTGTAGAATCTCGATGGATTGAAATGCCACATAAAAAGGGGAAGGCGATGGTAGTTGGGGTGTACTATCGGCTTCCTGTCCAGAATGAACAAATGTTTGATGAAATACTCAAAGAAATCAGGGAAAGTAACAAAAGTTACAATACAATAATAATAATAGGTGATTTCAATTACCCCGATATCGACTGGGTCAGTGTTATGGCAGGACATGATTTATTTATTTATTTAACAAGTTTTTTATTCCGCCTTTTCCTTCAATCAAAGCGGTTACAAGAAATACAAAGGTTAAAAAGTAGGGGAAACACACTGTATAGACAAAACATCAAAGCAGTAAGGTAGGATAAATAACACGGGTTAACTAATATAGAGAATCATTTTATATAACAGCTACAAAAGATGTAATCTAGTTAATTGTTTGATCCATAGTGTTCAAAGAAGAGTACGGTCTTTAATTGTTTACGAAAGTCCTTTAAATCGTCAATTGATCGTAAGTCAGGAGGGAGAGAGTTCCATATTAAAGGGGCAGCTAATGAAATTGCTCTTTGTGTGGTACAATTACAAGATTTTGCATAGTTTCTTGGGGTGCTGAGGGTATTTGGATTGCCTCCTTGGTCTGTTGCTGGTATTTGGTAGTAAGTGGGCATGGAGGCTGATTGCAGATATCTTGTGTCTCATTTTAAAAATATTTATGATTAACTTTATATTTGATGCGGTGGGTTATTGGGAGCCAGTGGAGTTCTTTGAGGATGGGGGTAATGTGGTCATGATTTGCGGAGCCGTTGATTATTCTGGCTGCTGTATTCTGAGCCATTTGCAACGGTTTGAGAGAATGTTTTGATAGACCGTTGTAGATTGGGTTACAAAAATCTAGTATAGGAGTAATCAGCGCTTGGCAAACTGAGCGGAAGTGTTCATATGAGAGAAGAGGCTTGAGGCGTCTGATTATTTTCATTCTGTAATATGCGTTTTTAACCGTTTTTCTTATGTGAAACCGTAGGTTGAGTCCTTTATCTAGGGTTACTCTGAGGTATTTAACTTCGTCCTTAATTGGAATCGTTGTGTTGTTGCATGTAATGTATGGTGGGGGACAAAAGCCGGTGTTTCTGGTGACAATAAGTGCTTCAGTCTTGTTAAAGTTTATTGCAAGGTTGTTGTTCGTTAGCCATGTGGACATGCTGGTAAGGCAGTTCGTAATTCTGTTGTAGTCAGGGCTGTTAATATCGATTGGAGTGTAAATCATGATGTCATCCGCATAAATTGTATAATCTACTTGATGATTTACCATGATGTGACATATCGGTTGTATAAATAAGTTAAATAGCAGTGAGGAGAGTGCAGATCCTTGCGGTACACCTTGTTTGATCATCGTGGGATGTGACGTGTTGGTTCCTATTTTAACCTGGAACTGCCTGTCAGTTAGGTATGACTTGAACCAGTTTAGGACGGTGCCAGTTAATCCAATGCTCTGTAATCTGGTTAAGAGGATTCTGTGGTCCACTGTATCGAAGGCTGCTGAAATATCTATGAAGATCATTAGAGTTCCTCGATTGTAATTGTCTATGGTCTGGATGATGTCATTAAATAGATAAAGCAGCAGTGTTTCAACTCCATGGTTGGGGCGGAATCCATGTTGATGTAAATCAAGTGGAGCATGCTCATCAATGTGGTCCTGGAGTTGTAGTTGTACTGCCTTTTCTATGATTTTGGCTAGGAGTGGTATGCTGGAGATTGGCCTCTATGCTGCTGGATTGCTCTTTTCTAGGTTGGTTTTCTTGGGGATAGGCCTTATTGTGGCTAGTTTTAGCTGTTTTGGCATGATTCCTTGAGTTAGGGAGTTGGTTACGAGGTGGTGAATATAACTGAGGAAGTTTTGCTTGGTTGCTTTGATCCAAGGGACAGGGCAAGGATCCGTGGGTGCAGTGCTTGTATTGAGTGCTGCGATAATGTCTGATAATTGCATAGTTGAAGGAGTGTGGAACTTGTCCCAAGTTGTAACAGGTAAGATATGGCTGCTGGTTACTGAGTGCTTTAGTGGCGGAGTTTGGCCTATTTTCTCTTGAAGATAATCTGCATATGTTTGTGGGTTGATCCGTATATCTTTATCAGAGCTTGGTTCATTGGTTAGATTTTTTACTATTTCAAAAAGTTCCCTAGGTTTGTTATAGGCTTTCTGGATAGTGTTTGTGTGGTGTTCTCTTTTTGTTTTATTGATAAGATCATTGTAATTCTTTTGCTGTGTTAAGTATAAGTTCTGTGAGGTCTGAGATTTGAATCGTCTCCAGTGGCGTTCAAGTTTCCTTAACTCCCTCTTAGCGTTGCGTATGCTTTTGGAGTACCATGATGCGTGATGTCTCTTGTTGATCGCCTTTGAGCCTGTTTTAGTTTTGGCTGCTGTGCTGATGGTGTTATACCAATTGTCCACTTGTTCATTCAGATCGAGATCGTCTGTGTTAAGGTGAGGTAGTGTGTCTTGTAGGAATTGTTCTTTATTGAATGCTTTAAACCTTCTTGGACCAAACGGAGCGGTTTTTGTCTTATCAAGCTTGTCTATTTTGTTAGTGAAAACCACTTTGATTCTATGGTGGTCTGACCAAGGAACCGGTGGTCTGACCAAGGAACCGGTGTGACTACGGGTAAAGAGATGTTGCCCTTGTCTATAATGTGGTTTGGGGCAAAGATGAGATCAGGCATGGATCTGTATCTGTGCGTAGAAGTGTTTATTACTTGGGTGTATAGTAAAGAGTCCATTGCTTGCAGGAAGGTTTCCTTGTCTATATTGTTGGAGGAGTTGAGGTTAAAGTCACCTAGAAGAATTAAGGGTTTATGGTTCGTATTGAATGCACAGACGGTTTCTAGAATGGTGGTTAGTTCTTCTGCTGGGGCGTGGGGGGCTCTGTAGATAAGGCAGATGGCTAAATGTTTGTTTCCCACTGTAATAGAGCTGCATTGGTCAGAGCTGTTAGAAGTGATAGTTTGTAGCTGTAGAGAGTCTTTTGCGATGATAAGAACTCCACCTCCTCTTTTCTGAGTGCGCGGGTTGTTAAAGGTGGAGTACGTGGGGGGGACCAGTTGGTTGAGGAGGACGTTGTCAGTGGGAGTTAGCCAAGATTCTGTGATGCATAAGATATCTGGGTGTTGGTAGTTGATATGGTCTCTGATTGTGTGAATTTTGTTTCTTATTGATCTTGTGTTCATGAGTTCTATGGAGGTTGTATTTGGAGAGTAAGGCTTCTTGAGGTGTGTCAATGAATTTGTATGATTGAGGTGTTTAAAATCATTGAGACTATAACTGGATATTATTTGTGAGCTCAGTGAGGAGTTTAGAAGCATATAGTTAGATAAAGTTTCTAGATGAAATAAATGACTGAGCTATTTCATAAATGGAGGAAGGACAGCAAGGAAATCCACAATCCTGCCTTTTAACTTTCAAATGGGAGACTATGCTAAAATAAGGAAAATAGTTAAGGAAAAATAAAAGGTGCAACAGTAAAGGTTACAGATTTACATCAAGCATGAGTGTTTAAAAATACTGTCTTGGAAGCCCAAACCAGCTGTATTCCACGCTTTAAGAAAAGTGAAAGGAAGTCCAAAAAACTGCCAGCATGGTTTAAAGGTGAGATCAGAGAGGCTGTTGTAGCCAAAAAAGCATCTTACAGGAAATGGAAAAAAGGAGCCAAATAACAAAAAACTGGAAACATAAGCACTGGCAAGTTAGATGCAAGGCACTGATAAGGCAGGCAAAGAGAGAATTTGAGAAGAAGCTTGCTGTGGAAGCAAAAACGCATAATAAAGACTTTTTCAAGTACATTTGTAGCAGAAAACCTGTGTCAGTTGGCCCATTAGATGATAGAGGGGTAAAAGGGGCTCTAAGAGGGGGCACGACCATAGCAGAAATACTGAATGAATTCTTTGCTTCAGTCTTTACTGAAGATGATGTAGAGAAGTTACCCATGACAGAAATGGTATTTAAAGGTGCTGCATCGGAAGAATTGAAAGAAATATCAATAAACCACTAAGATATATTATAACGTTTTGATAAACTAAAAAGCAGCAAATCACCTGGACCAGATAATATACATCCAAGGGTGTTGAAATATGAGATTAGAGACCTACTATTAGTAATCTGTGAACCATCATTAAAATCATCTGTAGTACCTGAAGATTAGTGAATGGCCAATATAACACCAATGTTTAAAAAGGGTTCCAGGGGTGATCTGGGAAACTACAGTCCGGGCAAAATGGTAGAAACCATTATAAAGATCAAAATTACTGAACATTTAGATAGTCATGGTTTATTGGGAGAAAGCCAACATGACTTTAGCCAAGGAAGGTCTTGTCTTACTAATTTGTTATATTTTTTTGAAGGTGTGAATAATCAGGTAGACAAAGGTGAGCCGGTCAATATATTGTATCTGGATTTTCAGAAAGCCTTTGACAAGGTCCCTCATGAGAGACTCTTGGCAAAATTAAAAAGTCATGGGATAGGAGGCAGTGTACTATTGTGGATCAGGAACTGGTTAAAAGATAGAAAGCAGAGGTTAGGACTAAACAGTCAGATTTTCCAATGGAGAAAGGTGAATAGTGGAGTACACCAGGGATCTGTGCTGGGTCCGATGCTTTTTAACATATTCGTAAATGACCCATAAATGTGTATAACGAGTGAGGTAGTCAAATTTGCAGACGACACAAAATTATTCAAAGTTGTTAAAACCAAAGAGGATTGTGAAAAATTGCAAGAGGACGTTGATAAATTGGAAGACTGGACCTTCAAATGGCAGATGAAATTTGATGTGGACAAGTGCAAAGTTATGCACCTAGGAAAGAATGGGTAAATGTAGATTGATTCTTTATGTCATCATAACATAGAAAGACTAGGGGACATGCAATGAATCTACAGTGTAACCCATTTGAGACTAATAAGAGAAAATATTTTTTCACAACGCGTAATCAAACTCTTGGAATTTGTTACCAGAGAATGTAGTAAAAGCTGTTAATGTAGCTGGGATTAAAAAAAGGTTTGGACAAGTTCTTGGAAGAAAGGATATTGCTGCTGCTCGATTAGCTACTGCGGCTTCCAGGCATGTGTGGCAAATGCGGATATTCAATGCTGGGGCTGCTTATGGGATCTGCCGCACTCATTTCAATTGGTAGAACTGGATCTACAAATACCTGCTTTTGAGATGTAAGTTCATAGTAACATAGTATATGACAGCAGATAAAGACCAACATAGTCCATCTAGTCTGCCCAGCAAGGTGGCAAGAATAGGTGTGCCTGCCGCTCTGTGCAGATCACCTCTCTCCATGCCTTTGTTTAGCATGTACCCACCACTCCGTGCAGGTCACCTCTACTTGTTGAGAGATCAGAGACAGTTAAGTTTAGTTTGATTTTATCCTGTTTCTATAAAGGGATCCATTGTGTCTGTCCCATGCCATAACCCCCCACCCCTACTTAGATTACACATGCCACATGTAGCCTCCTGCCCGACACACCCAAACTCTAGCCATGCACATGTTCCTACTCCTGATATCTAACTACACACATCATATCCCTCAGTTTCCACATAGTCCCCACTCTCTTACTAAAGGTCTGAAGGAAATCCCCCCTTTGTCCCCACTCCCTTGGGAGAAGTGATGTTATAGTGAGCCATCTTAATTTTTCCACCCACGACTGATTCAGTCCTAATTATGCCACTGTCCCTCCTTTTCTCACAAATGCATCCCTCTTCCTCACATATACGGCATTCCCCTCTTGCTAACACACATACGGTAGCATATGAGCAGAAGGCTGAGCTTCCTAGCTTTCCCCTAATCTGACCTTGAGTGGGTCCTGCCTGGCCCCAGACATAATCTCTATCTGCCTCTGGATTCGGAAGAGAATGGACCACCCATCCTCTACTGCTACCTGCACCGTTGTCTTGGCACTGTGCCACTCTCAAGGCAGCAGGAGGCAATGAGGTCTGCACAGGAAGAAACCGAACAGCTGCTTCACAGAACAAGTCATGTGCATCCCACTTGTTATTCTGTTTCTACATGCGGTGGTAGTGCCTGCGGTGGAAAAAGCATATGTCTAAGAAGTGCATCATCTGCTGCTGCAAGCACAGCTGCCATGCGTGCAAAGGGAATAACAAAGGGCGAGTCAAGGGACATTTGTGCAGGGCTCAAAATTTGAGTTGCACACAAGGCAAGAGAGAGGAACCGCCCTGTTGATGTATATCGCATTGCTGCAATTAACAGTGGCAGGTGGGCACATTGCAGTGGACCCCTTCTTTACTGGGTCCCATACACACACATTCTGTTGGGGGGGGGTGCTTTGGTGGTATGTGCAGAGGAACAGCAGAGAGCAGACTGCTGAAGGCTTTAGTTTTACCTATGGGCAGCTGAGCACCCTTTATGAAGGGGCTCGGGACAGCTGCTCCTTTTTCTCATAGGTAAGAGCGTCCCTGTCCTTAGGGATTTGGACCTTCTACTTACTTACTTATTTCTTTTATGCCGCTTTTCATGGTTATCAAAGCAGTTTACATTTAACTTGAACATTAAACATGGAGCAGTTGCATTATAACGATAATGCGATACATAATAACTATAATACAGTGAATCATGGTAATTATTTACATAAAAGGTTATAACTGTTACGAGTGTGATCAGTACAAAATAACTGTAGTAAATAGTATACTAGGTGAATAATAAGAGTTTATGTTGGCGATAATGGAGTAATGATGGATTGAGAGTGTTCATTGATATACTGCCAGTGGTGTGAGATGTAGCATGTGGACAGTGGATGGGTTGGTACTAGGTAGTTGGACCACAGTGTTCAATGAATTTGTGTCTTTTAGCTTTATCTTGAATTCTGAGATATCGGCTGTTGATCGTATTTCAGGCAGAAGAGCATTCCAGTGGGAGCATATATTTCGAAGGCTCTCCGGCAGGTCATTTGAAAGCTTCTTGTCTTGTACTTTGGTATACGAGGATGTTTTGGGGCAGATGTCTCCTTATTCTAATGTCTGGAACCTTCTGGATCAGTGGTTGCAGACTTTCGGCTGATTGATTGTAAATAACTTTCTCCAGGAACAAGCAGGAAGTCAGTCCTCACTTATGGGTGACGTTGGCACTGACGGAGCCGGCATGGAGCAATTCCTCAGCTTTCAAAGAAAGTCTTTGAGATTGCCATCATGCATGCGTGGTCCTCTTCCCGCCCAAGGGTGCCATCTTGTTCAGTCTCCCTTTTTCTGCAGAGCCCTTTGGACGCACGTCCTCGTCCCTCAGAAAAAGTGTTTCGTTTTCTGGCCTCTGGCCTGCTATTTTCTGGTTGCACCGGTCCTCTACCCGTCCTCCCCCTTGCTCCTATCCCTTTTGAGCAAAGGGGAAATTTTTACTAACATTTTTGCTGTTAGCGGGCTTCGCGCCCTTTTTTCCCCTAACCACTGGCCGCTTGTGTCTTCGACCTCGCGGGGACCCTTTTTGCCCCGATGGCCACTGGTTTAAAAAAATGCAGTAGAGGCTCCAAGAACATGTCACTTATGGATACTCATGACTGCTGTCTGCAGAGTCTCGGGGACGACCATGATCCAGAACTCTGTTTGCTTTGTCAGAAAATGTCCTCCAAAGCCCTCCTCAGTCGTAAGCAGAAGTCCGAGGACATTTTCCAAAAGACTGCCTCGGAATCCCCGTTGGCACTCTTGGTCGTTTCTCCACCGGTGGGATCCCCACCTCGGCTCCGCACTCAAGATGGCACTCCGACCAGGGGTCCCCTGAAGTGTAGCGGCGTAAGAAGAAGAAGAAGACCTCAAAGTCACTGTCGGGGGCTCCTGACAAGCGTGAGCGCTCCTGCGCTTGGTCACTTAGCCCCCTTTGGCGTTCCTGAGAGTCAGACAAGGAGCGGCCTCGTAAGATACCTTGAACAGATTCGGAGGCCCCTGGCAATGGCGCCAGGTCTCCTGAGGGCCATCCCAGCGAGGATCCCCTCTCCTCCTCAACGCCCGACCCGGTGACCCCGGTGTCGGCGTCGCAGGGCCCCACGCCCGCGTGGGATCCCGTATGCTGGCACTAGAACATAGCATTTCTGCGTTCATAGCTTCCCAGCAGGCGCTCTTATCCAGCTTCGCTGGCCCGCACCTAGAGACTGAGGTTCCCTCGAGAGGGACACCAAAATCCACCCTGGACACCCCTAAGAACCATGGGCCTCATGAGGGTCCTCGGCGTCGATCTCACTCGCCTTCCCGTTCCTCGGGGCAAGATCCTCCAGGGCCTCGGTTTCCGGGCGAGGCAACCATCCTGAATCGGATTCCTCCTCTGATTTTTCGGGCTGGGAGTCGGATGGGGATACCTCCCCTGAGACCCGTGCCCATCGGGACCTCCTGTCTGAGCCATCCCCGCCCACCTTTCAGCGGCATTTGCCACCCAAAGACACCTCCTTCTCGGTGTTCGTGGGGGTTATGGCATGGGCTCTTAACCTGGCTACCCAGGCTGAGGAGGAACCTCAAGCAGAAGAGCTCGATTATCTTGCAGTACGAGTCCTCACCTCGGGAATCTCTTACTGTCCCGGTTCCTCCCATTTTCTCCAGGCTGCTACTCTGCATGTGGGAGACCTCTGCATCGGTCCCCATCGTGAGCAAGCGCCTAGACACGATGTACAGGGTCCAGCGCGGCCTAGGTCCAGGAAAACCCAACTCCCCCCACACCTCCATGGTGGTGGAATCGGCTATGAGCAAACAAAAGCTCTCATGCCGTAATTCAGGCATACCAATTGTAGACGCGCATATTTTTGTGTGACCTAGCCAAGGAGCTCGGGGGCTTTTCCGCGGGCTTCGCAGGCGAACCCCTCAACAGGTTCCGGACCCTTCTGAAATCCATCGCGGAGTGCTCAAAATACCTCTTCCATGCCGCCTACAACGGATTTGAGTCCTCAGTATGAGTGGCAGCCGCTGGCATTGGGGCCCGGCACCAGGCATGGCTCCAATCCTTGGACTTGGAGCAATGGGTCCAGGAAAAGCTCCTAGACGTACCCTGCCTTGGTGAGAAGCTCTTCAGTAAACTGATGGAGGATAAAGCCGCCGAGAGTTTATCAGCACACGCCTCGACACTCAGCGGGCGACCGCCTTTCTACCAACAGACCGTGTGGCTCACCTTCGAGCCCTTGCTACCCAGGTCCAGAGCAACACTCAGGTCATGGTGTGGATTATGCTGCGCCTCCTGGGTCACATGGCCTCCACTGTCCATGTGGTTCCACATGCAGATGCAGACGGCCCAGTGGTGCCTCAGCACTCAGTGGAGCCCGGCCTCCGGTCACCTCAGGGACCCCGTTCGGGTCTCCCACAACTTTTGCAGATCTTAGACCGGTGGCAGAACCCCTGCAACCTTCTCCAGGAGCTACCCTTCCAGACACCGCAGCACGACCTCATGCTGACAACGGATGCTTCCCTGATGGAGTGGGAGCCCACTGCGGTGCACTGTGCACGCAGGGGCACTGGTCACCCGAAGAGGCTCAACAGCAAATAAATTTGCTCGAGCTTCAGGAGATCCGGTGGGTCCTGAGGGCCTTCGAGGACCATCTCAAAGGAAAGTCTGTGCTCGTGCAGACTGACAATTGAGTGGCAATGTTCTTCATCAACAAGGAGGGGGGGCACAGGATCATGCCTCCTCTGCTGGAAAGCAGTCCTCTTCTGCTCCTTCGCCTTCCATCGGGGTATGTCCCTATGAGCGGTCTACCTCCCGGGCCACGAGAATGTCCTTACGGACAAACTCAGCAGGATCCTCCACCCTCACGAATGGCGGCTGGACCCGGAGATGGCTGGTTTTCTGTTCCTTCGGTGACTGGAGATCATAGCCAAGGGGATACCTCATCAACTTCTCCAACTCTCCACACTAAGCCTATGCTCCTACTAGCGCAACTGCTCCCAGCCATGACAGCAGAGAACCGGTCTCTCCACGCGGCAAAGGTCATAAGACCCATGCCATCTGCAGAGATCAGTACCAGATTTTACTCCAGGTACTTCTTGATCCCCAAGATGTTGGGGGACATCTGCCCCATCCTCGTCCTCCTCAACCTGAACAAGTTCATCCACAAGAAGTTCAGGATGTATTCTCTCTGCACCATTCTACCACTCATCCAGCCCAATGACTGGATGGCCTCACTGGACCTAGAAGACACATACACTCACATTTCCATCCACCGAGCTCACAGGAGATACCTACGTTTCTATATGCTTGGCACGCACTACCAGTACAGGGTAATGTATTGTTAGTGCGTGCCAATGTAACTGTCATGTTGTTAGATGTAAACCGCCTTGGATAAAGGTGGTATAGAAAAACTGTTAAATAAATAAAATAAATAAGGGTACTCCCCCTTTGGCCTCTCCTCAGCTCAGAGAATCTTCACAAAATGCGTTGCCGTTGTCGCGACCCATCTCTACAAGCTCAGCATCTGCATCTTCCCATACCTAGATGACTGGCTGCTCACTGGTCTCTTCAGCCACGAGGTCTGCACATCAGTCAATCAGACAACCACACTACTGTCATCACTCAGCTTCCTGGTAAACTTTCAGAAATCTCACCTGCAACCCATACAATGCCTGGAATTCTTCGGGTCTGACATTCAGACGACACAAGCCAAAACCCTCCTCCCAGCTTAATAGGTGGTCACCGTTATATCATTTATTTATTTATTTATTTATTTATTTAACAGTATTTCTAAACCGCCTTATCTTAATAATCAAGGTGGTATCACAGCAAGCAATCAGGTAAAGTGTGTGTGTTGTACATGCAGTGAGGATAAAACTTAGTTGTGTGAGGGATGTGTTGGGTGCTTGATTTGTTTGAGCTATATACAGGGTGGGCTATTTACAGTGGTGCTAGAATCATATTTTATATATATTCAGTTGTTTGGGAGGATTGGAGTGCTGTTATCCATTCTCTTAGGTTATGTGATGTGACCATAGTGCTCTATGAACAGCATGGTTTTCAGTTGTTTTCTGAAGTCTTTGAGGTCTGGAGTTGCCCTTAGATCGTCCGGTAGATTGTTCCATATTGTTGGAGCAGCCATGGAGAGAGCTCTGTCTGTTGTGTCCTTGCGTGTGTGCTTGTACTCATTTGGGGTGCTGACTCGGTTGCGTGTTTGACTTCTTCTGGGACGTGCGCTGGTTTCCGGTTGTATGAGCAGGTGGAGGCTGTTGGCTGATGTGTGTTCTTTTATCTTAAATAGGTTTATGATAGTCTTGTATCTGATGCGAGCAATGATTGGGAGCCAGTGTAAGTCCTTTAGTGTAGGTGTGATGTGCTCCTGCCTTGCGGCTCCGGATATGATTCGAGCTGCAGTGTTTTGTGCCAGCTGTAGTGGTTTGAGAGCTTGTTTTGGTAGTCCGAGGTATATCGGATTGCAGAAGTCCAGTATTGGGGTTATCAGTGCTTGACAGACTGTACGGAAGTGTTCTGGAGCGAGGAGTGGTTTCAGTCTCCTGATGATTCGCATCCTGTAATATGCTTTTTGGATTGTTTTGTCTATGTGTGGTTTGAGGTTGAGTTTACTGTCCAGAGTAACCCCAAGGTATCTCACCTCCGATCTTATCGGTATCGTGGTGCTTTGTATCTTTATGTTTGGTGGGTGTGTGAAGCTTTGGTTTCGAGTGATGATTAAAGCTTCAGTCTTGTTGTAGTTTATAGCTAGATTGTTGTTTTGGCACCACTTCGCCATTTGGGTAAGGCAGTCTGCTATCTTAGAGAAGTCCGGGTTTTCGATTGATATCGGGGAGTATACCATTATATCGTCTGCGTATATTGTGTATTGGATGTTGTTCTCTTTCATAATGTTGCATATTGGTTGGATGTAGATGTTAAAAAGGAGTGCTGAGAGTGCGGATCCTTGTGGTACTCCTTGTTGGACGTTTATGGGCCGGGAGGTGTCCTGTCCCACCTTGACCTGTAGCTGTCTTTCTGTTAGGTACGAGAGGAACCATTTTAGAGTGGTACCGTGTATACCAGTGTTCTTCAGTCTCTCCAGGAGTATATTGTGATCAACTGTGTCGAACGCTGAGGAGATGTCGATGAAGATCATTATAATTCCATTCCTGATGTCGTCAATTATTCTTATGATGCTGTCGAAGAGGTAGATCAGGAGAGTTTCGACTCCATGGTTGGGACGAAATCCATGTTGGTTGTCGTCGAGAGTTCCGTGTTCGTCAATGTGTTCCTGAAGTTGTAGTTGAACCGTCTTTTCGATTATTTTTGCGAGGAAGGGTATGCTGGAGATTGGTCGGTATGCTGCTGGGTCCTTTTTGTCGAGAGAAGTTTTCTTTGTGATTGGTCTTACTGAGGCAAGCTTTAATTGCTGTGGCATGAGTCCTTGAGTGAGTGAGTTGTGTACCATTTTATGAATGTTTGGTATGAGGCTTGCTTTGGTGGCTTTGACCCATGACACTGGGCAAGGGTCTGTAGGAGCAGTGCTTGTGTTGATTGTGGAGATGATGTCTGATATCTGCTCTTTTGAGGGTGAGTGGAATGTGCCCCAGGTTTTGGGGTGGACGTTCGTTCTGTTGGTTCTACTGGGTGTTAAGCGCTCTGTGGAGTGAAATTTGTCTTTGATGTGGTCGGCGAATATCTGTGGATCCACTTGTATTTCTCTTTCTGCTGCTTGCTCTTTTGTCAGGGTTTTTACTATTTCGAAAAGTTCTCTGGGTTTGTTGATGGAAGAATTTATCAGGTTTGTGTGGAATTCTCTCTTTGATTGGTTGATGTGTTCATTGTATTGTTTTTGCTTTGTTAGGTAAAGATGTTGGTCGGAAGTAGTTTTGTTTTTTCTCCATCTCCGTTCAATTTTCCTGAGCTCCCTCTTTTCCTGTCGTATTTTTGCTGACTACCATGGTTTGTTTTGTCTCTTGTTGTGGTGTTGTTTCTTGGTCCTGTCAACGGATGGTTTGGCGGCGTTAGCTAGGACATTGTTCCAGTTGGAAACTTGTTCCTCCAGGTCCTCTGAGTCAATGTTCAAGTGTTGTATTGTGTCCTGGATGAATTCGTCCTTGTCAAAGGACTTGAATCGTCTTTGTGTGTGTGGGAAGTTCGCTCTTTCGCTTGTCCAGTCTTCTTGTGATTGCAGATTTGTCTCGATTAAGTAATGGTCAGACCATGGTACTGGGGTGATGGTGGGTGTAGAGATTAGGTCTCTTGAAGTTAGGTAGTTTGATGCGAAGATGAGGTCTGGGGATGATCCTAGTCTGTGTGTTGGTGCATTGACTATCTGTGTGAATTGAAGTGATGACATTGCCTGAAGGAAGGCCTCTGCATCTTTTGTATTGGCGGACTTGAGGTT
Source organism: Ichthyophis bannanicus (assembly GCA_033557465.1). Taxonomy (NCBI): domain Eukaryota; kingdom Metazoa; phylum Chordata; class Amphibia; order Gymnophiona; family Ichthyophiidae; genus Ichthyophis; species Ichthyophis bannanicus. Next base: position 68,976,987 of record CM066051.1, on the reverse strand, counting down.
GAAGTCTCCGATTAGTAGTGCTGGTTTGTTGTTTGACGTTATGGCACAGGCTTCTTCGAGTATGAAGGCTAGTTCGTCGGGTGGAGCACGGGGTGCTCTGTAGGTTAGGCAGATTGCAATATTCTTGTTTTTGATGCTAATTGTGTTACACTGCTTTGTATCTGTGAGATTCAGTGTCTTGAACTTGAGTTCTGTTTTTGCTATTATTAGGACTCCTCCTCCACGCTTGTGGATGCGTGGGCAGTTGTATGCTGAGTAGTTGTTCGGTACTAGTTGGTTGAGTAGTACACTGTCGGTAGGGTTGAGCCATGTCTCTGTGATGCATATTATGTCTGGCTGTCGCTCTTCAATGTGGTCTACCAGAGTGTGTATCTTGTTGCAGATGGATCTGGCGTTTATGAGCTCAATTGATGTTTTCTTTGTGGAAGAGGTTGTTGCGACGTGTGCTTCCTTGCCAGAGCATTCTCATTGTAACGGGTCTGCTCCTTGTTGGCTGACTCTGCCACCACTAGAACTCTGTTGCACCTCCTGGGCCACATGGCAGCAACCACCCAGGTGATACCATATGCCAGGTTGCACATGCTCCACCTACAGTGGCACCTGCGTAAATGCTGTAACCAGCATTCACAGCCCCTGTCCAGGCGCATCCCCTTAGACTCACCAGCCAGGGACTCCATTGACTGTTGGACATGAATAAAGAACCTGACCAGTGGCAGGTCCCTCCAACAACCCCAGCACCAGATTACCATCATCAAAGATTCATCAAAGAGGGGCTGGGGGAATCACCTTCTGCACCTCCACACCCAAGGCATCTGAACATTTAGGGAGCGCAGGCACCACATCAACCTCCTGGAGCTCCTTGCAGTTCCCTGTGCACTGCAAGCCTTCAACCACTGCATCGCAGGTAAGAGCATCCTGATCCAGACAGTCAAGCTGCCATGTTCTATGTCAACAAGAAGGGCAGAATGGAAAGAAGAAAACGACTGCTTCTTTGGTCCACTGGTTTGAGAATAGGGGTGATGACCCCCACTAAAGGGCTGAGACTTCAAACCAGAAGTCGAAGAAAAAGCTGTTGATTTGCCCAGATGATAGCATGTGGCATCCCGAAATAGAGGCTGGAAGGACAAAGCAGTTGAAGAGGACCGTCTAAAGGACACCTTGGGCTTTGGCAGGCTTTTGAGGTTTAACCCCACCTAGATTTTTGACCAGTTTCTCAAGCTCCTCCCCAAAGAGGAAGCCACCTTTGAAGGGCAATTTGGCCAAGTGGCCCTAGAGACTGCAACCGCCAGCCAATTTTGGAGCCAAAGCCAACAGCGGGTCACCATGGCTGCTGCCACCCCTTGTGCAGGCAGACAGAGGAGAGCATTTTTGAAGGCTGCATCTAGAGACTCCTATTCTGCAGACACCATCTGTTGTAACTCTGGAGGGAAAGGAAAGGAAAGGCCCTGGAGGGTTTCTTTTATCCCCTCAAGGATGGGATCAGAGGTCGACTGGCCAGGGCTGGTACAGAAGGGTTAGAAATATGCAGCTCCTCCCTGCAACAAAGACGCACTATTCTTGATGTGCTGTGATCGTCAACAGGGGAAGCCTCTTCCTCTTCCACGTCAAATCTGCTAAATGGCGACTCATCCCCTTCTACATCATCGCTATCGTGAAAGTCAGACTCCCAAATGGCTTCCTTGTATGGGCGACCGCCTTCTGTGGTCCTGTCCAGAAGCACCAGAGTGTTATCTGAGCCCCCTGTGGGAGCTGCTAAAGAAGCAGAAGGGGCCACCTGTGACATGGGAAGACCCTATCCCTCCTTCTATAAGTTCCATGCATGCTGGATGAGCAAAAAAGGAGCTGCTGGGTCAACCAGCGGTTGCTGAGGGAGTGAAACCAGATGGACTACAGACTGCTGTGGGACCAGGAGAGGAGGAGAGGGGTCCTCTTCTGGAGACTGTTCTGAGCCCATAGAAGGAGCCCCAGTGAGAGGAGCCATGGGTATTACAAGAGAGGAAGTGCTCAAGGTCTCTCCTGGATTGACTGTGCAAGCGGCACACAGGCAATCAACTAAAACTCAGCGCTTTTTGCCGCAGTTGAGGCAGCATGGGAGGGAATTCAGCATGTCGGATGACCTGGAGGGAATTCAGCATGTCGGATGACCTGGAGGGAATTCAGCATGTCGGATGGCCCAGAGGGAATTCAGCATGTTGGATGGCCCAGAGGCATGCATGCACGCACACCCACACAGGATTGGCATCCAAAATTATGGTGGAAGTAGGCCTTAGGCCCTCTGTCAGAGGCCAACTGACTTGCAGACTTGCAGAGGGATATCTCATATATGTCCTGTGATCCACCCAAGACTGAGTTCAATTGCCCTGTGGGCATCAGTGCCCACAAGGTGCTCTAGGCTTTTGCTCTAGGCCTTAGCTGTAGAGGAAAACAGCAACTACCATCTGCTGAAGACATTGAGGGCTCCCTCTATCTTTGCTAGTTTTTATGCCAGTGGTGATGTCATGACAAAATCAAAAATCACCAAACAAACCCCCAGAAAAATATATCCAAAAAATCTTTCTTTTTGTCGGATGTTTACAGGAAAGGAACATATATCAGTATTATGTCCACTACTCAGTTACATCCATTTTATTTTAATAAATTTCATATAAAACCATGAAAAACTCTACTTAGCTGGATTAGCAAGCCGCAGACTACTCAGGCACGCTCAAGCACGACGTGCACGTTTCGGGTCAAAAACCCTGTTTCAAGTGCTGCCATAATCAGATTCAACCGTCATTGAAACGCCGAAATCAGCTGTTTCTTTCAAAAGGGTCTGATACTTCGCAGAATGGCTGTGCTTCGCTGTCTATCACCTCAACCCACCAATGAAACACCAGGGTCACCCCACCAACCAGGGGAAGCCCAGGGATCATCAGTGGCGTCAGTGAATACTGAGCCAATCAATCTCTTTGTTGAGACCTTCAGGCTCTTTTGGTAGCATTTACACGGGCTGCCAATTTGGGAGATTTGTTGGTTAGTTCTGCAGTTGCAGAGGATAGACCCTCTCCGCCTATTTTTCCACACGAAGGTCACAAAGTGTGTGGTAACTGTAATTATTGTTCTTCAGCTATGACAGGGGTGGAATGGACCTACTTGGGCACGGGCCGGCAATTCCGACGACGATGGGAAACAGATTGCGCTTCGAGTTTTGTTGTATACTTAATCTACTGCCCGTGTCCTTTGGCTTATGTGGGTAGAACTACCCGGATGATCAAACTTCGATTGAGTGAACATGCTTCCCGTCTGCGTCAGAGGATTGTGACAGCTCCAATAGTAGAGCATTGCTTAGCCAATGGTCATGCTTTTCAGGACTTACGATGGTCGGTCATCGACCATGTACCTTTTGATCCACGTGGTGGGGACCGTATCAATAAATTACAGAGTTGTGAACAACGCTGGATTTTTCAATTGAGGACCGTATCCCCTGAAGGTCTCAACAAAGAGAGGAAGTGCTCAAGGGGGCCTTGACAGCCAGCCTCTATTGCGGACTTGGATCAGTTTATGACTCTCTTTAGTTGAACCTGGGAGCTCTGGAGGAGTGAGCCAGTACCATCACGGGCTAAATCGCCTCATGCACTTTCTCACAAGGCGCATGCTTCCCGTAAGTGCCCCAAGGAGTCCAATGATAGAGAGCACTCATCCAAATTAGTGTCTTGGGCTGTTGGGGAAGGTTTCTCCCCTCTGGATGATCCTGATCACTGTTCTGCTGATGATAGCTTGAAAAACGCATCAGACCATGAGGATGGGGAGTGTTCACTGCAGGAGATTCTGGAGGGGACTGCAATTCCCAAGATGTGTGTTTTGTTCCATAGAGTTGAGCTTCTTGGGCTAATCACCCAGATTGTTGAGGCTTTGCTGCTGTCTGGTACCCCAGACCTGCCACCCAATCAATCTAAACACCAGACGGACCCTATCCTGGCAAGTATAAAAAAAGTCCTCGAAGGCTCCACTACCCCACAATGGATGCTGTTGTCACTGTAGTTACCAAGCATACCACCATTCCGGTAGAAGGCGGTGCAGCCCTTCATGATCAACATGACAGAAAAGTTGAGGGTCTACTAAAAATGGTATTTTCTTCTTACTTCTTGGCCCTGCAGGTCTCCACATGTGGCGGCTCCAACGCTTCTGTGCTGGCTCCAGCTCTTATTGGAGGATTCAGCATCTGCATACCTGGAATCGGTAGCAGCCTTGGTGGGCGCACTGTATGACCTTTTATGCCTGATGGTCCACTCAGTAGCAGCCACCACAGTAACGTGCCAGTAGCTTTGGCTCCAGCACTGGCCCGCAGATGCGTTATCTAAGGCTCGCCTAGCGAAACTCCCTTTCAGGGGATGGCTACTCTTCAGTGAAGACCTTGAAAAACTGGGTCAGGGACTTAGGAGATGTTAAGCCTCAGCATCAAACTGCGGAAAAGCCATGGGCTTCTGCTCGCCATTCAGGCTGTAATGCTCCATACACCATCTCCCCCCGGTATCGTTTTCAGGACTCTGCAAGCCTTCCATGGCCACATCTTCCTCTAACAGATCTGAGACAAAGTTGTAACTCTTTTGGGGATTTCCCAGGAGTAAGGACTCTTACTCTGCCTCAAACAAGTTCTCTGGGCCCAATCGATCCTCCCACTGATGCCATTGAAGTTCACTCTAGGATGCTGCTGGTGGGTGAACATCTATCCCTATTCTACCAAGAGTGGGCACACTTTACTACCAACCATTGTGTCTTAAGCATCATCCATCGAGGCTATGCTCTAGAATGTGCTGCTCCTATCACGGATGCTTTCCTAGTGTCACCTTGCGGGCCCCAAAAGTGAGTAGCTGTGCATGGCACAATCCAGCAGCTGCTGCTTCTTCAGGCCATTTGTCCAGTCCCTCCTACCAAATGAAGGTCAGGCCTCTATTCCATATATTTTGTGGTGCCCAAACAGGACAGCTCCTGGGGCTCCATTCTAGACCTCCCTTTGTTACCGCGTTTTCACATTGAAACATTTCGGTCAGTCATCCAGGCCATCCACAAAGGAGAGTTCTGGCCTCCTTAGACCACGCCAAAGCCTACTTCCACATTCCCATCATCACAGAGCATCAGTGCTTCCTGCGTTTCACTATACTCCGGCCACACTTCCAGTTTCTGGCTCTACCCTTTGGACTGGCCACGGTGCCTCACAATGATTTGGAGTCTGTGTCAGAAGACATATGAGAAGAGACTTGAAGACCTAAATATGTACACTCTGGAGGAGAGGAGGGAGAAGGGAGATATGATTCAGACCTTTCGGGGAAGCTGTAAAACTAGAGGGCATAACATTAAGCTGCATGGGGCTAAACAAAAAGGCAACGTCAGGAAATACTTTTTCACTGAAAGGGTGGTAGATGCTTGGAATGCCCTCCCGATGGAAGTGGTGGGGGAAAATACAGTGACGGAATTCAAAGTGGCTTGGGACAGACACAGTGGATCCCTTTATAGCAACAGGATAAAATCAAAATAATCATAACTCTTATATCTCAACAAATAGGTGTGATCTACATGGAGTGGTGTGTACATCCCTAAACAAAGGCATGGGGAAGGGTGACCTGCACGGAGCGGAAGGGCATCTATTCTTACCTCCTGACTGGGCAGACTAGATGGACCATACTGATTGAGTGGGCATTTAAACCGCCGTTGCCAGGGCAGAAGAAAAGCTGTTTATTAGACACGGTGAGAGCAGGAGCTCCCCCTTGTTTCCCCGTGCCTCTGTGACATCACTGCACAGCTGATTGAGTGGGCATTTAAACCGCCGTTGCCAGGGCGCGCCCGCGCCTTGCAGGCCCGCGCCTGAGGGCCTCGCAAGAGGGCCCTTTGGCGTGGCCCTTAGGCGGGGCACGTAGGCGTTTGGAAGGTAAATTCAACGATTAAAACTCCACATATCAGAAAATAAGGTAATTTCGCCTGTTATACAAAACCCTTTCAACAAGCCAATATGTTCTTAACATTGGTTATTCCGTACGGCCTCCTACTCATTTACTTCTTTCCTATAAACCCTCACTTCCCCTTCCCTTACGTTTTCCCACCTTGGATACCTCCAACCTATTATTATTTTTACAACCACAATGCTCTCACTCTTCCTCTCACAACATTTATAATTCAAGAAAAAACAACACTCACAAATCTCAATCCCGCACACATCATTTAAAGAATTCACACATTACATCAATGCCTTTAGAGCATGTAACTATTGAACTTATTAATGCAACATCTGTTTGTAACAAGATTCACACAATAGTTGATCTCATAGAAGACCATCATTCAGATATTCTTTGCATCACAGAATCTTGGCTCCATTCAACTGATAATGTGCTAATTAATCAACTCGTTTCAGACAGCTACATAGCTTACAACTCCCCACGATCTCATAAGCGTGGAGGAGGAGTTTTAATAATTGCAAAGAAGTTCCTAAACTTCAAAATGCATAGCATCTCAGACACTCCTCATGGCAACGCAATTAGCATCGTGAACAAATACATGTCACTTTGCCTGACTTATAGAGCGCCAAGAGCCCCGCCTGAGGAACTAGCTTCAACGCTTGAAACTGTTTGTGACATTTCTGCTCTAAATAAACCCACACTTCTGTTAGGTGACTTTAACCTTAAGTCCACTAACCTTAAAGATGCAGAAGCCTTCCTCCAAGCAATGTCCTCTCTTAATTTCACCCAAATCATTGAGGTCCCAACGCACATTCACGGCTCTACACCTGATCTTATCTTTGCAAACAGCGAACTAATTTCAAATGGCTCTTTATCAACTCCTACAGTTATACCAGTACCTTGGTCAGACCACTACTTAATTAAGATAAGGCTACTTTTACAGAAAAATATGTTCGACATGCATTCTTTTAACGCTCTCTCACAAAGGCGCTTCAAGAAATTTGACAGAGACACCTTCTTACTGGATACTATAGAACATCTGAATACTGAGTCGAACAATCTTGAGGCTCAAATTCTCAACTGGAACAACACATTATCTAATGCTGCCTCAGTACCACCTAGCAGCCCAAAGAATTTCCATTACAAAAAGAGACAAAACAAACCTTGGTTCTCTGCTTACCTACGGAAGTTAAAAGAAACCTCAGAAAGGCAGAACGGAAATGGCGGAAATATAAGGCAACAAATATACAGAAGTTATATATAGAAATGCAAAAACAGTACATGGATCTTATCAATCATGCCAAAAAGGAATTCCATACAAATATTATAAACACATCCTTAAACAAGCCTAGAGAATTATTCAAAATAGTTAAGATTTTCACAAAAGAGAAAAGTACAGATGAGATTGTCCAAATTGATCCACAAAAATTTGCTGATTACATCAAGGAAAAATTTCACTCCACAAAGACAACTATGCACAGCTTTATAAGCTCACAAGTCTCTCAGCCTAAAACATGGGATAATTTTTGCTCTCCCTCAAATGAACAACTTTCTCATATTATCTCAGCAATTAATACAAGCACCGCTCCTACGGACCCTTGCCCAGTTTCATGGATTAAAGCTACCAAATCTAGCTTGATACCGTATATAAACAAGATTGTGCTTAATTCACTTTCCCAAGGTATTATGCCAATACAACTAAAGCAAGCTACAGTTAGACCAATACCAAAGAAAACGACTCTCGACAAAAGTAATCCTGCTGCATACAGACCAATTTCTAGTATACCATTTCTAGCAAAAATCATAGAAAAATCAGTCCAACAGCAATTACAGGAGCACATTGACAATCATGCCCCCCTAGATGATAACCAACATGGTTTTCGTCCTAATCATGGAGTTGAAACTCTTTTGATATATCTCTTTGACAATATCCTCCGTGTTATAGACAGCAACAAAAAAGGGATTCTAATGATCTTTGTAGACATTTCCTCAGCTTTTGACACAGTTGACCATCGAATTCTCCTGGAAAGACTACAGAAGATTGGTATTCATGGTAATACTCTCAAATGGTTTCAATCTTACCTTTCTGACAGGCAGATTAGAGTAAAAGTAGGGTATAATACTTCACAATCAGTAAATGTACTGCAAGGAGTCCCTCAAGGGTCCGCCCTCTCATCTCTTCTTTTTAATATTTACATACAACCAATCTGTGATATCATGAAAGCTCATAACATCCAATACACTATTTATGCAGACGACATTTTGATTTTTACGCCTTTTTCTATTGACAACCCTTTATATTCCAATATCTCAGTCTGCTTAACTGAAATGACAAGATGGTGTAAGGAAAATAATTTTTTAATCAATTATAGCAAAACTGAGGCCCTTATAATCACTCGTAACTCTGAATTCTTACATCCACCGAACATCAGAGTTGCTGGCACAACCATTCCAATTAAAACAGAAGTTAAATACCTTGGTGTTACTCTGGACAGTGAATTAAATCTTAAAGCTCACATTAATAAAACAATCAAGAATGCGTATTTTAGGATGAGAATTTTAAGAAGACTAAAACCACTTCTTGCCTCTGATCTTTTTCGTACTGTATGTCAAGCGCTAATCACTCCTTTACTGGATTTTTGCAATCCCATCTTCCTTGGTCTAGCGTTGCAAACTCTCAAACCTCTTCAACTAGCACAGAATACCACAGCCCGTATTATATCTGGAACATCTATTCATGATCACATTACTCCAGTTATGAAGGATCTTCATTGGCTCCCAATCCGTTTACGCATAAAATATAAAACAATAATTAACATATTCAAAATAAAACATCATATCTCAGCTAACAGTCTCCACTCTCTCATTCTTCCCGACCCCAGCTCCTGACCAAGAAGAAAGGGAACTTCTCACAGAGTAAGCTCTTCTATTAATTTCAGAACTTTGCGAAAGGATACTACTGAGAGAGCATTTTCCATGGTTGCCCCAATAATCTGGAATTCACTCCCAGACGAATTGAGATCATCAACGGAACTTAAAGACTTCCGTAAGCTGTTAAAAACATTGCTTTTCACTGAGCATTATGGACCTATCACGTAATCGTCTGATATACCTACCCACCACTTCAAAGCTCTTTAAGTAGTTTATATTATCATATAATATTTTTATTTTATATTACCTTGTAGTTTAGCACATGTCATGTTGTAATGATTAATGTGCAATGTTTTAATGATTATATGTTTTAATGATTATATTTTTCTTACAATTCAATTAACTCATCCCCTGTATATCTTTCACTCTCATTATGTTTTGTCTGTTTTGTTTCTTACACCGCCTTGATTGTATGATAAGGCGGTATATAAATACAGTTAAATAAATAAATAAATAAATAAATACTGGTCTTTATGTGCCATCATAAACTATGTTACCTTTTTAAAAGATCATGGTCATGGTCATAGCTGCCTTGTGTCGACAGACATTCGCATCCACCCCTATCTAGATGACTGTCTTATCAGGACAGTCACACGTGAATGCATTTGCTGCAGTCTCCCAAGTGGTGGCCTTCCTGGAGCATCTTGGATGGATAATTTAATCCTGCAAAAAGTTGCCTGCAGCCTTCTCAAAGCCTAGACTTTCTTGGAGCTCGGTTCGACACCAGACTGGGCAGTGTGTTTGTTTCCAGAGAATGCTTCTGCAAGTTCACCGGTCAGCTTCAGGCCTTTTTGATGTAGGTCTGCCCTCAAGTGTAGGACTATCTCCTGGGCGCCATGGTGGCCTCGACTGATGTAGTCCCATGGGTTCAGGCACACATGAGACCCTTACAACACATGCTGCTGTCCTGGTAGTCTCCAGTCTCCCAGGAATTTGAGATCAGACTTCCACTTCGTTCCAGTCTTTCACGGTGACTCAACCCAGCCAATCTTCTGCAGGGAGTCCCACTGGACAGCCTATGCTGGAAGATAGTGGCGACAGACGCCAGTCTCACCCGCTGGCGGACCCATTGTTAGAACAGAACTACACAGGGTTCCTGGACTCGCCAGGAGTCTACTTAGATCATCATCAGACTGGAAGCCAGGGCAGTCTGTCTAGTTCTTTGGGCCTTCTTTTCCCTTCTCCGCCACATTCTTTGCGACAACTCCACAACGGTGTCCTACCTCAACAGACAACGGGCACCAAGTGTCCCAGAGTGGTGAGGGAAAAGATAATACTCTTTTTCTGGGTGGAGAGGCACCTGCTCATGGTATCATCCCAACATATTGTAAGCGTCAACAGTGTCCAAGCCGACTTCCTCAGTCGCTGTACTCTAGACCCCAGAGAATGGGAACCCACATCCTGGGCATTCCAGAAGATAGTGGACCAATAGGGCCTGCCATGGGTTGACCTGATGGCAACCTTGTCCAGCAGCAAAGTCACAGACGGGCCCGCAGCTCCATGGGGCAGGACTCATTGGTCCAGCTGTGGCCTGTGTCTGCGCTCCTCTACCTGTTTTCCCCCCTCCCCCCAGGCCATGATCAGAAAGGCTCTCCGGCGTATGCCAACTTAATGGGGCTTCCGACTGTGCCCCCCCCCCACCCACCCCCCCATCCCTCAGCTCGTACAGAGGGCTTCTGCAGCAGAGACCAGTCTGGCTGGACAACCCAGCTCTCTACTCTCTGGTCGTAGACACCCTTCTTAAAATCTGTCAATCCTGTACCTCTTTAGCATATACGAGGGTTTGGTGTCTGAAGCCTGGTGCTCGCGGCTCTACCTCTCCCCTAGTGGGTACAGATATCATATATTCTGCGTTCTTATAGGATGGCTATTACAAAGGTGTCACCTTAAACTCTCTATGCATCCAAGTGGCCACACTCGCTTGTTTCTGGGGATCTATCGCAGAGCTGTCCATCGCCCACATTCTGATGTTAACTGGTTTCTCCGTGGGGTATGGCCTTTGCACCCACCTCGAAGAACCAACAAACCAGCACGATTCCACGTGCACCAGGAACCCAGTAAAAGACGTGGAATGCAACGAAAGACGTGAAGTAATAAACCTTTATTTCTTTATCCAAAGTTCAGCCACCGGCCCGACACTGGCCGTGTTTCGCAAAACCTTCCTCAGGGGCAATTGATGGCTAAAATACATAAATTCATACATATAAAAACAAACATATAAAAAATAGAACAATATTTGTAGGATACATAGCAAGAATGAACAAGATGCATCCAAATTAAAAAACGCCAAGACTACATAAAAAATAAATAAACAATACACAGTACAGCCAATATTAAGAGCTATAAATTACATGTATATAAACAACTAATTCTACAAAAATATATGTATATACTGGTTATAAAAAACTAAAAGAATCAATTAACACATCACATAAATAGCTAAATAACTATAAATATAAAACAAATAAAAATGTTAATATTGTGAATCAATCCAAATTTAAACGCATATAAAAAATATATATGTATATAAAAATAATAGTCATAATAACCAGACATACTAATGTATGTACTAACAAATAAAATAACATAACATCGACATGGATATGAAAATCAATAAAAGTCATTAAAACAAACATGCATCAGAAAACATTTGGTGTGAAGGATGTGACAAATAAATTAATTAAAAGGACGTACCTGTATGTTGTATAAAGATATTACTATAAATTGCTCTTCCACTAAAACACAGGAGAGCCTAAAGCATCATAACCTAAAAACAATTACAATAACATTTAAAAAGAAACCAAACAGAAACGTGAGATCAAAAGAGGGATGAGGACAAGATCTCCAAAATAAATAAATGATGTATGTTATAATTAAAATATTTATAAATATGTGACAAATGAAATAATAAATAAATAAATATAAATATAGATAGATCAATCTACCTGTTTTCCCCCCTCCCCCCAGGCCATGATCAGAAAGGCTCTCCAGCGCATGAAGTCGCATCCAGGACAGGTGATGCTCATAGCCCCCGACTGGCCTTGCTGGCTGTAGTATGCCAACTTAATGTGGCTTCCGACTGTGCCCCCACCCCCATCCCTCAGCTCGTACAGAGGGCTTCTGCAGCAGAGACCAGTCTGGCTGGACAACCCAGCTCTCTACTCTCTGGTCGTAGACACCCTTCTTAAAATCTGTCAATCCTGTACCTCTTTAGCATATACGAGGGTTTGGTGTCTGAAGCCTGGTGCTCGCGGCTCCACCTCTCCCCTAGTGGGTACAGATACCATATATTCTGCATTCTTATAGGATGGCTATTACAAAGGTTTCACCTTAAACTCTCTATGCATCCAAGTGGCCACACTCGCTTGTTTCTGGGGATCTATTGCAGAGCTGTCCATCGCCCACATTCTGATGTTAACTGGTTTCTCCGTGGGGTATGGCCTTTGCACCCACCTCTCCAGTCGGTGGTGCCTCTGTGGGACTTAATGCTTGTCCTGAGCTGCCTCATGAGGCCTCCCTTTGAGCTGCTCAAGTTCATCACCCTCCAGGATCTGTCCCTGAAGGCGGTGTTTCTAGTCACCGTCGCCTCAGCATGGTGCATCTCCGAGCTTCATGCTCTTTCCTGCCATGACACCTTTCTTTCCTTTTCTTCGGAAGGGGTACCCTTTGTGCAGTCATGGTTTCGGCCTTCCATATCATTTGGGTCATCCTGCTGCCTTCCTTCTCTACGGAACAGTGCTTGGGCAGCGATAAGGGCCTCAAGGTGTTTGATGTCAGTTGTGTTCTCCGGCATTATCTTAAGATAACCAACTCCTTTCTAAATCTGACCCCCTCTTTGTTCTGTTCACAGGGCCTCACAAGGGGCTCTCTGCCTCTACGGCAACTATTGTATGCTGGATTAAGCACATGATAAACTCTACATACATTATGCGCAGCAAGCCCATGCCTATTGGGCTTCGGGTACATGCCATATGAGCTCAAGCAACGTCTTGGGCGGAACAGTCACATGTTGATCCCCTCAGCATCTGTCGAGCGGCTGCCTGGTCTTCCTTATCCACCTTCATGTGGCATTACCACCTTGATCACCAAGTGAGAGATGGCAGCATTTGGAGCACAAGTGGTGGCGGTGGCTGTTTCTTCCCGCCCTAGTGTGGGGTAGCTCTGGTACTTTCCACTTGTCTGGGCTGATTTAGCTGGATGAATTGGAAGGAGAAATTTCATTTACCATTAATTTCCTTTCCTGGAATCCTGCTAGACCAGTGCAGCACCCACCCTCTCTGCGATCTCTTATACAGCCATTTCTGAGAGCCCCATATCTGTTCGCCTGGTCTACTGCTTTCTTCAAAGACTTTTTGTATATATTTGCAATGAGCCTTCGTCTGCTTTTCCAGGGGTCTACTGAAGGCGGTCCCTAGGGGAATCACTATATATGCCAGGGCTGAATCACTGAAGCTTCTGGTATCTTCTCTGTCTCAAACATCTGCTGGCAGGGGGACACAACCCACTTGTCTGGACTGGTCTAGTAGGATTCCAGAAAAGGAAGTAAAGCGGTATAAAGGAGAAATTTCACTTACCGTTAATCATTTCAGTCAGAGCAGTTTACATTGTAACTTAAATTTGGTTGTTGTTGTTAAGTGCCGTCGAGTCGCAGTCGGCTCATGGCGACCCTCTGGATAGCTATCCTAAATTGTGTTCGGTCTTCAGTCAGGCGGCTCATTGTTGACAGACTGGTACCCGTAGCTGCTGTTATTGTATCGAACCATCTCATTGCTGGCCTTCCTCTTTTGCGTTGACCTTCTATCTTGCCAAGCATGATGTCTTTCTCTAATGATCTCTCTCTCCGCATGATGTGTCCAAAGTATGAAAGTCGAAGTCTTGTCATCTGAGCTTCTAAAGAAAGCTTAGGTTTGATCTCCTCTAGTACCGACTGGTTTGTTCTTCGGACAGTCCATGGTATACACAGTATTCGCCGCCAGCACCATAATTCAAAGGCATCAATTTTCTTCCTGTCTATCTTTTTCACTGTCCAACTTTCACATCCATATGATGTTATTGAAAATACCATGGCTTGAACAAGTCAAATCTTTGTATGGAGAGAGACATCTCTGCTCTTGAGAATCTTATCTAGGTCTTTCATAGCCATTCTGCCAAGAGCAATGCGTCGTCTGATTTCTTGACTGCTTGTTGCTTCTTTATTGATTGATCCAAGTAGGTTAAAGTTGTTCACGATTTCAATTTCTTCTCCTTCAACGATGAATCTGTTGATTATGCCAGTTGTCATGATCTTTGTCTTCTTTACATTAAGGTGCAGGCCCATTTTGAGACTATGTTCTTTGATTGTGAGAAGCAAATGTTTCAGATCATCTTCACTTTCAGCCAGTAATGTGGTATCATCAGCATAGCGAAGGTTGTTGATAAGTCTTCCACCAATCTTCACACCTCTGTTGTCTTCATACAATCCTGCTTCTCTGATGATTTGTTCTGCATATAAATTAAACAGGTAGGGGGAAAGTATGCAGCCTTGTCTTACATCTTTGCTTATTTTAAACCATTCTGTTTCTCCTTATTCCGTTCGAACTGTTGCTTCTTGATCAATGTACAGATTGTGCAAGAGTACGATCAGGTGTTCTGGTATACCCATGCTTCTTAATGTGGCCCAGAGTTTCTCATGGTTTACACAGTCAAAAGCTTTGCTATAGTCGATAAAGCACAAATAGATATCCTTTTGGTATTCTTTAGTCTTTTCAAGGATCCATCTCACATCTGCAGTGATGTCTCTCATCCCTCGCCCTTTCCTGAACCCTGCTTGCTCTTCAGGTAGTTCTTGTTCCAGGTATGGTTGTAGTCTCTTTTGAATAATCTTCAGTAGAATCTTGCTGGCATGTGGGATCAGAGTGATTGTGCGATAATTTCCACAGTCAGTTGGATCACCTTTCTTTAGTATTGGTATAAACACAGATCTTTTCCAGTCAGTTGGCCATGATGCTGTCTTCCATATTTCTTGGCAGAGCCATGTAAGTACGGTAACAGCTGCATCAGATTGCTGTAATACTTCTTTGGGAATGCTATCAATGCCTGGTGCTTTGTTCTTTGGTAATGTACATTAAACAGGGACATTGATAACTTGGATTTTTTTTCTGAGGCAATGGAGGGTTAAGTGACTTGCTCATTCTGTATGGCCTGGATCAAGGCAACAAAATCAGAAATCGCCCCATGCATATTGCACATAGTAAACGAATCAATGCAACAACGAGTCATGCCGCTTGAGCTCAAAAGATCACTCATAAGACCTGTCTTAAAGAACAAGACACTCAAGAAAGACAATCCATCCTCATACCGCCCTATCTCGAGCATCCCACTCATAGCCAAAGCAGTGGAAAAATCAGTTCAACACCAACTTCAGGACCATATCGATGCCAGAAATGCACTTGATGATCAACAGGATGGCTTCCGTCAACACCATGGAGTAGAAACCCTTCTACTAGTGCTACTCGACAGAATTTACAAAGGGATTGAAAGCTGCAAGAAAATGTTCATCTTAGTATTCATAGACATATCGGCAGCTTTTGACACAGTAAACCACGGAATCCTCCTCACCAGACTCATATCTATAGGCATAAAAGGAACCCCACTGAAATGGTTCGGCTCCTATATATCCAACCAAGAAACATCAAAGGTATTCCCGCAAACACAGGGAATAGCACAAGGGTCAGCATTGTCCTCCCTACTGTTTAACCTCTACCTAAGACCGATCTGCACAATATTTCAACAACACAAGATCAACTACCACCTTTATGCAGATAATATTATGCTA
The DNA here is from genome assembly GCA_033557465.1 of Ichthyophis bannanicus. NCBI lineage: Eukaryota > Metazoa > Chordata > Amphibia > Gymnophiona > Ichthyophiidae > Ichthyophis > Ichthyophis bannanicus. The sequence continues at coordinate 68,961,312 of CM066051.1, read as the reverse complement.
TATACACAAATAGACACGAGCAATCCAAACTACACCCAAATAGAAGCATGCCTCAAGGAAACACAAACCTGGTTACAACAGAACAACATGAGCATAAACCACAAGAAAATGGAAGTAATGTTTATATCCAAAAACCCGGATTTCAGCCCTCCCCTGACAATACTACTGAACAATAATACATACAACAGCAAATAAGAAATAAAATATCTGGGAGTAACCTTCGATAAAAATCTCTAAATGGAAACCCACCTAAGACTGCTAAATCGGGCAATATTTCACAAACTATGGATACTACAACCACTATGCAACATTATTGAGCAGTCCGACTTCCGAACAGTAGTCCAAGCATTTGTCACACCTCACTTGGACTACTGTAACGACATTCTCTAAGGACTACCCAAAAAACCCTCAACATACTTCAAATGGCGCAGAACGTCACTGCTCGAATCATAATGAAAGTGCGGGTCTCCGATCACATCACACCAATGGAACTCCACTGGCTTCGTATCCATGCCCGCATAAGGTATAAAACAATAGTAACAATATTTAAATTGATACACAACCTAGCCCCGTCTTACCTCTACACACTTATCGCAACACAACCCCCCAACAGAACCAGGAGGACCCACAACCTAAACACATTACACGTCCCACTCAACATATGCAACGCCAAAACTTTCACCAGCAACAGAGCTTTCCAATATACAGCGCCCGCCCAATGTAACAACCTGCCTTACGCACTAAGAGCCAACAAGGACCTAAAAGATTTCCGAAAGAACCTAAAAACCTACCTAGTCCAGGAATATTACAACTTGTCCTAATGCAATGGTACACAAGAATATGTAAATAACCTGAAACACATGTAAATATATATAGAACTCTGCCTCAGCAGCTTGCAAGTTGTAAATATGTATATAACCTCACAAATGTCAAACTGTATAATTCCAATTCTGTGTTATGTAAACGTACAAAATGTTTGCTTTGTAAAGTTCCATGTAAACCGCTACTGATCGCTGGAAGAAGCGGTATATAAATGTAACCGAATAAATAAATAAATGCCTATGCTCCTATCTGTATGACGTCGGTGGTTCAGTTTATGCTCTCTGTAAGAAATCGTTGCTCAGTAGCCTGTAATTTGTTAGCAGTGGCTTGTAAGAATTGTGACTTTGAAGGAATTTTAGATAGCTGTAGGGCTGCAGTCAATTGCAGTGAATTACTGGGAAGACTAGAACTATGTTTGATTATATGTCATTTAAACAGTTGCAGAAAATGGTTCTGTTCAGAAAATTCCTGCAGGAGCAGCTAGAATTTATTGGCACCTTTTTATAGATCTAGTTTTATTATTATTTGGAGTTATTAGTTCTGATTGTCATCTACAGGGTTGCAAATATACTTATAATTCACTTAGAACCTTGTCCTGTAGGTTTACTATAAATGAATAAATTAAATTATTTCATAGAGGACGTAAGATTTTTAGCACCTTATTAACATGACTACATTTGACCTGTCTGCTCAGTTTATGATCAAAGAAGGGATCTTGGTGATAATACCCAGCAAAATATTTTTAAAAAATGCAGTTATCAAGAATTAAATACATTCATATTAAAACCAAGATCCCTGCTTCACGATTGACCCCACAATAGATAAATATAAAATCTATGTTTACCTTTTAAGTTTGTGAAACTGGGCCTGGCTATGGAATGACGTCTGTTATCACCGCATGCTAAGTTTTTTTGTGGTTTCTCTTTTCTCCTAGGCCCGGAAGTATCTAAAGAACTTTGACACCACCCATTGTACTCCATTACCCCCTAGTGAGTTTGAGATGCTTTGGAGATTGTAGTCGGACTCTCCATCAAGACAGCACATTGAAGGGAAACAGAGGAGACAATATCCCATACATGGAAAAACTTTTCTTTTTTTTTTCTGCTGCTCTAGGAAAAGTCCGTTCTTGTCTACTTCTAACCTGTCCTCAGGGTCTCCCTACAAGGGCCATAAAATCCTGAATGACTGCTGAGAGTGGAGCCACATCTGTCACTCTGCCTAGTAAAACTATCTGTGCGAGTGTGATCTTGCAAAGCTGACCTTTGCTTTTATTTACTGACTTTGTCCTCTCCTACTTTCCTCTAAAGCTATGTCTTTGCTATTTCTACACAGACCTTTGCCCTTTTTTGGTAACATCCCCTACACAGACATGGTAAATTTTCAAAGGAAAGCTATTAGGTAGTTTGTTTTTGGAAAATCACCATGTGTAATGTATGTTTATTTTAAAAGCATCCACATGGGTTAGCCCAGAGGCTCGGAGGCAGGGCCATGTACCACCTTCCAGAAGATTCTCCACTTCCACAGGCAGGGCCAGCCATGGAGTTAAACATCAAGATTTATGTCCCCACCCCCGCCCCAACCCACTGTCAGAATCTATTGTTTTGATTTGAATTTCCCACTCTTTGCTGCCCCCTCCCCTAAGAACCTGCCATCCTAGATGACCGTCTAGTTTGCCTGCTCATTGGACTGACCCTGTCCCCAGGATAGGTGAGTCGGAGGTGCTGGAGAAGCAGTGTTCACAACCCCCACGTAGGGGTAAGGAGTTGTGACTCTCATTCAAGGATGGCATCTAGGGACCGGATTTTAGAGTCTGTGTCTGCAGGGTACTGAAAGATGCCCTTACACATAGTCCCTACACAAGGATCTTTCCTGCAGTGTCCAAACTAGGTACTTAAGGGATGGGGGGGGGGGTATAAAATAGAAGAGAGAATCCCAAGCTAATTGCAATTGAAAGCTCATGGCACTAAGCTCCCATTTTAGGTTCTGTATGAGGTGAGAGACCAAAGATCCAGGTGAAAATTGTCCAGCCACAAATGAAAAAACACTTGCTATTCATCTATGGAGCAGAGGAGTGGGCAGAATGGCCCATGGACATTTGAAAACAGCCCCTATTGTATTCAAATTTATCTCATGCATATTCATTAAGGATAGCCTGAAAACCTGACTGGTTTGGGGCCCTTCAGGACCTGAGTTGGAGACCCCTGGTGTAGAAGCATCTTCTCTCCCAGGTTACTCTGAAAATGCTGATCCAGGCCTGAGTTTGCCTCATTGCAATGCAGGAGCTGTAGTTCTGGACTCTCCTGAGAAAAGCAGGAAACTTTCCCCTTCAGCAGGCAGTGAGGGCTCAATCAGGCCTGGATGTAGAGGTGACCCAAACGTCAGGCCTCGTCCCACTGAGAACAGATTCAGAGTTGTCAAGTTACCCAGCTCCAGGAGTGAGATTTTTTTGCCATTTCTGGTTTTAAATTTGCATTGCCATGCAGTATGGCATTTGTAGTCCCCGATTTTACCCATTAGAATCCGTACTGCAGAATCCCATAATGCGTCATAAGATTGTCAGAAATCCAGGACTGGTTTAAAATCTCACTCCTGGAACTGGGCAACTTGGCAACTCTGCAGTTCAGTCCGGGGTTTTCTCCTTCTTCCAGCAAATGGAGAATGAGCATAATTTTGGTGGTGTCGCCCTCTAAGGAACCAGCACTCTTCCCGCCAAGCCAGTATTCTCAGTCTCCAGCAGATGGACATAACTCAGTGGAGTCTGGACTGCACTGAAAGGAAAATAATTGATATTTGAAGTAATAAATGGTCAGCATCCCTCTGTGTGCAGTTGTTTAGCTTAGTTGGTTAGTGATGGTGGAAGTGCCTGCCCTGAGGGTACAACTCTTTAGTCAGCTGCAAGACCTCAGGAGGGAGTGGGGGCTTTGGGGGTCTGTCCTCTTATTTCTGAGCACTTGATTCCTGCACCTTTTTAACTCTTTCAGTGGGGTGAGAGGGTTAGCGGCGTTTATCCCTATGACAAGGGCAGAGTTGTGGTGTTAAGCTTACTTGCGGCAGTTTGTTCCCTCCCTGTCACAGCTCGGGTTTGTGGCGCTAAAGAGTAGACTATCGGGGACGTGCCTTCTTTTAGTGCAGAGCAAGTTCCGTTCTCCAGCATTTTTCCTCGGCTGTGCTTGCCATGCCGTTTTTTACTAAAATTGTGTGGCGTGCAGCCTGAAGCGGGGACATCTTTCATCGGCAGGCCTGTTCAGGGTCTGCGAGACGGAGGAGAGAGAAATTTATGGTTCATCACGGCCCGGTGTAGATGGGCCAACGGGATTGGAAATGGTCTTGTATGCAGCTCTGGCTGAACCGCCCATTTTATCTCTGGCGACAGAGCCGCCCATTTTGGCAGGAAGCACTGCCATCTTTGGCAGCTTCTTGGTGAGAGCCGCCAGAGCCTGGGCCAGATTCAGATGCAGCAGTGGTTAGACCATCTGTGGTGAATATGGGGGTTTGGTCAAGGCTCCCTTTTCCACTGAGTTCATCCTGATGATGCATCAGGCACATTGCAGCCAAAGTCAGAGAGACGCACAGACTCTGGGCTCTACTCTTGCAGGGGAATGCTTGAGGGTGCAACTAGCGCCTACGTTTTCAAACCCTTGAGGATTGGCAGCCCTAGAGCTGGACTTGGCTGACGAAAAGGGCTCTGAGCTTTCCTTTGGCTCAGAAGGCCTATTGGAGGGTCCGTCACAAGGCCTAGAACAGGATATGCTCGAATGGGAAGAGCAATTCCCGGATGGGGAGAGCCCTAATATTATTAGGATCTTACACAGAGAGGAGTTAACCATGCTTATTACTCACTCATTAGCAGCTCTGAACCTCTCGGTGGATCCTCCTTCAGAGGAGCCTTCCTTGGAAGATCCCCTTCTGCAAATAAGGCAGCTAGGCTAAATAACACTGGCTCCAGCCATCCAAAGGCAAGCAGCGTCAGAACACAGAACCTGAGGTATCTGTGGGAATCTTAATCTGTCTCGGGATTAGTGGAACAGCCTTGCATACACACAGTGTATGTCTTTCTTTTCAGGAGTAACAAGGAAGGGAGAGGGCACAAAATGGCATGCAAGTTCTTCTATGCATACTCTATTATTCTTTGTGATGAATCCTTGTCACATTTGGTGATTGGATGGCATGAGTTACTATGAGGCGTCTTAGCAAATCAGGAGTTCCTTATCGTTCCTCCAGTTTAGTCCGTACTTCTGGGTTGTGCACCTCCTCCTGCAGCTTGGAGACTGGGCATGTCAAAACCGTGACATTACTGGATGTAGTCTGCTGGCATCTCCCATCAGCCCCAGTGTGTGTGTCCAGTCTCCATGCAGCAGGAGGACGTAGTGAATTTTAGTATTGGATTCACTAGAGGAACACATAAGGAGCTTAGGGTAGCTTAGGAGCTGTTTTAAATTTTGATTTGGATTTTGCTGTTCTGATTCTTTTCTAGGGGTCTGTAGCTTTAAAAGAAAAAAAAAACCCAATCACGCAAACGGATGCTGGCTTTTGCTTGTGCCGGGTCCTGCTTTGCCTGCCTGTATACCTTGCTTTCTGTCTTTCTGCAGGTTTTGGCTAGTTCCGTTCTCTTTCCCTAGAAAGCACGGGAGAGAGCCCTGGGTCTAAGGAGCAGCGGGACTGAGTCGGCGCTTTGGGGCAGCTGCACTCACTTCCAGATTCAGCCACAGGTGACGGGGAGCTCCACCGTGACTGACAGCTCGCTTAGCAGCCGAGGGCGGTCACGGGTTTGGGGTCCCGCGGCAGCAAGGATCGCTCTGACGAACACTGCAGGTACGATGTGGGGGTATTCTGACCAGAACTCTCAGGGATTCTAGGCCTCAGAGCCACGAATCTCGTCGCGCTGATTTTGGCGCCCTTTCTTCTTTTGTTACTGATAGCCGGCGGCCATTTTAGCGGTGTGCGACCGCGTGGCAAGCCGTGCGGCCCAAGAGTGCGTGAGTTAGCAGTGTGGGTCTGATTGAGTGTCATTACTCATCCCCTGGTACCTGTCCGGTTGAGCTCTGGGCAGTAAGGGCTCAGAGTTTTTCTTTAAGGAATTTCTTTATTTTTTATTGGGGGATTTGGCCTGTGTTTCTCTGCCGGGCTTACATTTAAGGGGAGAAACGCCTGGGCTTTTTTGTTTTGCTTTGTTCTTTTGTAATCCTCTGGCATAGGGGAGGGTTTCCTTGTTCTAGACTATATTTTAAAAAAAAATCAAACCAAGAGAGGGAATAACAGGCTTTGTTGCAGGGTAAATTTTCAGGGTAGGGCCTATGGCTGCTCGGCCGCTCTGCGTTGTCTGCGGGTCTCGCAGGGGCACTATACCAGACTCCGGCATCTGTCGGGGCTATTACTCAGCATCGGCTACAATTGAGCAGCAGCTGGACCTCAAGGCCGGGCAGGGCCTGCCCGATGAGTCTGCGGAACCAGAGGGAGACGTTCTACTGGTTAATCCGCTGGGAGCCGGGACAGAATCTCAACCGGGGCCTTACGGACTCTCTCCAGTTTCCGAATCGGGTGCTCAGTGTACCGATTTCTGTCCAGACTTCGTGTTAATGATGCATCAGGCCTTTTGTTTGCGTTGGCAGGGAAAGCTGCCAGAGCCTTTACCACTGTCTCCAACGCCATAGCAGCCCGCTCGGGCGATGATAGCGGCAGGGGCTGCCAGAACGGCCTAACGCGCCAGGCTTCAGAATAGTTCGTCCGCGGAGCTGGATTGGCAGGAGGCTGACGAAACGGAGGTGGATCTAGACGCCGGGCTGGAAGAGTTGGAGGAAGGAGAAATCCCAGAGCCGGAGGATCAAGCCAAAATTATTCGGATTTTCCGAAGGGACGAACTGACGCCTCTTATTACAGAGTCCCTTCAAATGTTAAAGTTGGCCATGGAGCAGCCAGTGGAGGAGAATAATGGGGAAGATCCAATTATTCAAGCGGTGAGGCAGACCCAAACAGTGTTTCCCGTTCAGAAGGTTGTCGATCGGATGATTCAGGACGAATGGGATCAACCTGAAGCAGGCCTCAGAGGGGCTCGCATTATGAATAGATTGTATCCTTTGGCAGATAAGGATAAGGACACGTTTCGGTCTCCGCGAGTTGATGCAGCGGTGTCGGCGGTGACCAAGAAAACCACTATTCCTGTAGAAGGTAGTTCTGTGTTGAAGGATGCGCAGGATAGGAAAATGGACAGTCTGTTGAAGCAAACTTTTGAGGCCAGCGGCTTGTCTTTGCAAGCTTCCATTTGTGGGGCTTGGGTGGCAAGAGTGTGTCTTCGCTGGTCACAAGGGTTGCGTCAAGCGGTTCGGCTGGAGCAGGAAGGACTGCGAGAGCTAGACCGCCTGGAGTCCAGTTCAGCGTACTTGCCTGATGTTCATTATGATTTGATCAGGGCTCTGGCCAATTGCATGGCATCCTTAGTTGCCGCCCAGAGGTCTTTGTGGTTGAGAAATTGGGCGGCGGACGGTTCTTCTAAGGCCCGGCTCAGTAAACTCCCTTTCAAAGGTCAACTGTTGTTTGGGGAGGATCTCGATAAACTGGTTAAGGATTTGGGGGAGTCTAAAGGAGGTAGACTCCCAGCGGATAAGCCTAAGCAGGGTAAGGTCTCCTCGGCCTTCAGAGATCCATTTTGGGATTTTCGACTGTTTCGGTCTTCCCGCTTGGGCGGTTTTCAGAGAGGGCACTTCGCTCCTCGAGGCCAAGGGTCTCGAGGGTTTCGCGGAACAGGTAGAGGCTTTGCCGCGGCATCCTCCGCTACCCTACGAAGGCCGCAATGAAGCAAGGGGGGCTCCGGTGAGAAGCGTTCCAATAGGAGGGCGACTTCGGGGCTTTTTTCCTGCCTGGGCCCAAATAACCTCCGATCAGTGGGTTTTGGAAATAATTCGAGAAGGTTATGCTCTGGAATTCGCAAAGCCCATTCACGATTCGTTTGTGATGTCTCCCTGCAGAGGCCAGCGGATGGCTCTGGTGGTTCGAACTACCTTGGATCGGCTCTTGAAAATAGGAACTGTCGTTCCTGTTCCAAAAGCAGATTACGGTAGGGGTCAAAACTCAATTTATTTTGTAGTGCCAAAGAAGGACGGATCCCTGCGCCCAATTTTGGATTTGAAAGGCATAAACTGCTGTCTCAGAGTACTGCATTTCAGAATGGAGACTTTGCGGTCCGTCATTATGGCGGTTCGCCAAGGGGAATTTTTGACGTCTCTCGACCTGACGGAGGCGTATTTACATATCCCGATCAGAGCGGGACATCAAAGATTTCTGCGGTTCGCACTCCCGTGGAGTCACTATCAGTTTCTAGCGTTGCTCTTCGGTCTCGCGACAGTGCCGCATACCTTCACCAAGATCATGGTGGTGGTGGCTGCTGCGCTGCGGAAAGAGGGAATTCTAGTACATCCCTATCTCGACGATTGGTTGATTCGAGCGAAGTCCAGGAGCGAGAGCATTGCAGTCACAGCAGTGGTGGTGAAATTCTTGGAGGGGCTCGGTTGAGTAGTCAATACGGCGAAATGTCACCAGAGTCCGTCCCAGAATCTGGAGTATCTAGGAGTGCGCTTCGATACTCAACAGAGGGCAGTGTTTCTCCCAGACCGTCGCGTGCAAGTTCTTCAACAGGTGGTGCGCCAGTTCAGATCAACCCCGGCGCCTTCAGCATGGGCTTACCTCAGGGTGCTGGGAACGATTGCGGCGACCTTGGAAGCGGTGCCTTGGGCCAGATTTCACATGCAACTGCTGCAACGGGCGTTGCTTTGTCGGTGGGCTCATTAGAGCGATCCCCTGACCCGGCACCTGCCCTGTCCCCTAGGGGTCAGGCAAGTGCTAGAATGGTGGTTGCATCCGGAGTCGCTGGTGGCCGGGATGCCTCTGGAACAACCGAAGTGGCTGTCGGTGCTGACGGATGTGAGCCTTGCTGGCTGGGGAGCTCATTGCGGGGAGCTTTTTGCGCAAGTTCTATGGTCCGTTCTGGAGACGGCTTGGTCGATCAACAGATTGGAGCTTCAAGCAGTGAGGTTGGCGCTGCGCGCCTTCAAGAAGGTCATGAAGGGCCATGCAGTCCGGGTGCTGTCAGACAACTCCGCTGCAGTGGCTTACATCAATTGGCAAGGCGGTACGGGAAGTACGGCCATGGAAGAGGAGGCGGACGAGCTGTTCTCTTGGGTAGAGCAGCGGCTGCCGGCGATTTTGGCAGCGCACATTGCAGGCAAGGACAATTTGATGGCGGATTTTCTCAGCAGGGTGCAAGTGGATGCCGGAGAATGGGAATTGCATCCGGAGGTGTTTGCACAGATAGTTCGTCGCTGGGGTCCGCCAATCATGGATCTCATGGCAACCTTCCAGTCCGCGAAGGTGAGCCAGTTTTTCAGCAGGCGAAAGGAACGCATTTCGGAAGGAATTGATGCGCTGATGCAACGGTGGCCGCAGACTGGTCTTCTTTACGTCTTTCCTCCGTGGGCGATGATAGGCCGAGTGGTGCAGCGTATAGAGGCGCATCCTGGGAGAGTGTTGCTCGTGGCTCCAGACTGGCCGAGGCGGCCGTGGTACGCCGACCTCATGCTGCTTCTCAACGGGGAGCCGTGGAGGCTTCCGGTGTCGGAGAGGTTGTTAGTTCAAGGTCCCTTGAATATGCCTCAGGTGGATCGGTTCTCGCTTACAGTCTGGCCATTGAAAGGGCGCAGCTAAGGCGAAAAGGTTATTCGGGAGCAGTTATCGCTACTCTGCTTAAAAGCAAGGAAAACGTCTATGTCATTGGCGTATGTTCGTATTTGGCGTATTTTTGAGGATCGGTGCTCTAGAAGGCAGGTACGGGCGGCGAAGGTATCCGTTCCAGTAGTTTTAAGTTTCCTTCAAGAAGAGTTGGATAAGGAACTGGCAGCCAGTTCCTTGAGAGTTCAGATGGCAGCACTAGCTTGTTATAGAGGCGATTCAGGGAGTGGCTCTCGGTGCGCATGTGGATGTTTCGCGTTTTCTGAAGGCTGCCACCAGGTTACGTCCAGCTCGTAGGGTGCTGGTGCCTCAGTGGGATCTCAATTTGGTTTTGGGAGCGCTGGTTAAGGCGCCTTTTGAGCCCTTGCGGCAGGCGACTTTAAAGGATGTAACCTTGAAGACGGTGTTTTTGGTGACTATTTGCTCAGCGAGGCGTGTTTCGGAATTGCAGGCTTTCTCTTGCAGAGAGCCATTTTTATCTTTTCTCCGGATAAGGTGGTGCTTCGGCCTGTGCCTTCCTTTTTGCCGAAGGTAGTTTCTCCCTTTCATTTGAATCAATCGGTTTCTCTTCCTGTGCTAGGTTCCTTGAAGGGAGATGCTGTGGATCGGGGGCTTCGCCGTTTGGATGTTAAGCGGGTGCTTAAGCATTATTTAGAGGTATTGGAAGCCTTTCGCAAATTGGACCGGTTGTTCATTTTGTTTGGAAGCGCTCGTGAGGGCGAAGCGGCTATGAAAGCTTCTATTTCTAGATGGATCAGGGAAGCAATTGCTTCGGCTTATCTCTTGTCCGGTCGTCAAGTACCACCTGGGTTGCGAGCTCATTCCACCAGAGCGCAGGCGACCTCTTGGGCGGAGCATAGTTTGGTGCCACCTTTGGAGATTTGTAGGGCAGCTACTTGGTCATCCTTGCATACTTTCAGTAAGCATTACCGCCTGGATGTCTTGTCCGCAAGAGATGCGGTGTTTGTTTCGGCGGTGCTGAAAGCAGGCTGGAGAGGTCTCTCCCAATAAGTACTGCTCTGTTACATCCCAGAAGTACGGACTAAACTCGAGGAACGATAAGGAAATGGAAATTACACTTACCTGGTAATTGATGTTCCTGGAGTGACTCCAGTTTAGTCCTCAATTCCCGCACGGAATTGAGGACTAACTGTCCTGTCGGACGCGGCTTCCGTAACTGGTAAGTAGTTTTCGTCTTTTCGTTCCCTGTATATTCTTGTACTTTTATTCTCTCGCTCTGTTGAGGTGAACAGGGCTGGCACAAGGAACAGTACTGGTCTGTCGATTGGACATTTTCTTGTAAATAGTTATAGTACGGTTGATTGTTTATAATTGGCTACTTATTTGTTGCTCCTTTAAATGTGCTTTGTCAGTAGTTCACTGGGGCTGATGGGAGATGCCAGCAGACTACATCCAGTGATGTCACGGTTTTGACATGCCCAGTCTCCAAGCTGCAGGAGGAGGTGCACAACCCAGAAGTACGGACTATACTGGAGTCACTTCAGGAACATCAATTACCAGGTAAGTGTAATTTCCATTTAGTCATCAGGTCATCATCTTACAGATAAAGGGTCTGTGGTGAGAGACGAAATGCAGAAGATAATGGTCCGAAGTCTCATAAAGTGCTGAAAATGTCCAAGGTCAATAGAGCCATCTCTGGATGAGAAAGGTCTGAGATGCAGGTTCCCTTGCACATAGTCATGGCTGGAAACAAAAGTTTTCTGTATGTACATATGTATACAAACACGTGGAAGGCAGTTGCTTGTAGGTCAGCAGATTTGAGGCTTGGAGCACAGCAGAAGTTTCTTGTAGCAAGAATCCATCTTGTTTGGTTCAGAGCAGGCCACAGGGTAGCAGACGTACAGGATGACTGGTTTATCTGAGCCCGATCCCTTTCAGAAGTGTTTTGGGTGGTGTCCCAAGTGGAGTCTTTTTTTTTTTTTTTTGAAAACCTCAGCTGGATGATCAATCAGGGAAAGAGCCAGCTGCTGCCTTCCCAGTCCCTGGAGTTTCTGGGAGCACATTTTGACACTCAAATGAGCAGAGTTTTCCTGCCAGAGGAGAAAGTCAAAAGACCATTGGATTGCCTGATGCTGTTCTGTGCACACCAGGCTCCCCAAGTCTGGGATTAGCTTCAGCTCCTTGGATTGATGGCAGCAACCATAGAGATGGTGCCATGGGCGCATGCTCAGATGTGACAGCTCCAACAATCTTTGTCGACTCGGTGGTCCTCGAGTTCTCAGGAGTTTGAGCACAGGCTTCCACTCCAGCTGATAATGGTGGTAGCCATATAATCTGAGGAAGGGCGTACTGTTGGATGATATCTCCTGGATCCTGGTGACAATGGATGCCAGTCTCTCGAGCTGGGGAGCCCATTGCCAAGACTATATGGCCCAGAGCCATTGAACTTCAGGGAAGCAGTGTGGCCCATCAACTGTCTCAAGAACCATCAGGTTGCCTCTTCTGCATTTCTGGACCCTGGTTAAGGACCAGGCAGTTTGAGTGTTTTCAGAAAATGCCATAGTGGAATGCGGCACCATCAGAATTGTTCTGATGGTGCCAGATTGGCCAAGGAGAGCGTGTTTCGGAGACTTGATGCAGCTCCTGCAGGCGCCTCCTCTTTGGTTTGCTCTATCTCAGGGCCTATTGTAGATTGTCCTGGAGGACCCGGCTCCCTTCTCGCTTATGGTATGGCTTGTGAAAGAAGATGGCTAGTACATAAGGGCTACTCTCCAGCAGTGATCTCTACACCGCTCAGTGCCCGGAGGAGGTATATGTATGCATATGGTGCCTCTTTGAGCTCTAGAAGCAGTAGCCAAGTCAACTTTGGTATGCTGGATTAAGAAGACCATTGCCTCCGTGTATCTGTTGTGGAACTGGCCGATTCCAGAGGGTTTGCACACCCATTCTACCCCAAGCACAGGCGTCCTCGTGAGTGGAATGGAGCTCGGTAGTTCCTGCAGACATTGGTCGGGCAACTATATGAGCATCACTTTCCACTTCTGTCAAGCATTACAGCTTGGATGTCCATGCATGGGCAGAAATGTTTTTGGTTCAAGGGTTTTTGCAAGCTGCTGTGTCTTCCTCTCACCAAGTGGTATTGTAGCTTTGATACATCCCATTTGTCTGGACTGGTCTAGCAGGACAATATGGAAAGTGACATTTTACTTCTATTTAATGTTGTTTCCTTGAGTCCTGCTAGACAAGTCCAGGATCCGCTCTTAAAACTGTATTTGCTTTTTACTTTTGCTGCAGTAGCCTTGGATCCTCTATGATTTTTTTTCCATTTAGCACTGCAGATTCATCATCTTCTGACAGCTTTCAGTTTATGCTTTCCTTTACATAGTTTTCTACTGTTGGTTACTCATTGTTCATCACAATTGAGGTTGTGTGAGGTTTGCTCTGTTTCTCCCATATGCTTTGGGATGAATACTGAAGGGACCTCTGGTGACAGAGGCGAATAGAGGCACAGGAGTGATATCATTGAATCCTGGCTTTCATTGGTTCTTTGTCTCCAGTAATCTGCTGGTAGGGGAATACAATCCACTTGCCTGGACTAGTGTAGCAGGACTCAAGGAAAGGACATTTACTGGTAAGCAAAATGTCACCATATGGGGCCTGATAGTCAAAGCAATTCAAGAGGTTAACCACGTTAATCGTGCTAAGCAGGATATTCAGGTGGAGTAGAGCGGAGCAGGAGCGGCACCCAAAGATATTCAGCCACTGCCCAGTTCTCCCTCATTGGCAAAAGTTGGGCACAGTAACTGCTATATTAACTTTAATTGCTGAAGCTAATTATGCAGTGGCTCAATGTTGCCACTGCCCACTTAGCTTCAACACTATCCCGCTGATCTGGATATTCAATACCAGTGGCCAGATATGGCCCTGGCATTGAATAGCCGGGTCTTAGGTTCAGTGACGATGACTAGCCACTTCAGAATGGCTAGCGGCCAGTGCTGAATATCAGGCCATAGACGCCACAGAGCACTAAGTCCCTGGAGAGATGTGACAGGTCGCCATATATCAAGTGAAAGCCCAGCAGGATTGTATAAGGCAGGCAGGGAGGAAATTATGCAAGTGCTGAGGAGGTGAGTGCCCCTGGATCCATTAACAATGCAATATAAAATTTGTATCTATAAATATATAACACACACATGCAGAACTGAAGGGGAGCACCTGGGGACAGCTGCAGGGAAATCTTGCTTTTCTAGCACAGAGAGAGCATCCCTTGTTCCTCTGTATGACAAGCTGAGACCTAACCTGGTTTGCTGGGCAAGGCCACTCGTGGCCCAATCGCCTTCGCTCCTTGAGTGCTGTCATACACTCCTTTCTTCAGGCATGCCTGGGACTCTTTAAAAAGCAATGCAGATCACTTTACCCCTGGCCCCCTGCCAAATTCCTGAGCCTTTCTTTTTTATTTATTTATTTTTTAAATGCCATCAAGTCAAAACTGACTCCTGGTGACCCAGCAGCCACTGGGTTTTAATGGGAAGGTATGATTGGAGGTTGATTGCCAGGCCTGAGACAAGGGAGGCTAAAGTGATTTGCCCAAGGTCACAAGGTGTGCCAGTGGGAATTGAACATCTATCTCCTAGGTGTTAGGCTATTGCACTAACCACTAGGCTGCTCCTGTACCTCCTTCCATAACCACCTTTAAAACTTGGGGGAGAGGAGGGAAGGGGGACAAGGAATATTGTCTTCACCCTGATTTTAGCAGGAACACAGAGTGGTTGGCAGGCTCCCAGGGATCCACTGCAGGATGCAGACTCCAGCTGCTTTTCCAGCAAGTTGGGGAGTAATGAGCATGGCTTCCAGCAGCATACAGCCCCCTCCCTGAGGCATCTATCACCCATAAAAGCAAAGTCTCTGCTACTATTAAACATTTAGATAGAGGTATAGAGTTGTGCAGTTCTTGCCTGCTGGAGCTTACAATCTAGTCAACATGGACATGGAGGACAGAGTCTTTAGAAGTAAAGAAAACATCCTCAGGACTGCAAACTCCCCCCACCCCCAACCTCTTGGTATTGCAAGAGCCCCCCCCCCCCCATCATATATCAACATCCGATTCAGATTGGTCTGGCCTTGAAAATTCGTCCAGGCACCTCCCTCCCTCTAGTGATGCACCCCCATACCCACGCTAGACGGCTTTTATCCATACTCTCCCGAGCAAATAGAGAAGATCATCTGTGGAATCAACACCACCACCTCCCCAACTGATCCATGTCCAGCATTCTGGATCAAGAAAGTACAATCCAACCTCAGCCCAGTCATCACCAGAATCGCTAACCTCTCACTGAAGGCTTTCTACCACCACCTCTCAAAACCACCTCCATCAGGCCACTCAAAGAATAACAAGCTAAATCCATCAGAGACCAGTTCATACAGACCTATATCCAGCCACTACTTCCTAGCCAAAATACTAGAAAAGATTATCCACCAACAAATACAGGACCACATTGACTCCTATGTACCTCTGGACCCACAGCAACACGGGTTCTGCCAACAACACGGTGTGGAAACCCTACTGGTAACTCTCCTGGAGAGACTCCACACAGGCTTAGATAGGAAAAAACAAGGATTCATCTTGATATTCATGGACATTGCCTGTGCCTTCGATACAGTCAACTACAATCTCCTACTCACCCGCCTTCATCAAAAAGGTATAAGGAAACCAAGCCCTCAACTGGTTCAAATCATACCTGTCTGATTGCCAGCAACAAGTTTGCAAAGGAACCCAATCATTCAAACCATTCCAGCAAATGCAAGGAGTCCCACAGGGCTCATCCCTCTCCTTCCTGCTCTTCAACATTTATATTCAGCTGATCTGCACCATTATACAATTGTTCAACATTTACTACCACATCTATGCTGACGGTGTCCTACTCTAAGCCCCTTTCTCCACCGACAGCCCCGACTATTCTTCCATTGCAGAATGCTTCAATGCGGTCTCGGACTGGCTCTCTACCCACAATCTGATGTTAACAGCAGAAAGTCAGAGGTCTTATTTATAACCAAAGACCAAGCCTTCACCCCACCAACCTCCCTCAGGCTGAAAGATTTTGAACTCACAGCTAAGCAAGAAGTATGTTATCTTGAAATCATCTTGGACCAACATCTGAATTGGGAAGCCCACATACAAAATGTCATCAAGGCAGTTTACCATAAACTAAGAACCCTCTGGCATCTCGACCCTCTCCTGTAGCCCTTGGACTTACGCACAGTATGCCAAGCCCTTATCTTTCAACACTTGGACTATGCCAGCATAATCTTCCATGGCCTGCCAAAGCACGCTTTCTAGCCATTACAACTAGCCATGACCACAGCCACCCAAACACGCCTGTCTGTGTCCAGATTGGAACACATCACGCCTCTTTTTATTCAGCTACATTAGCTGCCTATAGCAAGCCACCTAATATACAAAGCCCTATTACCTTCATGTCTCTGCATGGAATGTCCGCTACCTTCCTCTTAAACCTCATACAACATGCCCTTGAAAACAGAACCAGGAGGTCATACATGGTGAACTCACTCGTCACCCTCTCAGCAATAAGGACATGCACTCAGTGAACTAAAAATTGTGTCTTTATTCTCTATGCACCAATCCGCTGGAATGCCCTACCTCCAGCAATCCATGCCATCGCAGACCTAACATCCTTTAGGAAGGTCTTAAAGACATACTTATGTCAACTAGTTTACAGCCAGCCACCCTGAACAAAGCATATGTCCTTACTGTCCAGCTCGCATCTAGATCCCCTGGCTGCATACTCCAAGTTTCATTTTCCTGTATTTATATTTAATGTTGCCGCCTGTTAATACTTGTTACTTATTTCCAGTTCAATGTAAACTTCAGGTTAGATGTAAATGGCACTGATTTCAAAGAGCACGGTATATAAAGCAAATTAAATATACGGCAGTGACACCTCCCTTGGCATTGCCAGGTTCTCCAGGACCAAGCAGGAAGTCAGTCCTCACATATGGGTGACGTCGGCGCCGACGGAGCCCTCGCGGAGCAATTTTCCCCAGCTTTCACAGAAAGCCTTTGGGAATTGCAGCGCGCATGCGCGGTCCCCTTCCCGCCCAAGGGTGCCATCTTAGCCAGTCTTCTTTTTTCCGCGGAGCCCTACTGACGTACCCGTCTTGTCCCCGCTGAAAAAGTTGTTTTCTCGTAATTTATCTTTATTTTTTCTTCGGTTCGACGCCCGTCTCTTTCCTGCCCGGACTCGCGACGCCGTTGCGAGTCCTTCTCTTATTTTTCGGTTTTTCTGATTTTTTCTGTCAGTTTCGTTTTCGGTTTTTCGCTGGCAGCCCGGTCCTTTGACCTTGCAGGGGCCCTTTTTCCCCCGATGGCTGCCAGTGGCTTCAAGCGGTGTGTTCAGTGTGACAAAAATATGTCACTCACTGACACACATGATAATTGTCTCCGCTGTCTTGGCCCGGATCATGAGGAAATGATCTGTGGGGCCTGCGGCAAAATGTCCTCCAAAGCGTTGAGTCGGCGGCATCAGCGGGAAAGGATCTTCGCTGAGCCATCTCGTACCCGGACCTCGTCGGAGGCCTCGGCGTCAAGGGGTTCCAGCTCGGACCATCGCCAGAGTTCCTCCGACAGGGGTTCTCCCTCCGGGGACCATCGACGGAAGGTGAAACCCGCGAGGGCGTCGTCGGTGGACGCTCCTGGTTCCGCGAGGGCCAGGTCGCATAGCCCCGATAGCCGCCCCGGGTCTTTGGAGAGGGAACATCTCCCGAAGAGACCTCGCCTGGAGTCGGAGTTGCCTGCTCGGGTAAGTCCTGTAGTCCTTCTGGACTCGCCTCCGAGGGGTCCGACGTCGGGCCCGAGTCGGGGGCTGCTTGGTCACCTGAGGTCGGATTCAGGTTGACGGCCTTGGAGTGCAGACTTTCTGCCTTCATGGACCAGCAGCGGGCACTGATCGCTAGCCTGGCTGGTGCCGCTGCCCCGACCGCCGGGACGTCGACGTCCAAGTCGACCCCGGAGACCGAGCCGATCCTCGAGTCCATGCGGGCTCGAGTCGATCCTCGGTCGAGGTCACCCTCGGCCTCCCATTCGGGACCGAGGTCGTCGACGCCGACTCCCTCGGCGTCGGGGCGGCCGACGCCGCTGCCCGCCCGAGTCGACCCCACCGATTCCTCCTCGGAGTCGGCCTGGGAGTCTGAAGAGGAAGAGTCACCTGATTCCTTTCGGACTCGGTGTGTCCCCTCGGACTCGCCTGAGTCTGAACCTCGGAAGCAGTCCCCTCCGGAGGACGCCCGGTTCTCGGACTTCGTCAGGGATATGGCCAAGGCTTTGGCCTTCCCGGCGGATCCCGAGGAGGAGCCTCGAGCCGAAGAGCTCGACGCCCTACAGTATGATTCTCCCGCCAGGGAACACTTTACTGTACCGGTTCCTCCCATGCTGGAACAACTTCTCTTCCGCATGTGGGAGAGCCCGGCGTCATCGCCGGTGTTGAGCAAGCGGGTCGATTCCATTTATCGAGTCCGCAAGAGCCCTGGCTTCCAAAAAGCACAGTTACCACACCATTCCATGGTTGTGGAATCGGCCATGCATCGGCTTAAGAGCCAGAAGATGCACTCCTCGGTGCCTCCTGGCAGGGAGGCTCACAACCTGGATGGCCTGGGTAAAAAGTGTTTCCAGGGTTCTGTGCTTGCTTGTCGGGTCCAGACCTACCAGCTCTACATGGGCATGTATCTGCGAGACCTGGCTAAAGAAATAGCCGGGTTCTCAGCTGGTCTGTCCGAGGAACCTTTGCGGAGGTTCCAAGCCCTGTCTACAGGTATTCGAGACTGCTCCAAATTCATATCTCGAGCAGCTTATGATGCCTTTGAAGCCTCGGCACGTGTAGCCGCAGCTGGTATCGGTGCCCGCCGGCAGGCTTGGCTTCAGTCGTCTGACCTTGAGCCTTGGGTGCAGGACAAGTTGGTCAATGTCCCTTGCAGAGGTGAGAACCTCTTTGGCAAGCCCATGGCGGAAAAAGCTGCACAAATCGAGACGGAGACCCTCACCAGGACTCGGCTTTCTAGGAAAACCTCCGCTCCTTCCCAAAAGAAGAAGGGCTCGGGAAAGAAGTCCTTTTACCCGAGGAAGGCGGCTGCCTATAAACACTACCCTCAATATCAGGCCTCTGCAGCTCCCCAACAGGGTCAGCAGGCCAAGGGACGGGGTAACGGGTTCCGTAGGCAGCAAGCCCCCAAGCCTGCACCACCGGCCCCTGCTCAGCAGGGTGGGGGCTTTTGACTTTATAAGCATAGCCACTCCCCCTCGGCTGGATCCTCCCAGCACAGGAGGCCGGCTGGTTCACTTTGCCCACAGGTGGTCCAACATCACCTCAGATTCCTGGGTGCTTCAGGTGGTGGACAGCGGCTATCTTCTCCACTTCCACCAAGTTCCTCCCTCCTATTTCCCGGGAGAGCCTCCACGACTCCCTCTGCACGAGGACTTACTCCTTCAGGAGTTAGCAAGTCTTCTTCAACAACAGGCGGTGGAACCGGTGCCCCACCACCTGAGGGGTCAGGGCTTCTATTCCAGGTATTTTCTAATACCAAAAAGAACAGGAGGCCTCAGACCCATCCTGGACTTGCGCAACCTCAACAAATTCCTCGTCAGGGAGAAATTCAAGATGCTTACCCTTGGAATCCTTCTGCCCTACCTCCAGCAGGGAGATTGGCTATGCTCCTTGGATCTAAAGGATGCCTACACGCACATCCTCATCCACCCAAGCCACCGTCAGTACCTACGGTTTGTGGTGGCAGGAAATCATTACCAGTACAGAGTACTACCCTTTGGCCTATCCTCCGCACCTTGAGTCTTCACAAAATGTCTCGCAGTCGTGGCGGCTTATCTCCGCCTTCAAGGCTTCTATGTCTTTCCTTACCTGGACGATTGGCTCATCAAAGCATCGTCCTCTCCCGAAGTCACAAGGGCCACAAACTGCACAGTAACCCTTCTGCAGTACTTGGGCTTTGTCATAAACTTCGAAAAGTCCACTTTGCTCCCCTCGCAAGATCTCGAGTTCATCGGCGCAAGGTTGCACACGCTTCAGGCACGAGCTTTCCTGCCTCTCGACAGGGCTCAACGACTCATGGACCTAGCCAACCGAATTCGCAGCCAGCCCCTGGTCTCCGCCAGGCGCTTCCTGAGACTACTCGGCCACATGGCTTCAACAGTCCACGTGACCCCCAATGCCCGCCTAAATATGCGGCCTGCTCAGTGGTGCCTTCGCAAGCAGTGGCAACAGGCCACGGGCCGCCTAGCCGACTTAGTACGCGTCTCCGGCCCGTTGACCTCCTCTCTACAGTGGTGGCTTCATCAGCCAAACCTAGTGCTCGGAATGCCTTTTCAGGCTCCTCCGACAACTCAAGTACTAACGACCGATGCTTCTCTCCTGGGTTGGGGAGCGCATTGCCAAGAGGCATGTACTCAAGGTCTCTGGACCACGTGGGAGTCTGCGCAGCAGATCAACTTCCTGGAGCTCAGAGCGATCCGTCTGGCTCTCAAAGCTTTCTCCCACCTGACGTCTCACCGGTCCGTCCTTGTACAGACCGACAATCAAGTCGCCATGTTCTACGTGAACAAACAGGGAGGCACGGGCTCCTTGCTCCTCTGTCGAGAGGCACAGAGACTCTGCTCTTGGGCCGTCAGCCACGGCATTCTCCTCAAGGCAGTTTATCTCCCAGGTCAAGAAAATTGCCTGGCGGACAAACTCAGCAGGATCCTTCAGCCGCACGAATGGCGCCTGAATCCGTTGATTGCTCAGAAACTCTTTCTGAAGTGGGGCCTCCCCACGATGGATCTCTTTGCCAGTCCTCTCAACCGGCAACTTCCTCGCTTCTGCTCTCGGCAGCCGCATCCTCTTCGAGTAGCGCCGGATGCTTTTCTGCTCTCATGGTCGGAAAGCCTTCTGTATGCCTTTCCTCCAATACCGCTAGTCTCCCGAACTCTTTTCAAAGTTCACCAAGACAAAGCTTCCATGATCCTGATAGCTCCTCGCTGGCCCAGACAACCGTGGTTTCCACTCCTGCTACAGTTAGCAGTGGAGGATCCGTTCCCTCTGGGTTTTCAACCAGATCTCCTAACTCAGGATCAGGGGTCCCTACTACACCCCAACCTCAGATCGCTGCATCTGATGGCCTGGCGGCTGAAAGGGTAGTCCTTGCTCCCTTTCTCTTGCCGGCGGCGGTGGAGGAGGTCGTCCTAGCTTCTCGGCGACCTTCCACCCGCAAATGCTACGCCCTGAAGTGGCGTCGTTTTTCTACTTGGTGTGCTCAGCAGTCTCAGGATCCCTTCTCCTGCTCAGTGTCGGTGATCTTGCAGTACCTGCTCTACCTCTCTAATTTGGGACTTAAGTCCAACTCCGTCAAAGTTCACCTCAGTGCTCTTTCTGCACATCATGTGCCGGTGGATGGCAGACCTCTTTCCAGCGCCCCTCTCGTGGCGAGGTTCCTCCGAGGTCTCCTTCTCCTTAAACCACCTCTGCGCCCTCCAGCACCTGAGTGGGATCTGAATGTGGTTTTACAGCGGATCACCTGTCCGCCTTTTGAACCTATGGCTACCTGTTCTTTGCGTTTTCTTTCTTGGAAAACGTTATTCCTGATTGCCCTCACTTCCGCTAGACGC
Source organism: Ichthyophis bannanicus (assembly GCA_033557465.1). Classification (NCBI taxonomy): domain Eukaryota; kingdom Metazoa; phylum Chordata; class Amphibia; order Gymnophiona; family Ichthyophiidae; genus Ichthyophis; species Ichthyophis bannanicus. The sequence goes on along the minus strand of CM066051.1, from coordinate 68,940,146 downwards.
GTAAGTGAATTGCAGGCCCTTGTGTCTGATCCCCCTTACACTAGGTTCTACAAGAATAGGGTAGTCTTACGGACTCACCCAAAATTTCTTCCAAAAGTGGTCTCCCCTTTTCACATCAATCAGGAGGTGGTACTTCCAACCTTCTTTCCCAGGCCACACTCCAGCCGAGCTGAAATGGTCCTGCATACCCTGGACTGTAGAAGGGCATTGACCTTCTACCTTGATCGTACGCGGGAGCACCATAAAGCTACTCAGCTTTTTGTGTCTTTTGACCCCAATAAATTGGGGCTCCCGGTCTCCAAGCGTACTCTCTCCATTTGGGTTGCTGACTGTATCGCTTGGGCTTATGGAGCAGCCGGACTCTCCTTAGAAAGTCGGGTCACGGCTCATTGTGTTCGGGCGAAGGCTACGTCTGTGGCTTACCTCCGCTCTGTTCCATTGGCAGACATCTGCCGGGCCGCTACTTGGTCTTCGAGCCAGACTTTTGCGGCCCATTACTGCCTCGAGAGGGAGTCCCGCAGGGACAGTGCTTTCGGACAGGCAGTCCTCCGCAATCTCTTCGGGGTCTGAGCAACTCCTACCCTCCATCCCGGATGGGGGCTACCGGTGGGTACTAATTCAGCGAAGATTTCTTCCTTCTGTTCTGAGCTAGAGGGAGCTCATTTTGTGCTTAGGGTCTCCGGTAGCCTTGAGCTTGGGAGTCCCATATGTGAGGACTGACTTCCTGCTTGGTCCTGGAGAAAGCGTAGTTACTCACCTGTAACAGGTGTTCTCCAGGAGCAGCAGGAATCAGTCCTCACAACCCTCCCTCCTCCCCTGGGAGTTGCAATTATCTGCTTTAGTTTTTTGTGCATTTTTATGCTGTCTTTTAGCTATGTCATCTGACTGGCTAAGATGGCACCCTTGGGCGGGAAGGGGACCGTGCATGCGCGCTGCAATTCCCAAAGGCTTTCTGTGAAAGCTGGGGAAAATTGCTCCGCGAGGGCTCTGTCGGCGCCGACGTCACCCATATGTGAGGACTGATTCCTGCTGCTCCTGGAGAACACCTGTTACAGGTGAGTAACTACGCTTTACACCCTCTCCCCTTCCGAGCATGACCATCACTCCTCAATGTGCATTTTTTGTTTCGCTATATGGTTTATTAAAAATTTTCTATACTGCCCTTCAAGAAAAAAAAACAGCATTGTACAATAGCAATAAAATCATATTAGAACAGGAATGCCATTAAAACAACAGGAAAGAAGAGAGGGGAGAAAAGATGCAAACAAGACAACCATGGAGAAGGGGGAGAAAGGAGAAGCAGAGAAGGAAAGGAGGGGGAGGGGCATGTGCAGAATGATATACCTAAGAGGAAGAGTCAAAAGCTGTTGAATGAAAGAAGTCTTCAGAAGTGTTTGGAACTTGGGGTAGGACAGCTCAAGATGGATATCCAGGGACAGGGAGTTCCACAAGCTGTGGCCAAGAAAGTAGAATGCTGAGTGCCTCGTGGATTCATATCGAGCTGGGAGGGTGGAGGTAGGTCAAGTCGGTTTGCATGAACAGAGCAAAGTAGACAAGGGGAGCGTGCAAGATAATGTGCAAGGAGAGATAAGTGGGGTGCCAGAGTGTAATGTTTTCTGAATCAGCGAGAGAAGTTTAAACTGAATGCAGAAGGAAATGGGCAACCAGTCAGATTTGAGAAACAGAGGGGTAATGTGGTTAAATTTGCATGCGTGATGAAGAATACGAATAGCAGTATTTGGACAGTTTGTAAGCATTTGATCTGATAAAGGGGTAGACTGGAGTACATAATATTACAGTAGTCAAGGCGTGAGATGACAAGACTGAGAAGTAAAGTAATGACAGTGAAGTCAGTAAGAAAGTGGCGTACTGAATGGATCTGATGTAGGGTATGGAAAGAGTGTCTAATCATCGCGCTAATCTGATTGTGAAAGGTAAGACCACTATCCAGAACAACACCGAGATATTTAAGAGAAGAGACCAGGGTGAGTGAGGAACCGTCTAGTGAAGGTGCCACAGTGGGAACAGAAGAAGAGCTAGTGAGCCAAATTGCAAAGATTTTAAATGGGTTCAACTTAAGGTATTTAGTGTGTAGCCAGTGGTCCACATTGGAAAGGCAGGAGTTAATAATAGTGCGATCAGGAGATGAAGGGTGAGCATGAAAGAGAAGTAGGATGTCATCTGTGTATAGGTAAGTGGAAACTCATTGCTATTGGATAAGATTAGCAAGAGGGGCCAGAAAAACATTAAAGAGCAGAGGGGCAAGGACCGAACCCTTAGGGACACCACATGTCAGTGGAAACCTGGACGAGGTAGAAGAATGAAACGACACCAAGTAAGAGCAATAAGACAGAAAAGAATGGAACCACTGGAGGACAGATCTGTGAGTGCCATCAGATTGTAGGTGAGCTAGAAGAAGGTTTGACTGACAAGATTGAATGCTGAACATAGATCAAGTGAGATAGCTAAAGAAATATTGCCCTTATCCAGTGACTTCCTTGTCTCATTAAGAACTGAAAGAAGGATTGTTTCCATGCTATGACCTGCATGGACACTGGACTGCCTAGGAAGAAGGAATTGGTGTGCTGTAAATGATCCGCAAGTTGGTTGAAAACCAGTTTTTCCAGGATTTTAGAGAGAAAGAGGAGATGGAAGACAGGCCAGTAGTGTGAAGGGATGGAGGGGTCAAGGGATTCTCAGCAGTGGTCAGACTAGGGTGGATTTCCAAGAACGGGAGTAGATACTGGAGGAGAGACTGTTATTAAAGAGAGATGGGAGACGAGGAAGAAGAGCTAAAGAGAGGACTGAGACCAAGATAAAAGGATGGGGTCAGAAGGATAGGTGGTCTTAGGGGGAGGAAGAGATGGTTTTTGCAAGTGCAGACGTCGTAGTTGAGAGGTCCAAAGGTGGCAGAGGAAGAAGAACTAGTTAAATGAGGCTGAGAAGAAGAGATACTGGAAAATTTGCGTTGAAGGGACAAAACTATCTTGGAAAAATGCAGCCAGATGTTCGACAGAGGGGGCATTGGGGAGGCGAGTGGGGTGAAGAAGATGTGACACTATAGCATAGAGTTTCTTGGAACTATTATCAGAGTGAGAAATGGGCCTGTTATAGTCCTTTTTTGCTGATGTAATGGAATTTCTATAGAAAGTGCAGAGAGCTTGAAAGGTGGCAGGAATGTCAAGGGAACAGCAATGGCACCAGGTGCACTCAGCCTTGTGAAGTTGCCTTCGAGTGAGTGTGAGACCGAGGTGATACCAGGGGTGACAGGAGGAATGTTTGGGGACTAGAGGTGCCAAGGAATCCAAAGTAGAGTGAAGGGCAGAGTTCAAGGTATCAATTTGGGGGTCCTTGGAGAGGGACTCGAAGGCGGTAGAAAAGAGAGCATCAGAGGAGGGAAAAGAATGAAGGGTTTCTTCGGTAATGCAATGATGGAGTGAGGTGGGGCCGGCAGAGAAGGAGGAGCAGACTGGAAGTGATACACAGTTATATTAAAAAGAACACTAGATGACCCAAACAGGGGAGAGACCGTGTGCGTGCAAGAGACAGGCACAGCAAAGAGGGAGAGGGGGTGAGTTACAGATCCAGGGTGTGATCAATTGCATGAATAGGAGGGTGAACATGTTGGACTAGAGAGAGATCAGCATTATGAGAGAAAAACACTTTATCCCTACCACTGCGAGGTTGATTCACATGAATATTGAAGTTTCTGAGAATAAGGAGATTAGGGAAGGCCGTTGTCACCAGCTAGAGTGAGGAGAAGAGATTCCCAATGGTCACTATTCAGAGATGGACATAGAAAAGCAAAGCATGAAACGAGTGGGGTGGAGGAAAAGATAGGAGGAGTGATTCTGGATAGTGCCAAGGGAAAGAGGAGAGTTCAGTAGCATTGAGAATGTGCTTACAGAGGATAGCAACCCCAGCCCTAGAACTGCAGAAGGTGAAGAAAGCCGTGTAGCCAGGTGGCAAACAGCGGCGAAGGTAAGCCTCTTCTCCATCTCTGAACCAGGGCTCAGTCAGGAAGAGGAGGTGCAGACAATGAAGAGGGAGAAAATCAGAAATTAGAGCAGACTTGGACCAGACCGATCAGCAGTAGAGAAGTCCCTGCTGGACGGCACGGGAGGGAGGAAGGTGATGCTGAGGGAGGAAGAGTGGAGGTGAACTGGCAAGGAACAAGGACCCGGGTCCTATTCAGAAAAGCGCTTTGAAATGGGGAACTGGTATGGGTAAAGACACAACAACGAGTAACAGCAATGAGGAAACAGCCAGAGTGCTTTTACTGAATTGGGAAGAAAGCCCACAGGCGAAAGCTGAGAAGTAGCTAAGGAGAGTTGAAAGCCCGGGCAGCAATGATCTAATGTCTCCAGAGCCACCCCAAGGAGCAGGACCTCCTTGGACGCATCACTGTGGTGTAAAATGCTGCAATGGCTGAACTTAAATTAGAGAAGAGGGAGTCACCTGATGTCAGAGGGCGGAGTTAGCATCGATTTCAGCACTCATGACGCTCTCTTTTCTATGAAAGTCTTTAGCTGCCTTGGGGTAGGAGGATAGTGGGGGTGGGGAGAATGGATCCTTCCTTTTTTCTGGGGCTGCTCTTATCAAACTCAATGGAGCAAAAAACAAATATCTGCCCATCTCCCAACACTAGGGCTACTCAGCTTGGAGAAAAGATGACTGAAAGGGGATATGATAGAAATTTATAAAACCATGAGTGGGGTGGAAATGTTAAAAAGGAAAGGGTTGCTTAAGTAACCTTTCAAACAACACTAAAACAAGAGGGCTCTCTATGAAACTAAAGATCTGCACATTGAAAACATCATAAAAAATATTTTTCATGCTATGCATAATTAAGCTGTGGAATCTGTCTCCAGGAAATGAGGTCAAGGTGACTAATGTCTTGAGTTTTGAAAGGGGCTTGGACAGGTTTCTGGAGGAAAAGTCCACAAAACGTATTAGCAGGGAGACTTGGGAGAGCCGTTATTCATCCCTGGAAATGAACAATGAGAAATAGATCTTCTTTTTGGGATCGGCTGGGTACTTGTGATCTGGGCAGGCCACAGTTGGAGATAGGATACTGGGCTCATCTTATGTTCTCATGTTACATTTTGTGTGAGGAAGACTATGGATGAATGGAACCTCCACATGGGCTCTCCCTTGGACGGAATTGACTGTATCTGGGCCTACAGCCTGTGGCTAGCACATGCTGGGTAGAAGTCTTTGACTGGGAACCAGTGATGCTTAGAGAAGACTGTGACTGGGAATATGTGATTTTTAGAGAACTCTGGCAGGGGTGTGACATTAGGGATGGTGCTGGTCTGTGGTCTCCTTTTCATTTTCTCCCAGTCCTTCTGCCAGCATTTGAGAATAGGTTGAGAATAGATTGTCCAATGGGCCTGGGATGAATCCTGGACAATACAGATGTAGTGGGGCTAGGATTTGGGAGCAAAGTCAAAGAGAAAAGGAAGCTGGTGCCTGTGGGACTGTACCTCAGCAGAATGCCTCCTTCTACAGCAAATCCCACAACTGCAACTCCAGCTCCATGTAACACCATGAGGAGCTCTCTCTCTTTATCACAATCAGTATTTATTTAGCTGTATTTATATTCTGCTTTTCACTGGGTCAAGGTGGTCAATTGGGGGATATATTTAACATGAGGGGATATGACACACATATGTTAATACTTACAGGGAACATGGGCAATGGAGGGTTAAGTGGCTTGCCCAAGACCACAAGGAGTGCCTATAGGACTAGAAATCCCATACCCTCTGGCCTGAGATTGCTGTCCCCAGGTGGGACTTGAACCCCTGGCCCTCCAGCCTGAAGTACCTTGTCCTAACCACTAGACCACTTCTCCCTCCTCCAATAGTATCCCCTATTGCTGGACAAATTACATTTCAAAAATATGTGCGTTAAATACAACAAAATGGGAAATACATCCAACAATAAAAAATCACTTGTTTGTTCGATTATATAGTTATATAATCTATATTTAACTGCTACTGGATGGTCTCAAAATAACAGTAGCTTCTATCCCATAGACTAAAAAGTCAAACTTAGGGAGAGAAAAGCTAGATAACATCACCGACCTCCTTAGTAGCCAGCAGCAATATAGTTATATAACCTGCCCCATACAAAGTCGTGTAACTCTTCTCCTGATCGTAACAAAGGAGCTGTCATATAACTTTCTTCTTGTTGCCGCTGTGAACACACAAACAAACTCTTGAACAGATCCAAACTCTCAAGTCATCCTGACGCCTCCCCCCAGCGCCTTTGGAGCGTTTCTCCACAAATGGTTCTTCAGGGGATTTATAAATGGATCACCTGCAAACAAACAAACACAACCGTGTATACCCAGAGTTCAAACTCCTAAAACACCGTTAAAACCAGCAGGCAGAACCTGTATCAAAAGCGACCTGTGCCTCCTTCCTTAGCTAATTTTTATATGGCGGGTTTTGAAGAACGTTGGCTGGGTGGTTCCCCTTTTGCCTCCAATGTTAAAACGTGGAAAAGATATATAGATGATGTATTTCTATTGTGGCAGGGGTCAGAAACGTCATTAATTTCTTTTTTTCAGTGGATTAATTGTCGCGATGAGAATATCAAATTTACCTATGTTTACCATCAGAATGTGATGACCTACCTTGATGTTCACATCAGTAGGGGAAGGGGCCACTGGGAAACATCTATCTTTAGGAAACCCACCGATTGAAATACACTCCTACATTACAACAGTGCTCACCCTAAATCATTAAAAGAGGGGCTTCCCTTTTCACAGTTCCTGCGATTTCGCAGGAACTGCTCAAATGGTCAGGATTTCAGAGTGCAGTCGCAGCAGCTTGAGACTAGTTTTTTAGAGAGAGGTTATCCGCAGCAGGTAGTCAAGAGAGCGTACCGAAGAGCATTGTATAATAATAGAGCTTTGTTACTTACACCTACATGTCTTGGGTCCAATGGAGATGCTGACACCATTAATTTAGTCACAAAATTCTCCCCCCTGAGCCGGACGATACAGAGCAGTTTGCAGAAGCATAGGAATGTATTATCTACCCTGTCAGGCTTGGAGGGGAAGAAGTTTAGATGCGTGTGGCAGAGGCATCGTAACTTAAAAGAATATGTGAGCCCTGCGGTTTTGCCGGTTCTGGAGAGGTCAGTAGTGGAAAAGGGACATAGACGGTGTGGAGCATGTGACATTTGTGAGATTACCTTTGAGACGGCTTCATTTAGTTATCACCTGGTAAACCACGCCATATCTTCTTACACCACCTGTGGTTCTGTTGGAGTGATATATGTGGTAAGATGCCCCTGTGATCTCCTTTATATCGGTAAGACTGCAAGGGCATTTCGGATACGCATGAGGGAGCATCGTAGTAGGTTACATTGCAAAATATTAACGGCCCCGCTTGTCCAACATTGTCTTGATTATGGCCATAACTTCGAACAGTTATCTTGCTTCTGTATTGAGCAAGTTACTCATGGCTATGGTGATCGGTCCCAAGATCAGGTTTTAATCCAGCATGAACAACGCTGGATTTATGAATTGGACACTGTGATGCCGAATGGTTTGAATGCTATGGTGGAATGGGTAGTCCAAAATAGCAACCTAACCTAAATTTCTCCCCACTATACAATCCCAAAAAATTTGGAGAAATATGTAAAGAAGTCAAAAACTGACGTGTAAAAATCTATGAAATGTCGGAAATTTAGCCATGAGACAGCGAGACTATCTCTTGAAGCTAATTTTTCCTTTTACTCAGATTTGTAAAGCCCAATAAGAGTTTACGATAAATAAGGTGCAACACCACAAAAAGTGCCACCAATGAATTATAAAAGTCGTGAATGTGTTTTAAAACTCGTGAATATGTTTTAAAACTGTCTCTAAAAAGTTATAACTGGAAGCCACAAAATTCGCCGTAAACAGGGTACTTATCTGAAGTCTCTCCTCAAAACAGCCGAATTCCCCTTCACACCGGAGGCTGAACGTTGGCTCCAGCGAACTCTCCGTAGAAGAACTTCAAGGAGATGAAATTGTAGACAAGATCTTACAAAAAGTAAATCAGCACTTTAAAGTAGCATTAAAGCAGACACAGCACTGCGTTTCGGGTGATTCAAATTCTTTCACCCTGTTTCAACGCTCTCCACCTACTCCGACTTTCTTCGTCGTCGCTGATACCAAGAGTGAGACGCCAGCGCATGCTCAATAGCGATCCAAACCAGATAGCAGGTACTCCGTTTAAATAGCCCAACCCAAATGAATGCCGAAATTCCAAAAAAAAGTAAGCAGACCTCAAAGCTTTCAAATTAAAGATGACCACTCTAATTCTTTGTTTAAACCCAAAGGTTGCACCGTGGACCAACGATAAATCCACTGCTGTTCTAATAATTGAAGTTGCTGTTCACGATCACCTCCCCGAGGGTGTGCAGGGACGTGATCCAAAACTCGCCACAAAAAATCTTCAAATTTATGATGATGATCCAAACTATGTTGTACAAGAGGGGCAGAAATAACCGAATGTTTCACTCTGGAGGCATGTTCATTCAAACGAGTCCTAACAGCTCGAATCGTGCGACCAATATATAATAGATGACAAGGGCAAATTAATACATACACCGCAAAAGTAGTAGAGCAGTTGGTATTCCATCGCGAAACATGAATGAATGAAGTAGAAGGAACCTCCCACTGAATACCCCCTATTGTCCGTGAGCAATGAGAACACGAATTGCATGCCCCATGACCAGGTGTTGTGGACTTAGTCACTTGTCTGTCCAGGGGGGAAGATGTAGCCCCCATCAAATCTCTCAAATTAGAACCTCGAGAGTGTGCCACTTGTAAAGTTTTTTGAAAACAAGGATACATTTGTAGCATATGCCAGTGCTTTAGCAGGATTTTCTTAACACTCTGTATATGAGACATGTAAGGCAAAACTGCTACAAATTTCTGAAAATCATCAGTAGTGCTAGAGGTTCTGTCAATCAACAGCCATTCACGATGAGTATATCTTGCCCTCAGAAAGGCTTGACGAATGACTTTTTTTGGGTAACCCCTCTGAAATAGACGTGCCGATAATTCCTTTGCGTGAATCAAAAAATCAGTCAAAGTGGAACAAATACGTCTGAGGCGAAGGAATTGACCATATGGGAGTCCTCTCCGTAAAGCCCCAGGATGAAAGCTGGTATAGGACAATAATGTGTTTCTCTGAACAGACTTGCGATATAAGGAAGTATGAAAAGAATCTCGTCCCTTACAAACAGTGACATCCAAAAACTCAATTTGGGAAAAATTATATTGTAATGTAAAAGATAAATTCTCACTCAAAGAGTTAAGCCAGTCAACAAATTGGTGTAAAGCAGCCTCCGTGCCCTGCCACAGAAAAAAGATGTCGTCCAAAAACCTGACCCACAACGTCACATTCGTGAACCATGGGGAGGAATAAACATGGGTAGACTCAAAATCAGCCATATATAAGGTGGCCACAGACGGAGCTACCGTCGCCCCCATCGCAATCCCTTGGATTTGGTGGTATATCACCTGCTCAAACTGGAAGTAATTATTAGTAAGCACTAATGTCAGCATTTCCATAAAAAAAGAATGAGGAATGCGTTCAGGTAAAGCTAGGTCCAACTGGGTGATAACGTTTAAGGCTTGATTCTGGTCAATGTTGGTGTACATGGCAGTGACATCAAGGGAGGCAAGCCACCAAGAGGTAAAAAAAGATACTTACAATAATGCTGCCCACGTCAAACACCACAGAACCTTTCCGACTCTCTATCTTCCCACATAGTTTAAACAAAAAGACGCCGCGCATGCGGACTATTGACTTGTGAACGAATTTAATAGCACAAACTCAGAACGAGGCCACACACCCCCTCATTCAGAAAAACTCTTCACAAAAATCCTAACAAACCTCAGCCATTTATTCAAAAGCGACCTCAACGGACCCCTAAGGAAAATGCTAAATACCAAAAATCATACATTAACGAACGCTATGGATCGACAATCACAGACATGCCACCCATTCCACCATCCCAAAAAATTGATCGCCGTGGGCAGCTGATCAGCATGCAAAAGGTATAAAGCATGGTATGGAGCTAGTGCTTCCGCCAATTGTTTTAGGAGTTTGAACTCTGGGTATACACGGTTGTGTTTGTTTGTTTGCTTGCAGGTAATATAACTATATTGCTGCTGGCTACTAAGGAGGTCGTTGATGTTATCTAGCTTTTCTCTCCCTAAGTTTGACTTTTTAGTCTATGGGATAGAAGCTACTGTTATTTGGAGACCATCCAGTAGCAGTTAAATATAGATTATATAACTATATAATCGAACAAACAAGTGATTTTTTATTGTTGGATGTATTTCCCATTTTGTTGTATTTATGTCACTTCATTTTTATTGAAATTTTTTCACAAACAAACAATACAACACTGCAACAGAAAAAAAAATCCCAAGACAAAACCCCCCCAAGCGGACACAGTCCCAAGCTAACCACGCCCTCTTCTGTTGATGATTGTCATTATAGATATACATATAAGCATATAAACAAAACCTATAAGCAAACAAACAGACCCACCCCCCTCCCTCCCCACAGCATGGATGGACCCCACCCAATCATCATATTCATCAAGAAGCACAGCACATAGCATAAGGCAAACTATCCCCACAGACTCACCACCCAAGGCAAGACGAAAAGCACCCACCCAAGAAGAGAGACAAGAGCCACTCCAGCAAACAAACTGCAACAAACAAACTGCACCATCAGAGGCTATGTCAGGGCAGCACTGGGTAGCAGGCTGTATCGTTGTGGCAAAAAGCTCCCCGAATAGAGAAGGGCGCCCCCCTAGTATTGAACCCTAGACATTAGACATTGAACACAGCGCTCCGCCCTTTTGGCGACAAATGGGAGAGCACAGGGGACCATAGCTCTAAAAACTCTTCCCAACTCTTACCTCCCTTGTGTTGTGCGGTCATCTTTTCCATACTCATCAAGTCAAGCATAGACTGTTCCCACATCCCCAAGAAGGGGGGCGAGGAAGATATCCAGCGACTCAACAGCATCCGCTTGACCATCAGAAAGCCACGCTCAAAAAGCGCTCTATGCCAATACGTGAACTGCTCAAAACCTAGCGCCCCGTTATGAAATAAGCATATCTCTCTCTGTATGGCGCAGTCTGACCCAGTCCACCCCCGTAACTTAGCACACACACGTATCTCGCACCCTCGGGCATCCCCAAAATTTATGGGTAAAGGTCCCAACTGCCCGATCACACCACATGCACGTAGCATTAGGTCGCATCCCGACCTGCGAGGCCCACTTATCACTAGTATAGGCTCGCCACAAGAATTTATACTGCATTTCCTGGAGATACACCCACCTCAGGCCTTTCGATATCCCCTCAAAAGCCACCCGCAGCATTTCAGTCGTCATCTCTTCCACGCCATCTCCCCGCCACCTATGCGCGAGTTCAATAAGTAACACATCACCCCCTGATGGCCGAAGCACTCGCCGATATACCTCTGCTCCCGGGAGATGCTCCTCTAACTTCTCCAAGATTGAACGGGGAGATCCGGAGGCGGTCCAACCTCCCGCACGCGTACCTACCGAGGCTAAATAGTGTCTCACCTGCAGATAGCCATAAAAATCTTGGGATCGAATATTATACCGACGCTGCACCTGCTGAAAACTATCCAAAACACCATCAGCATGCGAATAGAAATCTCCGAGACACACCAACCCCCTCTCAGCCCATTCGCAAAACACACTACGCTGTGTAAACCCAGGCCCGAAGTCAGGGTTACCCACCAAAGGTAACAGAGGAGTCATCCGCCTGTCCCAACCAAACCTCTGACAGAGTGCCTTCCAGGCGGAACGCAAAGCCTCCAGGTATCCCCTCCCCACACTGGTCCTGATCGCCGTGGGCAGCTGATCAGCATGCAAAAGGTATAAAGCATGGTATGGAGCTAGTGCTTCCGCCAATTGCCGAACCGGGGCCCCCCCTCCGAGCTCTCTATTAGCGCCCTGATATGTCGAGCTAAATAACGCAGATTATAGTTGCGCAACGAGGGCATCTCCAAACCCCCCTCCTCCCTTCTACTCATTAACGCCCTCAAGGGTATGCGCGCTCTACGACCTCCCCACAGAAATGTTCGGAGGCACTGCTCCAAGCGCTTCCAATCTTTATCCAGGAGCCATAGCGGGAGCATACGGAGTACATATATCCACCTAGGAAACTCTACCATTGTAAACAGCGCAATCCTCCCTCTCAAAGACAATGGCAGGCCACGCCAGCTCGTCAGAGTCTTAATACTCCTGGAAAGTAAACCGGGCACATTAGCTCGGTACAGGTCTGCAGGTCGATCGGGTAACTGTATGCCCAGATATTTGATCTTCCCAGCCGCCCATACCAGCGGAAACGTCCCTGTCCATCGAGGTCGCACCCTATCCCCAACATCCAAAACAACCGACTTCGTAGTATTGACTTTTAAGCCAGAGAATCTCCCATACTCCTGTATCAAGCTGAGCGCGTTGTTCAATGATAAAGGTAGATTCGTAAGGCATAACAACATATCGGCGAAAGTGCAGACTTTTAAGTCTTCCCCTCCCATTCGAATCCCTTCAATCGCAGGGTCTACCTGCAGAGCCCACAAAAGCGGTTCTAAGGCAAGCACAAATAGCAGTGGAGAGAGAGGACATCCCTGTCTAGTTCCCCGCGCCAACACAAAAGGATCTGAAAAAACACCATTGGAGCCTACGCGAGCCATGGGCTGTGCATACAACGCTCGAAGCCAGTGCACAAAGTCACCTTGCAATCCAAAGGCCGACAGAGCATCCCACAGATAAGGCCATGCCACCCGATCAAATGCTTTCTCAGCATCCAAACTGACAAGTAATAGCGCCTCAGCTCTCTGCAAACACTGGTCCATGCCCAAAAGTATTTTAGCAATATTCCAGGACGCCTCCCATCCCTGTACAAAACCAACTTGCCGCTCATTAATAAGAGACGGCAATATAGGGGCAAGCCTATTTGCTAACACAGAAGCCAACAGCTTTAAGTCACAATTAATGAGAGAGATCGGTCTGTAAGAGGCGGGATCCACCAAATCCTTCCCAGGCTTGGGGATCACTGTAATGTCCGCACAGCGCATATCACGCGGAAAAATGCCTGCGTCTCGCGCCGCTTCAAACATCACCACCATGGAAGGGGCCAAACTCGAAGCCAGGATTTTATAATATTCCATGCTAAAACCATCTGGACCAGGAGCCTTATGAGACTTTCCCCGCTTAATACGAGCAAGAAGCTCTGCCACCGACAACGGCGCATTAAGCTGTTCTAAAGTTTCCGCCGAGACCTTTGGCAAAGTTAATTTCTGCAGAAAAGCTACCCCCTGGTCATAGTCCCTCTCCTCCTCACTGTACAACTGCATGTAAAAAGTTCGGAAAATCTGCGCAATCGCCTCAGGTCTATGATGCAGGGTGCCAGCCTCATCCTGTAGCACAGGAATAAACCGAGTCCCCCCAGAGTCTCGAATAAGTTTTGCTAATAATCTTCCAGACCTATTGCCAAAGAGATGGAGGTGATGCTTATAGTATTGCATCGAAAGCGCAGCTCTTTTCTGGAGTATTTCATTCAGTGCTGTCTGCGAGCGTGTATACTCCCTCTGGGTAGCGCCATCCCTGCTCCTACCCAACTTGCGTTGCAACTCCCGTAGGTCCCGCTCCAACACTAAAACACTCCGGTCCAAGTGTCGACGACGAAGAGTGGTGTACGAAATGATCGCTCCCCGCATCACGGCCTTACTAGCCTCCCAAAACAACATCGGGGGGCACTGCGGGGTATCGTTGAAAGAAACATATTCTTCCCACTGTTTCGCAAGATAGCTACGAAAATCCTCATCTTCCCATAAATATACGGGAAATCTCCACCCTACTCTTGTCGGCCCCTGGCATTCCCAAGTTATCCAAACCATCCCGTGGTCCGAGATCATTATCGGTTCTATCTCAGCCTGCAGGACCCGCGTGACTCCCCCTTCACTGACAAGAATAGAGTCTATGCGGGACCAAGTAAGGTGTGCTCTCGATTGATGTGTATATTCCCGCACCCCAGGGTGCAGCATGCGCCATACATCCACTAACTCCCCCTGCCTACAGAGATAGCTAACTCCCCTACGTGTCCAGGCTCCCTCCCCCCTATGATGGGATTTATCGAAGCTTGGGTCGTGCGGACAGTTAAAATCCCCTGCCACAATGATCTTAGCCTTTCCAGCACATTTCAGCAGCCCCAGCAGTTTAGTAAAAAAAAAGCATGCTCATAAACATTTGGTGCATAGACATTCAATAACCAGAGTGGTTCAGCATATAGTTTGCCCTGTAACAAGAGATATCTGCCATTGGGGTCTGCCTGTATTGTATGCACTTCAAAGGGCACCCCCCGTCTCACTAACACCGCCACCCCCGCCTTTTTCGTACCTGAGGCAGCACCATATGATACCTCCACCCAATCCCGCTTCAACTTCTGATGTTCTATGGCACTCAAATGGGTCTCTTGTAACATGGCAATATGTGCTCCCTTTCTCTTCAGCCCCTGTAGGATCTTAGTGTGTTTAATCGGAGAGCCTATGCCCCCGACATTCCAGGAAATTATCTTAATCTCAGGCATATCTCCAATCCCAAGAAAACCAGCAGATAAGACACCCATATAACCACCCAGAGATGCCCAGCCTCATCTCCAGGGTCGTAGCCCAAGTCGCCCAGTGCTTCTGAACTTCCATGCTGCATACACACCCCTCCCCCCACCCAAACTTCACAAACATTTGCCGTCCCCAGCCCTTAACCCCCCCAATCCCTCCCCCACCCCCCTCCCTACCCTGCCCTCCCCCAACCTCTCCCCTCTAACCCCATCCCCACTCCTCCTCCCACTCCTCTCCGATTCCCTTCTACACCTCTCACCCGTTCCCCCCAACATATGTCCCTCTATCCTACCCCTCCCCCCTCCCCCGGCTTTAAAAACCTCTAACATGTACCCCAATGAGATGATCACAGTCCACACGTCCGGACCGTCCCCCTTCAGCGCCACCACATAGATAGGGTGCGGGTGGGGAAGAGACAAACATATCAAACCCTCAAAGGATGAACCATTAATCTTAACACTATCAAACCAACACTCCAGGAATGTATGGGAGTATATCCCCTTGGACAGTAAACCACACAACCATAACCAGTGTAATGCAATCTCTTACACAGTGAGCAATATCGCCTCCATCACACCAGACACTCATAGCCAGTCTGGGCGACCCGGGCCCTGCCCATCCAGGACAAATCAGGCTGGGTCAGCAGGCCCATATCAGGAGCCAGAATTCACTCTAGGCGCTGTCTTGTCCCCCAGTAAAGTGTCCATGAATGTCCGTGCTGCCTGGGAATGTTCAAATGCGTGGGTCTTCCCTTCGTGGAAAACTCGGAGCACAGCAGGATACACAAGCGCGAAGCGAACTCCTGCTCCCGCCAGCTGACCACAGAGAGGGGCGAACGCCTTGCGCTTGGCCGCTAAAGTGGCAGAATAGTCTTGGAACATAAGAACAGGGTTGTTATCCAACTTCAAAGAGCGCCATTTGCGATATGCCTGAAGTAACGCAATTTTGTGCTGGAAATTTAACAATCTGGCCAGCACCGGCCTCGGCCTCTCAGTGGGGCCCCGCTTCGGGCCCAGACGATGCGCTCTCTCCACTATAATATGCCCTTGCAATTCCTCCAGGCCCAATTTTTTCGGCAGCCAAGATGCAAAGAGGCCAGCAAGCTGCTGATCGGACCAAGACTCAGGCACACCCACCAGGCGCAAGTTATTTCAGCGCGATCGGTTCTCTAAATCATCCATTTTAACAAGCAGCGCTGCAATCTCCTTCTGGTGTTGGGTAACAATAGTGTCCCGCTTCACCTCGCCTTCCTCCAGTACTGTGATGCGGTGTTCCGTTTCCTCCACTCTCCGGGTGAGTTCGCCATAGGTCTCCGCCATTGAGTCCAATTTTTGTAAAACTGAATCAAATTGGGGTGCCAGTAGCTTAGCCACCTCATGCGCCAGCTCCTCCGCCCCAGATTCTCCGTTACCAGAACCCAGAGAAGAACCCGGTGAGTCCAAACTCGCTCCAGGCCGCACGGCGGGCACCATCTTAGATTCACAGGGCCCATGTGCCTTTTCCTTCTTCGTCGCAGCCCTCATAGATATTTGGCACCACTCCTGCAATTCCAAGGAGCTCAGAACACGTAGGGTCTCCGGTTGCGCTCAGCCTGCGTTTTTTTTCACACCCGCTCCAAAATCAGCCGTTTTCTTGCCGGTATAAGGCGACAGCCCAGGAGCACACTGAGGACACGTCCTCACTCGCTCATGTGCTCACGTGATCTCCCCCATTTTGTTGTATTTAACGCACATATTTTTGAGATTTAGTCCAGCGTTTACGAGTTGACCATTTAATATGTGCTTTCACGAGGACAAATTACATTAGCATGAGAACACAGCCTGAGCTTAGAAATCCAGTCTTATTCTACAGTGAGTTCATACAAAAATCAAGCTTAAGTGTGAGCACATACAAAATGCACACACACATGCATGTGTGACACAGCTCCTGTCACCCAAACCCAGGGCAGTGAGCACATTTGAACATAGGGAGCCTTCATGGAGCAGTCAGAGAGTATTGACTTCAGCTATGAAACCTTCCAGTGCCCTGGAGTGCTAAGCCCCAGACTGTGCTACCCAGAAGGACTTCTCTTTATACCAGCACAGGCCATTTAACCAGATGGGCCAGTGGCCCTGCCACGTGCTTAAACCGCTGCTATGATTTCACAGGCTGTAGAATTAGATGAGAAATTCCTCATCTGCTGCCATCACATAGAGAATCTGCTGACAGGACAGGGAGGCAGCCTCTGTACCTGGGATGCCTGTGGAAAGGGAGGCTATGGGACACACGGGCACCCCCGCCCCCCCCCCCCCAGCATTCCTGCAAGCAGAAAGAGATTTATGTATTTACGAGGGCCGTTTTTTTTTTCAACCTCCGATAGGCTATAAATAAAAGACAAGTTCATATAAAACAATAATTTTATTACCAAAAGATTGGTACACTTACGGTTACTTTTCGACATAATCACCGAAGAGATTGAGACATTTGTCATATCTGTGGACAAGCTTTTCAATACCCTCTGCAAAGAAAGTTGCCGCCAATGAATTCAAGTAGTCCTTGACGTTGGTTTGAAGGTCCTCATTGGTTTGAAAGTGCTTTTGTGGCCGTCCGTCAACATTTTTGGGACCCAACGTGCACAAAGTTTTTTGTAGCCTAACCGTTCAGTAACAATAGAGTACAAAACAGACCTTGAAACCTCTGGAAATTCCGTAGACAAAGCAGTAATGGTGAATCTGCAGTTTTCTTTAACCATTCTGTCAACTCGTTGCACCAGGTCATCTGAAATGACAGATTTGTGTCCTTGGCCCAACACCATCACTCATGAAGTTTTCCCCATACACACGACTCATTCTCCGATGGATTTCTGCAGCACTATGGCCTTCAGCCTGTAGAAAACGAATCACACTTCGCAATTCACACTTGGAGGGAGCATCAATCATGGTGGACATGTTTACGTGGCTGTAGCACAACGCCGACTGACGCCTGAATGTCAACAATGGCGGAGTGTGTAGTGCAAGAGCTGCGCAGTCGCCTACAGCGCATGCCCGCTTTCTGCTGCCCGCGTAGCGTCTGCATGGAGCGATCGGAGGTTGAAAAAAAAATGGCCCTCGTATTTATTCA
The DNA here is from genome assembly GCA_033557465.1 of Ichthyophis bannanicus. Classification (NCBI taxonomy): domain Eukaryota; kingdom Metazoa; phylum Chordata; class Amphibia; order Gymnophiona; family Ichthyophiidae; genus Ichthyophis; species Ichthyophis bannanicus. Next base: position 68,922,367 of record CM066051.1, on the reverse strand, counting down.
AGGTTTATTTTATACCGTCTTCTCGGGTAGTCAAAGTGGTTCACAGAGTAACATCAACATTACATTATAACATAAGAACTAGTTACACTGAACATAAGAACTGGTGGAAAGATATGAGCTTATATGCATAGCAGCATATATACATAGCAACATATATGCACAGCAACCAATATACAAAGTAAAGATGAGGACATACTGCACTGTAGTAAGTGATTCACCTGATAAATTCTGGAGGATGCTTGTAAGGGTCCAGTTATTGATTTGAAAGGAGATGCTAAGTTGGGTAGAGACTTGTATATGCACTTTACGAGTGTCAAAATGCTTCATAAAGAGGTGTGTTTTTAAGTCTTAGAATGTGGACAAATCTGTGGTGGCTCTTAGCTTATCAGGTAGCACGATCCATAAATAAGGGGCAATGTATGAAAAGGCTCTGTTATGATCTTCTGGAGATATAATGAATATATTTTGTATGCAGCCTCTTCTTTGGCGATCACTTGAGGTTATTTTGATTAGATTGGTTAGGTATGAGGGGGTTATGTCTCTGACCAGTTTGAAGGTAGTCATCAGTAATTTATATTTAATTTTGCTCTGGATGGGCAGTCAGTGGAGATTTTATAAGATTGGAGTAATAAGTTGCGATATGTTTGCTTTGTGTTATGCAGGCAGTCATATGCTGAGCAATCTGAAGACTGTGTGTCTGGGAAGACCTTGCAATAATCAATGTGCAGAAAAACCATAGCTTGTAGCACCATTATGAAGTCATTGTTTGACAGCAGTGGGCTCAAGTATTTGATTATTCTCAATTTGTTGAAAATAGTTCTGATGGTAAGTTTTATATGGGATGCTAAGCTGAGGGTTTGATCAATAATGACACCTAAGTATTTTACCTCATTTTTACATTAATGATGGCCTCTTTAAAATCAGTAGTAGGTGGAAGAGAAAAACATTGGTTTCTGGTTATGGTTAATACCTCATTTTATTGTAATTTATTTTATTATATTTTATAGCTATGGGAGAGATAGGCATCCTTGCAACTGGAGGACCTAGAGGTTGCTTCCTGTGTGGACATGAAGATTAATGCCTTTTGCTATTTTATAAACCACCACAGGGTGGCAGCACCGAATAATATCTGTGATTAATGAGCAGTGCTGCCATCTGGTGGCCTTTAGGGGCACTATAACGAGAAACGATACAGAAGTCAAGGGGGTTTTTTCTAATTCTTGGCGATATAATCTTGATTTGCAGGATTTTACAGTTGCTTGTTTAGTCACTAACACCGAGTGTTGAGAAGGTGGCTTAGGGGTTATTTTTCTTTGACTTGCCCCGAACAATCTGATGGTAGTTGTGTGTACTCATAAACAGGCGGCAGGGCAGCATTGAGTGCACCTGCCGCCCTCTGGTCGCTATCGGCAGTATTACAGGCACTTCTTGGTTTACAAGTTTGGACACTTTGACTTTCTTGTTTTACCATAAGACTTCTTAAACCTGTCCCGGTGAAGCCACAGGTTTTCGGGCTATGCACAATTTTACTATAGAATAAATCTGCAAACCGTGAATACAAATGGAGCACACTTCTATTCTGTCCCTCCTTCTGACTACAAGTGAGGGTTCTGCCCTTGTAGAAAACCTACAAGGCGGAAATCTGCATCACACCAAGGAACTTCACTGACGCTCCTCAGAGGCGTGGCCAGGAGGGAGAGAATATGTGGCATTAGAGTTCAATGCAAAAACTGCTGTCTTAGAATAATTCCTACAGATCTCTGGCTTTGCTCTAAAAGTTGAATTAAAATGTGTGTCTCGGAACTATAGGAAGTTTTGTGCTTCCAGTTCCACATATATACAGACATCTTTGGGTACATTAATCAGAATTTTACATACTTTTCCTGATTTTGCTACAATTATCTTTTTGGAAGACAGGGTTTCTTTAATGGGCAAATCCCTTCCACTTCTGATTATTAAATATAAACTTAGATTGTATGCCCTCTTGGGACATGGAAATGCCGACTGTACCTGTACCATCTTGAACGAACTGCAAGGGTCTGACCTAAATCTAATGGAATAAAAGAACCACTCCTCTCTTTAGAAAATGTAAACAAAGAAAAATATCAAATCAATAGCATGAAGGTTGATAGTATCTTAGACTCAGTGGCACCTAGTAATAGTATAACTATGCAGATGTTTTTAAAGCCTCAGTTGTCCAGAGGTTGAGTGCTGGATTTAGTAAGACCAATATTATGGGTTCACATCCTTTCTCACTCCCCAAGATTTCCTTGCAGTATCTCCGTTCATTTTCCATCACGCTAGTCTGACAATTCACCACAGGAGCGCACCATTGTGTCAGGAGATGCACCATTTAACATACAACATGATCACTGCTGCCCTCTTGTGGTAATTCTCCATAATAACGATTATTCCATTGTGCTGCGTTGGTGCACATTCCCACCTGCCTGATTCTGCTCGTCCCTTCGCTCACCCCCCCCCCCCCATACTCTCATTTCTTCCCCCCCCCCCTTAATCCCTGAGGATTTTATTTCTGATATTCATTTTCTGTAAAGTTGCTGTAAGTTCCAAAGATGGAGTAATGCATCTGTGGTCTCTTACACTTAGTAGCACAGTGAATGAGGCAGATCAAGACAGAAGTGACCAGTTAACTCGGCCCAGCTCAGACCCATCGCCTTGGAATAGATGCATCAAGAATGGCCAAATGCAACCTAGGACCAAGCCCCCTCTTGCCTATCTCTTCCACCCTTCCTCTTAGCCTTTTATTTATTTATTTATTTATCTATTTCTTCTATACCGCCCCTTCCAGAGATCAGGGGCGGTTTACATGGAACAATTTAACAGTTTTGTCTACGTTCGTATAACATTACATAGAACAAGAACTTTTTAACTTTTTACATATAACAGAACAGTAAATTGTTAAAACTATTTACAGGGTGTATACTTTTGTATACTACTGAATCATTATCTTGATCAGAGGTTTCTAACTTTTTACAGGGAAATGTCAGCGAGCTGATATTGCTATTTATAGATGTTATTTACAAAAGGTTAGGATACAATGATTTACAGTGTAGAGAATTCGCTATTCAAGTGTGTGTGTGTGTGTTCTTTCTGAAGCAGGACCACAGTTCTTTACAGGATAGATTTCTCCAATGCATTTTGGAGCCCTGATGCCATCCTATGCAGGGCCAGCCCCAGAGTTGGTTCAATGTGCTGACACCCTAGGCCAGTGGTTCTCAACCCAGTCCTTTGGGACCCTCAGGCCAGTCGGGTTTCTCAGGATATCCACAATGAATATGCATGAGATAGAGCTCCAGGCACTGCACTGCTTCCATTGTATGCAGATCTATCTCATGCATATTCATTGTGCATACCCTGAAAAACGAACTGGACTAGGGGTCCCAGAGGACTGGATTGAGAACCACTGCCCTAGGTAAACCTTAAGCCAGGGGTCTCCAATTCTGGCCCTGGAGGGCACCAAATCAGTCAGGTTTTCAGTATATCCCTAATGAATATGCATCAGATATATTTGCATGCACTGCCCCCATTGTCTTGAAAGTTATTGCACGCATATTCATTAGGGATATATTGAAAACCTGACTGGTTTGATGCTCTCTAGGACTGGAGTTGGAGATCCCTCAAGTTTTTATTTATTTATTTATTTAGCTGCATTTATATCCTGCTTTTCACCAGATCAAAGCGGTTTTAACAAAAAAAGGGGGGGGGGTACAAGAATCAGCTCAACAGGAGCTCCCCCTGGCTTTTAAAATCTGTTGTTTAGCTTTGAATGCCCTGCCCTTCCCTTCATTGTCCCCTCCTCCTCCCCCCCTCTGAAATTACCACCCTAGGCAACTTCTTACTTTGACTGATGCTTCAGCCGGCACTGATCAGATGTCTGCTATTTAGAGATGTAACTGGCTGTCAGTCCATACAGGTTACCCCCAATGTGCTTAATTTCTGCCAGTATTAGTCAGTATGGATCTTCTGTGTTTTTCTCACTCATTTAGTAAAGTTACCAGACATCCACAATTTTTGGAGCTTTTTCCCAGTTTATGACCCATGTCCTGAGCAATAGGGATGGTGGTGATATGGGTGGTACAGTGCTGGAGAGGCAGAAAAAGACATTTAAAAGCCCCCAGTGTGGCTGGGGGCTTTGCAAGGTCTGCAGCTGCATGTTCCAACCCATTCACCAGGAAGTTTGATGTAGAAGGCCTTGAGTGTGCACGGACAAAAGCCCCATGCCCCGCGCACTGTCTTTTAGGACTGGAGGGTGGCCAAGGGGAGAGAGAGAGAGTGGAGGCATCAGCAGCAGATGAGGGGAGGGAGCAGCCCGGCAGGGGGAAGGGAAGAACTGCTGGAGGAGGGATGAGGAATTTAAGGGAAGGAGATATGCTGGGCACCTGGGGGGAGAAGGGCAGGAAAGAGACTGGTATGGTAGGGCGGGTCAATTTTAGAGGTAGATTTTTATTTTTCCAAACTTCACAACTACTAGTGACCAAATTATGCAGTCTTGCCTGCTGAATCTAAAGCTGTCTTCAGAAACTGCTTAAAGTGAGTCTTATCTACATCAAATCACAGCTGAAATATGTGGAAATTAAGCAATGTTAAATGTACAAATAGTGTGAACAACACCTGTAGCCACATAATTGTCTTTAAAATGTCATTTATGCAGTAAACTTAATGTTATTTAACACAATCCAGCAAAGAAGTCATATCTTGTTTGCTTCTGTTTTGGCTCATGAGCTCCCTGCTGACCCCTCATATAATGTTCCCTCCTCCTGCTTGTGCACATGACCAACAGCCTCAGTTGTCATTTTTACACAACTTTCTATGGACTGGGTGTGTGATGGCCAGTCTAGAACCACCATGGGCTTGCTCAGAAATGTCTTGATCTCTGCTGCTGTCATGGTACACGTAAGAGGAGGCTCCGAGACTCCGGAGCTCCAGTCAAGTAATGGGGTGAGTGCAGTTGCCTCAGTGTTGATGGTTGATGTTTTCCTGGGTCTCACACTGCTGTCTCCAAGCTGAGTCTTCTCATCTCTTTCACTGCTGATCTTCAATATCTCCTCTCTCCTGTTCCTCTTCACTGCACAACATAGCTTGCAGAACAGACTCGCTGTAACTATACCAAGCTGACCCTCTCACTGTAGGCATGACTATCTTCCTTACCTCTTCACACTATTCTTCCAACCTTTGCAGCTGGAAAAGGAAATGTCTGGGACCTTGTGTCCAATTGCTATTTATTTTTATATTGAACCAATTCATCATGTAAACCAAAACACAGAAATAATTAAGATAAATTGATAACTGAGGCACAAAAGGCATTAATGTGCAATGCAAACACATAAAAAGTAGTATCAGAGCACTTAAACATATTTCAGTAATTTGTGTATTTTTGCATAATTTCCTAGAAATTACAGATAGGTAAATAACATATTACACAACATTTAAAGCTCGTTGTTGATTTGCCACATGAAATTATACCATTTTTGTCACTAGTGCTTGACACACCCTACTAGTATGGTCCGTCCAAACTGCCCAGTAGGGTTCCTAGGAAAGGACTTGTCTGATTTTTTAAGGATGCATCTGCTGTACAGTGATTAACTTCCCCGTGGTTTCTGCACCCCAAATACAGGGCCAGCCCAACAGAACTGTCATTTTAATATAAGACTATAATTTATCAAAAATACTTAAATAAGTGAGACAGTGTTTTTAAGCTGAGAGTTGAACCCTTGACATTAAGTACTGTGCCAGGTTAAGAAGTACTGAATTACCTTTACACCACTGGCAGCTTGTGATTGATGGTCTCTCTCCAGAGATTCTTATCACTCCTGGAGGACTGAAGCCAGAGATGGAGAAAGGGAAGATCCGAAAAGGTTTATGTGTGAAAAGCCTTGGTGGTCCAGTGGTTGAGAGTGTGGCTAAAAGTATCAAGGTTGTGGGTTCAAATCCCACAGAAGGACAGTTGGTGTTAGTGCTCACAATGATGAATGTGAGGTAGTTTTAGGAAACATTTGTCTATTTTTCATAGTAAAAAGCAGCATAACCCTGGCTGCTGGTGGCTCTCCTCAGTTATCAGGTTTTCCCCCAATATACTTGATATGCAGGTCTATCTAACCCCCTCCTCCCCATCCACCCACACCACTTACCTGCTCTGGCCCCCCACCTAGCTTCTGGCTAAGCTAGACTCGAACCCACAACCTCCTATATTGGAGTAAAGGCCCTTTAGCTGCTGAGCCACCAGTCAGCCAGTTGCCAGCCTTTTACTTTTTCGTCCCCTTATCCTCTCATTCCTTGATTTGGCTTTAAAACATAAGTGGATCGTCTTTCCAGCCCTACATAGCTTTTAACTAAGCTGAACTTAAGATCCACAGCCAATAGTGTAGTGGTTAAAGCAACTACCACATACTCTAAAGATCAAGAGTTCTAATCCAACTGGTTGACCTTGAATAAGTCATTTAACCCTCCATTACCCATGAATAAGAGGCCTATCTATCTACTTTTGGTCTTACATTGCCAAGAAAACCCACAAGCTGCTGGGTTGCCAGGAGTCAGCTGCCAATCTTCAGAGTTTGCTTCTTCTTCCTTGATTTGGTTTTAAAACATTGTACATAGTTTCCCCAGTTACATCCCCAAGTTATCCATCCTGTTACAATGTAAGCCTAAGGCCATTTGTCTGTGGCAATATTTTGTTACTTGTAAACCGCACTGATACTAAAAAGCGCGGTATAGAAGAACTGTAAGTAAGTAAGAAAGTAAATAAATAAATAAAATAAGTAGTTTCGCTTTCCAGCAGTTGATCAACAAAGTACAACAGAGTGGGCCATCAGTCAGCCACTGACTTGTGTGTGGTTATTCTCTAGTTCAGCTTTAAAACAAATAAACACATCTATCCTTTTAAGCAGGAGATTTGAACCCATTTGAACTACTGAAGTATTCTGCTTAGTTTTTAAACCCTTTATTGTACAAGTTAAGATGTTCTATGTAAAAGTTACCATTGTTCTATGTAAAACAAGCTCTGCATTGTTGACTGTTGTTGATTGTACACCGCAACTGATCACTGGAAGATGCGGTTTATAAATAAGTGTTAAATAAATAAAAAATAAATAAAATGGATAGAGTACACCAAACTCCCACTCATGAACAAGCTACTTTATCTCCTCTTTCTACCTCTCATTTCCTGATTTGGTTTTGGAACACTGATCTCCTTGCCAGCAGGGGATTCAAACCTTCAGCTTTTCAATACAGGAAAGAAAGGTTACTTACTTGTAACAAGGGTTCTCTATGGACAATAGGATAAATCAGCCACACTTGGTGATGTCCTCCAGGTGGCGCCATAGACAGAAGTGCTCTCCAGGGCACATAGTTCCACCTCAGCGGCCCACCCCTAGCCCAGACAGTGTGTTCCCAGTTTTGCCTTTCCTGACTAGGCTGCATGCCGGTTCAGGCTGACCTCGTCCAGGGGAGATGGGCGGGATTGTTTGGCTGACTTATCTTGCTGTCCCCGGAGAACCACCATTACCGGTGCATAACCTTGCTTTCTCCATGGACAAGCAGAATGCACCAGCCACACCTGATGCCTACCTAGTAGTGCCGATTTCCAGGTCATTTATAAATAAGTTAAAAAGCAGCAGACCCAGCACAGATCCCTGGGGTACACCACTATTCACCTTTCTCCATTGGGAAAATTGGCCATTTAGCCCTACCCTCTGCTTTCTATCCTTTAACCAGTTCCTGATCCACAATAGTACACTGCCTCCTATCCCATGACTCTTTAGTTTTGCCAAAAGTCTCTCATGAGGGACCTTGTCAAAGGCTTTCTGAAAATCCAGATACATTATATCAACTGATTCGCCTTTGTCTACCTATTTATTCACACCTTCAAAAAACATAATAGATTAGTGAGACAAGACCTTCCTTGGCTAATGCCATGTTGGCTGACTCCCATTAAACCATGACTATCTACATGTTATTTATTTTATTTAAACATTTTTATATATCGCCGCTTCCAGTGATCTGGGTGGTTTACAATGAAGAGAACTCACTTACAAAGAACATATCAAACTATGTTACAAGGTTCTATTTACAAATCAGCTGTTCACATATACTGCAGAAAGTGGATGCTCAGGCAGAGCTATTTACGGTGTAGGGTGGGGAAGGGAACAGGTTAAGGGAGGAATATATTAAATGGAGTTAAGTAATTTTGTTCTTTATGATGGTTTCTACCATTTTTCCTGGTACCGATGTCAGGCTCACCGGTGTGTAGTTTCCCAGATCATCCCTGGAACCCTTTTTAAAAATTAGTGTTACACTGGCAATCCTCCAATCTTCAGGTAGTAAAGATGATTTTAAAGATAATTCACAGTTTACTAATAGTAGGTCTGCAATCTCATATTTCAGTTCTTTCAACACCCTTGGATGTATACCATCCGGCCCAGGTGATTTGCAACTCTTCAGTTTATCAAATAGTTGTAATACATCTTCCCGGTATATCAAAATTTCTTTCAATTCTTCCACAGCATCACCTTTAAATACCATTTCAGTCATAAGGTAACATCCCTACATCTACCTCAGTAAAGACTGAAGCAAAGAATTCATTCAGTCTGTCTGCTATGGCCTTGTCCCCTTTTAGTCCTCTATCATCTAATGGTCTGACTCTCTTACTGAAGGGATCGCTGGAGGCTGAGGAAAACAGAGGCATAGGAGTAATGTCACTGAAACCTGGGCTTGTCACTGGTTCTTTGTCTCTACCAATGTGCTGGTAGAGGAACACAACCACTTGTCTGGACTGGTCTAGCAGATCAATATGGCAACGAAAAGTCCAAAAAAGAAACAACATTCTTTTTGTCTGCACACCCCTACTATCAAGACCTTGGTATGATTTAAGGGAAAAGGGGAGCAGTACAGAACCCACACTAAGGCATAATGTGAGGGTGTGATATTTTATGTGGATCAGTGGATGTCTGAAGAGCAGTGGACAGTCTATACTCTGTTTAAGAGACTAGATGTTCTCCCTTTTTGTAATGGTACATTTTGGCGCAGTCATCCAGCGGACGTCCTTCAGGTTTATTAATAACGACCTACAGGAATTGCTGAATCAACTGTAGTATCTTCAGGGCTTGATAAATCCTAGGTAGCAGGTGTTAGCATGTGCTGGTGCTGCAGCGAAGGCTACAGGGGCGCTATGAGGGAGACGGGAGGGGGGGGGGGGGTCTGTGGAGACTGCATGAAGGCAAGGTGCAGGGTTATGGAGAGAGTGGGCAAAAGCAGAGTGCAAAGGTTATGACAGAGACTGCTTCACATATTACCAGAATAAAAAACTAACAAATTGGAATCAGTTTAAATCATACCCCAAGAAAAGGATCCTGATACATTCAAGGAAAAATCCTCACTAGTTATTTTTTTTGTTGGAGTGGCCAACAAGAAAACAATACAACTCTTATTGTATTGAAGCTTTGGATATACTGTGATTTGTGTAGGCTTTGGATATACTGTGTGTAGGGTTGAAGATTTTGTCAAACCCGAAACGTCATCATTTTTTGATTTCTGGTGGCTTAAATCCACTGAGCTAAGTCTAGCGTTTATACTTTTAAAGAATGAAATGATTAAAAGGGAGAGGCTTCAGTGGTGTACAGACTAGTTCTCTTCACTTTGTTGGCCGCTCCAACAAAAAAATAACTAGTGAGGATTTTTCCTTGAAAGTATCAGGATCCTTTTCTTGGGGTCACATATTACTAGGCCACGGCGATACATAAAGGAAAAATGAAAGAGAGGGTCAGGAGCAGCTTTAAAGGGTCACTAATAAACTGTAGACAGCATACTCACTAAGGGTAGTGGAGGAGAGGGAACGGCACATTAAGGGCCTGATAAATTAAGCTCTCTTTTCCTATAGAAAACGGGGGAGGGCAATCTCGATCTTGGTGTCCAGCTCCTCCATGTTTGAGCCGGCTCCTAGATTCTGCTTTAAACTGTCATCCCTACCGCCCAATGCCTACTTTGCTTTTCTGTGCTAAGCTGATTGACCAGGTAGTTTGAAGCCAATTTTACGAGTTTCAGGGTTGGCGTGCTAACTTAGATCCGCATCAGTATGGCTTTCATCCTCTTCATAATCCAGAACCTCGTTGACAATTTTGGATACATTTTACCGAAAGGGAATAAGAATTCTGAACATGCATATTTTATATTGTTTTTAGATATGAAATATGGCTTTGATACCATTGTGCATCCCATAATGCTAAAGTGATTGGTTTTACTGGGGATAGGTGGGGTAGTGTTTTTGTTTGTTTCGTGCAGATCAGTTTCTGCAAGTGCATGTATTTCTGAGACCTCTCACTGGGCAAGACGGATTGGGGCGGGGGGTCCACAGGATTCTTCCTTGTCGCCATCATATTTGTTTCAAGTTTCTTCTAATTGTTCAGCAGGTTTATTAAACTGGCCTTCCTCTTTTTCTTATTAGTGTCTTATCCTCCACCTCACTTGCTTCGTTCTTCACAATATAACCTGCTCGTGGTTCACTTGCAGTGCTGTTGCCGCTTTTGTTTTTCTGTTGTTACCCCACTGTCTCCCAAAATTCATTGGGAGTCTTCTTTTCATAAGTTTAAGGCTGCTCTTATCACATTTTGGGTCCGATAGTCGAAGCGATTGATGCAGTTAACAAAGCCGCCGTGTTAATGGCAATGAACAGGATATTCGGCAGCACTAACATGGTTAACACCGCTGGATATCCACAGCTGCTGCTTCAGCATTGGGGCTTGTCGGGGTAGAGCAGAGGTGGCACCGATCGCTAACCAGGCAGCAGCGATATGCAGCAAAAGCCAAGCGCAGGAAATCCCGGTCTAACCTTTGCCGTGTATCATGAACCGGGCAGCGGCTCAGTATCACTGCTGCTAGTTAGTGAGCAGCAAAAGCAGCCAACCGGAATTACTCAACGCCGGGTCCAGATAATCAGTGCCAGCCGCCGGCGCTGGTATCAGGTCCTTTATTTTCTTGCCGGCCTTTCCTCCGGGTTGACTTTCTGAAGAACATTACTTCATCTTTTAGACTGAGCTTTTCTTCCCCCTTTTCCTTTTGTATCCCTTGTTTGTAATTTCTGTTTGTTTTTCCCCCCATCCTCCCTTGCAGCGTTCTTGGTATGTTTCCCTTGTAGCTGTGCTTTTGTAAACTGCGTAGATATTTGATATATCGCAAATCAAAATTCCCGTAATGGCCAGATGGTTAATCTGCAAAAAATAGAGACCCTGTTTATCTGTGGCAATAAGACATTTACCCCCCTCCTCCCCACTTAGATGGATATTAAAGGGGTTTTCTGGCCCTCTACAGCACTTAGACGAGTCCTGGATTCAGAATTAAGGATGCAAAAGTGATAAAGTCAGTTTTTGCAAAAGTAATGGATTATATCATGCAACCCTCATCTTGTTTGATATTCATTGGCGTCCAGTAAAATACTGGGTGCAGTCTCAGCTATAGCTCATGGTCTCTAGAGCACCCTACTCGGAGAAGCGTCAGAATCCCTCATCTTGTTTGATATTCATTGGCGTCCAGTAAAATACTGGGTGCAGTTTCAGCTATAGCTCATGGTCTCTAGAGCACTCTGCTCGGAGAAGCGTCAGAATCCCTCATCTTGTTTGATATTCATTGGCGTCCAGTAAAATACTGGGTGCAGTTTCAGCTATAGCTCATGGGCTCTAGAGCACTCTGCTCGGAGCAGCGTCAGAATCAGCATCATTGTGCATTGTGGAGATCCTCACATGCGTTGCAGTCTAGCCAATGGACCAGTCCAGCCAATGCATCTCTTCAAAGGACGAACCTGTTGAGTTGTAACTAGTGTCAGATCTGCTCAAGTAACAAAAGAAACTGAAAAACTCATTCTTTTAGTTTAATTTTATTCAAAATGATTTGCAAGAGGATGAGTCTTAGTAGTTTTGAGGACTGGGGAGATGTAAATTATTGTCGGTTTGAGAGTTTGTTTGTTATTCAATATTTATGTAGATTGTAACTTATTTATGACCTGGGAGATAAGCAGGATATAAATGTCTGACATGGATGGCCATGGGCCCCGCTACATAGACGTGTCTGTGATGTTATTCCAGAATGGGCGTGTGTACCTCTCATCACATACACATGCTGGCTTGCCATTCGGCAAACGGAGATGTGAAGGTACAGCAGCAAGTGGGGAAATGGCCCCTCTCTTTACTCACATATTTTTTTTGAAAGAGCAAAACTTATCGGGGGAGTGAGAGGGCATTCTCCTCTTCTCTGTACAGTTGTTAGGATGCCAAAACAAGTACTTTTCAGATGGCTATTTGTTTGTAGGGACAGGCATAGATATGGGTATGTCTGGCTGCAAGTTTAAACGTGCAGCACTGTTCTCAAATCGAACCTGTGTTGGAGAGTTGCAAGCGCTCATTGACCGTGAGAAACCAGGAAAGAAAATCTCTTGCCCTCAAAATGACTCATTCTTATCACAAAAATATGTCTTCAGTATCAGAATCTTCTCAGACACAGCAGAAAGAGAGACTAACAGACAGAGTGGTTCTGTATCAGTTACAGCAGAGGAAGACTCCCTCCAAGCTTTCTTGAGTGCAATTGTAGGTGAGTTTTGGCGACATCATTGAGGGGGGCTGGATACAGCTCTTACGGCCTTCCTCCTCCTCTCCTCTGGTTACACCAGCAGCTCTCCAAGTGCAAGAGACAGGCTCCAGCTGAGCTAACCCTTCTCTCCCAGAGGCTTTTATTTTATTGTTTTTGTTCATTATTAATAAAACAAATTACAAAGATACAACCCTCGCAGGGTGTGGGTACACTTACACACTCCTGGGACAACACACACTACCAGAAACCAGAAGGAAACCATATAATTTTTTATAACATTTTACATCCCCAAATTCTCCTCCCCTAGTAGATCAGCCAGCACCCCGAGGGGAAGCCGAGCTTACAGGGATACCAGATCTAAGTACCACCTCTCCCGATACCTGTACTTTGATACAAGAGACAACCTCGACATCTCACCCTCTACAACATTAACATACTCACACCTGTGTACCCCACTCAGTCACCCATATCAACCAACTCAAACCCCCTCCTCCCCTAACACCTTACTCCCCATAATCCAGTAGTCAAACCACCCCAGCCCACTCCTTTTTTAGATTGTAATTTATATTTTTTCTGTTTATGCCATTTTTTGTTTTATTGCTCTTGTATATGTGCTTTATTTCCTCTAGATTATACACTGCCGCATGAGGGAAGAGCAGCTCAGCAAATGCAATTATAAGTAAATGAATAGTAACGTTTCTGCTACTGCATATAACAGGATCTCTCTTAACGTCATGACACACTGTGTGCAGAGAATAAGTGTAGATTGTCCTTTACAATACCGCCTTTTGGCCTTTTCCAGAAATAGCAAAATGGCTGTGTAACAAAACAGTATGAAATGATGAAAAATTATAGATTTATTATGAATTAAAATTATGCAAGAAAATAGAAGAGGAGGCATTTAGGTTATAACTGGCATCCATTTTCAGCCTTTCACCCGCTAGGCTGCTCACTACATTAACTGCAATTAGCACAGAGAGAAGCATCAGAGTCAACGGCCTGCACCATCTGGAGTGAGGCGAATCCTCACTCTCCAGTACCGCAGAGGAAGACTGAGGGGGGGTTGTCATCATGGGCCCGAAAGTCAGACTGCTGGCACGCTGGAGCGAGTGGTGACCGGAGAGTCTGAGGATCTCTCACGTGGCGAGACCGTTGTCTGTGCTGTTGCAGGTTTCAGGCAATCTCCTGGCACACTTACTGCAGGCAGAGACATCACCAGACAAGACCAAGCAGTAGGCAAGGAAGTTGCTGGTAGGCGTCCGAGAAGGACACATTAATGGAACACTGGGGGGCACTTTCTAAAGCCAGACCTTTTAGACTTAACTTTCAGTTTTTCTGCCACGGTTTATACTTATCTTTGGCTTTGTATGCCTACTGGAAGAGAAAAGCACCTCAGTCAAACCCAATCAAAGTTAGTGGCGAGTTCTTTTGTCTTTCTATAGTTATTTGTTTTTGAATATAGAAATAATTTAAAGAAATAGCAAAATCCATTTGGACATACGGAGCAAATGAAAGAGGTCAACAATGGATGGCATCACCGTTAGGAGGGAACTCGCATAGTCTTCTAGAATGTTCTGGGCTCCTGGAGGCAGGTCCAGCTGGCATCCTACACATGGCTGCTTGCCCAGTTTGCCCATAGAGAAAGTTACACACAGAGACTCTACCGGTATAACTTTACTTTTACTTTGGAAATTTGTCAGTGCCTGCACAAAGTATTTACACACAAGTTCAGTTCAGAAGCCCCCTCCCACTGTCCCTTGCAGTGCATACAGAAGGTAGGGGCTGGTCCAAAGCCTGATGGCAGGCAGGGGATTCTAAGGCATGCGGGGGTCCTCATTGCCAGCTCTATGGGGTCTGGGAGAAGAATTCACACTGATGGCCTAGTGCATCTTTACAGTTCCAGGCTGCAGCCACACATAATGACACCCATCCTTTGGCCAGCCCCTACTATAATAATCTGATGAATCTGGCCAAGGGGAAGGTGAGGGAGGGGTATTTGTTAGGAACTGCCATCACCACCAGTCTTTTTTGGTGGATGGTGGGGCCTGGGGATCCTAGCACCCCTATGGTTCCTAGCTCCTGCCAGCCTGCCTTGTGTGTGTTTATCCAGCCATGCATATGAATGGAGGGACAATCTCCACAGTAGATGCCTTCACTTTTGTAGACCTACCCGTCACTCTAGTTATGCCCTTCCCAACTTCTCCTCTCAAGACCCCCTTCCCCATAACCACCATGATCCTCTTATCTGTGAAGCTTTTAGTAAGCAGCATAGCTTGGCCCTTGCCTGATGGCGGAGGCAGTGATGGTGGTAACGGCAGCATGGACATTCTGTGAATGTGTACGACTGGGCCAGAGTTCTGCTCCCAGGTCCTGGACCCACCTGTATAGAAACCTGAAGGGGCTGCACCACGAGACCTGGGAGCAGAGTGTGTGAACTGATTCAGCCCAGGCCTGCAGCCTTCACAGTCACTACAATCGATTACTTGCCCAGTCAAAGCAAGCGGCTGCAGGGCACCAGACCTCTGAAGGCAGAAATGCTGTTAATGAGGAGATGAGGCACAAACATCCTATGTTGCTGCTGATCTTTTATGCATCATGTCACAGGAGTTGACCTCCAGTGTACCAGCCCTGTCAGAGGAGTTCCCATCCCATGGAAGCTAGTTCCCCTCCCCGGTGGCTCTTCCGCCGGCTGGTCTGCATAGGCTCTGACTGGCCTGGTGATGAATCAGACTGCTGCTTCCACCATTGGGCCTAAAACCAGTCCCTGTTGCTCAGAAAAAGTCCAAGGGGGAGGATAAAGGAGCTCTCAGAAATGAGATTGGAGAAGGCCTTTGTGCAGCAGAAGACGGCAGCTGGAAGGTTACCAGCACCCTCACTGTCAGTGTAAATATCCCGTCCGCCTCTTGCCTCCATGAAAGGAAACCGTCCTGACAGGCCAAATACGAGCCCACTGCGCAACCCAAGGGCTTGGCGATGCTG
Organism: Ichthyophis bannanicus; assembly: GCA_033557465.1. Taxonomy (NCBI): domain Eukaryota; kingdom Metazoa; phylum Chordata; class Amphibia; order Gymnophiona; family Ichthyophiidae; genus Ichthyophis; species Ichthyophis bannanicus. The sequence continues at coordinate 68,906,797 of CM066051.1, read as the reverse complement.
AATGCCTTTCACTCAAGTTGCAGAGTCTCCCCACTCCCTTTCCAAGGCACCCAATATTGAAGGACTCACTCTTTACTCTCTGCCCCCCCCCAACCAATTTTCAGCATATCCAAGCCCTCCCCCTAAATATCTACATTCCCACTCATCTCCCCCAGCATTTACTCTCACCACTTTTCCCCTTCCCATCCAGCCTCTGCTCTTCCTATCCAGATTCTGCCCTCTCAGTCTTCTCCACCCTCTAGCATCTGCCCCTCTCCCCCCCATCGAGCATCTGTCCAGTGCCCACTTTCTCTGCACCTCCATCATTTTCCCCCCTCTTTCACTTTCCCAGTCATCTGCAAGCTCGGCTTCAGAAGAAATGCATGCAGTGAAGAACTACTGCATTCCCACGCTCTCTCCCAACCCTGATTTCCTGTTACTAACAGGAGCCTGCATGAAGGAAGAGGTAGAACACAGCAATGGCTTCAGCAGGTGCATACACTCTGCGGCCCGGAACGCCATGCTTTCTTTGAGGCTCATGTTGTCCTAGCGATCGTGCATTCATCTGTCTGTAGGCTGTTTGTGCTGTGCAATAAACTTATGCATCTGACTAAAGCAGCACACGGGAGTCCATACGGGGGGGGGGGGGGGAATCCCAACCCGAGGCTGCCACTGCCCCCAAAACACCAGGAGGAAGTGCACCCCCTGCACGGCAGCGCCACAGGTCCCCCCCGACCCCACTCCCGGCCAGGAAGGGCAGAAGCTGAGGGCAACGGATGAAGCGAGCGAGGGCACTGGGCGAAGGGCAGGCTGCAGAGCTGCTAAGGTACCCAGTTCGTGCAGGGGAATGCAAAGCCAGCCCTGGATTCCTGGCAACCCCAGGCCGCTGCCTAATGACTGCAATCACGGCCCTCAAACCCGGGACAGGCGGAGAAACGCTCAAAGCTCGGGGCCCGCTGCACAGAAGACGCAACTACTCCAGACGTACCTGTCCTGCAGCGTCCTTCTTTTGCCTTCGCATCTGCTTCTGCGCATGTCCGGAAGCACGTTAAGCCCCGCCCTAAGCATGTGACGTTTATAGCTTAGAGCCAGTGGCGGCTGCTTGTCCCTTTCCCCGATCTTAACCCCGCTCGTGTACTAGGGAAAGTTTAGCGATTAAGTATTTGCCGCCGGGAAAGGCGAGATGCTGCTCCGTGTGGTGAGTGACAGCCGCAGCTTTAGCGAGAAAGCGAGCAGGAGAACCGTTCTGCTAGGGGGATTTTACAAATGACGTCCAAGTGCAATCGGGGCGTCTAAGAGAGAAGCTCTGAAAGCAGAAGCACTAATCTAATTACAATCACCACAACAGTTACAAACCATCAAAGCCCAAAATACAATGTGACCATCAACCTTACAAGGTCTACAGTCTTACAAACATGTGTCAATCACTGGTAATACCTATATGTCAAACATTCAAACAGGGCCGGATTTACCTTGAGTGAGGCCCTACGCCAACAAAAATTGTGGGCCCCCAGCAGGGGCGGCCCAAGGGGGGTGCGGACCTCATTTGCATAAGGGGCCTCATTTGCATAAATATTTGCATAATGTTACCATATACTAACTTTTAGTAAATGTGCCTCTTAATGAGTGTATGGATAAAGAAAGACTAAAATATTTCTACATTACTATAATCCAGTGCCAACTGCCAGACACATTAGGAACTACTACAAACACTGCCCATAGTAAACCCGCCGTATCCTAACAGCACTACCAGGACTCACAAAGCACCATACTCTACCAATCAAAAGGCAACACTGCAAATATTAAACCAATACATTTCAGAGAACAACAATACATGACCTACTGGGGAAAGAGAACAAGTGGCAATGTCAAAAAGGAATTATATAAACAGAACACCTCAGCTCAGTTACACATGCAGAACATAGACCATCACCAAACAAGTAATCACAATTTAGAAATAGGAAGACAATAATTAAACTGGGAATCCCAAAAGCCAAACTTGGAATGTACAGCACTGTAGAAATAAAACTATACATTAATTTGCTCTTGTACTAAACAAAGCGCAGATGTTAATGATGCACATTTACCAGAGCTGACATATTCCAGTTAATACATTCAAAATAAAGAGATATTTTTCTACCTTTTGTGCATTTTTTTCAGCTGCAATTGCTCCAGCCACTTTCTTCTGGTTTCTTGTTCTTCGTGTCTTCTGCTAACTCTCCATCGTCTGCTGTCCATTTGTCCTTTCTTCTCTCTTCTAGATTTTTTTCCATTCTCTCTCTACATCTGCTTTAACATACTAATCTTTCTCCTTTTGCTCTTTCCTCATTCCTATTTCATCCACTCAAATTTTACCCCTCCATCCTCAATCCCCACTTACTCTCCCAATACCCGGCCAATTGTAGATTTTTTATCCCTCCCACACAAAATATTTTTCCCTTCTCCATTTTACTCTTCCAGCCCCATCCCATTCTAATCCTTCCCCAACATCAGCTCCCTTCTAGTTCCAGCCTCACCCAGCATCCATTCCCTTCTAGTCCCTGCATCAGCCCATTTCCAGTCCTAGTCATCCATCAGCCCATTTCCAGTCCTAGCAACCCCCCAACCCAATACCAGTCCTAGCCCCCCCATCACCCCACTTACAGTCCTTAACCCCCATCACCCCATTTTCAGTCCTTAACCCCCCATCACCCCATTTTCAGTTTAAGCCCCCCCTATAACCCATTACCAATCCTAACCCCCATCAGCCCACTTCCAGTCCTAACCCCATCAACCCATTTCCAGTCAGCCCCCCATAGCCCATTGCCAGTCCTACCCCCCCCATCAGCCCACAGCCCATTACCAGTCCTAACCCCATCATCCCACCTCCAGTTTTAACCCCCCAGCCCATTTCCAGTCCTAGCCCCCCATAGCCCATTACCAGACAACCCCCATCAGCCACAGCCCATTACCAGTCTTAACCCCCCCAAAGCCCATTACCAGTTCTAACCCCCCCAACAGCCCATTACCAGTCCTAACCCCATCAGCCCACCTCCAGTCTTAACCCCCCAGCCCATTTCCAGTCTTAGCCCCCCCCATAGCCCATTACCAGACAGCCCCCATCAGCCCACAGCCCATTACCAGTCCTAACCCCATCAGCCCACCTCTAGCCTTAACCCCCCCCCAGCCCAGCCCATTTCCAGCCCATGCCCCCCATTAGCCATTTACCTGTCGTACCCCACCCCATTGCCCTTTACCAGTCCTACCCCCCCCCCATAGCCCATTACCAGCCCTACCCCCCCTAGTCCATTTCCAGCCCCAGCCCCCACAATAGCCCATTACCCGTCCTACCCCCCCCCATCCCCCTTTACCCGCCCTCCCCCCCCCCCCCCCGGCCTAAAGTAAACTTTAATTTAAAAAAAAACCTGGTGGCTGCCGCCGCGGGCCCCCCTCTGCTGCCGCGGGGGCCCCGTCTACAAGCTGATGGGAAGCCCCTGCGGGCTTAACACAGACGCGAGGAGACGCTCTCCCTTCGCGTCTCTCGCAGCCTGCAGCCTGCAGCGAGGGAGGGAGGGAGAGAGACCCGACCCGACCCGACGGCTTCAGCTTGTAGACGGGGCCCCCGCGGCAGCCACCAGGTTTTTTTTTTTAATTGTGTTTAAAAAAAATTAACTGGTTCTTTTTTTGTGGGCCCCTGCCGGCTGTGGGCCCTACGCCATGGCGTACATGGCGTATAGGTAAATCCAGCCCTGCATTCAAACAAACCCACTCGCATTCACTCCACAATCATCGATCACCAAATTCCACATAGAAAGAGAAAAAGACACTGTTAAAATTCACAATTTCTATTCAATGGAAACTTCAGAATCTACATGAAACTAACTCATTAAATGCAGCAGTATAATTATTAAACCGTCAAACTATCAGACAATCAAAGGATGTCCCAAATTCAACCTAAGGATGTTCAAATAGGAGATAATTGTAATTCCTTCATAAATAAATGAAAATTTTATTTAGCTGTCTTTATATACTGCCTTTCACCAGATCAAGGCGGTGACTCCCTACTTATACCCGTCCTTGGACATTCCAAATTCTTCACAAGGACATCTGATGACTTCTCCACTTTCCAGCCGTTGGGAGTTTGAAAATTCAATGCCGTGTATAATAGATTCCAATCAGACTCACTGCGATTAACCCTAAATGACAAAGTTTCATCATTCATTCCAAGACGAAACCACTATTACAGCCGCTTCAACAAAAATAGCAATATTCTTTTTCTTTTCTTTGGCAGCAGTTCCCAAATCCATATCAGCAGTTCCACAGTTCCTTCCTAGGAGCAATTTCAATTCCTAACAACAACTCCAAATATGGACCACAGTTTTGCCAAAAAAGACTTCTTCAGGGAATCTGCAATTTAAATATACATAAGGTTTAGTCCAAACCCCTAATATTAATTTTAAAATGACAAAACTACCCCAGAACAAAATCACTGATCTTCAACCAACTCGCCAACAAACCCAAGAACCAGAAATGCCAAAAGACGTCAACGTATGTGCTTTACAAATCTTGCACCAACAGTCCTTTAAATCCATGTAATAAAGCCAACACCATTCTGTTTGGGTATTTAATCCAAAAGGATGCACTGTCTACTACAATCCCCTCCTACCTCCCCATTTACTGGTTCAAGTACAAAACATTGCAAATCCTGTAGAGAATGACCAAATTGCTGCCAATGGCATACCACTGGAGCAGTCTCCACATTACATAAGAACATAAGATATGCCATACTGGGTCAGACCGAGGTCCATCAAGCCCAGTATCCTGTTTCCAACAATGGCCAATCTAGGTCATACGTACCTAGCAATATCCCCAAAAGACACAGGTTCCACAATGCTTGTACTGGGTCAAACATTGATTATCCTGGGTCCCTTTTTAATAGTGGTTTATGGACCTTTCCTCCAGGAACTTGTCCAAACCTTTTTTAAACCCAGCTACACTAACAGCCCTTACTACATCCTCCGGTAACAAATTCCAGAGTTTGATTACACGTTGAGTGAAAAAATATTTTCTCTTATTTGTCTTAAATAGTTCACCCTGTAGCTTCATTGCATGTCCCCTAGTCTTTCTATATTTTGATAGCGTAAACAATTGATCCACGTTTACCTGCTCCACTCCATTCATTAATTTATAGACCTCTATCATACCTCCCCTCTGGCGTCTCTTTTCCAGGTTGAAGAGCCCCAACCTTTGTAGCCTCTCTTCATAGGAGTAGCCTTCCATCCCCTTCACCATTTTGGTGGCTCTTCTCTGTACTTTTTCTAATAATGCTATGTCCTTTTTAAGATACGGTGACCAGAACTGCACACAATATTCAAGGTGCGGTCGTACCATGGAACGATACAGAGGCATTATAATATCCTTTGTTTTATTTTCCATTCCTTATGATACCTAGCATTCTATTTGCTTTCTTGGCTGCCGCTGCACACTGGGCAGAGGGTTTTAACATGTTATCCACGATGACTCCTAAATCTTTTTCCTGGGTGGTGGTTCCCAATGTGGAACCTTGCATTGTGTAACTATAGTTTGGGTTGTTCTTCCCTAGGTGCATAACTTTGCACTTGTCCACATTAAATTTCATCTGCCATTTTGATGCCCAGTCTTCCAATTTATCCAGATCCTCCTGCAGTTTTCCACAATCCTCTTGGGTTTTAACAACTTTAAACAGTTTTGTATCGTCTGCAAATTTGATAACCTCACTCGTTATTCCCTTTTCCAGGTCATTTATGAATATGTCAAAAAGTAGCGGACCCAGTACAGATCCCTGGGGTACTCCACTAGAAACCTTTTTCCATTGGGAATATTGGCCATTTAGCCCTACCCTCTGCTCTATCTTTTAACCAGTTCCCACTGGACAGCCTATGCTGGAAGATAGTGGCGACAGACGCCAGTCTCACCCGCTGGCGGACCCATTGTTAGAACAGAACTACACAGGGTTCCTGGACTCGCCAGGAGTCTACTTAGATCATCATCAGACTGGAAGCCAGGGCAGTCTGTCTAGTTCTTTGGGCCTTCTTTTCCCTTCTCCGCCACGTCCTTTGCGACAACTCCACAACGGTGTCCTACCTCAACAGACAAGGGGCACCAAGTGTCCTGGAGTGGTAAGGGAAAAGATAATACTCTTTTTCTGGGTGGAGAGGCACCTGCTCATGGTATCATCCCAACATATTGTAAGCGTCAACAGTGTCCAAGCCGACTTCCTCAGTCGCTGTACTCTAGACCCCAGAGAATGGGAACCCACATCCTGGGCATTCCAGAAGATAGTGGACCAATAGGGCCTGCCATGGGTTGACCTGATGGCAACCTTGTCCAGCAGCAAAGTCACAGACGGGCCCGCAGCTCCATGGGGCAGTACTCATTGGTCCAGCTGTGGCCCCTGTCTGCGCTCCTATACCTGTTTTCCCCCCTCCCCCCAGGCCATGATCAGAAAGGCTCTCCAGCGCATGAAGTCGCATCCAGGACAGGTGATGCTCATAGCCCCCGACTGGCCTTGCTGGCTGTAGTATGCCAACTTAATGTGGCTTCCGACTGTGCCCCCACCCCCATCCCTCAGCTCGTACAGAGGGCTTCTGCAGCAGAGACCAGTCTGGCTGGACAACCCAGCTCTCTACTCTCTGGTCGTAGACACCCTTCTTAAAATCTGTCAATCCTGTACCTCTTTAGCATATACGAGGGTTTGGTGTCTGAAGCCTGGTGCTCGCGGCTCCACCTCTCCCCTAGTGGGTACAGATACCATATATTCTGCATTCTTATAGGATGGCTATTACAAAGGTTTCACCTTAAACTCTCTATGCATCCAAGTGGCCACACTCGCTTGTTTCTGGGGATCTATTGCAGAGCTGTCCATCGCCCACATTCTGATGTTAACTGGTTTCTCCGTGGGGTATGGCCTTTGCACCCACCTCTCCAGTCGGTGGTGCCTCTGTGGGACTTAATGCTTGTCCTGAGCTGCCTCATGAGGCCTCCCTTTGAGCTGCTTAAGTTCATCACCCTCCAGGATCTGTCCCTGAAGGCGGTGTTTCTAGTCACCGTCGCCTCAGCATGGTGCATCTCCGAGCTTCAGGCTCTTTCCTGCCATGACACCTTTCTTTCCAATTCTTCGGAAGGGGTACCCTTTGTGCAGTCGTGGTTTCGGCCTTCCATATCATTCGGGTCATCCTGCTGCCTTCCTTCTCTACGGAACAGTGCTTGGGCAGCGATAAGGGCCTCAAGGTGTTTGATGTCAGTTGTGTTCTCCGGCATTATCTTAAGATAACCAACTCCTTTCTAAATCTGACCCCCTCTTTGTTCTGTTCACAGGGCCTCACAAGGGGCTCTCTGCCTCTACGGCAACCATTGTATGCTGGCTTAAGCACATGAGAAACTCTACATACATTATGCGCAGCAAGCCCATGCCTATTGGGCTTCGGGTACATGCCAAATGAGCTCAAGCAACGTCTTGGGCGGAACAGTCACATGTTGATCCCCTCAGCATCTGTCGAGCGGCTGCCTGGTCTTCCTTATCCACCTTCATGTGGCATTACCACCTTGATCACCAAGTGAGAGATGGCAGCATTTGGAGCACAAGTGGTGGCGGTGGCTGTTTCTTCCCGCCCTAGTGTGGGGTAGCTCTGGTACTTTCCACTTGTCTGGGCTGATTTAGCTGGATGAATTGGAAGGAGAAATTTCATTTACCATTAATTTCCTTTCCTGGAATCCTGCTAGACCAGTGCAGCACCCACCCTCTCTGCGATCTCTTATACAGCCATTTCTGAGAGCCTCATATCAGTTCGCCTGGTCTACTGCTTTCTTCAAAGACTTTTTGTATATATTTGCAATGAGCCTTCGTCTGCTTTTCCAGGGGTCTACTGAAGGCGGTCCCTAGGGGAATCACTATATATGCCAGGGCTGAATCACTGAAGCTTCTGGTATTTTCTCTGTCTCAAACATCTGCTGGCAGAGGGACACAACCCACTTGTCTGGACTGGTCTAGTAGGATTCCAGGAAAGGAAGTAAAGCGGTATAAAGGAGACATTTCACTTACCGTTAATCATTTCAGTCAGAGCAGTTTACATTGTAACTTAAATTTGGTTGTTGTTGTTAAGTGCCGTCGAGTCGCAGTCGGCTCATGGCGACCCTCTGGATAGCTATCCTAAATTGTGTTCGGTCTTCAGTCAGGCGGCTCATTGTTGACAGACTGGTACCCGTAGCTGCTGTTATTGTATCGAACCATCTCATTGCTGGCCTTCCTCTTTTGCGTTGACCTTCTACCTTGCCAAGAATGATGTCTTTCTCTAATGATCTCTCTCTCCGCATGATGTGTCCAAAGTATGAAAGTCGAAGTATTGTCATCTGAGCTTCTAAAGAAAGCTTAGGTTTGATCTCCTCTAGTACCGACTGGTTTGTTCTTCGGGCAGTCCATGGTATACACAGTATTTGCCGCCAGCACCATAATTCAAAGGCATCAATTTTCTTCCTGTCTAGCTTTTTCACTGTCCAACTTTCACATCCATATGATGTTATTGAAAATACCATGGCTTGAACAAGTCGAATCTTTGTATGGAGAGAGACATCTCTGCTCTTGAGAATCTTATCTAGGTCTTTCATAGCCATTCTGCCAAGAGCAATGCGTCGTCTGATTTCTTGACTGCTTGTTGCTCCTTTATTGATAGTTGATCCAAGTAGGTTAAAGTTGTTCACGATTTCAATTTCTTCTCCTTCAACGATGAATCTGTTGATTATGCCAGTTGTCATGATCTTTGTCTTCTTTACATTAAGGTGCAGGCCCATTTTGAGACTATGTTCTTTGATTGTGAGAAGCAAATGTTTCAGATCATCTTCAGTTTCAGCCAGTAATGTGGTATCATCAGCATAGCGAAGGTTGTTGATGAGTCTTCCACCAATCTTCACACCTCTGTTGTCTTCATACAATCCTGCTTCTCTGATGATTTGTTCTGCATATAAATTAAACAGGTAGGGGGAAAGTATGCAGCCTTGTCTTACACCTTTGCTTATTTTAAACCATTCTGTTTCTCCTTGTTCTCCTTGTTCTGTTTGAACTGTTGCTTCTTGATCAATGTACAGTTTGTGCAAGAGTACAATCAGGTGTTCTGGTATACCCATGCCTCTTAATGTGGCCCAGAGTTTCTCATGGTTTACACAGTCAAACGCCTTGCTATAGTCGATAAAGCACAAATAGATATCCTTTTGGTATTCTTTAGTCTTTTCAAGGATCCATCTCGCATCTGCAATGATGTCTCTCGTCCCTCGCCCTTTTCTGAACCCTGCTTGCACTTCAGGTAGTTCTTGTTCCAGGTATGGTTGTAGTCTCTTTTGAATAATCTTCAGTAGAATCTTGCTGGCATGTGGGATCAGAGCGATTGTGCGATAATTTCCACAGTCAGTTGGATCACCTTTCTTTAGTATTGGTATAAACACAGATCTTTTCCAGTCAGTTGGCCATGATGCTGTCTTCCATATTTCTTGGCAGAGCCATGTAAGTACGGTAACAGCTGCATCAGATTGCTGTAATACTTCTATGGGAATGCTATCAATGCCTGTTGCTTTGTTCTTTGGTAATGTACATTAAACAGGGACATTGATAACTTGGATTTTTTTTCTGAGGCAATGGAGGGTTAAGTGACTTGCTCATTCTGTATGGCCTGGATCAAGGCAACAAAATCAGAAATCGCCCCATGCATATTGCACATAGTAAACGAATCAATGCAACAACGAGTCATGCCGCTTGAGCTCAAAAGATCACTCATAAGACCTGTCTTAAAGAACAAGACACTCAAGAAAGACGATCTATCCTCATACCGTCCTATCTCAAGCATCCCACTCATAGCCAAAGCAGTGGAAAAATCAGTTCAACACCAACTTCAGGACCATATCGATGCCAGAAATGCACTTGATGATCAACAGGATGGCTTCCGTCAACACCATGGAGTAGAAACCCTTCTACTAGTGCTACTCGACAAAATTTACAAAGGGATTGAAAGCTGCAAGAAAATGTTCATCTTAGTATTCATAGACATATCGGCAGCTTTTGACACAGTAAACCACAGAATCCTCCTCACCAGACTCAAATCTATAGGCATAAAAGGAACCCCACTGAAATGGTTCGGCTCCTATATATCCAACAGTTCACTTCAACCAAGAAACATCAAAGGTATTCCCACAAACACAGGGAATACCACAAGGGTCAGCATTGTCCTCCCTACTGTTCAACCTCTACCTAAGACCGATCTGCACAATATTTCAACAACACAAGATCAACTACCACCTTTATGCAGATAATATTATGCTATATACACAAATAGACACGAGCAATCCAAACTACACCCAAATAGAAGCATGCCTCAAGGAAACACAAACCTGGTTACAGCAGAACAACATGAGCATAAACCACAAGAAAATGGAAGTAATGTTTATATCCAAAAACCCGGATTTCAGCCCTCCCCTGACAATACTACTGAACAATAATACATACAACATCAAATAAGAAATAAAATATCTGGGAGTAACCCTTGACAAAAATCTCTAAATGGAAACCCACCTAAGACTGCTAAATCGGGCAATATTTCACAAACTATGGATACTACAACCACTATGCAACATTATTGAGCAGTCTGACTTCCAAACAGTAGTCCAAGCACTTGTCACACCTCACTTGGACTACTGCAATGACGTTCTCCAAGGACTACCCAAAAAAACCCTCAACATACTTCAAATGGCGCAAAACGTCACTGCTCGAATCATAATGAAAGTGCGGGTCTCCGATCACATCACACCAATGGAACTCCACTGGCTTCCTATCCATGCCCGCATAAGATATAAAACAATAGTAACAATATTTAAATTGATACACAACCTAGCCCCGTCTTACCTCTACACACTTATCGCAACACAACCCCCCAACAGAACCAGGAGGACCCACAACCTAAACACATTACACGTCCCACTCAACATACGCAACGCCAAAACTTTCACCAGCAACAGAGCTTTCACATATACAGCGCCCGCCCAATGGAACAACCTGCCTTACGCACTAAGAGCCAACAAGGACCTAAAAGATTTCCGAAAGAACCTAAAAACCTACCTATTCCAGGAATATTACAACTTGTCCTAATGCAATGGTACACAAGAATATGTAAATAACCTGAAACACATGTAAATATATAGAACTCTGCCTCAGCAGCTTGCAAGTTGTAAATATGTATATAACCTCACAAATGTCAAACTGTATAATTCCAATTCTGTGTTATGTAAACGTACAAAATGTTTGCTTTGTAAAGTTCCATGTAAACCGCTACTGATCGCTGGAAGAAGCGGTATATAAATGTAACCGAATAAATAAATAAATGCCTATGCTCCTATCTGTATGACGTCGGTGGTTCAGTTTATGCTCTCTGTAAGAAATCGTTGCTCAGTAGCCTGTAATTTGTTAGCAGTGGCTTGTAAGAATTGTGACTTTGAAGGAATTTTAGATAGCTGTAGGGCTGCAGTCAATTGCAGTGGATTACTGGGAAGACTAGAACTATGTTTGATGTCATTTAAACAGTTGCAGAAAATGGTTCTGTTCAGAAAATTCCTGCAGGAGCAGCTAGAATTTATTGGCACCTTTTTATAGATCTAGTTTTATTACCGGTATTATTTGGAGTTATTAGTTTTGTAATTAGTTCTGATTGTCATCATACAGGGTTGCAAATATACTTATAATTCACTTAGAACCTAGTCCTGTAGGTTTACTATAAATGAATAAATTAAATTATATCATAGAGGACATAAGTTTTTTAGCACCTTATTAACATGACTACATTTGACCTGTCTGCTCAGTTTATGATCAAAGAAGGGTTCTTGGTGATAATACCCAGCAAAATATTTTTAAAAAATGCAGTTATCAAGAATTAAATACATTCATATTAAAACCAAGATCCCTGCTTCACGATTGACCCCACAATAGATAAATATAAAATCTATGTTTACCTTTTAAGTTTGTGAAACTGGGCCTGGCTATGGAATGACGTCTGTTATCACCGCATGCTACGTTTTTTTGTGGTTTCTCTTTTCTCCTAGGCCCGGAAGTATCTAAAGAACTTTGACACCACCCATTGTACTCCATTACCCCCTAGTGAGTTTGAGATGCTTTGGAGATTGTAGTCGGACTCTCCATCAAGACAGCACATTGAAGGGAAACAGAGGAGGCAATATCCCATACATGGAAAAACTTTTCTTTTTTTTTTCTGCTGCTCTAGGCAAAGTCCGTTCTTGTCTACTTCTAACCTGTCCTCAGGGTCTCCCTACAAGGGCCATAAAATCCTGAATGACTGCTGAGAGTGGAGCCACATCTGTCACGCTGCCTAGTAAAACTATCTGTGCGAGTGTGATCTTGCAAAGCTGATCTTTGCTTTTATTTACTGACTTTGTCCTCTCCTACTTTCCTCTAAACTCTAAAGCTATGTCTTTGCTATTTCTACACAGACCTTTGCCCTTTTTTGGTAACATCCCCTACACAGACATGGTAAATTTTCAAAGGAAAGCTATTAGGTAGTTTGTTTTTGGAAAATCACCATGTGTAAAGTATGTTTATTTTAAAAGCATCCACATGGGTTAGCCCAGAGGCTCAGAGGCAGGGCCATGTACCACCTTCCAGAAGATTCTCCACTTCCACAGGCACGCCAGCCATGGAGCTGAATGAAGGTGTTGGCACCCTAGTTAAACATCAAGATTTATGTCCCCACCCCCGCCCCAACCCACTGTCAGAATCTATTGTTTTGATTTGAATTTCCCACTCTTTGCTGCCCCCTCCCCTAAGAACCTGCCATCCTAGATGACCGTCTAGTTTGCCTGCTCATTGGACTGACCCTGTCCCCAGGATAGGTGAGTCGGAGGTGCTGGAGAAGCAGTGTTCACAACCCCCACGTAGGGGTAAGGAGTTGTGACTCTCATTCAAGGATGGCATCTAGGGACCGGATTTTAGAGTCTGTGTCTGCAGGGTACTGAAAGATGCCCTTACACATAGTCCCTACACAAGGATCTTTCCTGCAGTGTCCAAACTAGGTACTTAAGGGATGGGGGGGGGGGTATAAAATAGAAGAGAGAATCCCAAGCTAATTGCAATTGAAAGCTCATGGCACTAAGCTCCCATTTTAGGTTCTGTATGAGGTGAGAGACCAAAGATCCAGGTGAAATTGTCCAGCCACAAATGAAAAAACACTTGCTATTCATCTATGGAGCAGAGGAGTGGGCAGAATGGCCCATGGACATTTGAAAACAGCTCCTATTGTATTCAAATTTATCTCATGCATATTCTTTAAGGATAGCCTGAAAACCTGACTGGTTTGGGGCCCTTCAGGACCTGAGTTGGAGACCCCTGGTGTAGAAGCATCTTCTCTCCCAGGTTACTCTGAAAATGCTGATCCAGGCCTGAGTTTGCCTCATTGCAATGCAGGAGCTGTAGTTCTGGACTCTCCTGAGAAAAGCAGGAAACTTTCCCCTTCAGCAGGCAGTGAGGGCTCAACCAGGCCTGGATGTAGAGGTGACCCAAACGTCAGGCCTCGTCCCACTGAGAACAGATTCAGAGTTGTCAAGTTACCCAGTTCCAGGAGTGAGATTTTTTGCCATTTCTGGTTTTAAATTTGCATTGCCATGCAGTATGGTATTTGTAGTCCCCGATTTTACCCATTAGACTCCGTACTGCAGAATCCCATAATGCATCATAAGATTGTCAGAAATCCAAGACTGGCTTAAAATCTCACTCCTGGAACTGGGCAACTTGGCAACTCTGCAGTTCGGTCCGGGGTTTTCTCCTTCTTCCAGCAAATGGAGAATGAGCATAATTTTGGTGGTGTCACTCTATAAGGAGCCAGCACTCTTCCTGCCAAGCCAGTATTCTCAGTCTCCAGCAGATGGACATAACTCAGTGGAGTCTGGACTGCACTGAAAGGAAAATAATTGATATTTAAAGTAATAAATGGTCAGCATCCCTCTGTGTGCAGTTGTTTAGCTTAGTTGGTTAGTGATGGTGGAAGTGCCTGCCCTGAGGGTCCAACTCTTTAGTCAGCTGAAAGACCTCAGGAGGGAGTGGGGGCCTTGGGAGTCCGTCCTCTTATTTCTGAGCACTTGATTCCTGCACCTTTTTAACTCTTTCAGTGGGGTGAGAGGGTTAGCGGCGCTTATCCCTATGACAAGGGCAGAGTTGTGGTGTTAAGCTTACTTGCGGCAGTTTTTTCCCTCCCTGTCACAGCTCGGGGTTGTGGTGCTAAAGAGTAGACTATCGGGGATGTGCCTTCTTTTAATGCAGAGCAAGTTCCGTTCTCCAGCATTTTTCCTCAGCTGTGCTTGCCATGCTGTTTTTTTACTAAAATTGTTTGTGTGGCGTGCAGCCTGAAGCGGGGACATCTTTCATCAGCAGGCCTGTTCAGGGTCTGCGAGATGGAGGAGAGATTTACGGTTCATCTTGCTTTGGCATATAAAATGCCACCCGGGCAGAATTGTTCTGATGGTGCCAGATTGGCCAAGGAGAGCGTGTTTCGGAGACTTGATGCAGCTCCTGCAGGCGCCTCCTCTTTGGTTTGCTCTATCTCAGGGCCTATTGTAGATTGTCCTGGAGGACCCGGCTCCCTTCTGGTATGGCTCGTGAAAGGAGATGGCTAGTACATAAGGGCTACTCTCCAGCAGTGATCTCTACACTGCTCAGTGCCCGGAGGAGGTATATGTATGCATATGGTGCCTCTTTGAGCTCTAGAAGCAGTAGCCAAGTCAACTTTGGTATGCTGGATGAAGGAGACCATTGCCTCCGTGTATCTGTTGTGGAACTGGCCAATTCCAGAGGGTTTGCACACCCATTCTACCCCAAGCACAGGCATCCTCGTGAGTGGAATGGAGCTCGGTAGTTCCTGCAGACATTGGTCGGGCAACTATATGAGCATCACTTTCCACTTCTGTCAAGCATTACAGCTTGGATATCCATGCATGGGCGGAAATGGTTTTGGTTCAAGGGTTTTTGCAAGCTGCTCTGTCTTCCTCCCACCAAGTGGTATTGTAGCTTTGATACATCCCATTTGTCTGGACTGGTCTAGCAGGACAATATGGAAAGTGACATTTTACTTCTATTTAATGTCGTTTCCTTGAGTCCTGCTAGACCAGTCCAGGATCCGCTCTTAAAACTGTATTTGCTTTTTACTTTTGCTGCGGTAGCCTTGGATCCTCTATGATTTTTTTTCCATTTAGCACTGCAGATTCATCATCTTCTGACAGCTTTCAGTTTATGCTTTCCTTTACATAGTTTTCTACTGTTGGGTACTCATTGTTCCTCACAATTGAGGTTGTGTGAGGTTTGCTCTGTTTCTCCCATATGCTTTTGGATGAATACTGAAGGGACCTCTGGTGACAGAGGCGAATAGAGGCACAGAAGTGATATCATTGAATCCAGGCTCTCATTGGTTCTTTGTCTCCAGTAATCTGCTGGTAGGGGAATACAATCCACTTGCCTGGACTAGTGTAGCAGGACTCAAGGAAAGGACATTTACTGGTAAGTAAAATGTCACCATATGGGGCCTGATATTCAAAGCAGTTAAAGAGGTTAACCACGTTAATCGTGCTAAGCAGGATATTCAGGTGGAGTAGAGCAGAGCAGGAGCAGCACCCAGAGATATTCAGCCACTGCCCAGTTCTCCCTCATTGGCAAAAGTTGGGCACAGTAACTGCTATATTAACTTTAATTGCTGAAGCTAATTATGCAGTGGCTCAATATTGCCACTGCCCACCTAGCTTCAACACTATCCCGCTGATCTGCATATTCAATACCAGTGGCCAGATATGGCCCTGGCATTGAATAGCCGGGTCTTAGGTTCAGTGGCGATGACTAGCCACTTCAGAATGGCTAGCGGCCAGTGCTGAATATCAGGCCATAGACGCCACAGAGCACCAAGTCCCTGGAGAGATGTGACAGGTCGCCATATATCAAGTGAAAGCCCAGCAGGATAGTATAAGGCAGACAGGGAGGAAAGCATGCAAGCGCTGAGGAGGTGAGTGCCCCTGGATCCATTAACAATGCAATTTAAAATTTGTATCTATAAATATATAACACACACATGCAGAACTGAAGGGGAGCACCTGGGGACAGCTGCAGGGAAAGCTTGCTTTTCTAGCACAGAGAGAGCATCCCTTGTTCCTCTGTATGACAAGCTGAGACCTACCTGGTTTGCTGGGCAAGGCCACTGGTGGCTCAATTGCCCTCGCTCCTTGAGTGCTGTCATACACTCCTTTCTTCAGGCATGCCTGGGACTCTAAAAAGCAATGCAGATCACCTTACCCCTGGCCCCCTGCCAAATTGTGGATACCCTGAAAAACCAACTGGACTAGGGGTCCCAGAGGACTGGATTGAGAACCACTGCCCTAGGTAAACCTTAAGCCAGGGGTCTCCAATTCTGGCCCTGGAGGGCACCAAACCAGTCAGGTTTTCAGTATATCCCTAATGAATATGCATCAGATATATTTGCATGCACTGCCCCCATTGTCTTGAAAGTTATCGCACGCATATTCATTAGGGATATATTGAAAACCTGACTGGTTTAATGCTCTCTAGGACTGGAGTTGGAGACCCTTTAGCTGCATTTATATCCTGCTTTTCAGCAGGTCAAAGCAGTTTTAATAAAAAAAAAGGGGGGGGGGTACAAGAATCAGCTCAACAGGAGCTCCCCCTGGCTTTTAAAATCTGTTGTTTAGCTTTGAATGCCCTGCCCTTCATTGCCCCCTCCTCCCCCCCCCCTCTGAAATGACCACCCTAGGCAACTTCTTACTTTGATGATTTGGCCGGCGCTGATCAGATGTCTGCTATTTAGAGATGTAACTGGCTGTCAGTCCATACAGGTTACCCCCAATGTGCTTAATTTCTGCCAGTATTAGTCAGTATGGATCTTCTGTGTTTTTCTCACTCATTTAGTAAAGTTACCAGACATCCCCAGTTTTTCGAGCTTTTTCCCAGTTTATGACCCATGTCCTGAGCAATAGGGATGGTGGTGATATGGGTGGTACAGTGCTGGAGAGGCAGAAAAAGGCATTTAAAAGCCCCCAGTGTGGCAGGTGCTTGGGGCTTTGCAGGGTCTGCAGCTGCATGTTCCAACCCATTCACCGGGAAGTTTGCATCAGAGGGCCAGTGATGTAGAGGGCCTTCAGTGTCCACGGACAAAAGCCCCATGCCCTGGGCACTGGCTTTTAGGACGGGAGGGTGGCCAAGGGGAGAGAGAGAGAGAGAGAGAAAGAGAGAGAGAGAGAGTGGAGGCATCAGCAGCAGATAAGGGGAGGGAACAGGCCTGCAAGGGGAAGGGAAGAATTGCTGGAGGAGGGATCAAAGCATGATCGTGTTTGATTTAATTAGTGGAGGAGGGATAGTAAGGAAATCCACAGTACTACCTTTTAACTTTCGAAAGGGAGACTATGATAAAATGAGGAATATAGTTAAGAAAAAACTAAAAGGAGCAGTTGCAATGGTTAAAGACTTACATCAAGCTTGGGTGTTGTTTAAAAATACTATCCTGGAAGCCCAGACCAGCTGTATTCCACGCATTAAGAAAAGTGGAAGAAAGTCCAAAAAACTGCCAGCATGATTTAAAGGTGAGGTCAGAGAGGCTGTTGCTGTCAAAAAAACATCTTTCAGGAAATGGAAAAAAAAGAGCCAAACAATGAAAACTGGAAACAGCACAAGCACTGGCAAGTTAAATGCAAAGCATTGATAAGGCAGGCAAAGTGAGAATTTGAGAAGGAACTTGCTACTGAAGCAAAAACACGAAATAAAGACTTTTACAAGTACATTCGTAGCAAAAGGCCTGTGAGAGAGTCAATTGGACCATTAGATGATAGAGGGGTAAAAGGGGCAGTCAGAGGAGACAACGCTATAGCGGAGAGACTGAATGAATTCTTTGCTTTGGTCTTTACTGAGGAAGATGTAGGGATGTTAACCAAGACTGAAGTGGTATTTAAAGGTGATACTGCAGAGGAATTGAGAGAAATATCGCTACACCGGGAAGATGTATTACAACTATTTGATAAACTTGAATAGTAGCAAATCACCTGGACGGGATGGTATACATCCAAGAGTGTTGAAAGAACTGAAATATGAGATTTCAGACCTGCTATTAGTAATCTGTGAACTTTCATTAAAATCATCTATAATACCTGAAGATTGGAGGATCGCCAATGTAACGACAATTTTTTTAAAAAGTTCCAGGGGTGATCCGGAAAATTACAGACCGGTGAGCCTGACGTCAGTACCGGGGAAAATGGTAGAAACCATCATAAAGAACAAAATTACACAGCATGTAGATAGTCATGGCCTAATGGGAGGCAGCCAACATGGCTTTAGACAAGGAAGATCTTGTCTTACTAATCTGATATGTTTTTTTGAAGGTGTGAATAAACAGGTAGACAAAGGTGAGTTGGTTGATATAGTGTATCTGGACTTTCAGAAAGCCTTTGACAAGGTCCCTCATAAGAGACTTTTGGCAAAACTAAAAAGTCAGGGGATAGGAGGCAGTGTACTGTTGTGGATTGGGAACTGGTTAAAAGATAGAAAGCAGAGGGTAGGGCTAAATGGCCAATTTTCCCAATGGAAAAAGGTGAATAGTTGAGTACCCCAGGGATCTATACTGGGTCCGCTACTTTTTGACATATTCATAAATGACCTGGAAAAGGGAATAACTAGTGAGGTTATCAAATTTGCAGATGACACAAAACTAAGTTGTTAAACCCAAGATGACTGTGGAAAACTGCAGGAGAATCTGGATAAATTGGAAGACTGGGAATCCAAATGGCAGATGAAATTTAATGTGGACAAGTGCAAAGTTATGCACCTAGGAAAGAACAACCCACACTATGGTTCCACATTGGGAACCACCACCCAGGAAAAAAGATTTAGGAGTCATCGTGGATAACATATTAAAACCCTCGGCCCAGTGTGCAGCGGTGGCCAAGAAAGCAAATAGAATGCTAGGTATCATAAGGAAAGGAATGGAAAATAAAGGATATTATAATGCCTCTGTATCATTCCATGGTACGACCGCACCTTGAATATTGTGTGCAATTCTGGTCGCCGTATCTTAAAAAGGATATAGCGTTATTAGAAAAGGTACAGAGAAGAGCCACCAAAATGGGATGGAAGGCTACTCCTATGAAGAGAGGCTACAAAGTTTAGGGCTCTTTAACCTGGAAAAGAGACGGCTGAGGGGAGATATGATAGGGGGTCTATAAATTAATGAACGAAGTGGAACGGGTAAACGTAGATTGATTGTTTACGCTATCAGAATATAGAAAGACTAGGGGACATGTAATGAAGCTACAGGGTAAACTATTTAAGACAAATGAGAGAAAATATTTTTTCACTCAACGTGTAATCAAACTCTGGAATTTGTTACCGGAAGATGTAGTAAAGGCTGTTAGTGTAGCTGGGTTTAAAAAAGGTTTGGACAAGTTCCTGGAGGAAAGGTCCATAAACCATTATTAAGAAGGGACCCAGGATATCAATGCTTGACCCAGTACAAGCATTGTGGAACCTGTGTCTTGGGGAAACTGCTAGGTACGCATGACCTAGATTGGCCACTGTTGGAAACAGGATACTGGGCTTGATGGACCTTGGTCTGACCCAGTATGGCATATCTTATGATCTTATGTTCTTAGGAATGAGGAATTTAAGGGAAGGAGATATGCTGGGCACCTGGGGGAGAAAGGCAGGAAAGAGACTGATATGGTTCATCCAAACTGTCCAGTAAGCTTGCTAGGGAAGGACCTGCCTTTGATTTTTATTTTATTTATTTATTTTTTTTAAGGATCTACCTGATGCGCAGCGCTTAACTTCCCCATGCTTTCTGCACTACAAATGCAGGGCCAGCCCCAGAGAATTGTCAATTTAATATAAGCCTATAATTTATCAAAATTATGAAAATGAGTGAAGCAATGTTTTCTGCTGAGATTTAAACCCTTAACACCAAGCTCTGTAATTGGTTATGAAGTACTGAATTTGCCTTTTAACCATCTGTAGCTTGTGTTTGAAGAGTCTCTGTCCAGACATTCATCGTACTCCTAGAGGGACCCTAGAGCTAGAGATGGAGAAAGATAAGATCCGAAGAGACTTTAGATGAAATGCCTTGGTTCAAATCCCACCAAAGCAGAGCCTGTGTAGATTCCAGCCTTGTACAGAGCAGTGGTGTTAGTGCTCACAATGAAATGGAGGAGGTAGTTTTAGTAAACATTTGGCCATTTTTCATAGGCAAAACCCCTGGCTGTTGGTGGCTCTCCTCAGTTATCAGGTTTTCCCCTCATATACTTGATATGCAGGTCTATCTAACTCCCCCCCCCCCCCCTTAGCTTCTGGCTAAGCTAGACTCGAACCCACAACCTCCTATATTGGAGTAAAGCCCATTAGCTGCTGAGCCACCAGTCTCCAGCCACTTACTTTTTTGTCCCCTTATACCTCTCATTCCGTTATTTGGCTTTAAAACATATGAAAGATTATTTTTTCTATTTTCTAGGTAAGCAGGACTTGAACCCACAAACTTCTATAGCAGAGACAAGCTCTCTAACAGCTGAGCCACCAGTCAGTGGGACGTGGGACCTGGGATGAATTTTTTTTCCTCTTATACCTTCTGTTTTCTACTTTGGCTTTAAAACATAAATAAACCCTCATTACAACCTTAACAAGCTTCTGGCTAAGATTGACTTGAAACCACAACCTTCTATAGTGAAAAGAGCCCCATAATAGCTGAACAACCAGTTAGGGAGGCTTGTGGTGGGTTTTTTCTTCCTCTTATACCTCCTCTTTTCTGATTTGGCTTAAGAATATAAATAAGCCCTCATTATGACCCTAACTAGCTTCTGCCTAAGCAGGGCTTGAACCCACAACCTTCTACAGTGGAAAAGAGGTCTCTAATAGCTGAGCCACCAGTCAGTGAGGCTTGTAGTGGGCTTTTTTCTTCCTCTTTTACCTCCTCTTTTCTGATTTGGCTTAAAAACTTAAATAAACCCTCATTACAACCCTAACTAGCTTCTAACTAGCCCAGTGTGCAGCGGCGGCCAAGAAAGCAAATAGAATGCTAGGTATCATAAGGAAAGGGATGGAGAATAAAACAAAGGATATTATAATGCCTCTGTATCGCTCCATGGTACGACCGCACCTTGAATATTGTGTGCAATTCTGGTCACCGTATCTTAAAAAGGACATAGAGTTATTAGAAAAAGTACAGAGAAGAGCCACCAAATTGGTGAAGGGGATGGAAGGCTACTCCTATGAAGAGAGGCTAAAAAGGTTAGGGCTCTTTAACCTAGAAAAGAGGCGGCTGAGGGGAGATATGATAGAGGTGTATAAATTAATGAATGGAGTGGAACGGATAAACGTGGATAAATTGTTTACGCTATCAGAATATAGAAGGACTAGGGGGCATGTAATGAAGCTACAGGGTAAACTATTTAAGACAAATAGGAGAAAATATTTCTTCTCTCAACGTGTAATCAAACTCTGGAATCTGTTACCGGAGGATGTAGTAAGGGCTGTTAGTATAGCTGGGTTTAAAAAAGGTTTGGACAAGTTCCTGGAGGAAAGGTCCATAAACCACTATTAAAAAGGGACCCAGGATATCAATGCTTGGCCTAGTACAAGCACTGCAGAACCTGTGTCTTTTGGGGAAACTGCTAGGTACGTATGACCTAGATTGGCCACTGTTGGAAACAGGATACTGGGCTTGATGGACCTCGGTCTGACCCAGTATGGCATTTCTTATGTTCTTATGTTCTACCTAAGTAGGGCTTGAACCCACAACTTTCTATAATGGAAAAAAGTTCTCTAATAGCTGAGCTACCAGTCAGTGAGGCTTCTGGGTTTTTTTTTTTTTCTTCCTCTTATACCTCCTCTTTTCTGATTTGGCTTAAAAACATAAACAAGCCCTCACTAGCTTCCGACTAAGCTTGGCTTGAACCCACAACCTTCTATAATGGAAAAGAGTTCTTTAATAGCTGAGCCTCCAGTCACTGAGGCTTGTGGTGGGTTTTTTTTCCTCTTATACCTCCTCTTTTCTGATTTAGCTTAAAAACATAAACAAGCCCTCATTACAACCCTAACTAGCTTCTGCCTAAGCAGGGCTTGAACCAACAACCTTCTAGAGTGGAAAAGAGTTCTCTAATAGCTGAGCCCCCAGTCATTGAGGCTTGAGGAAGCTTTTTTTCTTCCTCTTATATCTTCTGTTTTCTAATTTGGCTTTAAAACATAAATAAGCCCTCACTACAACCCTAACAAGCTTATTGCTAAACTAGGCTTGAACCCACAACCTTCAATAGCAGAAAAGAGTTCTCTAATAGCTGAGCCACCAGTCAGTGAGGTTTGTGGAAGCTTTTTTTTTTTCTTCCTCTTATACCTTCTGTTTTCTAATTTGGCTTTAAAACATAAATAAGCCCTCATTACAACCCTAACAAGCTTCCAGCTAAGCTTGGCTTGAACCCACAACCTTCTATAGTGGAAGGAGCCCCATAATAGCTGAACAACCAGTCAGTGAGGCTTTTGGTGGGTTTTTTTCTTCCTCTTATACCTCCTCTTTTCTGATTTGGCTTAAAAACATAAATAAACCCCCTTTACAGCCCTAACTAGCTTCTGCCTAAGCAGGGCTTGAACCCACAACCTTCTATAGTGGAAAAGAGTTCTCTAATAGCTAAACCACCAGTCAGTGAAGCTGTCAAAAGGTTTTTTCTTCCTCTTATAACTCCTCTTGTCTGATTTAGCTTTAAAACATAAATAAGCCCTCATCACAACCCTAACAAGCTTCTGGCTAAGCTTGGCTTGAACCCACAACTTTCTATAGTGGAGAAAAGCCCTCTAATACCTGAGCCACCAGTTAGCAAGGGTAGAGGGGGGGGGGGTTCTTCCTCTCATACCTCCCATTTTTTGATTTGAACCTACGATCAGCTACAGTGGAACAAAGCCCTCTAGCAGCTGGGCTACCAGTCAGCTAGCCTTCTGGTGTTTGCTTTTTCCTCCCCATCTACCCACAACATGTGAAGTTAGAAGGAGTATTTTAAGAAACATTTGGCCATTTTTCATAGGAAAAATCAGCAAAACCCCTTACTGCAAGTGGCTCTCCTCACTCATGAAGTTTTCCCCACCTAACCCTGCCATGCAGGTCTGTCTATCCCCCTTCTCCTCATCCACCCACACCATGTACTTGCACTGTACCCTACATAGCTTCTGCCTAAGCCAGACTGGAACCCACAACCTCCTATGTTGGAATAACATCCATTACCAGCAGAGTCACAATGGAACCTGTTTCTGGCATTTTTTTTTCTTCCCCTTATACCTGGTATTCCTTTATTTGGCTTTAAAACATTAGCAGATTTATTTTTCTAACAACAGACTAAGCTAGGCTTGAACTCACAACCTTCTATAGAGAAGAAAAGCACTCTAACAGCTGAGCCACCAGTTAGTGAGGCTTAAGCTGTTTGGTTTTTTTGTTCTCTTTACCTCTTATTTGGCTTTAATAGATAACTCCTCATTACAACACTAACTTGCTTCATGCTAAGCTTGGCTTGAACCCTCAGCCTTTTATAGTGGAGAAGAACCCTCTAGTATTTCTTCCCCTTATAACTCTCAATCCTTGATTTGGTTTTAAAACATAAGGAAGTTTGTTGTCTAGCAGGGGTACTTAAAGCCACAGATCTTCAGTTGAAAGACAAAGTCCAACAGAGTGCGCCATCAGTCAGTCACTGATTATCATGTGTTTGTTCTCTCCTTTATATATCTTATCCCCTCATTAAGTTTTATACCAAACCAATCATTTTAAGCCGGTGGTGCAAGACATACTTTGGTAACCCTCGATAGATGGTGTTACTGAAGTGGAATTGTGGAACGATAAGTGCTTGGAACACTGCACGATAGTCATTTGTTTCGAGAAGTGGGCGCTGGAGGTAAAGAGTCCTTATCTTGTTAGGTGGGAGACCGGCATGAGATACAGTTGTTGCAGGACTTAAACCAGGTCTCAGCAGCCACCCCCATTCCCCCTCCCGCACTTCAGCCTATTAAATAGTTATTCGCCTGTGACCTTAAATCAGAACAACAGGAACTTTCTTGTGTGCACAAAGAAGAGGGACCCTGGAGCCAGAGATGGAGAAAGAGAAGTTCCAAAGAAATTTTAGCTGAAAAGCTTTGGTGGCTCAGTGGTTGAGAGTGTGGACACCAAGGCTGTTAGTTGAAATCCCACCAAAGCAGTACCTGTGTGGATTCCAACCTTGTACAGGGCAATGGTGTTAGTGCTGACAGTGAAATTAGAGGAGTAGTTTTAAGAAACATTTGGCCTTTTTTCATAGGCAAAATCAGCAAAATCCCCTACTGTAATGGGCTATCCTCAGTCATGAGGTTTTCACCACCTATCCCTGCCATGCCATGCAGAACTGTCTATCCCCCTTCTACCCACATCATGTAATTGTACAGTACCCTACATAGCTTCTGCTTAAACCAGATTAGAACTCACAATCTCATATGTTGGAATAACACCCCTTACCAGCAGAGCCACAGTGGAACCTGTTTCTGGTGCTTTGTTTTTTCTTCCCCTTATACCTCCTATTCCTTTATTTGGCTTTAAAATATAAGCAGATTTTTTTTTCTAACAACAGACTAAGCTAGGCTTGATCTCACAACCTTCTATAGTGCAGAAGAGCATTCTTACAGCTGAACCACCAGTCAGTGAGGCTTAGGCTGTTTGTTTTTTTTGTTCTCTATACCTCTTATTTGGCCTTAATAGATAACTCCTCATTACAACAATAACTTGCTTCATGCTAAGCTTGGCTTGAACCCTCAGCCTTTTATAGTGGAGAAGAACCCTCTGGTATTTTCTTCCCCTTATTTCTCTCAATCCTTGATTTGGTTTTAAAACATAAGGAAGTTTGTTGTCTAGCAGGGGTACTTAAAGCCACAGATCTTCAGTTGAAAGACAAAGTCCAACAGAGTGCGCCATCAGTCAGTCACTGATTATCATGTGTTTGTTCTCTCCTTTATATATCTTATCCCCTCATTAAGCTTTAAACCAAACCAATCATTTTAAGCCGGTGGTGCAAGACATACTTTGGTAACCCTCGATAGATGGTGTTACTGAAGTGGAATTGTGGAACGATAAGTGCTTGGAACCAGGGCCGGCCCGTCCATTGAGCAAGAATGTTTTTTGCACAGGGCCCCGCGTTTCGGGGGGCCCCGCGCAAAGAGCATTCTGCTTTTTTTCTTAATTTAAAAAAAAAAAAAAAGTTGGCCGCTGCCGCCGCATGGAGTGTCCCGCGGGGCTCCCTCTGCCCGGCGGAACACTCCCGACGCAGCTGAGCCCCTCTCTGCCGGCTTGCAGAAACGCGAAGGGAGAGAGACTCCCTCGCGTTTCTGTTAAGCCCGCAGGAGCTGATGGGAAGCAGGGGCAGATGGGAAATTTCCCATCTGCCCCTGCTTCCCATCAGCCCCTGCGGGCTTAACAGAGACGCGAGGGAGACTCTCTCCCTTCGCGTTTCTGCAAGCCCGCAGAGAGGGGCTCAGCCGCGTCGGGAGTGTTCCGCCGGGCAGAGGGAGCCCCGCGGGACACTCCATGCGGCAAGCTTTCTTTTCTTTTTAAATTGCCATGGGGGGGGGGAGCGGCAGGGAGGGGGTGGGTTAAGACTGGCAATGGGCTGGGAGGGAGGGAGGGAGGGAGGGTGGGTTAAGACTGGCAATGGGCTAGGGAGGGAGGGAGGGAGGGAGGGAGGGGGTGGGTTAAGACTGGCAATGGGCTGGGAGGGAGGGAGGGAGGGAGGGTGGGTTAATACTGGCAATGGGCTAGGGAGGGGGGGGTTAAGACTGGCAATGGGCTAGGGAGGGAGGGAGGGGGGGTGGGTTAAGACTGGCAAAGGGCTAGGTAGGGAGGGAGGGAGGGAGGGAGGGGGGTGGGTTAAGACTGGCAATGGGCTAGGGAGGGAGGGGGGGTTAAGACTGGCAATGGGCTAGGGAGGGAGGGAGGGGGGGGTTAAGACTGGCAATGGGATAGGGGAGTGAGGGGGGGTGGGTTAAGACTGGCAATGGGCTAGGGAGGGAGGGAGAGGGGGGTTAAGACTGGCAATGGGCTAGGGAGGGAGGGAGGGAGGGGGTGGGTTAAGACTGGCAATGGGCTAGGGAGGGAGGGAGGGAGGGGGGTGGGTTAAGACTGGCAATGGGCTAGGGAGGGAGGGAGGGAGGGGGGGGGTTAAGACTGGCAATGGGCTAGGGAGGGAGGGGGGGTGGGTTAAGACTGGCAATGGGCGAGGGAGGGAGGGAGGGGGGGTGGGTTAAGACTGGCAATGGGCTAGGGAGGGAGGGGGGGGTGGGTTAAGACTGGCAATGGGCTAGGGAGGGAGGGAGGGCGGGGGGTGTGTTAAGACTGGCAAGGGTCTAGGGAGGGAGGGGGGGTGGGTATAGACTGGCAATGGGCTAGGGAGGGAGGGAGAGGGGGGTGGGTTAAGACTGGCAATGGGCTAGGGAGGGAGGGAGGGAGGGTTAAGACTGGCAATGGGCTAGGGAGGGAGGGAGGGAGGGGGGTGGGTTAAGACTGGCAATGGGCTAGGGAGGGAGGGAGGGAGGGGGGTGGGTTAAGACTGGCAATGGGCTAGGGAGGGAGGGAGGGAGGGGGGTGGGTTAAGACTGGCAATGGGCTAGGGAGGGAGGGCGGTGGTGTGGGTTAATTAAGGCAATTGGCAAGGGGGGGAGGGGGGGGAGGGTGAAGACTTGCAAAGGGCGAGGGAGGGAGGGAGAGGGGGGGTGGGTTAAGACTGGCAATGGGCTAGGGAGGGAGGGGGGTTAAGACTGGCAATGGGCTA
The DNA here is from genome assembly GCA_033557465.1 of Ichthyophis bannanicus. Lineage (NCBI taxonomy): Eukaryota > Metazoa > Chordata > Amphibia > Gymnophiona > Ichthyophiidae > Ichthyophis > Ichthyophis bannanicus. The sequence goes on along the minus strand of CM066051.1, from coordinate 68,879,965 downwards.
GGGAGGGAGGGGGGGTTAAGACTGGCAATGGGCTAGGGAGGGGGGGGGGTTAAGACTGGCAATGGGCGAGGGAGGGAGGGAGGGAGGGAGGGGTGGTTAAGACTGGCAATGGGCGAGGTAGGGGGGGTGAAGACTCGCACAGGCCTAGGGAGGGAGGGCGGGGGTTAAGACGGGCAATGGGCTAGGGAGGGAGGGAGGGGGGTGGGTTAAGACTGGCAATGAGGGAGGGAGGGAGGGAGGGGGGTTTAAGACTGGCAATGGGCGAGGTTGGGTGGGAGGTTAAGACTGGCAATGGGCTAGGGAGGGAGGGAGGGAGGTGGTTAAGACTGGCAATGGGCTAGGGAGGGAGGGAGGGGGTTAAGACTGGCAATGGGCTAGGGAGGGGGGTGGGTTAAGACTGGCAATGGGCTAGGGGGGGTTAAGACTGGAAATGGGCTAGGGGGAGCGGCGGGGTTAAGACTGGCAGTGGGCTGGGGAGGTGGGGTTAAGACTGGCAATGGACGGGGGGGTTAAGACTGGCAATGGGCTAGGGAGGGGGGTTAAGACTGGCAGTGGGCTATGAGGAGGTTAAGGCAATGGGCTGTGGGCTGATGAGGGCTGTCTGGAAATGGGGTGATGGGGGGTTAGGACTGGCAATGGGCTATGGGGGGGTAGGACTGGTAATGGGCTATGGGGAGGCTAGGACAGGAAATGGGCTGATGGGGAGGGGTTAGGACTTGAGGTGGGCTGATGTGGTTAGGACTGGTAATGGTCTGTGGGCTGATGGGGGGGTTTAGGACTGGCAATGGGCTATGGGGGGGCTGACTGGAAATGGGCTAATGGGGGTTTAGGACTGGTAATGGGTTATAGGGGGAGCTTAAACTAAAAATGGGGTGATGTGGGTTAGGACTGGAAGTTGATTGACGGGGGGCTAGGACTGGTAATGGGTTGGGGGGTTGCTAGGATTGGAAATGGGCTGAGTGGAAGAGGAGGCTTGAACTGCAAATAGCTGATGGGGAGGGGGCTTGGAATGGAAATGGGCTGTGAGGGAAGGGAGCTAGGACTGAAAATTGGCTGATGGAACAGCTAGGATAGGACTGGAAATGGGCTGTTGGGGGGAGCTAAGATTGGAAATGGGCTCTGGTGGGGGCTTGAATTGAAATGGACTCATGGAGGGGCTAGAACTGGAAGTAGGCTCATGGGGGGGGCTTGGACTGGAATTGGGCTGAGTGGAGGGGAGCTATGATTTGACATGGGCTGATGGTGGGGCTAGGAAATGACTAGAAATGGGCTGATGGGGGGCTAGGACTGGAAATGGGCTGATGCAGCGACTAGAAGGGAATGGATGCTGGGTGAGACTGGAACTAGAATGGAGCTGATGTTGGCGGAGGATTAGAATGGTATGGGGCTGGGAGAGTAAAATGGAGAGGGGAAAATTATTTTGTGTAGGAGGGATGAAAAATCTACAATTGGCCGGGTATTGGGAGTGTAATTGGGGATTGAGGATGGAGGGGTAAAATTTGTGTGGATGAAATAGGAATGAGGAAAGAGCAAAAGAAGAAAGATTAATATGTTAAAGCAGATGTAGAGAGAGAGAATGGAAAAAAAAACTAGAAGAGAGAAGAAAGAACAAATGGACAGCAGACGATGGAGAGTTAGCAGAAAACATGAAGAAACCAGAAGAAAGTGGCTGGACCAATTGCAACTGAAAAAAAAATGCACAAAAAGGTAGAAAGATATCTCTTTATTTTGAATTTATTAACTGGAATATGAAAGCTTTGGGAAATGTGCATCATTAACGTCTGCGCTTTGTTTGGTACAAGAGGAAATTAATTTATAGTTTTATTTCTACAGCGTTGTTGTACATTTCAAGTTTGGCTTTTGGGGTTCCCAGTTTAATTATTGCCTTCCTGTTTCTAAATTGTGATTCCTTGTTTGGTGATGGTCTATGTTCTGCATGTGTAACTGAGCTGAGGTATTCTGTTTATGTAATTCCTATTTGACATTGCCACTTGTTCTCTTTCCCCAGTATTCTCTGAAATGTATTGGTTTAATATTTGCAGTGTTGCCTTTTGATAGGTAGGGTATGGTGCTTTGTGAGTCCTGGTAATGCTGTCAGGATACGGTGGGTTTGCTATGGGTTCTAAATGGGCAGCGTTTGTATTAGTTCCTAATGTGCCTGGCGGTTGGCACTGGATTATAGTAATGTAGAAATCTTTTAGTCTTTCTTTATCCATACACTCATTAAGAAACATGTTTACTAAAAGTTAGTGTATGGTAACATTATGCAAATATTTATGCAAATATGGCCACTTATGCAAATGAGGCCCCGCACCGAGACTCCGCACATGGCCCCGCACCCCCCTTGGGCCGCCCCTGCTTGGAACACTGCACGATAGTCATTTGTTTCGAGATGTGGGCGCTGGAGGTAAAGAGTCCTTATTTTGTTAGGTCGGAGACCGGCATGAGATACAGTTGTTGCAGGACTTAAACCAGGTCTCAGCAGCCACCCACATTCCCCCTCCCGCACTTCAGCCTATTAAATAGTTATTCGCCTGTGACCTTAAATCAGAACAACAGGAACTTTCTTGTGTGCACAAAGAAGAGGGACCCTGGAGCCAGAGATGGAGAAAGAGAAGTTCCAAAGAAATTTTAGCTGAAAAGCTTTGGTGGCTCAGTGGTTGAGAGTGTGGACACCAAGGCTGTTAGTTGAAATCCCACCAAAGCAGTACCTGTGTAGATTCCAACCTTGTACAGGGCAATGGTGTTAGTGCTGACAGTGAAATTAGAGGAGTACTTTTAAGAAACATTTGGCCTTTTTTCATAGGCAAAATCAGCAAAACCCCCTACTGTAATGGGCTATCCTCAGTCATGAGGTTTTCACCACCTATCCCTGCCATGCAGACCTGTCTATCCCCTTCTACCCACATCATGTACTTGTACTGTACCCTACATAGCTTCTGCTTAAGCCAGATTAGAACTCACAACCTCCTATGTTGGAATAACACCCCTTACCAGCAGAGCCACAATGGAACCTGTTTCTGGTGCTTTGTTTTTTCTTCCCCTTATACCTCCTATTCCTTTATTTGGCTTTAAAATATAAGCAGATTTTTTTTTCTAACAACAGACTAAGCGAGGCTTGAACTCACAACCTTCTATAGGGCAGAAGAGCACTCTAACAGCTGAACCACCTGTCAGTGAGGCTTAGGCTGTTTGGTTTTTTTTGTTTTCTTTACCTCTTATTTGGCTTTAATAGATAACTCCTCATTACAACACTAACTTGCTTCATGCTAAGCTTGGCTTGAACCCTCAGCCTTTTATAGTGGAGAAGAACCCTCTAGTATTTTCTTCCCCTTATATCTCTCAATCCTTGATTTGGTTTTAAAACATAAGGAAGTTTGTTGTCTAGCAGGGGTACTTAAAGCCACAGATCTTCAGTTGAAAGACAAAGTCCAACAGAGTGCGCCATCAGTCAGTCACTGATTATCATGTGTTTGTTCTCTCCTTTATATATCTTATCCCCTCATTAAGCTTTAAACCAAACCAATCATTTTAAGCCGGTGGTGCAAGACATACTTTGGTAACCCTCGATAGATGGTGTTACTGAAGTGGAATTGTGGAACGATAAGTGCTTGGAACACTGCACGATAGTCATTTGTTTCGAGAAGTGGGCGCTGGAGGTAAAGAGTCCTTATTTTGTTAGGTCGGAGACCGGCATGAGATACAGTTGTTGCAGGACTTAAACCAGGTCTCAGCAGCCACCCACATTCCCCCTCCCGCACTTCAGCCTATTAAATAGTTATTCGCCTGTGACCTTAAATCAGAACAACAGGAACTTTCTTGTGTGCACAAAGAAGAGGGACCCTGGAGCCAGAGATGGAGAAAGAGAAGTTCCAAAGAAATTTTAGCTGAAAAGCTTTGGTGGCTCAGTGGTTGAGAGTGTGGACACCAAGGCTGTTAGTTGAAATCCCACCAAAGCAGTACCTGTGTAGATTCCAACCTTGTACAGGGCAATGGTGTTAGTGCTGACAGTGAAATTAGAGGAGTACTTTTAAGAAACATTTGGCCTTTTTTCATAGGCAAAATCAGCAAAACCCCCTACTGTAATGGGCTATCCTCAGTCATGAGGTTTTCACCACCTATCCCTGCCATGCAGACCTGTCTATCCCCCTTCTACCCACATCATGTACTTGTACTGTACCCTACATAGCTTCTGCTTAAGCCAGATTAGAACTCACAACCTCCTATGTTGGAATAACACCCCTTACCAGCAGAGCCACAATGGAACCTGTTTCTGGTGCTTTGTTTTTTCTTCCCCTTATACCTCCTATTCCTTTATTTGGCTTTAAAATATAAGCAGATTTTTTTTTCTAACAACAGACTAAGCTAGGCTTGAACTCACAACCTTCTATAGGGCAGAAGAGCACTCTAACAGCTGAGCCACCAGTCAGTGAGGCTTAAGCTGTTTGGCTTTTTAGTTCTCTTTACCTCTTATTTGGCTTTAATAGATAACTCCTTATTACAACACTAACTTGCTTCATGCTAAGCTTGGCTTGAACCCTCAGCCTTTTATAGTGGAGAAGAACCCTCTAGTATTTTCTTCCCCTTATATCTCTCAATCCTTGATTTGGTTTTAAAACATAAGGAAGTTTGTTGTCTAGCAGGGGTACTTAAAGCCACAGATCTTCAGTTGAAAGACAAAGTCCAACAGAGTGCGCCATCAGTCAGTCACTGATTATCATGTGTTTGTTCTCTCCTTTATATCTTATCCCCTCATTAAGCTTTAAACCAAACCAATCATTTTAAGCCGGTGGTGCAAGACATACTTTGGTAACCCTCGATAGATGGTGTTACTGAAGTGGAATTGTGGAACGATAAGTGCTTGGAACACTGCACGATAGTCATTTGTTTCGAGAAGTGGGCGCTGGAGGTAAAGACTCCTTATTTTGTTAGGTGGGAGACCGGCATGAGATACAGTTGTTGCAGGACTTAAACCAGGTCTCAGCAGCCACCCACATTCCCCCTCCCGCACTTCAGCCTATTAAATAGTTATTCGCCTGTGACCTTAAATCAGAACAACAGGAACTTTCTTGTGTGCACAAAGAAGAGGGACCCTGGAGCCAGAGATGGAGAAAGAGAAGTTCCAAAGAAATTTTAGCTGAAAAGCTTTGGTGGCTCAGTGGTTGAGAGTGTGGACACCAAGGCTGTTAGTTGAAATCCCACCAAAGCAGTACCTGTGTAGATTCCAACCTTGTACAGGGCAATGGTGTTAGTGCTGACAGTGAAATTAGAGGAGTACTTTTAAGAAACATTTGGCCTTTTTTCATAGGCAAAATCAGCAAAACCCCCTACTGTAATGGGCTATCCTCAGTCATGAGGTTTTCACCACCTATCCCTGCCATGCAGACCTGTCTATCCCCCTTCTACCCACATCATGTACTTGTACTGTACCCTACATAGCTTCTGCTTAAGCCAGATTAGAACTCACAACCTCCTATGTTGGAATAACACCCCTTACCAGCAGAGCCACAATGGAACCTGTTTCTGGTGCTTTGTTTTTTCTTCCCCTTATACCTCCTATTCCTTTATTTGGCTTTAAAATATAAGCAGATTTTTTTTTCTAACAACAGACTAAGCTAGGCTTGAACTCACAACTTTCTATAGTGCAGAAGAGCACTCTAACAGCTGAGCCACCAGTCAGTGAGGCTTAGGCTGTTTGGTTTTTTTGTTCTCTTTACCTCTTATTTGGCTTTAATAGATAACTCCTCATTACAACACTAACTTGCTTCATGCTAAGCTTGGCTTGAACCCTCAGCCTTTTATAGTGGAGAAGAACCCTCTAGTATTTTCTTCCCCTTATATCTCTCAATCCTTGATTTGGTTTTAAAACATAAGGAAGTTTGTTGTCTAGCAGGGGTACTTAAAGCCACAGATCTTCAGTTGAAAGACAAAGTCCAACAGAGTGCGCCATCAGTCAGTCACTGATTATCATGTGTTTGTTCTCTCCTTTATATATCTTATCCCCTCATTAAGCTTTAAACCAAACCAATCATTTTAAGCCGGTGGTGCAAGACATACTTTGGTAACCCTCGATAGATGGTGTTACTGAAGTGGAATTGTGGAACGATAAGTGCTTGGAACACTGCACGATAGTCATTTGTTTCGAGAAGTGGGCGCTGGAGGTAAAGAGTCCTTATTTTGTTAGGTGGGAGACCGGCATGAGATACAGTTGTTGCAGGACTTAAACCAGGTCTCAGCAGCCACCCACATTCCCCCTCCCGCACTTCAGCCTATTAAATAGTTATTCGCCTGTGACCTTAAATCAGAACAACAGGAACTTTCTTGTGTGCACAAAGAAGAGGGACCCTGGAGCCAGAGATGGAGAAAGAGAAGTTCCAAAGAAATTTTAGCTGAAAAGCTTTGGTGGCTCAGTGGTTGAGAGTGTGGACACCAAGGCTGTTAGTTGAAATCCCACCAAAGCAGTACCTGTGTAGATTCCAACCTTGTACAGGGCAATGGTGTTAGTGCTGACAGTGAAATTAGAGGAGTACTTTTAAGAAACATTTGGCCTTTTTTCATAGGCAAAATCAGCAAAACCCCCTACTGTAATGGGCTATCCTCAGTCATGAGGTTTTCACCACCTATCCCTGCCATGCAGACCTGTCTATCCCCTTTCTACCCACATCATGTACTTGTACTGTACCCTACATAGCTTCTGCTTAAGCCAGATTAGAACTCACAACCTCCTATGTTGGAATAACACCCCTTACCAGCAGAGCCACAATGGAACCTGTTTCTGGTGCTTTGTTTTTTCTTCCCCTTATACCTCCTATTCCTTTACTTGGCTTTAAAATATAAGCAGATTTTTTTTCTAACAACAGACTAAGCTAGGCTTGAACTCACAACTTTCTATAGTGCAGAAGAGCACTCTAACAGCTGAGCCACCAGTCAGTGAGGCTTAGGCTGTTTGGTTTTTTTGTTCTCTTTACCTCTTATTTGGCTTTAATAGATAACTCCTCATTACAACACTAACTTGCTTCATGCTAAGCTTGGCTTGAACCCTCAGCCTTTTATAGTGGAGAAGAACCCTCTAGTATTTTCTTCCCCTTATATCTCTCAATCCTTGATTTGGTTTTAAAACATAAGGAAGTTTGTTGTCTAGCAGGGGTACTTAAAGCCACAGATCTTCAGTTGAAAGACAAAGTCCAACAGAGTGCGCCATCAGTCAGTCACTGATTATCATGTGTTTGTTCTCTCCTTTATATATCTTATCCCCTCATTAAGCTTTAAACCAAACCAATCATTTTAAGCCGGTGGTGCAAGACATACTTTGGTAACCCTCGATAGATGGTGTTACTGAAGTGGAATTGTGGAACGATAAGTGCTTGGAACACTGCACGATAGTCATTTGTTTCGAGAAGTGGGCGCTGGAGGTAAAGAGTCCTTATTTTGTTAGGTCGGAGACCGGCATGAGATACAGTTGTTGCAGGACTTAAACCAGGTCTCAGCAGCCACCCACATTCCCCCTCCCGCACTTCAGCCTATTAAATAGTTATTCGCCTGTGACCTTAAATCAGAACAACAGGAACTTTCTTGTGTGCACAAAGAAGAGGGACCCTGGAGCCAGAGATGGAGAAAGAGAAGTTCCAAAGAAATTTTAGCTGAAAAGCTTTGGTGGCTCAGTGGTTGAGAGTGTGGACACCAAGGCTGTTAGTTGAAATCCCACCAAAGCAGTACCTGTGTAGATTCCAACCTTGTACAGGGCAATGGTGTTAGTGCTGACAGTGAAATTAGAGGAGTACTTTTAAGAAACATTTGGCCTTTTTTCATAGGCAAAATCAGCAAAACCCCCTACTGTAATGGGCTATCCTCAGTCATGAGGTTTTCACCACCTATCCCTGCCATGCAGACCTGTCTATCCCCCTTCTACCCACATCATGTACTTGTACTGTACCCTACATAGCTTCTGCTTAAGCCAGATTAGAACTCACAACCTCCTATGTTGGAATAACACCCCTTACCAGCAGAGCCACAATGGAACCTGTTTCTGGTGCTTTGTTTTTTCTTCCCCTTATACCTCCTATTCCTTTATTTGGCTTTAAAATATAAGCAGATTTTTTTTTCTAACAACAGACTAAGCTAGGCTTGAACTCACAACTTTCTATAGTGCAGAAGAGCACTCTAACAGCTGAGCCACCAGTCAGTGAGGCTTAGGCTGTTTGGTTTTTTTGTTCTCTTTACCTCTTATTTGGCTTTAATAGATAACTCCTCATTACAACACTAACTTGCTTCATGCTAAGCTTGGCTTGAACCCTCAGCCTTTTATAGTGGAGAAGAACCCTCTAGTATTTTCTTCCCCTTATATCTCTCAATCCTTGATTTGGTTTTAAAACATAAGGAAGTTTGTTGTCTAGCAGGGGTACTTAAAGCCACAGATCTTCAGTTGAAAGACAAAGTCCAACAGAGTGCGCCATCAGTCAGTCACTGATTATCATGTGTTTGTTCTCTCCTTTATATATCTTATCCCCTCATTAAGCTTTAAACCAAACCAATCATTTTAAGCCGGTGGTGCAAGACATACTTTGGTAACCCTCGATAGATGGTGTTACTGAAGTGGAATTGTGGAACGATAAGTGCTTGGAACACTGCACGATAGTCATTTGTTTCGAGAAGTGGGCGCTGGAGGTAAAGACTCCTTATTTTGTTAGGTGGGAGACCGGCATGAGATACAGTTGTTGCAGGACTTAAACCAGGTCTCAGCAGCCACCCACATTCCCCCTCCCGCACTTCAGCCTATTAAATAGTTATTCGCCTGTGACCTTAAATCAGAACAACAGGAACTTTCTTGTGTGCACAAAGAAGAGGGACCCTGGAGCCAGAGATGGAGAAAGAGAAGTTCCAAAGAAATTTTAGCTGAAAAGCTTTGGTGGCTCAGTGGTTGAGAGTGTGGACACCAAGGCTGTTAGTTGAAATCCCACCAAAGCAGTACCTGTGTAGATTCCAACCTTGTACAGGGCAATGGTGTTAGTGCTGACAGTGAAATTAGAGGAGTACTTTTAAGAAACATTTGGCCTTTTTTCATAGGCAAAATCAGCAAAACCCCCTACTGTAATGGGCTATCCTCAGTCATGAGGTTTTCACCACCTATCCCTGCCATGCAGACCTGTCTATCCCCCTTCTACCCACATCATGTACTTGTACTGTACCCTACATAGCTTCTGCTTAAGCCAGATTAGAACTCACAACCTCCTATGTTGGAATAACACCCCTTACCAGCAGAGCCACAATGGAACCTGTTTCTGGTGCTTTGTTTTTTCTTCCCCTTATACCTCCTATTCCTTTATTTGGCTTTAAAATATAAGCAGATTTTTTTTTCTAACAACAGACTAAGCTAGGCTTGAACTCACAACTTTCTATAGTGCAGAAGAGCACTCTAACAGCTGAGCCACCAGTCAGTGAGGCTTAGGCTGTTTGGTTTTTTTGTTCTCTTTACCTCTTATTTGGCTTTAATAGATAACTCCTCATTACAACACTAACTTGCTTCATGCTAAGCTTGGCTTGAACCCTCAGCCTTTTATAGTGGAGAAGAACCCTCTAGTATTTTCTTCCCCTTATATCTCTCAATCCTTGATTTGGTTTTAAAACATAAGGAAGTTTGTTGTCTAGCAGGGGTACTTAAAGCCACAGATCTTCAGTTGAAAGACAAAGTCCAACAGAGTGCGCCATCAGTCAGTCACTGATTATCATGTGTTTGTTCTCTCCTTTATATATCTTATCCCCTCATTAAGCTTTAAACCAAACCAATCATTTTAAGCCGGTGGTGCAAGACATACTTTGGTAACCCTCGATAGATGGTGTTACTGAAGTGGAATTGTGGAACGATAAGTGCTTGGAACACTGCACGATAGTCATTTGTTTCGAGAAGTGGGCGCTGGAGGTAAAGACTCCTTATTTTGTTAGGTGGGAGACCGGCATGAGATACAGTTGTTGCAGGACTTAAACCAGGTCTCAGCAGCCACCCACATTCCCCCTCCCGCACTTCAGCCTATTAAATAGTTATTCGCCTGTGACCTTAAATCAGAACAACAGGAACTTTCTTGTGTGCACAAAGAAGAGGGACCCTGGAGCCAGAGATGGAGAAAGAGAAGTTCCAAAGAAATTTTAGCTGAAAAGCTTTGGTGGCTCAGTGGCTGAGAGTGTGGACACCAAGGCTGTTAGTTGAAATCCCACCAAAGCAGTACCTGTGTAGATTCCAACCTTGTACAGGGCAATGGTGTTAGTGCTGACAGTGAAATTAGAGGAGTACTTTTAAGAAACATTTGGCCTTTTTTCATAGGCAAAATCAGCAAAACCCCCTACTGTAATGGGCTATCCTCAGTCATGAGGTTTTCACCACCTATCCCTGCCATGCAGACCTGTCTATCCCCCTTCTACCCACATCATGTACTTGTACTGTACCCTACATAGCTTCTGCTTAAGCCAGATTAGAACTCACAACCTCCTATGTTGGAATAACACCCCTTACCAGCAGAGCCACAATGGAACCTGTTTCTGGTGCTTTGTTTTTTCTTCCCCTTATACCTCCTATTCCTTTATTTGGCTTTAAAATATAAGCAGATTTTTTTTTCTAACAACAGACTAAGCTAGGCTTGAACTCACAACTTTCTATAGTGCAGAAGAGCACTCTAACAGCTGAGCCACCAGTCAGTGAGGCTTAGGCTGTTTGGTTTTTTTGTTCTCTTTACCTCTTATTTGGCTTTAATAGATAACTCCTCATTACAACACTAACTTGCTTCATGCTAAGCTTGGCTTGAACCCTCAGCCTTTTATAGTGGAGAAGAACCCTCTAGTATTTTCTTCCCCTTATATCTCTCAATCCTTGATTTGGTTTTAAAACATAAGGAAGTTTGTTGTCTAGCAGGGGTACTTAAAGCCACAGATCTTCAGTTGAAAGACAAAGTCCAACAGAGTGCGCCATCAGTCAGTCACTGATTATCATGTGTTTGTTCTCTCCTTTATATATCTTATCCCCTCATTAAGCTTTAAACCAAACCAATCATTTTAAGCCGGTGGTGCAAGACATACTTTGGTAACCCTCGATAGATGGTGTTACTGAAGTGGAATTGTGGAACGATAAGTGCTTGGAACACTGCACGATAGTCATTTGTTTCGAGAAGTGGGCGCTGGAGGTAAAGAGTCCTTATTTTGTTAGGTGGGAGACCGGCATGAGATACAGTTGTTGCAGGACTTAAACCAGGTCTCAGCAGCCACCCACATTCCCCCTCCCGCACTTCAGCCTATTAAATAGTTATTCGCCTGTGACCTTAAATCAGAACAACAGGAACTTTCTTGTGTGCACAAAGAAGAGGGACCCTGGAGCCAGAGATGGAGAAAGAGAAGTTCCAAAGAAATTTTAGCTGAAAAGCTTTGGTGGCTCAGTGGTTGAGAGTGTGGACACCAAGGCTGTTAGTTGAAATCCCACCAAAGCAGTACCTGTGTAGATTCCAACCTTGTACAGGGCAATGGTGTTAGTGCTGACAGTGAAATTAGAGGAGTACTTTTAAGAAACATTTGGCCTTTTTTCATAGGCAAAATCAGCAAAACCCCCTACTGTAATGGGCTATCCTCAGTCATGAGGTTTTCACCACCTATCCCTGCCATGCAGACCTGTCTATCCCCCTTCTACCCACATCATGTACTTGTACTGTACCCTACATAGCTTCTGCTTAAGCCAGATTAGAACTCACAACCTCCTATGTTGGAATAACACCCCTTACCAGCAGAGCCACAATGGAACCTGTTTCTGGTGCTTTGTTTTTTCTTCCCCTTATACCTCCTATTCCTTTATTTGGCTTTAAAATATAAGCAGATTTTTTTTTCTAACAACAGACTAAGCTAGGCTTGAACTCACAACTTTCTATAGTGCAGAAGAGCACTCTAACAGCTGAGCCACCAGTCAGTGAGGCTTAAGCTGTTTGGCTTTTTGTTCTCTTACCTCTTATTTGGCTTTAATAGATAACTCCTCATTACAACACTAACTTGCTTCATGCTAAGCTTGGCTTGAACCCTCAGCCTTTTATAGTGGAGAAGAAGTGGTTCTCAACCCTGTCCTCGGGACCCCACTAGCCAGTCGGGTTTTCAGGCTATCCACAATGAATATGAATGAGATATATATGCATTAGAAATAGCCTGCCAAACTGACTGGCTTGTGGCCCTCCAATGCTGGATTTGGGGACCCCGGCCTTACACCTCTGTCATTTAAGATTGTGAGTGGGCAAGGTACAGATGTCCAAGACATCAAAAAGATTAGATGGAATATGTCACATACCTCCTCGCCTCTCACCACCACCAAAATATTGTCTATTAGACAACTTTTTGGTGGTGGTGAGAAACTAGGAGGGATGTGACACATTCTATCTACCCTTTTGATGTCGAGGACATCTGTACCTTGCCCACTCACAATCGTACTTGACAGAGGTGTACGGCAGGGGTCCCCAAATCCAGCACTGGAGGGCCACAAACCAGTCAGTTTGGCAGGCTATTTCTAATGCATATATATCTCATTCATATTCATTGTGGATAGCCTGAAAACCCGACTGGCTAGTGGGGTCCCGAGGACAGGGTTGAGAACCCCTGCATTTTCTTCCCCTTATATCTCTCAATCCTTGATTTGGTTTTAAAACATAAGGAAGTTTGTTGTCTAGCAGGGGTACTTAAAGCCACAGATCTTCAGTTGAAAGACAAAGTCCAACAGAGTGCGCCATCAGTCAGTCACTGATTATCATGTGTTTGTTCTCTCCTTTATATATCTTATCCCCTCATTAAGCTTTAAACCAAACCAATCATTTTAAGCCGGTGGTGCAAGACATACTTTGGTAACCCTCGATAGATGGTGTTACTGAAGTGGAATTGTGGAACGATAAGTGCTTGGAACACTGCACGATAGTCATTTGTTTCGAGAAGTGGGCGCTGGAGGTAAAGAGTCCTTATTTTGTTAGGTGGGAGACCGGCATGAGATACAGTTGTTGCAGGACTTAAACCAGGTCTCAGCAGCCACCCACATTCCCCCTCCCGCACTTCAGCCTATTAAATAGTTATTCGCCTGTGACCTTAAATCAGAACAACAGGAACTTTCTTGTGTGCACAAAGAAGAGGGACCCTGGAGCCAGAGATGGAGAAAGAGAAGTTCCAAAGAAATTTTAGCTGAAAAGCTTTGGTGGCTCAGTGGTTGAGAGTGTGGACACCAAGGCTGTTAGTTGAAATCCCACCAAAGCAGTACCTGTGTAGATTCCAACCTTGTACAGGGCAATGGTGTTAGTGCTGACAGTGAAATTAGAGGAGTACTTTTAAGAAACATTTGGCCTTTTTTCATAGGCAAAATCAGCAAAACCCCCTACTGTAATGGGCTATCCTCAGTCATGAGGTTTTCACCACCTATCCCTGCCATGCAGACCTGTCTATCCCCCTTCTACCCACATCATGTACTTGTACTGTACCCTACATAGCTTCTGCTTAAGCCAGATTAGAACTCACAACCTCCTATGTTGGAATAACACCCCTTACCAGCAGAGCCACAATGGAACCTGTTTCTGGTGCTTTGTTTTTTCTTCCCCTTATACCTCCTATTCCTTTATTTGGCTTTAAAATATAAGCAGATTTTTTTTTCTAACAACAGACTAAGCTAGGCTTGAACTCACAACCTTCTATAGGGCAGAAGATCACTCTAACAGCTGAGCCACCAGTCAGTGAGGCTTAGGCTGTTTGGCTTTTTTGTTCTCTTTACCTCTTATTTGGCTTTAATAGATAACTCCTCATTACAACACTAACTTGCTTCATGCTAAGCTTGGCTTGAACCCTCAGCCTTTTATAGTGGAGAAGAACCCTCTAGTATTTTCTTCCCCTTATATCTCTCAATCCTTGATTTGGTTTTAAAACATAAGGAAGTTTGTTGTCTAGCAGGGGTACTTAAAGCCACAGATCTTCAGTTGAAAGACAAAGTCCAACAGAGTGCGCCATCAGTCAGTCACTGATTATCATGTGTTTGTTCTCTCCTTTATATATCTTATCCCCTCATTAAGCTTTAAACCAAACCAATCATTTTAAGCCGGTGGTGCAAGACATACTTTGGTAACCCTCGATAGATGGTGTTACTGAAGTGGAATTGTGGAACGATAAGTGCTTGGAACACTGCACGATAGTCATTTGTTTCGAGAAGTGGGCGCTGGAGGTAAAGACTCCTTATTTTGTTAGGTGGGAGACCGGCATGAGATACAGTTGTTGCAGGACTTAAACCAGGTCTCAGCAGCCACCCACATTCCCCCTCCCGCACTTCAGCCTATTAAATAGTTATTCGCCTGTGACCTTAAATCAGAACAACAGGAACTTTCTTGTGTGCACAAAGAAGAGGGACCCTGGAGCCAGAGATGGAGAAAGAGAAGTTCCAAAGAAATTTTAGCTGAAAAGCTTTGGTGGCTCAGTGGTTGAGAGTGTGGACACCAAGGCTGTTAGTTGAAATCCCACCAAAGCAGTACCTGTGTAGATTCCAACCTTGTACAGGGCAATGGTGTTAGTGCTGACAGTGAAATTAGAGGAGTAGTTTTAAGAAACATTTGGCCTTTTTTCATAGGCAAAATCAGCAAAACCCCCTACTGTAATGGGCTATCCTCAGTCATGAGGTTTTCACCACCTATCCCTGCCATGCAGACCTGTCTATCCCCTTTCTACCCACATCATGCACTTGTACTGTACCCTACATAGCTTCTTCTTAAGCCAGATTAGAACTCACAACCTCCTATGTTGGAATAACACCCCTTACCAGCAGAGCCACAATGGAACCTGTTTCTGGTGCTTTGTTTTTTCTTCCCCTTATACCTCCTATTCCTTTATTTGGCTTTAAAATATAAGCAGATTTTTTTTTCTAACAACAGACTAAGCTAGGCTTGAACTCACAACTTTCTATAGTGCAGAAGAGCACTCTAACAGCTGAGCCACCAGTCAGTGAGGCTTAGGCTGTTTGGTTTTTTTGTTCTCTTTACCTCTTATTTGGCTTTAATAGATAACTCCTCATTACAACACTAACTTGCTTCATGCTAAGCTTGGCTTGAACCCTCAGCCTTTTATAGTGGAGAAGAACCCTCTAGTATTTTCTTCCCCTTATATCTCTCAATCCTTGATTTGGTTTTAAAACATAAGGAAGTTTGTTGTCTAGCAGGGGTACTTAAAGCCACAGATCTTCAGTTGAAAGACAAAGTCCAACAGAGTGCGCCATCAGTCAGTCACTGATTATCATGTGTTTGTTCTCTCCTTTATATATCTTATCCCCTCATTAAGCTTTAAACCAAACCAATCATTTTAAGCCGGTGGTGCAAGACATACTTTGGTAACCCTCGATAGATGGTGTTACTGAAGTGGAATTGTGGAACGATAAGTGCTTGGAACACTGCACGATAGTCATTTGTTTCGAGAAGTGGGCGCTGGAGGTAAAGACTCCTTATTTTGTTAGGTCGGAGACCGGCATGAGATACAGTTGTTGCAGGACTTAAACCAGGTCTCAGCAGCCACCCACATTCCCCCTCCCGCACTTCAGCCTATTAAATAGTTATTCGCCTGTGACCTTAAATCAGAACAACAGGAACTTTCTTGTGTGCACAAAGAAGAGGGACCCTGGAGCCAGAGATGGAGAAAGAGAAGTTCCAAAGAAATTTTAGCTGAAAAGCTTTGGTGGCTCAGTGGTTGAGAGTGTGGACACCAAGGCTGTTAGTTGAAATCCCACCAAAGCAGTACCTGTGTAGATTCCAACCTTGTACAGGGCAATGGTGTTAGTGCTGACAGTGAAATTAGAGGAGTACTTTTAAGAAACATTTGGCCTTTTTTCATAGGCAAAATCAGCAAAACCCCCTACTGTAATGGGCTATCCTCAGTCATGAGGTTTTCACCACCTATCCCTGCCATGCAGACCTGTCTATCCCCATCATGTACTTGTACTGTACCCTACATAGCTTCTGCTTAAGCCAGATTAGAACTCACAACCTCCTATGTTGGAATAACACCCCTTACCAGCAGAGCCACAATGGAACCTGTTTCTGGTGCTTTGTTTTTTCTTCCCCTTATACCTCCTATTCCTTTATTTGGCTTTAAAATATAAGCAGATTTTTTTTTCTAACAACAGACTAAGCTAGGCTTGAACTCACAACCTTCTATAGGGCAGAAGAGCACTCTAACAGCTGAGCCACCAGTCAGTGAGGCTTAGGCTGTTTGGTTTTTTTGTTCTCTTTACCTCTTATTTGGCTTTAATAGATAACTCCTCATTACAACACTAACTTGCTTCATGCTAAGCTTGGCTTGAACCCTCAGCCTTTTATAGTGGAGAAGAACCCTCTAGTATTTTCTTCCCCTTATATCTCTCAATCCTTGATTTGGTTTTAAAACATAAGGAAGTTTGTTGTCTAGCAGGGGTACTTAAAGCCACAGATCTTCAGTTGAAAGACAAAGTCCAACAGAGTGCGCCATCAGTCAGTCACTGATTATCATGTGTTTGTTCTCTCCTTTATATATCTTATCCCCTCATTAAGCTTTAAACCAAACCAATCATTTTAAGCCGGTGGTGCAAGACATACTTTGGTAACCCTCGATAGATGGTGTTACTGAAGTGGAATTGTGGAACGATAAGTGCTTGGAACACTGCACGATAGTCATTTGTTTCGAGAAGTGAGCGCTGGAGGTAAAGAGTCCTTATTTTGTTAGGTCTGAGACCGGCATGAGATACAGTTGTTGCAGGACTTAAACCAGGTCTCAGCAGCCACCCACATTCCCCCTCCCGCACTTCAGCCTATTAAATAGTTATTCGCCTGTGACCTTAAATCAGAACAACAGGAACTTTCTTGTGTGCACAAAGAAGAGGGACCCTGGAGCCAGAGATGGAGAAAGAGAAGTTCCAAAGAAATTTTAGCTGAAAAGCTTTGGTGGCTCAGTGGTTGAGAGTGTGGACACCAAGGCTGTTAGTTGAAATCCCACCAAAGCAGTACCTGTGTAGATTCCAACCTTGTACAGGGCAATGGTGTTAGTGCTGACAGTGAAATTAGAGGAGTACTTTTAAGAAACATTTGGCCTTTTTTCATAGGCAAAATCAGCAAAACCCCCTACTGTAATGGGCTATCCTCAGTCATGAGGTTTTCACCACCTATCCCTGCCATGCAGACCTGTCTATCCCCCTTCTACCCACATCATGTACTTGTACTGTACCCTACATAGCTTCTGCTTAAGCCAGATTAGAACTCACAACCTCCTATGTTGGAATAACACCCCTTACCAGCAGAGCCACAATGGAACCTGTTTCTGGTGCTTTGTTTTTTCTTCCCCTTATACCTCCTATTCCTTTATTTGGCTTTAAAATATAAGCAGATTTTTTTTTCTAACAACAGACTAAGCTAGGCTTGAACTCACAACTTTCTATAGTGCAGAAGAGCACTCTAACAGCTGAGCCACCAGTCAGTGAGGCTTAAGCTGTTTGGCTTTTTGTTCTCTTACCTCTTATTTGGCTTTAATAGATAACTCCTCATTACAACACTAACTTGCTTCATGCTAAGCTTGGCTTGAACCCTCAGCCTTTTATAGTGGAGAAGAACCCTCTAGTATTTTCTTCCCCTTATATCTCTCAATCCTTGATTTGGTTTTAAAACATAAGGAAGTTTGTTGTCTAGCAGGGGTACTTAAAGCCACAGATCTTCAGTTGAAAGACAAAGTCCAACAGAGTGCGCCATCAGTCAGTCACTGATTATCATGTGTTTGTTCTCTCCTTTATATATCTTATCCCCTCATTAAGCTTTAAACCAAACCAATCATTTTAAGCCGGTGGTGCAAGACATACTTTGGTAACCCTCGATAGATGGTGTTACTGAAGTGGAATTGTGGAACGATAAGTGCTTGGAACACTGCACGATAGTCATTTGTTTCGAGAAGTGGGCGCTGGAGGTAAAGAGTCCTTATTTTGTTAGGTGGGAGACCGGCATGAGATACAGTTGTTGCAGGACTTAAACCAGGTCTCAGCAGCCACCCACATTCCACCTCTCGCACTTCAGCCTATTAAATAGTTATTCGCCTGTGACCTTAAATCAGAACAACAGGAACTTTCTTGTGTGCACAAAGAAGAGGGACCCTGGAGCCAGAGATGGAGAAAGAGAAGTTCCAAAGAAATTTTAGCTGAAAAGCTTTGGTGGCTCAGTGGTTGAGAGTGTGGACACCAAGGCTGTTAGTTGAAATCCCACCAAAGCAGTACCTGTGTAGATTCCAACCTTGTACAGGGCAATGGTGTTAGTGCTGACAGTGAAATTAGAGGAGTACTTTTAAGAAACATTTGGCCTTTTTTCATAGGCAAAATCAGCAAAACCCCCTACTGTAATGGGCTATCCTCAGTCATGAGGTTTTCACCACCTATCCCTGCCATGCAGACCTGTCTATCCCCCTTCTACCCACATCATGTACTTGTACTGTACCCTACATAGCTTCTGCTTAAGCCAGATTAGAACTCACAACCTCCTATGTTGGAATAACACCCCTTACCAGCAGAGCCACAATGGAACCTGTTTCTGGTGCTTTGTTTTTTCTTCCCCTTATACCTCCTATTCCTTTATTTGGCTTTAAAATATAAGCAGATTTTTTTTTCTAACAACAGACTAAGCTAGGCTTGAACTCACAACTTTCTATAGTGCAGAAGAGCACTCTAACAGCTGAGCCACCAGTCAGTGAGGCTTAGGCTGTTTGGTTTTTTTGTTCTCTTTACCTCTTATTTGGCTTTAATAGATAACTCCTCATTACAACACTAACTTGCTTCATGCTAAGCTTGGCTTGAACCCTCAGCCTTTTATAGTGGAGAAGAACCCTCTAGTATTTTCTTCCCCTTATATCTCTCAATCCTTGATTTGGTTTTAAAACATAAGGAAGTTTGTTGTCTAGCAGGGGTACTTAAAGCCACAGATCTTCAGTTGAAAGACAAAGTCCAACAGAGTGCGCCATCAGTCAGTCACTGATTATCATGTGTTTGTTCTCTCCTTTATATATCTTATCCCCTCATTAAGCTTTAAACCAAACCAATCATTTTAAGCCGGTGGTGCAAGACATACTTTGGTAACCCTCGATAGATGGTGTTACTGAAGTGGAATTGTGGAACGATAAGTGCTTGGAACACTGCACGATAGTCATTTGTTTCGAGAAGTGGGCGCTGGAGGTAAAGAGTCCTTATTTTGTTAGGTCGGAGACCGGCATGAGATACAGTTGTTGCAGGACTTAAACCAGGTCTCAGCAGCCACCCACATTCCCCCTCCCGCACTTCAGCCTATTAAATAGTTATTCGCCTGTGACCTTAAATCAGAACAACAGGAACTTTCTTGTGTGCACAAAGAAGAGGGACCCTGGAGCCAGAGATGGAGAAAGAGAAGTTCCAAAGAAATTTTAGCTGAAAAGCTTTGGTGGCTCAGTGGTTGAGAGTGTGGACACCAAGGCTGTTAGTTGAAATCCCACCAAAGCAGTACCTGTGTAGATTCCAACCTTGTACAGGGCAATGGTGTTAGTGCTGACAGTGAAATTAGAGGAGTAGTTTTAAGAAACATTTGGCCTTTTTTCATAGGCAAAATCAGCAAAACCCCCTACTGTAATGGGCTATCCTCAGTCATGAGGTTTTCACCACCTATCCCTGCCATGCAGACCTGTCTATCCCCCTTCTACCCACATCATGTACTTGTACTGTACCCTACATAGCTTCTGCTTAAGCCAGATTAGAACTCACAACCTCCTATGTTGGAATAACACCCCTTACCAGCAGAGCCACAATGGAACCTGTTTCTGGTGCTTTGTTTTTTCTTCCCCTTATACCTCCTATTCCTTTATTTGGCTTTAAAATATAAGCAGATTTTTTTTTCTAACAACAGACTAAGCTAGGCTTGAACTCACAACTTTCTATAGTGCAGAAGAGCACTCTAACAGCTGAGCCACCAGTCAGTGAGGCTTAGGCTGTTTGGTTTTTTTGTTCTCTTTACCTCTTATTTGGCTTTAATAGATAACTCCTCATTACAACACTAACTTGCTTCATGCTAAGCTTGGCTTGAACCCTCAGCCTTTTATAGTGGAGAAGAACCCTCTAGTATTTTCTTCCCCTTATATCTCTCAATCCTTGATTTGGTTTTAAAACATAAGGAAGTTTGTTGTCTAGCAGGGGTACTTAAAGCCACAGATCTTCAGTTGAAAGACAAAGTCCAACAGAGTGCGCCATCAGTCAGTCACTGATTATCATGTGTTTGTTCTCTCCTTTATATATCTTATCCCCTCATTAAGCTTTAAACCAAACCAATCATTTTAAGCCGGTGGTGCAAGACATACTTTGGTAACCCTCGATAGATGGTGTTACTGAAGTGGAATTGTGGAACGATAAGTGCTTGGAACACTGCACGATAGTCATTTGTTTCGAGAAGTGGGCGCTGGAGGTAAAGAGTCCTTATTTTGTTAGGTGGGAGACCGGCATGAGATACAGTTGTTGCAGGACTTAAACCAGGTCTCAGCAGCCACCCACATTCCCCCTCCCGCACTTCAGCCTATTAAATAGTTATTCGCCTGTGACCTTAAATCAGAACAACAGGAACTTTCTTGTGTGCACAAAGAAGAGGGACCCTGGAGCCAGAGATGGAGAAAGAGAAGTTCCAAAGAAATTTTAGCTGAAAAGCTTTGGTGGCTCAGTGGTTGAGAGTGTGGACACCAAGGCTGTTAGTTGAAATCCCACCAAAGCAGTACCTGTGTAGATTCCAACCTTGTACAGGGCAATGGTGTTAGTGCTGACAGTGAAATTAGAGGAGTAGTTTTAAGAAACATTTGGCCTTTTTTCATAGGCAAAATCAGCAAAACCCCCTACTGTAATGGGCTATCCTCAGTCATGAGGTTTTCACCACCTATCCCTGCCATGCAGACCTGTCTATCCCCCTTCTACCCACATCATGTACTTGTACTGTACCCTACATAGCTTCTGCTTAAGCCAGATTAGAACTCACAACCTCCTATGTTGGAATAACACCCCTTACCAGCAGAGCCACAATGGAACCTGTTTCTGGTGCTTTGTTTTTTCTTCCCCTTATACCTCCTATTCCTTTATTTGGCTTTAAAATATAAGCAGATTTTTTTTTCTAACAACAGACTAAGCTAGGCTTGAACTCACAACTTTCTATAGTGCAGAAGAGCACTCTAACAGCTGAGCCACCAGTCAGTGAGGCTTAGGCTGTTTGGTTTTTTTGTTCTCTTTACCTCTTATTTGGCTTTAATAGATAACTCCTCATTACAACACTAACTTGCTTCATGCTAAGCTTGGCTTGAACCCTCAGCCTTTTATAGTGGAGAAGAACCCTCTAGTATTTTCTTCCCCTTATATCTCTCAATCCTTGATTTGGTTTTAAAACATAAGGAAGTTTGTTGTCTAGCAGGGGTACTTAAAGCCACAGATCTTCAGTTGAAAGACAAAGTCCAACAGAGTGCGCCATCAGTCAGTCAGTGATTATCATGTGTTTGTTCTCTCCTTTATATATCTTATCCCCTCATTAAGCTTTAAACCAAACCAATCATTTTAAGCCGGTGGTGCAAGACATACTTTGGTAACCTTGGTCTTGAAGGACTGGAAAGGGGGGCTGTTACTTCTGGAGAGAAATCTGAAATTGTGAGTATATACTTCTGGGAATTTTTCTGAAAGGATTTTTTTTCTTTTAAAGCTAATTAATCTGTGAACCCACTATTTTTTTTTGTTAAATCAGTCAGGGCCTAGTAGCAACAGTTTAAGATTCAATTTAAAAACACAGAAGAGAACTTTCTGGTTACCTTTCATACCCAGTAGACAGCTGTAGTTTAAATTTCATAGTCACTCAGGGCCTAGCATCAGCAAAGTACTTTTAGTTTAAAATTAAAACACAGAAGAGAGCTTTCTGGTTAAATTTAGAATCCAGCAGAGAGCTTGTAGTTTAAATTTCATAATAGGTTAGAGCCTAGTAGCAGCAAAGAGCTATAATTTAAATCAAATCAGAATATAGCTTACCTCAGCAGCACAGGACAAGGTACTGTGTAGCAGCCCTTTTTTAATAAGTGTTATATCCCTCCCTCCCTCCCCACACCCACCCTCCCCTGGGAAAATCACAGCTTTGTAGGTACTTGCACAACTTAAAAGACAGGAGGTGCTCTCAGGTGAAGCTCATTACCCAAATCAGTCATACACCAAGGACCTGAGATTAATTAAGCTTCAGGTGAACAAGGTATATTAAACTTCTTAGGTACAGTTTTAGTGGTATAAATATCCATTGCACCCTTTAATACATATAGAACTTAAAGATCTAAACACAAACTTAAAACTAAGATGCAGACAGCAGTCCAGCAGCGGGATGTGGGCTTTCCAGTCTTTTGCATTGAGTGTCACATGTATGATTTTCTCCCAGCTGGTGAGAGGTCTTACGTGTGCACTAGGTGCAAGGAGCTCTCTGCTCTCAGGGAACGAGTCCGTTCTCTAGAGGCTAGAGTAGCAGACTTGGAAAACATAAGACAGACAGAGAGGTACATAGACGAGACCTACAGGGATATAGTCCTGAAGTCCCACCTCCAGTCTGGCAGCATCCCTGTTGCCATGGAGGAGAGAGGTCACGTGACAGGAGAGCATCACCCTGGTGTGGCAGGAAGTGATCCTGTAACTAGGACCTGTCCTCCAGGTGATGTAAACCCCTCTCGCACCGAGGAGGTTTCTCCAGGGCCAAGTGCCCATGCGGGAAGGGTTAGGACAGCAGTTATAGTTGGTGATTCGATCATTAGGCATGTAGATAGCTGGGTGGCTGGTGGACGTGAGGATCGCCTGGTAACATGCCTGCCTGGTGCGAAGGTAGCGGACCTCACACGCCACCTAGATAAGGTCTTAGATAGTGCTGGGGAGGAATCTGCTGTCTTGGTACATGTTGGTACCAATGACATAGGAAAATGTGGTAGGGAGGTTCTGGAAGCTAAATTTAGGCTTTTAGGTAGGAAGTTGAAATCCAGAACTTCCAGGGTAGCGTTCTCCGAAATGCTTCCCGTTCCACGCGCAGGACCCAATAGGCAGGCAGAGCTCCGGAGTCTCAATGCGTGGATGAGACAATGGTGCAGAGATGAGGGGTTCGGATTTGTTAGGAACTGGGGAACATTCTGGGGAAAGGAGGGGCTCTTCCGAAGGGATGGGCTTCACCTTAACCGGGATGGAACCAGGCTGCTGGCATTAACCTTTAAAAAGGAGATAGAGCAGCTTTTAAACTAGATAATAGGGGAAAGCCGACAGTCGCCCAAGAGCGCATGGTTCGGAAGAATGTATCCTTGAAGGATACTACAAAAAGCAGAGAGGTTCCAAAAAAGAGTAAAGTAGCCCAAATGCCCTCGAGTATGGAGCAGACAGAACTTAAAGATCCCAAATTACCCATGTCTACCAATAGCCAAATTAATATGAATAAAATACAATCTCTAAAATGCTTGTATACAAATGCTAGAAGTCTACAAAACAAGATGGGAGAGTTAGAATATATAGCACTAAACGAGAGGTTAGATATGATTGGAATATCAGAGACATGGTGGAAGGAGGACAACCAGTGGGACACTGTGATACCTGGGTACAAACTATATCGAAATGATAGAGCTGATCAAATTGGTGGAGGGGTTGCCCTCTATGTTAGAGAGGGCATTGAGTCAGAAAGGATTAAAGTGTTGCAAGAAACAAAATTTGCTGTAGAATCTCTATGGATTGAAATTCCATGTAAAAAGGGGAAGGCGATGGCAGTGGGGGTGTACTATCGTCCGCCTGGCCAGAATGAACAAATGGATGATGAAATGCTCAAAGAAATCAAGGAAGCTAGCAAAAGTTACAGTGCAGTAATAATAATGGGTGATTTCAATTACCCCGGCATCGACTGGGTCAGTGTCACAACAGGACATGCTAGGGAGTTAAAGTTCCTAGATGAAATAAATGACTGCTTCTTGGAGCAGCTGGTTCATGAACCGACCAGAGGGGAAGCAATATTAGACCTAGTCCTTAGTGGAACACCAGATGTAGTGCAAGAGATAAGGGTGTTGGGGCCACTTGGCAATAGTGATCATAGCATGATCGCCTTTGATTTAATTAGCGGAGGAGGGATAGTAAGGAAATCCACAGTACTACCCTTTAACTTTCGAAAGGGAGACTATGATAGAATGAGGAAAACAGTTAAGAAAAAACTAAAAGGAGCAGTTGCAAAGGTTAAAGACGTACATCAAGCTTGGGTGTTGTTGAAAAATACTATCTTGGAAGCCCAGACCAGCTGTATTCCACGCTTTAAGAAAAGTGGAAGGAAGTCCAAAAAACTGCCAGCATGGTTTAAAAGTGAGGTCAGAGAGGCTGTTGTTGCCAAAAAAGCATCTTTCAAGAAATGGAAAAAAGAGCCAAATGATGAAACCTGGAAACAGCACAAGCACTGGCAAGTCAAATGCAAGGCATTGATAAGGCAGGCAAAGAGAGAATTTGAGAAGAAGCTTGCTGCGGAAGCAAAAACGCGAAATAAAGACCTTTTCAAGTACATTCGTAGCAAAAAACCCGTGAGAGAGTCAGTTGGTCCATTAGATGATAAAGGGGTTAAAGGAGCACTAAGAGGCGACAAGGCGATAGCGGAGAGACTGAATGAATTCTTTGCTTCGGTCTTTACTGAGGAAGATGTAGGGATGTTACCCACGACTGAAGTGGTATTTAAAGGTGTGGAAGAATTGAAGGAAATATCGATACATCGGGAAGATGTCTTACAACTATTAGATAAACTGAAGAGTAGCAAATCACCTGGGCCGGATGGTATACATCCAAGGGTGTTGAAAGAACTGAAATTTGAGATTGCAGACCTGCTATCAGTAATCTGTGAACTATCATTAAAATCATCTCTAATACCTGAGGATTGGAGGATCGCCAATGTAACACCAATTTTTAAAAAGGGTTCGAGGGGTGATCCGGGAAACTACAGACCGGTGAGCCTGACATCAGTACCGGGAAAAATGGTAGAAACCATCATAAAGAATAAAATTACTCAGCATGTAGATAGTCATGACCTAATGGGAGACAGCCAACATGGCTTTAGACAAGGAAGATCTTGTCTTACTAATCTGTTATGTTTTTTTGAAGAAGTGAATAAACAGGTGGACAAAGGTGAGTCAGTTGATATTGTGTATCTGGACTTTCAGAAAGCCTTTGACAAGGTCCCTCATGAGAGACTTTTGGCAAAACTAAAGAGTCATGGGATAGGAGGCAGTGTACTACTGTGGATCAGGAACTGGTTAAAAGATAGAAAGCAGAGGGTAGGGCTAAATGGCCAATTTTCCCAATGGAGAAAGGTGAATAGTGGTGTACCCCAGGGATCTGTGCTGGGTCCGCTGCTTTTTGACATATTCATAAATGACCTGGAAAGTGGAATAACGAGTGAGGTTATCAAATTTGCTGATGACACAAAACTATTTAAAGTTGTTAAAACCCAGGAGGATTGTGGAAAATTGCAAGAGGATCTTGATAAATTGGAAGACTGGGCATCAAAATGGCAGATGAAATTTAATGTGGAGAAGTGCAAGGTTATGCACCTAGGGAAGAACAACCCAAACTATGGTTACACGATGCAAGGTTCCACATTAGGAACCACCACCCAGGAAAAAGATTTAGGCGTCATTGTGGATACCATGTTAAAACCCTCGGCCCAGTGTGCAGCGGCGGCCAAGAGAGCAAATAGAATGCTAGGTATGATAAAGAAAGGAATGGAAAATAAAACAAAAGATATTATAATGCCTCTATATCGTTCCATGGTGAGACCGCACCTTGAATATTGTGTGCAATTCTGGTCGCCGTATCTTAAAAAGGATATAGCAATTTTAGAAAAGGTTCAGAGAAGAGCCACCAAAATGGTAAAGGGGATGGAAGGCTACTCCTATGAAGAAAGGCTAAAAAGGTTGGGGCTCTTTAACCTGGAAAAGAGACGTCTGAGGGGAGATATGATAGAAGTCTATAAATTAATGAACGGAGTGGAACGGGTAAACGTAGATCGATTGTTTACCTTATCAGAATATAGAAAGACTAGGGGACATGCAATGAAGCTACAGGGTAAACTATTTAAGACTAATAAAAGAAAATATTTTTTCACTCAACGTGTAATCAAACTCTGG
This sequence comes from Ichthyophis bannanicus, assembly GCA_033557465.1. Lineage (NCBI taxonomy): Eukaryota > Metazoa > Chordata > Amphibia > Gymnophiona > Ichthyophiidae > Ichthyophis > Ichthyophis bannanicus. Next base: position 68,853,790 of record CM066051.1, on the reverse strand, counting down.
AATTTGTTACCGGAGGATGTAGTAAAGGCTGTTAGTGTAGCTGGGTTTAAAAAAGGTTTGGACAAGTTCCTGGAGGAAAGGTCCATAGACCATTATTAAGAAGGGACCCAGGATATCAATGCTTGAACCAATACAAGCATTGTGGAACCTGTGTCTCTTGGGGAAACTGCTAGGTACGTATGACCTAGATTGGCCACTGTTGGAAACAGAATACTGGGCTTGATGGACCTTGGTCTGACCCAGTATGGCATATCTTATGTTCTTATGTTCTAACCCTCGATAGATGGTGTTACTGAAGTGGAATTGTGGAACGATAAGTGCTTGGAACACTGCACGATAGTCATTTGTTTCGAGAAGTGGGCGCTGGAGGTAAAGACTGCTTATTTTGTTAGGTGGGAGACCGGCATGAGATACAGTTGTTGCAGGACTTAAACCAGGTCTCAGCAGCCACCCACATTCCCCCTCCCGCACTTCAGCCTATTAAATAGTTATTCGCCTGTGACCTTAAATCAGAACAACAGGAACTTTCTTGTGTGCACAAAGAAGAGGGACCCTGGAGCCAGAGATGGAGAAAGAGAAGTTCCAAAGAAATTTTAGCTGAAAAGCTTTGGTGGCTCAGTGGTTGAGAGTGTGGACACCAAGGCTGTTAGTTGAAATCCCACCAAAGCAGTACCTGTGTAGATTCCAACCTTGTACAGGGCAATGGTGTTAGTGCTGACAGTGAAATTAGAGGAGTACTTTTAAGAAACATTTGGCCTTTTTTCATAGGCAAAATCAGCAAAACCCCCTACTGTAATGGGCTATCCTCAGTCATGAGGTTTTCACCACCTATCCCTGCCATGCAGACCTGTCTATCCCCCTTCTACCCACATCATGTACTTTTACTGTATCCTACATAGCTTCTGCTTAAGCCAGATTAGAACTCACAACCTCCTATGTTGGAATAACACCCCTTACCAGCAGAGCCACAATGGAACCTGTTTCTGGTGCTTTGTTTTTTCTTCCCCTTATACCTCCTATTCCTTTATTTGGCTTTAAAATATAAGCAGATTTTTTTTTCTAACAACAGACTAAGCTAGGCTTGAACTCACAACTTTCTATAGTGCAGAAGAGCAATCTAACAGCTGAGCCACCAGTCAGGGAGGCTTAGGTTGTTTGGTTTTTTTGTTCTCTTTACCTCTTATTTGGCTTTAATAGATAACTCCTCATTACAACACTAACTTGCTTCATGCTAAGCTTGGCTTGAACCCTCAGCCTTTTATAGTGGAGAAGAACCCTCTAGTATTTTCTTCCCCTTATATCTCTCAATCCTTGATTTGGTTTTAAAACATAAGGAAGTTTGTTGTCTACCAGGGGTACTTAAAGCCACAGATCTTCAGTTGAAAGACAAAGTCCAACAGAGTGCGCCATCAGTCAGTCACTGATTATCATGTGTTTGTTCTCTCCTTTATATCTTATCCCCTCATTAAGCTTTAAACCAAACCAATCATTTTAAGCCGGTGGTGCAAGACATACTTTGGTAACCCTCGATAGATGGTGTTACTGAAGTGGAATTGTGGAACGATAAGTGCTTGGAACACTGCACGATAGTCATTTGTTTCGAGAAGTGGGCGCTGGAGGTAAAGACTCCTTATTTTGTTAGGTCGGAGACCGGCATGAGATACAGTTGTTGCAGGACTCAAACCAGGTCTCAGCAGCCACCCACATTCCCCCTCCCGCACTTCAGCCTATTAAATAGTTATTCGCCTGTGACCTTAAATCAGAACAACAGGAACTTTCTTGTGTGCACAAAGAAGAGGGACCCTGGAGCCAGAGATGGAGAAAGAGAAGTTCCAAAGAAATTTTAGCTGAAAAGCTTTGGTGGCTCAGTGGTTGAGCGTGTGGACACCAAGGCTGTTAGTTGAAATCCCACCAAAGCAGTACCTGTGTAGATTCCAACCTTGTACAGGGCAATGGTGTTAGTGCTGACAGTGAAATTAGAGGAGTAGTTTTAAGAAACATTTGGCCTTTTTTCATAGGCAAAATCAGCAAAACCCCCTACTGTAATGGGCTATCCTCAGTCATGAGGTTTTCACCACCTATCCCTGCCATGCAGACCTATCTATCCCCCTTCTACCCACATCATGTACTTGTACTGTACCCTACATAGCTTCTGCTTAAGCCAGATTAGAACTCACAACCTCCTATGTTGGAATAAAGCGTAGTTACTCACCTGTAACAGGTGTTCTCCAGGAGCAGCAGGAATCAGTCCTCACATATGGGTGACGTCGGCGCCGACGGAGCCCTCGCGGAACAATTTTCCCCAGCTTTCAAAGAAAGCCTTTGGGAATTGCAGCGCGCATGCGCGGTCGCCTTCCCGCCCAAGGGTGCCATCTTAGCCAGTCAGATGACATAGCTAAAAGACAGCATAAAAATGTGCAAAAAAACTTTACGCAGATAATTGCAACTCCACGGGGAGGAGGGAGGGTTGTGAGGACTGATTCCTGCTGCTCCTGGAGAACACCTGTTACAGGTGAGTAACTACGCTTTCTCCAGGACCAAGCAGGAAGTCAGTCCTCACATATGGGACTCCCAAGCTCAAGGCTACCGGAGACCCTAAGCACAAAAATGAGCTCCCTCTAGCTCAGCGGCACAGAAGGAAGGAATCTTCACTGAATTAACACCCACCGGTAGCCCCCATCCGGGATGGAGGGTAGGAGTTGCTCAAACCTCGAAGAGATTTCGGAGGACTGCCTGTCCGAAAGCACTGTCCCTACGGGACTCCCTCTCGAGACAGTAATGGACTGCAAAAGTCTGGCTCGAAGACCAAGTAGCGGCCCGGCAGATGTCTGCCAGCGGAACAGAGCGGAGGTAAGCCACTGACGCAGCCTTCGCCCGAACACAATGAGCCGTGACCCGACCCTCTAAGGAGAGTCTGGCTGCCCCATAAGCCCAAGCGATACAGTCAGCAACCCAAATGGACAGAGTACGCTTGGAGACCGGGAGCCCCAATTTATTGGGGTCGAAAGACACAAAGAGCTGAGCAGCTTTCCGGTGCTCCCGCGTACGGTCAAGGTAGAAGTTCAACGCCCTTCTACAGTCCAGGGTATGCAGGACTCGTTCAGCTCGGCTGGAGTGAGGCCTGGGAAAGAAGGTTGGAAGTACCACCTCCTGATTCATGTGAAAAGGGGAGACAACCTTTGGAAGAAATTTCGGGTGAGTCCGCAGGACTACCCTGTTTTTGTAGATCCGAGTGTAAGGGGGATCAGACACGAGGGCCTGCAATTCACTTACGCGCCTAGCGGAAGTGAGGGCTATCAGGAATAAGGTTTTCCAGGAAAGAAAACGTAAGGAACAGGTAGCCATCGGCTCAAAAGGCGGACAGGTGATCCGCTGTAACACCACGTTCAGATCCCAGTCTGGCGCCGGAGGGCGCAGAGGCGGCTTAAGCAGGAGGAGACCTCGTAGAAACCGCGCCACGAGAGGGTCGCTGGAAAGAGGTCTGCCATCCACCGGCACGTGATGTGCTGAAAGAGCACTAAGGTGGACTCTAACAGAGTTGGACTTAAGTCCCAGATTAGAGAGGTAGAGCAGGTACTGTAAGATCACCGACACCGAGCAGGAGAAGGGATCCTGAGACTGCTGGGCACACCAGACGGAGAAGCGGCGCCATTTAAGGGCATAGCATTTGCGGGTCGAAGGTCTCCGAGAAGCTAGGACAACCTCCTCCACCTCCTTCGGCAGGAGAAGGGGAGCAAGAACTACCCTTTCAGCAGCCAGGCCATTAGATTGAGAGATCTGAGGTTGGGGTGTAGCAGAGACCCCTGATCCTGTGTGAGGAGATCCGGCTGAAACCCCAGAGGGAGCGGGTCCCCCACCGCCAACTGGAGCAGGAGTGGGAACCACGGCTGTCTGGGCCAGCGAGGGGCCACCAGGATTATGGAAGCTTTGTCTCGGAGAACCTTGAAAAGAGTCCGCGAGACTAGCGGGATGGGAGGGAAGGCGTACAGAAGGCTCCCCGACCAAGAGATCAGAAACGCATCCGCCGCCATCCGGAGGGGATGTGGCTGACGAGAGCAGAAGCGAGGAAGTTGCCGGTTGAGAGGACTGGCAAACAGATCCACGGTGGGGAGACCCCACCTCAGAAAAAGTTTCTGGACTACCAAGGGATCCAGACGCCACTCGTGCGGCTGGAGCACCCTGCTGAGTTTGTCCGCCAGGCAATTTTCCTGGCCTGGGAGATAAACTGCCTTGAGAAGGATGCCGTGATTGACGGCCCAAGAGCAGAGCTTCTGAGCTTCTCGGCAGAGAAGGGAGGAGCCCGTGCCCCCCTGTTTGTTCACGTAGAACATGGCCACTTGATTGTCCGTCTGGACAAGAACGGACTGGTGAGCAGTCAGGTGGGAGAAAGCCTTGAGCGCCAGGCGGATTGCTCGGAGCTCCAAGAAGTTGATCTGCTGAGCAGATTCCCACGCGGACCAGAGACCCTGAGTACAGGCCTCCTGGCAATGTGCTCCCCAACCCAGGAGGGAGGCATCGGTCGTCAGCACCCGAGTCGGCTGAGGAGGCTGAAAAGGCATTCCGAGCACGAGGTTCGGCCGATGAAGCCACCACCGCAGGGACGCTGCCATCGGCTCGGAGACTCGCACAAGGTCGGCCAGACCGCCTGTGGCTTGTTTCCACCGCTTGCGAAGGCACCACTGAGCAGGCCGCATATTCAGGCGGGCATTGGGGGTCACGTGGACAGTGGAAGCCATATGGCCGAGAAGTCGCAGAAAGCGCTTGGCGGAGACCAGGGACTGGCTGCGAAAGCGGCCGGCTAGGTCCACGAGCCGCTGAGCTCTGTCGAGCGGCAGGAAGGCTCGTGCTTGCGGAGTGTGTAGCCTTGCGCCGATGAACTCGAGATCCTGAGAGGGGAGCAGAGTGGACTTTGCGAAGTTTATGACAAAGCCCAAGTACTGCAGGAGAGACACCGTGCGTTGAGAGGCAACGGTGACCTCCCGAGAGGACGCTGCTCTGATGAGCCAGTCGTCGAGGTACGGAAAGACAAAGAGGCCGTGAAGCCGAAGATAGGCCGCCACCACCGCGAGGCATTTTGTGAAGACTCGCGGCGCGGAGGACAGGCCAAAGGGCAGTACTCTGTACTGATAGTGGTTTCCCGCCACCACAAACCTTAGGTACTGACGGTGGCTGGGGTGGATGAGGATGTGCGTGTAGGCATCCTTTAGATCCAAGGAGCATAGCCAATCTCCCTGCTGGAGGTAGGGAAGAAGGATTCCAAGGGTAAGCATCTTGAACTTCTCCCGCACAAGGAATCTGTTGAGGTTGCGCAGGTCCAGGATGGGTCTGAGACCCCCGGTCCTTTTCGGCACTAGTAAATACCGGGAATAGAAGCCCTGACCGCGCAGGTGGCGGGGTACCGGTTCCACCGCCTGATCCCGAAGGAGACCCGCCAACTCCTGGAGTAGTAGGTCCCTGTGGAGGGGAAGCCGTGGGGGTTCCCCCGGGAAATAAGAGGGAGGGACCTGGTGGAAGTGTAGGAGGTATCCGTCTCTTACGACTTGAAGCACCCAGGTATCCGACGTGATGCTGGACCACCTGTGGGCGAAGTGAACCAGGCGGCCTCCGGTGCTGGGAGGAGCCTGCCTGGGGGGAGAGGCTATGCTGAAGTAGTCAAAAACCCCCACCCTGCTGAGCAGGGGCCGGTGGTGCAGGCTTGGGGGCCTGCTGCCTACGGGACCCGTTACCCCGTCCCTTGGCCTGCTGACCCTGTTGGGGAGCTGCGGAGGCCTGATATTGAGGGTAGGTTTTATAGGCAGCCGCCTTCCTCGGGTAAAAGGCCTTCTTTCCCGAGCCCTTCTTCTTCTGGGAAGGGGCGGAGGTCTTCCTAGAGAGCCGAGTCCTGGTAAGGGTCTCCGTCTCGAGTTGCGCAGCCTTTTCAGCCATGGGCTTGCCAAAGAGGTTCTCACCTCTGCAGGGGACATCGACCAACTTGTCCTGCACCCAAGGCTCGAGATCAGACGACTGAAGCCAAGCTTGGCGGCGGGCAGCGATGCCAGCTGCGGCCACACGAGCCGATGCTTCGAAGCCATCATAGGCTGCTCGGGACATAAATTTGGAGCAATCTCGAATACCAGTCGTCAAGGCCAGGAATCTCCGCAAAGGTTCCTCGGACAGTCCAGCGGAGAACCCAGCTAACTCTTTAGCCAGGTCTCAGAGGTACATGCCCATGTACAGCTGGTAGGTCTGGACACGACAAGCGAGCATAGAGCCCTGGAAACACTTCTTGCCAAGGCCATCCAGGGTACGGGCTTCCCTGCCAGGAGGCACTGAAGAGTGCATCTTCTGGCTCTTAAGCCTGTGCATGGCCGATTCCACTACCATGGAATGGTGTGGCAGCTGTGCTTTTTGGAAGCCAGGGCTCTTGCGGACTCGATAGATGGAATCGACCCGCTTGCTCAATACCGGCGAGGAGGCCGGACTCTCCCACATGCGGAAGAGTAGTCGTTCCAGCATGGGAGGAACCGGTACAGTAAAGTGCTCCCGGGCGGGAGAGTCATACTGGAGAGCGTCGAGCTCTTCGGCTCGAGGCTCCTCCTCAGGATCCGCAGGGAAGGCCAAGGCCTTGGCCATGTCCCTGACGAAATCCGAGAACCGGGCATCCTCCGGTGGGGACAGCTTCCGAGGTTCAGACTCGGGTGAGTCCGAGGGGACACACCGAGTCCGGAAGGAATCAGGTGACTCCTCCTCTTCAGACTCCCAGGCCGACTCCGAGGAGGAATCGGTGGGGTCGACTCGGGCGGGCGGCGGCGCCGGCCGCCCCGACGCCGAGTGAGTCGGCGTCGACGACCTCGGTCCCGAACGGGAGGCCGAGGGTGACCTCGACCGAGGATCGACTCGGGCCCGCATGGACTCGAGGATCGGCTCGGTCTCCGGGGTCGACTTGGACGTCGACGTCCCGGCGGTCGGGGCAGCGGCGCCAGTCAGGTTGGCGATCAGTGCCCGCTGCTGGTCCATGAAGGCAGAGAGTCTGCACTCCAAGGCCGTCAACCTGAGTCCGACCTCAGGCGACCCAGCAGACCCCGACTCGGGCCCCGACGGCGTCGGGCCCGACGTCGGACCTCTCGGAGGCGAGTCCAGCAGGACCACAGGACTTACCCGGGCAGGAATCTCCGACTCCAGGCGAGGTCGCTTCGAGAGGTGCTCCGTCTCCAACTGGCCGGGACGGCTATCGGGGCTATGCGACCTGGCCCTTGCGGAGCCAGGAGCGTCCACCGATGCCGCCCTCGCGGCCTTGTCCTTCCGTCGACGGTCCCCGGAGGGAGAACCCCTGTCGGAGGAGCTTCGGCGGCGGTCAGAGCTGGAGCCTCTGGACGCCGAAGCCTCCGACGAGGTCCGGGTGCGGCTGGGGTCGGCGAAGATCCTATCCCGCTGATGCCGCCGACTTCTCAACGCTTTGGAGGACAGTTTTGCACAGGGCCCACAGATCATTTCATCATGATCCGGGCCCAGGCAACGGAGGCAATTGTCATGTGAGTCAGTAAGTGACATATTTCTGTCACACTGACCACAGCGTTTAAAACCACTGGCAGCCATCGGGGGAAAAAGGGCCCCTGCGAGGTCGAAAGACCTGGCTGCCAGCGAAAACGAAACTGACCGAAAATCAGAAAAACCGAAAAAGAAGGGGAGGACTCGCAACGGCGTCGCGAGTCCGGGCAGGAAAACGACCGGCGTCGAACCCGAAGGGAAAAAACACGAAAAAACTCACGAAAATCAACTTTTCAGCGGGGACAAGACGGGGACGTCTGTAGGGCTCCGCGGAAAAAAGAAGACTGGCTAAGATGGCACCCTTGGGCGGGAAGGCGACCGCGCATGCGCGCTGCAATTCCCAAAGGCTTTCTTTGAAAGCTGGGGAAAATTGTTCCGCGAGGGCTCCGTCAGCACCGACGTCACCCATATGTGAGGACTGACTTCCTGCTTGGTCCTGGAGAACACCCCTTACCAGCAGAGCCACAATGGCACTTGTTTGGGGTGCTTTGTTTTTTCTTCCCCTTATACCTCCTATTCCTTTATTTGGCTTTAAAATATAAGCAGGTTTTTTTTTCTAACAACAGACTAAGCTAGGCTTGAACTCACAACCTTCTATAGTGCAGAAGAGCACTCTAACAGCTGAGCCACCCATCAGTGAGGCTTAGACTGTTTCGTTTTTTTGTTCTCTTTACCTCTTATTTGGCCTTAATAGATAAATAACTCCTCATTACAACACTAACTTGCTTCATGCTAAGCTTGGCTTGAACCCTCAGCCTTTTATAGTGGAGAAGAACCCTCTAGTATTTTCTTCCCCTTATATCTCTCAATCCTTGATTTGGTTTTAAAACATAAGGAAGTTTGTTGTCTAGCAGGGGTACTTAAAGCCACAGATCTTCAGTTGAAAGACAAAGTCCAACAGAGTGCGCCATCAGTCAGTCACTGATTATCATGTGTTTGTTCTCTCCTTTATATATCTTATCCCCTCATTAAGCTTTAAACCAAACCAATCATTTTAAGCCGGTGGTGCAAGACATACTTTGGTAACCCTAGATAGATGGTGTTACTGAAGTGGAATTGTGGAACGATAAGTGCTTGGAACACTGCACGATAGTCATTTGTTTCAAGAAGTGGGCGCTGGAGGTAAAGAGTCCTTATTTTGTTAGGTGGGAGACCGGCATGAGATACAGTTGTTGCAGGACTTAAACCAGGTCTCAGCAGCCACCCACATTCCCCCTCCCCGCACTTCAGCCTATTAAATAGTTATTCGCCTGTGACCTTAAATCAGAACAACAGGAACTTGCTTCTGTGCACAAAGAAGAGGGGCCCTGGAGCCAGAGATGGAGAAAGAGAGGTTCCAAAGAAATTTTAGCTGAAAAGCTTTGGTGGCTCATTGGTTGAGAGTGTGGATGCCAAGGCTGTTAGATGAAATCCCACCAAAGCAGTACCTGTGTAGATTCCAACCTTGTACAGGGCAATGGTGTTAGTGCTGACAGTGAAATTAGAGGAGTAGTTTTAAGAAACATTTGACCATTTTTCATAGGCAAAATCAGCAAAAACCCCTGCTCTAATGGGCTATCCTCAGTCATGAGGTTTTCACCACCTATCCCTGCCCTGCAGATCTGTCAATCCCCCTTCTACCCACATCATGCACTTGTACTGTACCCTGCATAGCTTCTGCTTAAGCCAGATTAGAACTCACAACCTCCTATGTTGGAATAACACCCCTTAGCAGCAGAGACTCAATGGAACCTGTTTCTGGTGCTTTGTTTTTTCTTCCCCTTATACCTCGTATTCCTTTATTTGGCTTTAAAATATAAGCAGATTTTTGTTTCTAACAACAGACTAAGTTAGGCTTGAACGCACAACCTTCTATAGTGCAGAAGAGCACTCTAACAGCTCAGCCACCAGTCAGTGAGGCTTAAGATGTTTGTTTTTTTTGTTCTCTTTACCTCTTATTTGGCTTTAATAGATAAATAACTCCTCATTACAACACTAACTTGCTTCATGCTAAGCTTTCGCCTGTGACCTTAAATCAGAACAACAGGAACTTTCTTGTTTGCACAAAGAAGAGGGACCCTGGCGCCAGAGATGGAGAAAGAGAAGATCCAAAGAAATTTTAGCTGAAAAGCTTTGGTGGCTCAGTGGTTGAGAGTGTGGACATCAAGGCTGTTAGTTGAAATCCCACCAAAGCAGTACCTGTGTAGATTCCAACCTTGTACAGGGCAATGGTGTTAGTGCTGACAGTGAAATTAGAGGAGTAGTTTTAAGAAACATTTGGCCTTTTTTCATAGGCAAAATCAGCAAAACCCCTTGCTGTAATGGGCTCTCCTCAGTCATGAGGTTTTCACCACATATCCCTGCCATGCAGGTCTGTCTATCCCCCTTCTCCCCATCCACCCACATCATGTACTTGTACGGTACCCTACATAGCTTCTGCCTAAGCCAGATTAAAACTCACAACCTCCTATGCTGTAATAACACCCTTTAGCAGCAGAGCCACAATGGAACCTGTTTCTGGTGCTTTGTTTTTTCTTCCCCTTATACCTCGTATTCCTTTATTTGGCTTTAAAATATAAGCAGATTTTTTTTCAAATAACAGACTAAGCTAGGTTTGAACTCACAACCTTCTATAGTACAGAAGAGCACTCTAACAGCTGAGCCACCAGTCAGTGAGGTTGAGGCTGTTTGTTTGTTTTTTGTTCTCTTTATTTCTTATTTGGCTTTAATAGATAAATAACTCCTCATTACAACACTAACTTGCATCATGCTAAGCTTGGCTTGAACCCTCAGCCTTCTATAGTGGAGAAGAGCCCTCTAGTATTTTCTTCCCGTTATATCTCTCAATCCTTGATTTGGTTTTAAAACATTAGGAAGTTTGTTGTCTAGCAGGGGTACTTAAAGCCACAGATCTTCAGTTGAAAGACAAAGTCCATCAAAGTGCGCCATCAGTCAGTCACTGATTATCATGTGTTTGTTCTCTCCTTTATATATCTTATCCCCTCATTAAGCTTTAAACCAAACCAATCATTTTAAGCTGGTGGTGCAAGACATACTTTGGTAACCCTCGATAGATGGTGTTACTGAAGTGGAATTGTGGAATGATAAGTACTTGGAACACTGCACGATAGTCATTTGTTTCGAGAAGTGGGCGCTGCAGGTAAAGAGTCCTTATTTTGTTTGGTGGGAGACCGGCATGAGATGAAGTTGTTGCAGGACTTAAACCAGGTCTCAGCAGCCACCCACATTCCCCCTCCCCGCACTTCAGCCTATCAAATAGTTATTCGCCTATGTGGGCTTGGTTTTCACACAAAAGTTCCTCAAATATCACCAATATTACCAATTGCCTGGGCACATGGGAGTCATGCACCAGAAAAATAAAAAGAACTCAGATCACAATTATTTGTCAGCAACAATAATTCTTTTATTTGGCACAAGCAAAAGCTGTAAGCACAGATACACAAGTGTCTATCTGAGGGATCTGAGTACAGGCAGCGTTCTCTATCTCCACAGTGATGAGACAGAGAAGGCCGCCCTGAGCTCTGTAATTGCATCCTTATATACTCTATACCCTCTGTAGCAACTCCTGCACAAAAGTTTTGTTCCGTGTGCAAAAGTTGCTATACTGTCTGTAAAAGGTTGTAGGGCCTGCAGAGGCCTCCTTCCTTTGGGACAAAAGAGGGCCGTGTGCAAAAAGTCTGCAGAGGCCTCTTTCCTTTGGGACAAAGGAGGGCCGTGTGCAAAAGGTCTGCATAAGCCTCTTTCCTTTGGGATCCACCCTTATTAGCATATTAATGGCTTTTATTCTTGCTAGTGTTGAGTCTTTCTGGCTACACCCTGCCATTCCTTTTGTTTCATTAATCACTGTAGCTTTCAGCACTGTAGTCTTCAGGGCTTATGAATACTTTGTATCACCAGCTTTGTTTGGCCTGTTTAACTTGTCCATGCTTGCCCAACTTGCTCAGGCCTGTTCAACCTGTTCAGGCCTGACTTAGCTTTTCTTAGCCGGGTCCATTTTCTGTGCACTTCTGTTCAGAGTATGGTTCCCTGGCTTTACTCTTGTTGTGCTGGGCTCTGGGTACTTATTTTCTTAGCCCACGTGTTTTTTCCATGCCATCATGATGTATTACAGTCTCAGGCAAGGATGTAGCCATACTAGACATACCTATCAGCCAATTTTCCTTCATTCACCAATTTTTATTTTTATTTTCTTGTGAATGGGGCAAAGGTAATCCCACTAAGGGCAATGAACAACAACCATTTGAGACAAAGAGTGGTCATCAAAAGGCAGCTTCTGGTACTGTTCCCTAGATACAATGTACATGGTTTTAGTGTTCTGCAATATCATTCTTTTACAGCAGGCAAGCAAAATGGATAATACACAACAGGCAATAATTCCAAAACAAGCTATAGTTAAGAGCGTAATAAAGAAGGCTTTAAGACCTCCTCCTAAACTAGCAAACCATGACGTAATACTTCCCCAAATATTATCAAGCTGAAGCCCCCCTTAAAATCATCAATATGTAATTCTGAGAGATGCTTTATCTTGCTCATTGCATCTAGCACAAATACCGTATGGTTAGCGATGACAGTACAGCAATTAGTGGCATTAATAAAAGTACAAGTTCCGCCTTCAGCAGTGAGGAGCAAATCAAGAGCCTGTCTATTCTGCAAAGTCATTTGGTTATTTTGTTCTAAGGATTCAGCTAAGCGAGATATGGATTCAGTAACAGCTTTCATCTGAATATGTAATAAGCATTGCAAACGGCGGATGGACATACCTAGTTCAGCAGTAAGAGCAGGGGTAGCAAAGGGAATCCAAGCAGTAGCACTAAGGGCATCTAAATGAGCTTTAGTCATAGGATAAGTGGAATTGATGTATTCGAATAAGGCCTGAATGGCATCATCCTCTGCAACAGAGGATTCCCAAGGACTTGAGTTGGCTGACAGACTGCGCTTCAATCTGTGCAGAGGGGAGTGGGCAGCAGGGTGATGGGTAACATTAAGGGGTATCAAGACAGAAAAAGGAGAAGAAACTTTGACCAAAGCACAGGGTAATAGGGAGAGGTTGACTACCTGAAACAGAGTTTCCCCACACAACCAATAATGGCCCCCTACAGCAAAGAGGTTTGTGGCAGGTGTCCATATGTGGTTCATATTATGCCCATCAAACCACTTAACAGGAGAATTACCCATGATAGATGACTTAAGATCCCTCCTTAAATTGGACATCGGAAGATAGCATGAAGTAAATGGAGATTCATTCTGGGAACCCGTTGTCAGCACGGCTGAACCATTGTGGTAAATGGGACCAACCCCCACATACCAGCGGAAGTCAGATCCATTAAGCACTAGTGGGCTCTCCGTAATGTTTCTCCAATCATTTAGCATCTTGGAAAAGTCCATATTACCGGTTTGATTATACCATTTTATCGTGACTGAATTACTAGCAAAATGAAAGGACCCATTAACCACATTATACGACAGGTTACACCTGTGTGAAAAAGCAACGGATGCATTTGTTATCAAACATAGATCAAATACCATATTTGGGTCAGCATATACACGCAAAGGGTCATGTGTCATATTCATCATATGCCACGTTTGGGAACAATTAAAAACTTCATAACAACTGGCAGAAAAATTATTATTGTCTACACAAGCAAGTTGTCCTGCATACTCATTTAAGGGAACCTTTGAAACATGTACCGGAGCATATGATACACCCTTTGGCAGAGGAGTACAGATAATGCAGTCTGAAATGTTCATCAGGGAAACAATGTGTAATACTGATTGCTTCCACAAGTTCAGAGAGCCTTCAGGTAAAACCCGGGGTACTCGAAATATCGCCTGGTTAGTCTGGTTCTGTTCTAGGAGGAACAAAGCTGGCTGTCCATCTGGGTGTAGACACTCAATAAGAAGGACGATAATGACTGAGATTCCCAAAAGGATACACAAGGGTGCCCATGGGGCAAGGTTGGTAGTGATCATCCTTGGCACTAATGATGCAGGGGTGTAAGGAGAACACGTTAGTCTTGTAAGGGGAAGGAAGTTGGTTAATCAGATGAGACAGGTGGAGCCACTTTTAGATGGCTGACATGTATCCAAGTGTCAGTATCATTAAGTCTGGCAGCAAAAGGGGAAGCAGCAGTGACAATGTGGGGTCCTGAAAAAGTAGGGCAGTCCCAGGATGCACGAACACAATTTCTTTTATAGACAGTAGTCCCTACAGGAAAACAAGGTAACAAGGATGGACTGGATACAGACTGTGTGACTGTTACACGATCAGCAATTTCTTGGAGCGCAATCCGGAGTCCCGCAAGGTAAGAGGAGAGACTATCATGAATCGGAACCAGAGACTGTGGTAAACTAGTTGTGCGCATGCGCCGGCCAGTGGCCATTTCATGAGGTGTCAGATGTAACCTTTTGATTGGGCTGTTGCGCAACTGAAACAGACACATTGGCAATGCTTGTAGCCAGGTCATGTGACCAGAAGCACAAATCTTTCTGAGTTGAGTTTTCAAAATGCCATTGCATCGTTCAACAAGACTATTAGAAGTAGGCTTATACACAGAAACATGTTTCCACTGAACAGGAAGATGTTGAATGAGTGCAGACACAAGAGCATTGCGAAAGTGAGAAGCATTGTCAGAATATATGACTTTAGGAATGCCAAATCGGGGTATTATTTGTGTTTGAAGAATCTCTACTACTTCTTCTGCAGTCTCTTTGTTGCAGGGGAAAGCCTCAATCCACCGAGACCAAGGGCAAACCCACACCAAAAGGTAGCGTTTCTGGGCACATCTATGAATCATGTCAGTGAAATCCACATACAGTCAAACCTCGGTTTTCATGGTTAATCCGTTCTAAAAAGTCTGACTAAAACCGAAACGTACGAAAACCGAAGCAATATTTCCCATAGGAAATAATGTAAATTCAATTAATCCGTTCCAGACACCCAGCTCCTGTCACTTCTCTCACCTGCCCGATCGTCCACAGGACAGCAAACACACAGATATTGTACTGTACGGCACTGTAATCTGATCGCTGACTCCGTCTCAACAGCAATTTGCAAGCGTACCCTGCAAGAGAAAGAACTGCCTCCCACATTCATTCAACATCTCCTGCTTACATTGACAGCTACCCTGCTACCTCCGAGCCTGAGGGGGCGCTCCAGAGAACAGGCAGGCGGTGGAGAGATCGGGGCCTTCCTCTCTGTGCAATCCTTGGCTCTTGACAGCTACCCTGCTACCTCCGAGCCTGAGGGGGCGCTCCAGAGAACAGGCAGGCGGTGGAGAGATCGGGGCCTTCCTCTCTGTGCAATCCTTGGCTCTTGACTCTGACTCTTGCTCAGCTGACTTTCGCTTCAACACGCGATCGGTGAGTCCGGGGGGTAGTGCTGCCGGGACTGGGCGGGCAGTGTATACAGACCAGCGCGAGGTTGACACTTGTTCAGGAGCAGTTTTCAGATCTGGCAGCACAACGAAAACCGAGGCGATATCCGATAACCGAGACAACATCTCAGTCAGAAAAGACGTCGAAAACCGAAACGTACGAAAACCGGGGCCAACGAAAACCGAGGTTTGACTGTACCAGGACTCAAAAGGACCACTCAGAACCGGAAGGTGGCCTTTGCCCATGACTTTTCCCCCTGGTTGGGAGTTCAGAATACACACAGGACACTTAGTCACTAATTCCTGAATGCGATTTTTCATGTGCGGACACCAGAAGGTGTCCTCCAACATCCCATGAATATGTGCAGCACTAGAATGGTAGACATCATGTGTGAGAGCTATTAAACGTTTCAGCGCTACAAAACAGATACAAAGTTTCCCAGATGGGTGTACCCATATGTTCTTAGTTTGAGAACAACCTAATCTCTCCCAGCTCCCTATCTCATAAGCAACTGCATCCTTCTGATAGTCAGTTAGGTCAGGTACCAGATAAGTCTTTGATCTGGTGACAGGTAATATTAGGGAGGTAGTGCTGGTTACTTCTTTTGCCAGCTGATCCGCCAGGGCATTGCCCATTTGGCGAAAGGAGTCCCCTTGTGTGTGTCCAGGGACCCATTCGCAGCATAAAAATAAATTGTTGAGTTTACGTTTCTCTAGGCACTCATAAATTTGATGTATCTCATCAAGATGTGAGATGGTGCTGGCTGAGGAGGCAATGAAACCTCTCTGTGACCATTTTTGATGGAATACTGTCAGTACTTGTGCTGCATAATGGGAGTCAGTGAATAGGATAATGTTCTGTTCTTCCTGATGTAGTAAGACTGCCAAGATTGCACAGAGTTCAGCACCTTGGGCGCTATAAATGCTTGGTAATTGATATTGCAGTACATCCAGAAGGTCACCAGAGGGAGATATCTGCACTGCACTGAAACCAGAGCACAGTGATGTCTCAGAACCATCAGTGAACCAAACAGCTGAGTTTGGAGGCATTTCATGGAATGGCAAAATATTATCTGCGAAAGCAAATGTGGGGACCTTGTTCCCTTCCTCACCATCAGTAACAGAAACTAAATTCTGTAAGTAGCCAAAGGGGTGACTTGCAGGAAATGGCTTGATGAGGATATGACTTTGTAACAGAGCAGCACAGACCTGGTGCACTCGATGTGGAGTAAAGTGGAGAGTATTACTGCATAATAATGCCTCTACACCTCCGGAGCAATACACAGTGAGTCTCAAGGGATGGAAAGTGTTATAGGCTTTCCGGACTGCTTCACTGATGGCCACTAAACCTTTTTCAGTGTCAGGCAGAACTATTTCTGTAACAGAAAAAGATCCTGACAAATAAGACACAATTTTACCATCATCCTGGTAAACTACAGCTGCCCATGTGTGACACCCGTGGAAACTTATCAGGAACATTTCTTTTGAGTAGTCAGGGAGGCATAAACTTGGTGTGCTGGACACATCGGACAGGAGTGACTGAAGCAGTGCCTGATCAGGACCTGACAAATTAATAGCAGTGTACCCTTTAACACCTCCTTTCAAATATTTGCGAAAGGGATGTGTGCGCTGACTATGAGCGGGGACCCAATTTCTGCAGAAGTTTATCATGCCAAGCAGAGATCACAATTTCTTAACAGTGGTGGGCATCTGTAATTGCAGGCAGTGTTGTTTAGTTTTCTCTGTCAGAAACAACATCCCGTCTCCTACTAAGAAACCCAGAAAAGTGACTTCTGTTTGGCATATCTGTGCCTTGTCCATGTTAATCTGGTAACCACTTTCCAAAAAATAACAAACAAGTTTATCTGTGAGGGCCAAATTTGTTGCAGCCTCAGCTGTGGAAAGCAGTAAGTCATCTACATACTGTAACAGAGACGCATTGCTGGGCAGTTCTGCTCTGAATGATTGTAAATCAGCAACTAATGCCTGAGAGAATATGGAGGGACTTTCCACGTACCCCTGAGGTAACCTGGTCCACTGGTAATGTTGACCCTCATAGGTAAAAGCCAGGAACAGCCTGGATGCGGGTTCCACAACAATCCCCAAAAAAGCATGGGAAAGGTCCAGAACAGTGTGATATTTGTACAGAGTAGTCGTTGTCAGCAATGTGGCAGGGTTTGAAACTACTGGAAACTGGGGTTCAATGACACTGTTGAGTGCTCGTAAATCATGAACTATTCGCCACTTCCCATTAGGCTTTTTTACAGGGAACAGTGGGGTGTTGTATGGAGAGTTACTAAGTTCAATGATTCCGTGCTGCAACAGTTCCTGAATCTCCTGGCGAGATCCCTGCAGGGCCTCTGGTTGGAGAGGATACTGCAGAATCTTTGGTGGTTTACAGCCAGGTTTAATGTGAATGGAAACAGGCTGATGTGATTTAACCCGTCCATAGGGGCTGAGGAGCAGTGACCGTTCAGGGCCTTTCTCTCCCAGCGGACCATAGGTGAACTCAACCTGTAATTTCACCAATAAGTCCCGTCCCATCAAATTTACTGGACAATGTGGGGCAAACAAAAAAGAATGAGAAATCTGTTGATCTCCTACTCTCAAACAAACAGGTGAGGTCATGTAAGATGTAAGGGGACTACCATCAAAACCAGTGGTAGTCATGTTCTTTTTACTAAGTTGGCATCCCTGTGGTAAAGCAGTTAATACAGAGGAAGTGGCCCCAGTATCAAGTAACATTTCTGTGGGCTCATCATTAAGATGTACTGTGATCAGAGGTTCCTGATATGTGAGCCTCGCCTGCAAGATAAAGATTCCCAGTCATTGTTGAGGTGGGTGTCCAGAATCCCGGGGAGGTGTCCACAAGGGAAAACGTCTCCTGCCGGAGTTTTCTTGTCTGCGTTGGGCATGACATGAACGCTGAAAATGACCATAACCACCACAGTTCCAACACTGTGGTGCGGGAGTATGGTTATTCTGCTGGTAAGAGGGGCCTCTGCGTTGTGGCTGAGAATAACGGGGTCGTTGGGCTCCGTTATAGTAGATGCGCTCCTTATGTCTATCCCATACCTCATCACGGAGGTCTGGAACATTGTCCTCATAAGGATCCAGATATTCCATGTCATCAATTTTCTCCTGCTGTTCTTTGATTTTCTGTTTTAGTTGTCTAATAAGTTCATCATTAGATTTATTAGGATGTGTTTTGATTGTGGGTTGGGGATCTTTAGTTTCTTGTAAACCTTTAAGTTGAAGGTTTAACAAGGGCGCTTGGGCCTGCTTCAAATCCTTCTCAGGTTTCAAAGTGTCCTCCTCTAGGGACCGAATATAATGCAAAATATGGGCCTGTTGTTTTGGCCATGGCTCGGACTCTAAGGCTACTACAGATTTCAATTTTGCAGTCACGAGTGGGGGTAATGTGTTACACAGGGTCTGGAAAAACATGGATCCCATGCAAACATCATCGTATGGTACCCCCATGTGTGCTTCCCATAAGTCTTGAAATCGTGCAAGATATGCACTAATGTCCTCACCTATTTGGAATCTCATAGTGGTGAGAGGAGTCAAACTGCATTGAGTAGGGTACATCTCCCTAAGGGCTTCCCAAATATGAGGACGATACTCATTAAAAGAAGCTCCGTCATAAGTGTTAACTGTAACCTTCACCTGGTCTAAGTCGGCAGTGGCGAACACTTGATTTGTCGCACTGTTCCCCAGAATTTTGGCCAATAAAGCTTTGATATCTCCCAAAGCTAAATTATATCCGGCCGTAATTCTTTCAAATTTTTGAATCCATGTCCCTCCCCCTCTACTGAGAGGAGGTAGACTACTAGCTATGTTAGCCATATCAGTGAAATTCCATGGTATATATTTAGATCTTCCTTCATTTGTGTGGATTACTGGAAACAGGAGCTGTTTATTAAAGTCCTGGTTCTCATACTTCTCCCAAACCCTAAGACCTGCTTCCATATAAGTCAGGTCCCATTTGGGATCACCGGATCCACCTCGAATGCATGATCTAGCTGTATTCAGGTGAGCCGTATCTAGTGACCCATCAGGCGGCCACTGTACCATTTGGGGCTGGTTCGCCTTTGTCCATCTATACATATTAGAGGATCACAGGTACACATAGTAGCCATTTCCCCCTTCCTGTTCTGTTATGAACGAAAGTATGTCAGGGGCATGGTTTTGGACCACACAGGACCGATTGTCCTGATGATCATCTGTCCTAGGCTTACCATCATGTATTTTGCTGTTATTTTTCTTCTGATTACGTGTATTAGGTCTATCCTGCTTAGGGCCCTTTTTGCCTGGGTTGCCTTGACAATCCTGACCATCTTGGCCATCATTATCCTCCCCATCATCACTGTCCTGTAACCCGGGGTCATCCGGATTCGGCATCCCCGTCTCAGGCTCAGTGAGTTATGAGGGAACTTCCTTCCCAGTCCCACTGAGCTGTTGCAGTGCTTTCTGCTTATGCTCATGGAAGGATTGTTTATCAGCTATTAAATCCTCCTCTGCTTTCTTTAATGCAGCCTCACGCTTAGCATATCCGTTGGGATCGAAAGCTGGGGTTTTTGATTCCTCTAGATGAACCTGACCAGAAACCTTAATCCAGGTTCCACTTTCCTCATTAGAGGTGTCTTTTAAAGCTTCAATTATTTCTTGGTCCGAGATCGTGGGATCGTGAACCAATTTTCCTGGGGTGGATTTGGGAAGTGATGGATAGAGGGGCCGTGACAACTCCGGTTTAACCTTAGGGGTCACTACAGGATCGGAGTAACCAATGGCTGCCATAGTTTTACTTTCGGCTGCCCAATAAGGAGGTGGAGATGGAGGGGCAGATGGCAGGGGCTCTGGGCCGGCCTGCATCCACAGAGAAATATGTCGCAAATGTTCCAATTGGGCTTTGCCACATTTTTTAAATAAAATATGATCTCTAATTTTGGTCAAAATGAGCGGATCGAATGACCCTCCTGCTGGCCAAGCAAGTGAGGGTGTTTTCTTCGTCCATTTTTCCCATTGTCTAGAACAATTTTTTATTGAGGCTTCCAGTAGGGGGTTCTGTTTAACAAGGTTATCTATGGGGTTAGGACTGGACTCAGTCCCTTTTTTATTACCTAATCCCTTCTTGGATTTATTTTGGAACATTTTCTAGACTGTCCCTTTCCCTGCAATCAGTAGACCTGGTGTTTTTCACTGTTTGGGGACACAGGGGCGATTTGTTAATAACTTCACTTTTTACTGATATCAAACCTCTTTATATACAGAGGTGTGAAATTACAAATCCAGGACTCATACAGACATGCAATACTTGCGCTTCGTCCAAACCCAGCCAATCCCCTCGCGGGGGTATGGAAACATGGATAGGGACACACACCCGCTTCGTACCAATGTACGTACAGTCTCAAGCATACACCAATCAATCCTGGAGTTTTAAAGACCTAATGTCTGGGCAAACTTTCAAACTTTCTTTCCCTAATATTACAACTAAACACAGAGACACTCTAACAATTTTCTACACAACAAAACAACATTAGTTACATAAAATACATATGCATATGTGTAAATTTCGTACTCACCCACCAATCAGAAAGGGTAAGTCAACTGTCCGTGTTTGTAGGCAGGTAATGCAGCAATACTCACCACTGTAGGGTGTCCACAGAGTTCTCTTTATCCCTCAGGACGGTATTCTCATCTCCTGAACCCGGCAGGAGGAATCCTCATGTTCTGGACCGGCAGAAGGAATCCTCATCTTTTGAACCAGCAAAAGGAATCCTCATCCTCTATTAGGATGGTATCCACATATCCTGTTTTTTGCACAATTTAAAACAGGAGGTATCCTCTCTGACAAAAATGCAGGCAAGCCAAAACTGCAGTCAGAGGAATCCTTGGGCAATTTAGAAAAAAAATTAGGAGTTCTAAAACTCAGGAGACCGGGTTTCAGCACAAATTGTGGGCCTGGCTTTCCCACAAAAGTTCCTCAAATATCACCAATATTACCAATTGCCTGGGCACATGGGAGTCGTGCACCAGAAAAATAAAAAGAACTCAGATCACAATTATTTGTCAGCAACAATAATTCTTTTATTTGGCACAAGCAAAAGCTGTAAGCACAGATACACAAGTGTCTATCTGAGGGATCTGAGTACAGGCAGCGTTCTCTATCTCCACAGTGATGAGACAGAGAAGGCCGCCCTGAGCTCTGTAATTGCATCCTTATATACTCTATACCCTCTGTAGCAACTCCTGCACAAAAGTTTTGTTCCGTGTGCAAAAGTTGCTATACTGTCTGTAAAAGGTTGTAGGGCCTGCAGAGGCCTCCTTCCTTTGGGACAAAGGAGGGCCGTGTGCAAAAAGTCTGCAGAGGCCTCTTTCCTTTGGGACAAAGGAGGGCCGTGTGCAAAAGGTCTGCATAAGCCTCTTTCCTTTGGGATCCACCCTTATTAGCATATTAATGGCTTTTATTCTTGCTAGTGTTGAGTCATTCTGGCTACACCCTGCCATTCCTTTTGTTTCATTAATCACTGTAGCTTTCAGCACTGTAGTCTTCAGGGCTTATGAATACTTTGTATCACCAGCTTTGTTTGGCCTGTTTAACTTGTCCATGCTTGCCCAACTTGCTCAGGCCTGTTCAACCTGTTCAGGCCTGACTTAGCTTTTCTTAGCCGGGTCCATTTTCTATGCACTTCTGTTCAGAGTATGGTTCCCTGGCTTTACTCTTTTTGTGCTGGGCTCTGGGTACTCATTTTCTTAGCCCACGTGCTTTTTCCGTGCCATCATGATGTATTACAGCCTCAGGCAAGGATGTAGCCATACTAGACATACCTATCAGCCAATTTCCCTTCACCTATGACCTTAAATCAGAACAACAGGAACTTTCTTGTGTGCACAAAGAAGAGGGACCCTGGAGCCAGAGATGGAGAAAGAGAAGATCCAAAGAAATTTTAGCTGAAAAGCTTTGGTGGCTCAGTGCTTGAGAGGTTGGACACGAAGGCTGTTAGTTGAAATCCCACCAAAGCAGAACCTGTGTAGATTCCAACCTTGTACAGGGCAGTGGTGTTAGTGCTAACAGTGAAGTTAGAGAAGTAGTTTTAAGAAACATTTGGCCATTTTTCATAGGCAAAATCAGCAAAACCCTTCGCTGTAATTGGCTCTCCTCAGTCATGAGGTTGTCACCACTTATCCCTGCCATGCAGGTCTGTCTATCCCCCTTCTCCCCAACCACCCACATCATGTACTTGTACTGTACCCTACATAGCTTCTGCCTAAGCCAGACTAGAACCCACAACCTCCTATCTTGAAGCAACACCCCTTAGCAGCAGATCCACAATGGAATCTGCTTCTGGGGCTTTCTTTTTTCTTCCCCTTATACCTCGTATTCCTTTATTTGGCTTTAAAACATAAGCAGATATTTTTTTCTAAGAACAGATTAAGGTAGGCTTGACCTCACAACCTTCTATAGTGAAGAAAAGCACTCTAACAGCTGAGCCACCAGTCAGTAAGACTTAGGCTGTTTGGGTTTTTTTGTTCTCTTTACCTCTTATTTGGCTTTAATAGATAAATAAGTCCTCATTACACCACTAACTTGCTTCATGCTAAGCTTGGCTTGAACCCTCAGCCTTCTATAGTGGAGAAGAGCCCTCTAGTATTTTCTTCCCCTTATATCTCTCAATCCTTGATTTGGTTTTAAAACATAAGGACGTTTGTTGTCTAGCAGGGGTACTTAAAGCCACAGATCTTCAGTTGAAAGACAAAGTCCAACAGAGTGCGCCATCAGTCAGTCACTGATTTTCATGTGTTTGTTCTCTCCTTTATATATCTTATCCCCTCATTAAGTTTTATACCAAACCAATCATTTTAAGCCAGTGGTGCAAGACATAGTTTGGTAACCCTCGATAGATAGTGTTACTGAAGTGGAATTGTGGAACGATAAGTGCTTGGAACACTGCACGATAGTCATTTGTTTCGAGAAGGGGGGCGCTGGAGGTAAAGACTCCTTATTTTGATAGGTGGGAGACCGGCATGAGATGCAGTTGTTGTAGGACTTAAAACAGGTCTCAGCAGCCACCCACATTCCCCCTCCCCGCACCTCAGCCTATCAAATAGTTATTCGCCTATGACCTTAAATCATAACAACAGGGACTTTCTTGTGTGCACAAAGAAGAGGGACCCTGGAGCCAGAGATGGAGAAAGAGAAGATCCAAAGAAACTTTAGCTGAAAAGCTTTGGTGGCTCAGTGCTTGAGAGTGTGGACTCCAAGGCTGTTAATTGAAATTCCACCAAAGCAGAAGCTGTGTGGATTCCAAACCTCTATAGGGTAGTAGTGTTACTTCTCACAGTGAAGTTAGAGGAGTAGTTTTAAGAAACATTTGGCCATTTTTCATAGGCAAAATCAGCAAAACCCCTTGCTGTAAGTGGCTCTCCTCAGTCATGAGGTTTTCACCATCTATACTTGATATGCAGGTTTATCTAACCCCTCCTCCTACCCACTCACTCCTCCTACCCACTCACTCCTCCCCATCCACCCACACTGTACCCCACCTAGCTTCTGCCTAAGCTAGATTAGAACCCACAACCTCTTATGTTGGAATAACACCCCTTAGCAGCAGAGCCACAAATTATCCAGGTTCTGGGGTTTTGCTTTTTCTTCCCCTTAAACCTCCTATTCCTTTATTTGGCTTTAAAACATATGTAGATTTTTTTTTCTAACCCCAGGCTAAACTAGGCTTGAACCCACAACCTTCTATAGTGAAGAAGAGCCCTCTAACAGCTAAGCCACCAGTCAGTGAGGCTTGTGCTTGTTTTTTCTTCCTCTTATACCCCTTATTTGGCTTTAATAAATAAATAAGTCTTCATTACAACCCTAACTTGCTTCATGCTAAGGTTGGCTTGAACCCTCAGCCTTCTATAGTGGAGAAGAACCCTCTAGTATTTTCTTCCCCTTATACCTCTCATTCCTTAATTTGTTTTTAAAACATAAGGAGAAAGGTCACGTGAGAGGAGAGCATCACCCTGGTGTGGCAGGAAGTGATCCTGTAACTAGGACCTGTCCTCCAGGTGATGTAAAACCCTCTCGCACCAAGAAAGTTTCTCCAGGGCCCAGGAAGGTTTAGGACAGCCGTTATAGTTGGTGATTCGATCATTAGGCATATCGATAGCTGTGTGGCTGGAGGACATGAGGATCGCTTGGTAACATGCCTGCCTCGTGTGAAGGTAGCAGACCTCACGCGCCACCTAAAAAAGTCCTTTGATAGTGCTGGGGAGGAGTCTGCTGTCTTGGTACATGTCGGTACCAGTAACATAGGAAAGTGTGATAGGGAAGTTCTGGAGGCTAAATTTAGGCTTTTAGGTAAGATGTTTAAATCCAGGAACTCCAGGGTAGTCTTCTCAGAAATGCTTCTCATTCCACACACACAACCCAAAAGGCAGGCAGAGCTCCAGAGTCTCAATGCGTGGATGAGACAATGGTGCAAGGAAGAGGGTTTTGGATTTGTTAGGAACTGGGCAATATTCTGGGGAAAGGGGGGAGTTTTCCGGAGGGATGGGCTCCACCTTAACTGGGATGGAACCAGGCTACTGGCATTAACTTTTAAAAAGGAGATAGAGCAACTTTTAAACTAGATAATAGGGGAAAGCAGCCAGTTGCCCAAGAGTGCATGGTTCAGAACAATATATCCTTGAAGGATATTAGCTAAAGATTGAAGTTAGGGCATATCAGCAGAGAGGTTCCAATAAAGACAAAAGTAGCCCAAATGCCCTTAAATACAGAGCAGACGGAACTTAAAGATTCCAAGTACCACTGCCTACCAATAACCAGGTTAATGAATAAAATACACCCTCTACAATGCTTATATGCAAATGCTGGAAGTCTAAAAAATAAGATGGGAGAGTTAGAATATATAGCACTAAATGAGTGGTTACATATAATTGGTATCTCAGACACCTGGTGGAAGGAGGACACCAAGCGGGACACTGTGATACCTGGGTATTAATTATATCACAATGATAAGAGTAGATCAAATTGGTGGAGGGGTTGCGCTCTGTGTTAGAGAGTGCATTGAGTCACACAGGATTAAAGTTTTGCATGAAACAAAATACACTGTAGAATCTCTATGGAAGGAAATTCCATGCAAAAAGGGGAAGGCGATGGCAGTGGGGGTGTACTATTAACCGCCTGGCCAGAATGAACAAATGGATAATGAAATACTCAAAGAATTCAGGGAAGCTAACAGCTTTTAATTACCCCGGTATCGATTGGGTCTGTGTCACGGCAGGACATGCTAGGGAGATAAAGTTTCTAGATGAAATAAATGACTGCTTCTTGGACTGGTTCAGCTGGTTCATGAACCGACAAGAGGGGAAGTCATTTTGGACCTAGTCCTTAGTGGAACACCAGATCTGGTGGAAGAGATAAGGTTGTTAGGGCTACTAGGCAACAGTAATCATAGCATGATCGCGTTTGATTTAATAAATGGAGGAAGGATGGCAAGGAAATCCACAGTACTATCTTTTAACTTTCAAAAGGGAGACTATGATAAAATGAGGAAAGAGTTAAGAAAAACTAAAAGGAGTAACTGAAAAAGTTAAAGATTTACATCACGCATGGGTGCTGTTTAAAAGTACTATCTTGGAAGCCCAGATCAGCTCTATTTCATGTTTTAAAAAAAGTGGAAGGAAGTTCAAAAAACTGGCAGCATGGTTTAAAGGTGAGATCAGAGAGGCTGTTGTACCAAAAAAGCATCTTTCAGGAAATAGAAAACAGAGTCAAATGATGAAAACTGGAAAGAATCTAAGCATTGGCAAGTGAATAAGATGCAAGGCATTGATAAGGCATGCCAAGAGAGAATTTGAAAAAAAAAGCTTGCTATGGAAGCAAAAATTTATAATAAAGACTTTTTCCAATACATTCATAGCAAATCACCTGGACCAGATAGTAAATATCAGAGGGTGTTGAAAGAACTGAAATATGAGATTGCAGACCTAGGGGTATGTTTACTAAACCTTCTTAATGTGCGCTTTGTGATGTTAGTGCGCGTTAAGGTACCTTAACGCGCATTAATGGCGCTTTATCAGGTGCTCAGGTATCTTAGCGCGCGTTAACGCACGCAGCGGTGCAAATGAGCGCTGAAGGTGGGGAAAGGCTCCTGGAAGGCGGAGGAAGGCTCCCCAGGGGCGGAGAGAAGGGGTCAATGGGTGGAGAGTGGGAGGGGAGAGGCTCCCCGCACACTACCGATGTGAAATCTGAGGCTCAAAACTAATGCCACTGAAAACCTGGCGTTAGAGCTGATTTAAAGGGCAGAGAAACCATTTCTGTCAGCAATGTACAGCAAAACCAGGGAAACCTATAAAAAAAGTGATAAGTGTGATACATGTGCACGGAACAAAAGTGAAAAGAAACATTGAAAATTACCCCAACAAAATATAAAAAAAACATAACCAAGCTGGGCAATAGTGATATTAATGGGAAACATCAAAAAGCACTCCCGAGAAAGATCCAAAAAAATATATGAATTCTGGAAGGGTCTACGCTCCATCCCCATACAAGGTGAATGATCCCACAGTGCAATTGCGCTCATCAGGGTTTCCCTCTCCATTGGACAGGTATCCTATGGGGTGCACATGTTCCACAACAGCAGGGCAGGCATGTCAGAATGGGCAACTGGACAGATGCTGGGAAAGGGGACACAGAGGGCTGCAGACGGCACATGCTGTACTGCAGCTGGGCCACAGTGCGGACTAGGGTGATGCCTAGGTGGCCCATAGGAATGCTGAAACAGTAGAGCAGCCAGACAGCAACTGATGAGGGCCCAGCATGGGCACGAGTGTGCTACCCACAGTGTCACAGGGGATAGTACCCAGTAGGGACCCCCAAGGGCACAGAATATTGGCAGGCGGTGCTGGGGGGAAGCGTGGACACCTATGCAGGCACCCCTACCCCAGAACCCGCACCATAGGCAGCCACCTACCCGCACACTGGATGGACTGAGACTGCACTCCACCAGCACCACCAGCAGAAGGGCATGTCAGCAGGGTGGCAGAGGGGCACTGGTGGTGGAGGGGGCAGTGGCAGCTGCCCAGAGCAGACCGTGGCCTAGCCCTGTGTAGGTGGGTGCCATGCACTGCAACAGACAGACCCCGTCTGATGAACAGTCATGGTATCCCCAGGGAATGCACTGTCTCTGTGGCAACATGGTCCTGCAGTGTACACAGCCAGTGTGTTCAGAAGCAGAAAGTCACAGGTTCAAGTCCTAGCTGTGGTTCCTGCCAACCCAGCCCCCATATTTTACCCACCACTAAAACGTGCTAATACAAAAAGAACCTTTATTGCAGATAACAGAAACATGCCCAAAACACCTACATTTTACCCTACAGAGCACAGACACCATAAACAGGCGCATTACCTAGAGTAGGGTCACCCAAATGCAGTCCTGGAGGGCCAAACACCATTCAGGTTCCATGCTGCCTCTAATAAAGATGCCTGTGCTGCATATCTATGCACCACCCCCATGGTATGCAGATGTATCTCATGCATATTCATGAGGGACAGCATGAAAACCCGAACAGTGTTTGGCACACCAGGACTGGAGTTGGGAACCTCTGCCGTAAAGCAGCAGCCAACAGGGGCAGACACACCCACACCCACAGGCTCCATTATCCAATGTCTCCTGGAGAGGCAGGATGTTGGGCCCTGCGTGCATCTCCCAATACTAGCACTTGCATACCTTAGCAATGCCACCCTAAACCTGGGAATACGGTACACAGCTATCAAAATGTTGCTATGATTACTGGAAGATAGCAATTCCTAAGTTAAGCACAATTTGCTGATTGAGCTGCATCATAGCAAACCTTTCTGATGTCTGTGGAGTGTGCTTCAGGTCTGGTGTCTGACAGTGTTTACCACCCTGGGGAGTGACCCCCAACAGTATTGCGTACCATATCCATGCCTGCACTGTGCCCAGGACTGGTGTGGTGGCCAGGGCTGCCAAACACCTCTATAGTAGCACAATGCTGGCAAAGGTGTGGGAGTGTGTGTCTGTCTATCCAGTGTGTGGTGGCTGCAAATACCCTCCACAGCCCACACTGCCAGCACTATTGCCAGTATTGGCCTGCCAATGTGCATAATGAGGAGCAAGGTACCATGAGTATAGCCCTAACAGGGTAGCCTGCCAAGGATGCATCTGCACAGGGCATAGGGCAATGGCTGGGACATTGTAGTGCCCGGCCACCACCTGCACAGACAGGGTAGCCACAGCATGTTCTGCTGGGAGATCACTCTCACCCTGACTGAGCAGTGACCACGGCATGGCTAGGTTCCCCCATAGTGCTATATAGCATTTCTCTCATGTGATATTTATGGGTTCCTGTTTGGGGATCAGTCACTGATTTATCTGTTTGGTGTGTATGCTAACATCTCAGTTCTGGGTGCACGCATGTCCACCAGGAACATGCACTATCGACTAGCTAGCAGACTGTCTGCAGCTGGTCTTGCTGAAACACCTTGTGGGGTGCAGCGGCTGAAGGCTTGCTGCAGGAAAATATCAGATAGTGGTGGGGTGCAGCTTAGCATATCCAGGCCTAATGTCTGTCTGCTATTGTTTTATGAACGTGTACAGAGCTGCATTGACTGCCCTGTAGGGTGTCTGTTCCCCAGCAGGACTGGGGTTGATTGTCCCCTCTACTGCCGCCATTGCAGGGAGGTAGAATGTGGATCTGCTGGTGAGAGACCCTGTTTACCACCCTCAGCCCTGGGAGAGGGGGGGGGGTGGTGGTGGTGGTGGTGGTACATAATCCTCCTATAGGTCCATAAGGGCTAAACCTGACTGAGAAATACAGACATATCCAAAGTGTGTCTGCAGAGACTACCTATCTCACACATTAGCACTCCTGGGGACCTGGTGCTGGGCGCCCCACCTCACCCTCAGGGTGAGTACGGTACCTGCACACTGTGACAGTGTGTAGCTACTCTGTGCCAGTACCACACACGGTCAGTTCCCCCTACCAGGCCGAGGTGCTGTGGGGGTGCATACCCCATCTTGTGATCATCTGTAGACTGCTGATTTGCATGTGCAGTGCATCATGGGTATGGGTGGGTTAACCCTATCCTGGTGACCACAGCAGACTGTTTGTGTGGTGATGTGCAGTCCTTCTGCAGCCAGCCAGGGGTTTGCTAGCAGCTATGGAGCTGTAGCCCAGTGTTTCCCAACCCAGTCCTATGGGGCACACCGGCCAGTCAGGTTTTCGGGATATCCCTAATGACTATGCATGAGATATATATGCATTAGAGATATCCTGCCAACCTGACTGGTTTGTGGCCCTCCAGGGCTGGATTTGGAGACCCCTGCCTTACACCTCTGTCATTTAAGATTGTGAGTGGGCAAGGTGCAGATGTCCTAGACATCGAAAGGGTATATAGAATGTGACACATTCCTCCTCGATTCTCACCACCACCAAAAAGTTGTCTAATAGACAATATTTTGGTGGTGGTGAGAAGTGAGGAGGAATGTGACACATTCTATATACCTTTTTGATGTCTTGGACATCTGCACCTTGCCCACTCACAATCTTAGATGACAGAGGTGTTAGGCAGGGGTCTCCAAATCCAGCCCTGGAGGGCCACAAACCAGTCAGATTGGCAGGATATCTCTAATGCATATATATCTCATGCATAGTCATTAGGGATATCCCGAAAACCTGACTGGCCGGTGTGCCCCGTAGGACTGGGTTGGGAAACACTGCTGTAGCCCACTGGTTACTTCACTGCTTGTGAAGCTAAAAGTCATGGGTTCAAATCTACAGTGGGGTTATTTGATAGGGCTGTACAAAACATTGTCTACTTTTAATGTACATTAGTGCTGCCAGCAAAACACCCTCAGGGTACTGTAACCATAAGGTGCCTTAGAAGGCGCCCTATAAAGCGCCTTATAGGGCACCCTATAAAGCACCTTATGGTTACAGTCCGTATAAGATGCCTTATAAGGTGTCCTATGGAGCGCCTTATAGGGGACATTATAGGGTGCCGTGGCAGACAGTGCACTTTATAATGTGCCCTATGGAGTGCCTTATAGGGTGCCTTATGTGGCTCCTTAGGTTACGGCACTTGAGGGTGTGTTTGCTGGCAGCAATAATTAAAATACAAATAAAATGCCTCAGGAAACAATACTTACATGTCAAAACTGATACCTCAGCCAGCCTTACACATTAGGGGATCAAACTCATGACCCCTGTATCATCAGTCAGTGTATTAACCATTGTGCTACACTTCTGTTTCTATGTTTGGATGTCTGTGTGCCTATTTAAGATTACCGCACGGTAACGCGCTTAGCGGCACTTTGCCCGATAATGTGCGCAGCAGTGTGCGTTATCGCGCGCTAATCCCATTTTGCTACTTTAGACTGAAACGCCCACTCCTTATATGGCATCCTGCACACTAACGCCAGCTGCACATTAAGACAGTTTAGTAAACATACCCCCTACTATTAGGGGCATGTTTACTAAACACCGTTGCTGTGCGGGTTCCCGTTAGTGTGCTGGTGCCATATAAGGAGTGGGCGGGCCAGGCAGAAAAAAGAAAAAAAACGGACCGTACGTGTGTGCGTCATGCTAATGTGCGGGGCCCACATTAGCGCGTGGGAAGGCTAAGTGGGGCGCTGCTGCATAACCAAACAACAGAGCCATAGTACAGCAGTAAAGACACTGACCTATGGTGCAGGGGTCAGGGGTTCAAGCCCCCATTGTGCTCAACAAAAAAGACCAGCTGAGGCATCAACTTTTATTGGCAAAAGTGGTGTAGGAGGTATATTGATTATGGGCGGCAGAAGGCGGCACACTCTTTTTTTATACGGCATGAGGCGGCGCACTGTTCATTGTGGGCGGCAGATGGCGGCGTGCTGATAAAATGGGGCAACAGAAGGCGGCGAGTCGGTGGGCAGAAGGCGTCGCGCTGATGTGTGAGGGGCAGCCTAATAGTGGGAGGGATAAGTGGCGCGCTGATGTGCAAATAACAGGAATGGAGCCATAGCACAATGGTTAAGACACTGACCACTCGTGCATCATGGGTTCAATTCCCCACAGTGCCCATTGAAGACAGCTGGCCGAGGTGTTATTTTAAGGGGCATGCCCATGTTACGCGGCACACTGCTAATTTTGTGCGCCACAAGACAGCGCGCGGATGGCTACAAGGCTGCGCGCTGCTGCTCAAACACAGGAACAGAGCCACAGCACAATGGTGAAGACACTGAACAATGGGGCAGGGGCCATGGGTTCGAACCCCCACTGTATGCAATGAACAATGCTGGCTCAGGCAGTACCTATTCTGGGGAGGAATATTTTTAGGAGGGAGTATAATTTTGTGAGGCATAAGGCGGTGCGCCGATGTGCAAGTACAGGAACAGAGCCACAGCACAATGGTTGTGACACTGACCAATAGTGCAGGGACCAGGGGTACAATGCCTGCTGAAAAAGACTAGCAGAGGCAGTATATTTTATGTTGTGGAGTGCTGTAGGAGGCCCTCTAATTTTATTTTGTGATAACAACTAGCAAACGCACGCTCACAGCATGTTAACATAAGGCAGCCCATAAGGCACATGTTACAGTGCAGGTCCACCAAGGCACCCTAGAATGTCCCCTATAGGGCAGCATGTATGTTGCAACACAGGATAATGTATAGTGCACCCTATATGGATGGCAACCATAAAGTGCCCTATACGGCGCCCCATAAAGCACCCTCAGAGGCACCTTATGGGTACAGTAAGCTCAGGGTGTTATTGCTGGCAGCAACATATGTACAGTAAATTAAAAAGATGCTATGGACACCCCTATCACAGAACCCCACTGTGGGTTTGAACCTATGACCTCTAGCTACACAGGCAGTGACATAACCACTGGGCTACAGTTCCATAGCTGTAAATAAGCCCCTGGCTGGCTGCAGATAGCCTGCACGTCACCTCACAGACAGTCTGCCGGTGTAAACAGGATAGGGTTAGGCCACACGTACCCATGATGCACTGCACATGCAAATTAGCTTTCCACAGATGGACACAAGATGGGGAATGCACCCCCACAGCACCTCGGCCCTGTTGGGGGAAGTGACCGGGTGCACCCACACAGCACCTCGGCCTGGTAGGGGGCACTGACCGGGTGTTTTACTGGCACAGAGTAGCTACACACCGTTACATCGTGCGGGTTCTGTGCTCACCCTGAGTTTGCAATGAGGTGCCCAGGACCAGGTCCACAACACCTTCCATGACTGATGGAGGCCAAGTGGGAGTTCCAAAGCAGTGTTAATGTGTAAGATAGCTAGTTTCTGTACAAACACCATGGATATCCCAGTCAGGCACAGCCCCCACTGGGGCTCCCCCCACCCAGCGGCAAACATGGTTCCCCCATCAAGAGATCCACACTCTACCTTCCTGCAAAGGTGGCAGTATAGGGACACATCAACCCCAGTCCTGCTGAGGATCACCACCAACCCCCCCCCCCCCCCAAACACCATAGCAGACAGACATAAGACCAGGATAAGGTAAGCTACACCCCACCACCAGATATTCCCCTGCAGCAAGCCAACAGCCACTGCACCCTGCAAGCCATTCCAGCAAGATACATACCAGCTACAAACTGTCTGCTGGTTAGTCCATAGTGCATGTTCCCAATGGAGACACATGCACCTAGAACTGGGCTGCCAGCATACACAGCAAGCAGATAAAGCAGTGACTGGGGCCCCAAATAGAAACCCATATCTATCACATGAGAGAAATACTGTATAGCACTATGGGGGTGCCTAACCATGCTGTGGTCACTGCACAGTCAGCATGATCTCCCAGAAGGACATGCTTTGGCCACCCTGTCTGTGTAGGTGGTGGCCGGACACTACAATGTCCCTGCCAGTGCCCTATGCCCGGTGCAGA
The DNA here is from genome assembly GCA_033557465.1 of Ichthyophis bannanicus. Classification (NCBI taxonomy): domain Eukaryota; kingdom Metazoa; phylum Chordata; class Amphibia; order Gymnophiona; family Ichthyophiidae; genus Ichthyophis; species Ichthyophis bannanicus. Next base: position 68,820,980 of record CM066051.1, on the reverse strand, counting down.
TGCATCCTGGCCAGGCCACCCTGTCCTGGCTATACCCATGGTACCTTGCACCTCATTATGCACATTGGCAGGCCAATACTGGCAACAGTGCTGGCAGTGTGGGCTGTGGAAGGGGCTTGCAGCCAACACCCATAGACAGACACACACTTCCACACCTATGCCATCATGGTGCTACTATTGAGGAGGTAATTAGCCTTGCCCACCAAACCGGTCCTGGGCACGGCAAGGCATGGATATGGTACGCAGTACTGCTGCGGGTCACTCCCCAGGATGGTAAACACCGTCAGAGGCCAGGCCTGGAGCACGCACCTCAAACACCTAACAGATTGTTCGGATGGGGTCAACTAGCAGTATGTGCATAACGTATGGATATCTAGCTGCCTGTGCTCCTAGCAAACGTCTCAGAGCTGTGTACCATATACCTCAGGTGTAGGGTAACATTGGTAAGTTATGCAAGTGCTAGTTTTGGGAGATGCATGCAGGGTCCAATGGTCTGCCTCTCCAGGAGACATTGGCCAATGAGGCCTGTGGGTGTGGGTGTGGGTGTGTCTGCCCTTGATGGCTGCTGCTTTACGGCACAGATTCCCAACTCCAGTCCAGGTTTGCATCACACTGTTCTGGTTTTCCTGCTGTCCCTCATGGATATGCATGAGCTACATCTACATACCATGGGTGTGGTGCATAGATATACAGCACAGGCATTTGTATGAGTGGCATCATGGAACCTGACTGGTGTGTGCCCCACCAGGACTGCATTTGGGTGATTCTGCTCTGGGTACTGGCCCTGTTCATGGTGTCTGTGCTCAGTGGGGTAAAAGATAGACGTATTGCCATTGCATATGTCCTCGCCAGGAAAGGTGTGCCCTTACTATCACTGTTTAATTGGGGGAAAAATATGTGGGCAAGATTGGCAGTTGCCACAGTTGGGCTTTGAACCTGTGACCTTCTGCTCTTGCATGCAGTGTCTGTGTGCACTGCACCACCGTGTAGCCACAGATTGGGTGGATTCCCTGGAATGTCCATGACTGTGGATCCGGCAGGGCCTGTCTGTTGCAGTCTGTTGCAGTGGACGGTGGCAGCCTGCACATGGCTAGGCCTCTGTCTTATGTCGCTAGCAGCCACTGCCCCCTGCACCACATGTACTCGTCCGCCAACATGCTGGCATGAGCTTCTCCCATAAAAAGCAGGTGACCTGATTGGAATGTGGCAGTACGGGACTGCATTTGGGGTACTTGGCTATGGATAATGCCCATTGTTGTGGTGTGTGTGCGTTGTTGGGTAAAATATGGGTGTTTTCCCCATGCTTATGTCCCCTGCAATACAGGGGTGTCTGCGCTATCTGTGTTTAGTGGTGGGTAAAATATAGGGACTAGCTGGCAAGTGCCCCAGCTGGGCTTTGAACCTCTGGTCCTAGAGGTACTGACTCTGTCCGCTGCACCACACCATGGTCACAGAGACAGTGCAGCCCCTGGAGGTAGTAAGCCTGGCAGGATGGAGTCACAAACCCTGCTCTACGCAATTTTACTGTGGGCATATGCACCCTGTCTGGTGACAAACGTGCACATAAACCCCGGAAATGACCACGGGAAATGGGGGACAAAATATCACCATGCTGGGTAACAGTGATATTAATGGGCAACCATAGCAAACACTCCCAGGAAAGCTCCACAAAAGGAAATGTTTTTTGGAAGAGTCTCCGCTCCGTAAACCCTTCCAAAATTCATTTCTTTTTTCTGGAGCTTTTCTGGGTGTGTTTTCTGTATTTGCCCATCACTATAACTGTTCCCCAGCTGAATTACTATTTTTAATAGTTCTGTTGTGGTCATTTTCTATTTTTAATTGCACTTTTGTGCTGTGCACATGTATCACACTGCTCACGTTTTGCTGGTTTCCCCGGTTTTCCTGTACATTGCTGACGGAAATGGTTTCTCTTCCCTTTAAATGCTTTCTACCGCGAGTGTTTCACTCGCGGTAGTTTTTACATGCAAATTCGGGCCCGATACTGTGCGGGGAGCCTCTCCCCTCCCACTCTCCACCCATTGACCCCGTCCCTCCGCCCCTCCGGAGCCTTCCTCCGCCCTCCTTTAGCCGTTCCACGCCTCTCGGACATTTGCGGGCCCGCACTTGTACGGGGCCCGTTAGTGTGCCGCGTACCTGTGTGGGGGTGACATGCACGTGTGCGGGGCATTTAAACGTGTTTATGCGTGTTTCTGTGCCGCGTTTCCGTGCGCTATTTTGCGGCGCGCACATTTGCGATTTTTAGTAAACATGCCCCTTAGTCATCTTTATTTATTTATTTATTTACATTCTCTTATATACCGCGCTATTCTGCATCAGTGCGGTTTACATTGAACAAACTGAAATTACATTGAACAGGGCATTATAACTTGGAGATAACTATTTTACAGGGAACATGGGCTATGAACTATCATTAAAGTATTCTGTAATACCTGAAGATTGGCAAATTGCAAATATAATGTCAATTTTTAAAAAGGGTTCCAGGGGTGATTTCAAAAACTACATATTGGTGAGCCTGATGTCAGTACTGGGCAAAATGGTAGAAACCATTATAAAGAACAAAATTACTGAACATGTAGATAGTCATGGTTTAATGGGAGAAAGCCAACATGGCTTTAGCCAAGGAAGGTCTTCTCTTACTAATCTGTTATATTTTTTTGACGATATGACTATCGGGTAGACAAAGATGAGCCGGTCAATATAGTGTATCTGGATTTTCAGAAAGCCTTTGACAAGGTCCATGATGAGACTGTTGGTGAAATTAAACAGTCACGGGAAAGGAGACAATTTACTATTGTGGATCAGGAACTGGTTAAAGGATAGAAAGCAGAGGGTAGGGCTAAATGGCCAATTTTCCCAATGGAGAAAAGTGAATAGCGGAGTACCCCAGGGATCTGTACTGGGTCCGCTGCTTTTTAACATATTTGTAAATGGCCTGTAAGTGGGAATAACGAGTGAGGTAATCAAATTTGCAGAGGACACAAAATCATTCAGGGTTGTTAAAACCTAACAGGATTGTGAAAAATTGCAAGGGGACCGTGATAAATTGGAACACTGGACATTCAAATGGCAGATGAAATTTAATGTGGACAAGTGCAAAGATAAGTATCTAGGAAAGATCAATCCAAACTATGGTTACTCAATGCAAGGTTCCAAATTATGAACCACCACCCAGGAAAAAGATTTAGGGGTATGTTTACTAAACTGCGGTAATAGTCAATAACGCGCGTAACGTACACTTAACGATCGTTCGCACGTCATAACGCGCGTTCTGACGTGCGAACGATCGTTAAGTGTACGTTACGCGCGTTAACCGCAGTTAACGATCGTAAACACCTGCGGCGCGTTAAAACACCGCAGAAGGTGGAGAGTGGGCGGAGAGAAGGGGTCAATGGGCGGAGAGTGGGCGGGGAGAGGCGCCCCTCACACTAACGTGCTGAACTTCAGAGCTCATTTCCAACGCGAATGAAAACCTGTCGTTAAAGGCATATTAAAGGGAAGAGAAACCATTTACGTCAGCAATGTACAGCCAAACCGGGGAAACCTACAAAACGTGAGCAGTGTGATACATGTGCACAGAACAAAATGTCAAATAAAACTTTAAAATGACCACAAGAAACAGTGTAAAAATTATAATTCAACTGGGCAACAGGGATAGCAATGGGCAACAATTAAAAACACTCACAGGAAAGCTCCAAAAAAAAGAAATGATGTTTGGAAGGGTCTACGCTCCGTAGACCCTTTCAAAAAGCATTTCATTGTATTGGAGCTTTCCTGGGAGTGTTTTTCATTGTTGCCCAATGATATCATTGTTGCCCAGCTCGGTTATGGGTGTTTGCCCCTTTTTTCGAGGTAGTTTTTGAGGTTTATTTGCACGTTTGTCTCCATACAAGGTAATGAACCCACAGTAAAATTGTGCAGAGCAGGGTTTCTGACTCGTCAGGCCAGTTTTCCTATCTCCAGGGACTGCACTGTCTCTATGGCCACAGTGTGGTGCAAAGGACACAGCCAGTGCCTGTAAGACCAGTGGGTCACAGGTTCAAATCCCAGCTAGGGCTCCTGCCAACCCAGTCCCCATAGTTTTACCCACCACTAAACAGTGATAGTAAAGACACCCCTTTATTGCAGAGAACATACGCATGGTTACTACGCCTATATTTTACCACACCAAACACAGACACCATAAACAGGGGCATTACCTAAAGCAGAGTCTCGCAAATGCAGTCCTGGAGGGCCCCACACCATTCAGGTTCCATGCTGCCTCTAATAAAGATGCCTGTGCTGCATATCTATGCACAACCCCCATGGTATGCAGATGTAGCTCATGCATATTTATGAGGGACAGCATGAAAACCCGAACAGTGTTTGGAACACCAGGACTGGAGTTGGGGAACTCTGCTGTAAAGCAGCAGCCAACAGGGCCAGACAGACCCACACACACACACACACACACAGGTCCCATTGGCCAATGCCTCCTGGAGAGGCAGGACATTGGGCCCTGCCTGTATCTCCCAATACTAGCAGTTGCATACCTTAGCAATGCCACCCTACACCTGGGTATATGGTACACAGCTATCAAACGTTTCCTATGATAACTGGCAGATATCAATTCCTACGTTAAGCACATTTTGCTCATTGAGCTCCACCATAACAATCATTCTGATGTCTGCAGTGTGTGCTGCAGGTCTGGTCTCTGACAGTGTTTACCACCCTGGGGAGTGACCCCCAACAGTCTTGTGTACCATATCCATGCCTGTACTATGTCCAGGACTGGTGTGGTGGGTATGGCTGCTGACCACCTCTATAGTAGCACAATGCTGGCATAGGTGTGGGGGTGGCTGTCTGTCTATCCCAGAGCTACTCAATTCCAGTCCTGGAGGTCCACAATCCTGCAGATTTTCGGAATATCCCTAATAAATATGCATGAGATATATATGCATTGGAGATATCCTGCCAACCTGACTAGTTTGTGGCCCTCCAGGGCTGGATTTGGAGACCCCTGCCTTACACCTCTGTCATTTATGATTGTGAGTGGGCAAGGTGCAGATGTCCAAGACATCAAAAAAGTTAGATAGCATTTGTCACATTCCTCCTCGCTTCTCACCACCACCAAAATATGATCTATTAGACAACTTTTTGGTGGTGGTGAGAATCGAGGAGGAATGTGACACATTATATCTACCCTTTTGATGTCTAGGATATCTGTACCTTGTTCACTCACAATCTTAAATGACAGAGGTGTAATGCAGGGGTCTCCAAATCCAGCCCTGGAGGGCCACAAACCAGTCAGGTTGGCAGGGTATCTCCAATGCATTTATATCTCATGCAGATTCATTAGGGATATCCTGAAAACCTGACTGGTTTGCAGACCTCCAGGACTGGAATTGAGTAGCTCTGGTCTATCCAGTGTGTGGTGGCTGCAAACACCTTCCACAGCCCACACTGCCAGCAATGTTGCCAGTATTGGGCTGCCAATGTGCATAATGAGGAGCAAGGTACCATGGGTATAGGCCAGACAGGGTGGCCTGGCCAGGGTGCATCTGCACAGGGCATAGGGCAGTGACAGGCACATTTTAGTGCCCGGCCACCACCTACACAGACAGATTGACCTCAGTATGTCCTGCTGAGAGATCACTCTCACCCTGACTGTGCAGTGACCACAGCATGGCTAGGCACCCCCATAGTGCTATCTACTATTTCTCTCATGTGATAGATATGGGTTGCCTTTTGGGGCCCAGTCACTGATTTATCTGCTTGCTGTGTATGCTGACATCCCAGTTCTGGGTGCATGCATCTCCACTGGGCACTAGCAGACTGTAGCTGGTATGTGTTGTGATGGAGTAGCTTGCAGGGTGCAGCTGCTGATGGCTTGCACCAGGGGAATATCAGATAGTGGTGGGGTGCAGCATACCATATCCAGGCCTAATGTCTGTCTGCTATTGTGTTATGGATGGGTGCAGAGCTGCATTGACTGCCCTGTGGGGTGTCTGTTCTTCAGCAGGACTGGGGTGGATGTTCCCCTCTACTGCCACCTTTGCAGGGAGGTAGACTGTGGATCTTTTGATGGGAGGGGGGGTGCATGTGTGTGGGCAGCAGTGGCTGCAACTGACTGAAACAGACAGAGATGTCCAAGGTGCTTCTACAGAAACTACCTATCTCTCACATTAACACTGCTTTGGACCTGCGCCATGGCCTCTTTCAGCCATGGACGTTGCTGTGGACCTGGTGCTTGGCGCCTCACTGCACCCTCAGGGTGAGCACAGTACCTGCACAATGTGACGGTGTGTAGCTACTCTGTGCCGGTACAACACAAGGTCACTACCCCCTACCAGGCCGAGGTGCTGTGGGGGTGTACATGGTCACTTCCCCCTACCAGGCCGAGGTGCTGTGGGTGTGCATTCCCCATCTTGTGTTTATCTGTGGACAGCTGATTTGCATGTGCAGTGCATCATGGGTGTGACTGGCACAATCCAACCCTGGGAAAATCCAGCGCCTGCTCACAGGCTCTGATAACCCATAGGCCATCACACGTACATCTGTTAGCATAATGCATAGGTGCCGGACACCCTAAACTGTGTCTGTAATATAAGGTGCCCACGCTGGTAAAACCACATGTACCTACGCCCGTACCAACGCACGCAGCCACGCACATTGCTACGCACACTGCGAGGGTGTGTTTCTGTAACCACTACGCAACGTAAAGAAAAACATGCCTCCTCATTCCTTACGTAATGTACAGGGCGATGCCTGGGCCAGCCTTCTGCATTAGGCACACTGGGGACTTGAACCCATGCTGCCTGTAACAGCAGTCAGTACACTAACCATTGTGCTAAAGCTCTGTTTCAGTGATTTGTGTCTGTACGCCTTCATACGATTAATGCGCAGTAATGCACCACGGCACCCTGTAACGCTCGTTAGTTTTTGGAATGCACGTTAGTGGTTACGATGTCCCGCCCATGTCCTTTTTTGGCTTTCCTTTCACTAACGCGGCTCCTAACGCGATTTGCACTAACGCAGTTTAGTAAACATACCCCTTAGGCGCCATCATGGATAACATGTTGAAACCCTTCACCCAGTGTGAAGTGGCAGCCAAGAAGGCAAATAGAATGAGAGGAATCATAAGGAAAGGAATGGAGAATAAACAAAGGATATTATAATGCTTCTGTATCACTCCATGGTGCAAACGCACCTCGAATATTCTGTATAATTCTGGTTGCCGTTTCTTAAAAAGGATATAGTTGAATTAGAAAAGGTACATAGAAGAGCCACCAGTATGGTAAAGGGGAGGGAAGGATACCCCTATGAGGAGAGGCTTAAAGGTTAGGGCTCTTCAAACTGGAAAAGAGACAGCTGAGGGGGGATATGATGGTGTGGAATGGGTAAATGCAGATTGATTGTTACACTATCGAAAAGTAGAGCATAAGAACATAAGAGATGCCATACTGGGTCAGACCAAGTCCATCAAGCCCAGTATCCTGTTTCAAACAGTGACCAATCTAGGTCACAGTTTCCCCAAAAGACACAGGTTCCACAATGTTTGTATTGGGACAAGAAGTGGATATCCCCTTTAATAATGGTTTAAGGACCTTTCCTTCAGGAACTTGTCCAAACCTTTTTTAAACCCAGCTACACTAACAGCCTTTACTGCATCCTCCGGTAACAAATTCCAGAGTAGGGGACCTGCAATGAAGCTACAGTGTAACCCATTTAAGACTAAAAAGAGAAAATATTTTTTGACTCAACATGTAATCAAACTCTGGAATTCGTTACCAGAGGATGTAGTAAAAGCTGTTAGTGTAGCTGGGTTGCCACCTTCTACAGCTTACCCAAAATACACAAACTTGGGAACCTGGCAGCGCAATCGTATCTGGAATTGCCACAGTCATAGAATACATCTGGACTAAGAGAAGGGATCTTTAGTGAAAAAGAGAAACAGTTCCTAGGCATCGCATGCCTTTGTGTCAATGTTGATTCTTGACAACCCAGCAATCCCCTGGGTTTTCTTGACAATGTGTAACAAAAGTAAATTGCCAGGCCTTCTGTCCAATATTGTAATCTTACAAGATCCCTCAGGTCCACTTTCAGAGCAATATAATTAATCCAAAATTTCAGTAATTACTCTATTGTAAACATCATTAAATATGAGAAAAAAGCAAAATAAAGGGTTGTACACAATATTGAAGCACGGGGATGTCTCAGACAAATCGGCACGAAACTAAGATACTATGGGGTATGTTTACTAAACTGCGGTAAATGTGAATAACGCACATTGTACGATGTTAACGATCGTTAGCGCGCTATAGCGCGCGTTATCACATGCTAACGAGCGTAATGCTCCGCGGCGCGGTAAAACACCGCAGAAGGTGGAGAGAGGGCGGAGAGAAGGGGTCAATGGGCGGAGAGTGGGCGGGGAGAGGCTAACGCGCTGATTTCCAGAGCTGAATTCCAACGCGAATGAAAACCTACCGGTAAAAGCACTTTAAAGGGGAGAGAAACCAATTACGTGTCAGCAATGTATAGCCTAGGCAGGGAAACCAAAAAAAGGTGATAAGTGTGATACATGTGCACAGAACAAAAGGGCACAGAAACACCGAAAATGACCCCAACAAACTGGAAAAAAACAACAACCAAGCTGGCCAATAGTGGTAGCAATGAGAAACATCAACCCCCCCCCCCCCCCTGAGTAAGCTCCATAGAACAGAGATAATTCGTGGAAGGGTCCATACTCCGTCCCCATACAAGGTGCAAGGGCCTACAGTGAAATAGCGCTGCTCAAGGATTTCCCCACCATTGGACAGGGTTCCTATGGCGTGCACATGTCCTGCAACATCAGGGCGGGCATGTCGGAACGGGCAACCGGGCAGATGCTGGAAAAGGGGATACAGAGGGCTGCAGGCGGCACATGCAGTGGCGCAGCTGGGCCACAGTAGGGACTAGGGTGATGCTCAGTTGGCCCATAGGAATGCGTAAACAGTAGAGCCAGACAGCAGCTGATGAAGGCCCAACATGGGCACGAGTGTGTTTCGCAAAGCGTCACAGGGGAGAGTACCCAACAGCAACCCCCAAGGGCACGGAACACTGGCAGGCGGGGCTGGGGGGGGAGCGTGGACGTCTATGCAGGCACCCCTACCCCAGAACACGCACCATAGGCAGCCGCCTACCTGCACACTGGATGGCCTGAGACCACGCACCACCAGCTCCACCAGCAGAAGGGCATATCAGCATGGTGGCTGAGGGATACTGGTGGTGGAGGGGGCAGTGGCAGCTGCCCTGAGCAGACCGTGGCCTAGCCAACAGTCATGGTATCACCAGGGAATGCACCAACTCTGTGAGAACATGGTGGTGCAGTGCACAGAACCACTGTATTCAGAGGCAGAAGGTCACAGGTTCAAGTCCCAGCTGTGGTTTCTGCCAACCCAGTCCTCATATTTTACCCACTACTATAACGTGCTAATACAGGCAGAACCATTCTTGCAGATGACGTAAACATGCCCAAAACACCATCATTTTACCCTACAGAGCACAGACACCATGAACATGCACATTACCTAGAGCAGAGCCTCCCAAATGCAGTCCTGGAGGGCCAAACACCATTCAGGTTCCATGCTGCCTCTGATAAAGATGCCTGTGCTGTATTTCTATGCACCACCCCCATGGTATGCAGATGTATCTCATGCATATTCATGAGGGACAGCATGAAAACCCGAACAGTGTTTTGCACCGCAGGACTGGAGTTGGGAACCTCTGCCATAAAGCAGCAGCCAACAGGGGCAGACACACCCACACCCACACCCACAGGCCCCATTATCCCAAGCCTCCTGAAGAGGCAGGACTTTGGGCTCTGCGTGCATCTCCCAATACTAGCACTTGCATACCTTAGTAATGCCACCCTAAACCTGGGAATATGGTACACAGCTATCAAAAGGTTGCTATGAGTACTGGCAGATAGCAATTCCTAGGTTAAGTACAATGTTCGGAGTGAGCTGCATCATAGCAACCTTTCTGATGTCTGTGGTGTGTGCTTCAGGTCTGGTCTCTGACAGTGTTTACCACCCTCGGGAGTGACCCCCACCAGTAATGCGTACCATATCCATGCCTGCACTGTGCCCAGGACTGGTGTGGTGGCCAGGGCTGCTAAACACCTCTATAGTAGCACAATGCTGGCCTAGGTGTGGGAGTGTGTGTCTGTCTATCGTGTGGTGGCTGCAAACACCCTCCACAGCCCACACTGCCAGCACTATTGCCAGTATTGGCCTGCCAATGTGCATAATAAGGAGCAAGGTACTGTGGGAATAGCCTGGATAGGGTTGCCTGGCCTGACCGCATCTGCACAGGGCATAGGGCAATGGCCGGACATTGTAGTGCCCGGTACCAGCTGCACGGACAGGGTGGCCATAGCATGTCCTGCTGGGAGGTCAAACTCACCCTGACTGAGCAGTGACCATGGCATGGCTAGGTTCCCCCATTGTGCTACATAACATTTCTCTTATGTGATATTTATGGGTTTTCTTTTGGGACCCAATCACTGACTTATCTGCTTGGTGTGTATGCTGATATCCCCGTTCTGGGTACATGCATCTCCTCCGGGACCATGCACTATGGACTAGCTGGCGGACTGTCTGCAGCTAGTATGTGTCTTGCTGGTACACTGTGCAGTAGCTGGAGGCTTGCTGCTGGAGAATGTCAGATAATGGTGGGGGGCAGCTGTGCATGTCCAGACCTGCCGTTTGTCTGCTATTGCCTTATGGATGTGTAGTGCTCTGCATTGCCTGCCCTGTAGGGTGTTTGATCCTGAGTAGGACTGGGGTGATGGTCCCCTCTACTGCCACCATTGTAGGGGGTTGAAAGTGGATCTGTGGGTGGGAGATCCTGTCCCCCACCCTGAACCTTAGAGGGTGTGTTGGGTGGTGGTATGTAATCTCCCTGGTAACCACAGCAGAATGTGGGTGTGGTGCTGTGCAGTCCTCCTGTAGCCAGCCATGTGTTTATTAGCAGCTCTAGCCCACTGGTTACTTCACTGCCCATGGAGCCAGAGGTCATAGGTTCACAAACCACAGTGGGGTTCATTGATAGGGCTGTCTTAGGCATTGTCTATTTCTACTGTATATTAGTGCTGCCAGCAGAACCACCATAGAGTAACTCAAAAGGTGCCCTATAGGGAGCGCCTAAATATTTCTATCAAATGGTATATAATACATGACCATGTCAGAGAGAACATCACTATTGGAACATATTGCATAAGACGGGTACAATTTTCCTGACATATGCAAACTGTAACCCGCCTGCAGATTAAAATATTATAGTCGGCTTTCAAAGGACGCCTCAGCCAGCCTTTTTCATTAAGCACACTGGGGAATTGAACTCATGACTCTTGTACCATCAGTCTGTGTAGTAACCATTGTGCTACAGCTCTGTTTCTGTCTTTGGGTGTCTGCGCGTGCTGTAGCGATCGTTGCTGCATGGCGCGCAACTGCGCGTTATCGTTTACGATGTCCCGCCCATGTCCTTTTTTGGCTTTCCTTCCACTAACGCGGCTCCTAACGCGAATTGCACTAACGCAGTTTAGTAAACATACCCCTATGTATCAAACTGTGCCCCGATAGCATCAATGACTATCCACCGGCTCAGGCAATCTCTATTTTGTGTTTATTTTCTTTTTTTCTCTTCTTTTCTTAGGCCTTCTGTCCAAGGCAATGGAGGGCAACTTGACTTGTCCAAGGCCACAAAGAGGGCTAGTGGGAATCAAATCCTGGTCTCTTAGCAAGCAGCACACTGCCCTAATTACTAGACTACCCCTCTACTCCTACAGCAAGCCACAGATTTTCTAAACAAGTTAGGGAATATCGAACAGCTGCCACCAGACACCCTCCTGGTCATGATGATGTGAAATCCGAGTACAGCAATATCCCCCCTGCAGACAGCATAGAGGCAGGGTTGGCCCAAGGGTTTCTGCCACCCTAGGCAGAACCACCCCCCAGCTGCCGCTGACTCCCTCTCAAGCAGTCGTCGATTCCATCTAGGGAGCATCAGACAGTGGCAGAAGCAGTATTTCCAAAAGCGGCTGCTCTTTGCTTTCTTGCGCACAGCAGGCCATGTCCTTCAGCTTCCGACTGTCAGAAGGGGATTAAAAGAGGCAGGCTGTGTGTGCTGAAGGACATGGCCTGCTGTGAGCAAGAAAGCAGTGGCAAAAAGCAGCCATTATTGGAAATGCTGCACGGCCATCGTCCACCCACACCGGCCGCCTTAGGCAGACACCTAGCTCGTCTAGTGGAAGAACTGGCCCTGCATAGATGCATGCTACAAATTCCTAAAGACAGCCTCCCTGGGTTATAGATACAGAGCAGAAACTGTTGTAAAGCTAATTGTATTCATCCTAGCAAACTATTTCAGCTTTAATTTACAAATTATGGGAACGGCCCTGGGCACCAGAATTGCACCACAGTATACCGGCCTTTTCATGCCACAATTGAGGAGACATTCCTGAATGGGAACCACAACAAACCTTTCAGACATAACCGCTACATGGATGAATTTGGATTGAAGAGGAATCAAACATTTCTACAACTCCCTGAATACTTGCCTCCCCACAATCGGACTCAGAATGGACCACTCCATTAAAAGCATTCATATTTTAGACACTCCAGTCTCAGTCGGCAACGGTCACTTACAAACATCAATATACAGGAAACCAGCTGATAGATGCAACTACTCTCATAGCTCTGTTTTCCATCCCCCACATTATATACAGTCATGCTGCTATTACTATTAATCATGGGTCTAGTGCTACCAGGCGTACCTAGCACTGTACATGACACCACCGCATTTGTTCTGGCCTGCAAGACAGGAATGAACATTTTAAAACCCAACAGAATCCTTTAAACAAAAAGGCTAGCACCTGAAAATCATCTCCAAGAAAACCACATCCTCACTCAACACACCCAGAGGAAACCTACTGCAATAGAAGGAAAAGAAAACCACGAAAAATGTACCACTTGTGGTAACTTATAACCCGGAATGAGAAAACCTAAGGAAACTTTCAAAGATCTCCAATCCCTATTTCTGGAGGATGACTTACTAAAAGAAATCATCCCCACCCCTCCGATTCTAGCCTTCTGCCAACCACACAACCTGCAACAAAAACTTGTAAGGAGCAAACTCCAAACTGAATCCCAAATGGAAGGAAACGACACAAAATCCTGCAAAAATCCAACACGTATCACAAGACCCTATAACTACCCCCATGGAAAAGGCATAAAGACACACCATTTCCAGATTGCCTTCGACCTCTCCCACAGCAATTCTCAGCCAGACACCCACCACCCTCCCCCTTCCCTTCTGACCCGAGGCATCCTCTGGACTCTCCGTCTTTTTCTGATTTCTTGTCTTTCTCTGTCCTGTCAAAGCTAGGCATTCCTTTCATTTTATTACATATGTATTGCAAACCACTCTGAGGCATTGTCCACTAGAGCAGTATATAACACGATTAATAAAGATAAAAGGCTCACCTTCATGCTTCTCTATTAACTGAGGGATGTATGATCCAGTACAAAAGATGTGAAGAGAAGTGCTATATGGTAGAAAGGAGTTAAAAACTGAGAACATGCTTCAATGTTCACAAAAACACCATAAACTTACAGCAAAACAAGGAGAAATTAGACCTTACCTGCTAATTGTCTTTCCTTGAGTTCTCTCCGGGCCAGTCCAGGCTACTGTCGGGTTGTCAATCTCCTTTAGCAGCTGAGGACTGTAATTCAGAGTTTTGCTGACAGGCTAACCGGCTTCCCCTTGCGTGCCAGCCCCAGTCACACTACTGTCCAAGCAGCAACTAACCGCAATAAACAGAGCAACAACAAAAACAACACCAGCGAACTGTACGCCCCAGTCAGCTATAAACGATATCGGAGCTCCACCCCGGTCGGTCTTGGCTTGAGCACCAAATACCCGCCCCGGGATCTTTACATCCGTGTTTCCTCTTTTTTTTTTTTTTTTTTAGATGATACGCCACCTTGTAAGGCTGCGCTGCCCTCAGCGGATGAGGATAACCCCCGCGCAACCATCCGTCTCACCAACCGCTCCAGATCCTGCACAGAAACACCCCCCCCCCCACGAGAACCTGTCAAGACCCCCACAAGCCAAATACACTTTCCTGATAGGAAAGGGAACTCGCAGATCCAAGGGGGTGGGTCCTGGACTGGCCCGGAGAGAACTCAAGGAAAGACAATTAGCAGGTAAGGTCTAATTTCTCCTTCCTCTTCGTCTCTCCGGGCCAGTCCAGGCTACTGTTGGGAAGTACCAAAGCAGTATTCACAGACGGGAGGGACCTGCGAGACCCCCTAACACCACAGAGGCCACCACAATCGCATCCCCTCGCGCCTGCAGATCCAAACGATAATGCTTAGTAAAAGTATGTAAAGGACGACCAAGCAGCCGCTCGGCAGATATCCACCGGAGGAACCAAGGCCAGCTCCGCCCAAGACGCCGCCTACGCTCTGGTAGAGTGCGCGCGAAGACCAGGCGGTGGCAACCTGCCCCCTGCCTCATACACCGCACTGATCGCGCGTTTCACCCAGCGAGCAATAGAGGCCTTTGACGCAGCCTTCCCCTTACGAGGCCCACCGAACAACACAAACAACCGGTCTGACCGTCTAAAACTCTCAGTGCGGGACAGATATTTACGGAGCACCCTACCGAGATCCAGCCTGCGAAGCCGGCAACCTGCACTACCGGCACCCTCCCAAGGGAAAGTAGGTAAGGAAACCGCCTGATTCACATGAAACGGGGAAATCACTTTGGGAAGAAAAGCAGGTACTGTCCAGATAACCACCTTCTCCTCGGAAAACAGAAGGTAGGGCTCCCTACAGGAGAGCGCCTGAAGTTCCGAAATCCTCCTAGCCGAGCACAACGCCACCAAGAAAGCCGTCTTCCAAGACCACTCACGCAAACTCACCGCCGACGCCGGCTCAAAAGGCGACTGAGTCAGAGCCTCCAACACCAAGTTCAAATCCCACGGAGGCACGAGAGATCGCAATGGCGGCCTGAGAAGCCTCGCAGCTCTGAGAAAGCGCTGCACGTCCAGAATAGCCGATAACACTCTCCCGCCCACCTTACCTCTATAGCAAGCCAAAGCCGCCAACTGGACCCTCAGCGTACTAAAAGCCAGACCCTTTTTGAGTCCCCACTGAAGGAACGCCAAGAGGACCGGTAAGGGGGCGGAGAAAGGCTGCACCTTCTGATCATGACACCAGTTCTCAAAGATCCGCCAGACGCGAACATAAGCCAGAGAAGTCGAACGTTTCTTAGACCGCAGCAAGGTCTCAATCACAGCCGGCGAGAATCCTCGACGCCGGAGATGGGCCCTCTCAACAGCCAGGCCATAAGCAAGAACCGATCCACCTGCGGCATCAAGATCAGCTCCTGGCTCAACAAATTGATTCAGCTCGGAAGGCGCCACGGTGGAGCCACCAACAGCCTGACGAGGTCCGCATACCACGGTCAGCGGGGCCAATCCGGCGCAATGAGAATCACCGTTCCGTCGTGCTTCGCAATCCTCCGTATGACCCGGCTGATCAACGGCCACGGAGGGAACACATACAGAAGCTGACCCTCCCGCCAAGGTTGCACCAGGCCATTGAGCCCTTCCGACATGTGCACTCTGTATCTGCTGAAAAACCGAGTCGCTTTGGAGTTGTCCAGAGTCGCCATGAGATCCATGACTGGCTGCCCCCAACAAAGGGAGATGTCGTGGAACACTGCCGCATTCAGTTCCCATTCCCCGGGATCGAGAAGGTGCCGACTGAGGTAATCGGCTTGCACATTGTCTCTCCCGGCCACATGCACCGCCGAAAGCACCATCAGATGGGTCTCCGCCCACAGCATTAGAGCCTGACTCTCCGCCAAGAGGTCCGCACAATCTGTGCCCCCTTGTTTGTTGATATAAGACACCGTCACCGCATTGTCGGAGAACACGCGCACCGCCTTCCCTTGCACTAGGCCGAGGAAGTCTTGAAGCGCCAATCTGACCGCTCGCATTTCGAGGCGATTGATCGACCACTCAGTCTCCTCTGGGGACCAAAGCCCCTGTGTCACCTGCGACAAGCAGTGCGCCCCCCAGCCCGACATCCGTTGTCACTAACAACCAGTGAGGCTCCCACAGGGGAACCCCCGCGCGAATCCGAGTGGGGTCCAACCACCACTGCAGACTGACTCTCACGGGGTCCGGACATTCCAACTTCTGAGCGAGCGAGTGACTCTGCGGGGACCACCTGGCGAGCAACGACTGCTGCAGCGGACGCATGTGAGCCCGGGCCCACGGCACCAGATCTAAGGTCGCCGCCATTGTCCCCAGCAACTGTAGGTACTTCCACGCCGTGGGAGCTCGAACACCCAGGAATGCACGCACCTGCCTCCAAAGCTTCTGCACTCTGTCTTCCGGCAGAAAAACAAACCCTCGAGCGGTATCGAACAGGGCTCCCAGGTATGTCAGACGCTGCTGCGGGGTGAGGTGACTCTTTGACTGATTGATCACCCAACCGAGACTCTCCAGAAATTGAATTACTCGGGTGGTCACCGCTACAGACTCCGACCGAGATCCCGCTCGAATTAACCAATCGTCCAGGTAGGAATGGACTCGAATGCCCTCTCTCCGCAAGGCTGCTGCGACCACCACCATCACTTTGGTGAACGTCCGTGGAGCCGTCACGAGCCCGAAAGGCAAGGCCCTGAACTGAAAATGGCCCATGGGCACAGCAAACCGCAGGAATCGGCAATGATCCGGCCGAATAGGGATATGAAGGTAGGCCTCCATCAAGTCTATTGATGTTAGAAACTCCCCGGGACGCACCGCCTGGATGATGGAGCGTAGGGTTTCCATACGGATGTGGGGGACCCGCAAGCAGCGGTTGACGTGCTTGAGATCCAGAATGGGACAAAAAGACCCTTCCTTCTTGGGAACTAGGAAATAGATCGAGTATCGACCTAATCCGTATTGGTCTACTGGAACAGGTACTATGGCTTGCAGCCACAGCAAACGCTGCAGAGTGGCCTGTACGGCCACCTGCTTCTCCGGAGACCCGCAGGAAGATCTGAGGAAGGCATCCTTCAGAGGCTGAGCAAACTCGAGCGCATAACCTTTGCTTATAATCTCTAAGACCCATTGGTCCATTGTAATGTCGGCCCAGACAGAAAAGAACGTCTGAAGACGGCCCCCCACTGGGACATCCGCCTGAGCCAGCCGCCCATCATTGGGGCTTTTTGGAAGCGGACTGGGAGGGAGAGAAATAACCTCTGCCAAAGCCCCGCGCCCCTCGAAAGGGGCTGCCCGCAAGCCTGCGCACGCCCACGCTGATAAGGCACAAAACGAGACCCCCAGAACCTACGCGAATCTCTACCTTGCCCCCTGGAAAGCGCTCCGGGTCGGGAGCCCTTCGGGCGATCTTCCGGGAGACGCCCACCTTTGGACTCCCCCAAATCCTTGACAATCTTTTCCAGCGCTTCCCCAAAGAGTAGCTTACCCTTGTATGGGAGTTTGCTAAGTCGCAGCTTAGAAGAGGCGTCCGCAGACCAATTTCGCAGCCAGATGAATCTACGCGCCGCAACCAGCGATGCCATGGACTTCGCAGAAATCCGCACCAAATCATAAAAGGCATCCGCCAGGTATGCCGCCGCCGATTCTAGCCGAGCCCCTTGCATGCCCCCGCCAGGCTCCTTGTCGGCAACCGAGTCCCCCTGCAACCACCTGATGGAGGCACGAGAGACATAAGCTCCACAAACTGATGCCTGCAACGCCAAGGCACTGGAGTCGAACGCTTGCTTCAACAGGGCTTCCAACTTGCGGTCCTGAAGGTCCTTCAGGGCCGCACCACCCTCCACTGGGATGGTAGTCTTCTTTGTCACAGCCGCCATGAGGGCATCCACTTTAGGCATACACAGGAGGTCCCTGTCATCCTGAGGAACCGGGTATAAGCGCCCCATCGCCCGGCTCCCTCTAAGGGAGGCCTCAGGGTATTCCCACTCGGAATCTATCATCTGCCCGATAACCCTATGGATGGGGAAACAGCGCTGTTCAGGTTTAAACCCCTGTAAGAGAGGATCCTCCAAGGGCTCTTCTGACACCACGGGCAAGGTAATGTTCAAAGCCGCTAGGGACTGAGCAATCAGCGCCCCGAGCTCCTCCTTACGAAAAACCCTAAACATATTAGGGTCTTCACCCGGGACCAACTCACCGTCCTCCATCTCACCCAAGGACCAAGCATCCAAGACCCCCTCAGACAGAAGCTCACCCTCTTCCATCTCCTGGGGTCCCGCTGGTGGCCCCTCGGAAAACTCAGGGTCCACCCCCAAAACTCTTTGAGAGGAACAACCTACACCCGGGTCTGCTGGTGAGGCAGACCCCGTAAGGTTATTGTCCCTGAGTGGCAGGGCAGGGTTGTCCAGGCCTTGTTGCAATTTCAACAAATAGGCCTTGTGCATGGATAAAATAAAATCGGGCGAAAACACTGATGGCAGACTCTCCTGAGCCACAGGAGAAGGCCCCTGCCCTTCTACTGGTTGCGAGGAAAGCCGTTTCGATTTTTGCTTCCTTTTCGCAGGCTTTTCAGCCACCGTGGGAGGAACGGAGGTAGGAGCCAAGATGGCCGCCGTTCCCGCCATAAACTCCGCTTCTAACGGCACCGCAGAGGCAGACTGGGAAGGGAGCTTAAGATCCATCGGACCCCCGAAAATCTCTCCACGGAACTACCAGCCCGAAAACAAGTCCGACAAATACCAGGACCCGACAACCCCCGTTGACCCCCGCACTGTGCACAAACTGTCGGGACGGCGAACATGCGACGGCGCCAAAAACACCTGACAAGAGAAGCTGCCGCGCTGTTAACTTCGACGATCTAGCCGCCCCTGATAAAGTCCTTACCTGAAAAAGGAAGCAAATTAGAAGGCTCTGATCTAGCCCCCGCTGCTCGCGGGGGATCCAGAACCAGCAGTGGGAACAGAAGGCTGCGACCTGGGGCTCCCAGATCCGCTGTTTCTCCTTCCCTCCGGGTATGGCTAAGCAGCTGCAGTGAGGCAGGCTCTACCTCCAGCTGTAAGAACGGAAAAACACTTTATGCCACAATACCCGTTATAGCTGACCGAGGCAACCCAGCTAGGGCAACGCTGTCAGACCAACGATCCCAAACACAGATGCTTAGGCTAAAAAAACCTTCCTCAACACGCCGGAGGCAGTTAGCCACCTCCTCCTAGCTGCTGAGAACTGTAAGACTGGGGCTGGCACGCCAGGGGGAGCTGGTTAGCAAAACTCTGAATTACAGTCCGCAGCTGCTAAAGAAAATTGACAACCCGACAGTAGCCTGGATTGGCCCAGAGAAACAAAGAGAAATAGAAATTTAACCCAGTGGGTGAGTGCTGTTCCTCTCCTGGTCAGATCCCCTGTTCATACTCACTAGATCCACAATGCAGATCATCTAATAGTACTCCAAGCACTGTCAGCTTAAAGAAAAGACCAAGCATATCACCACATTAAAGTCCTCCCCCCTCTCTTGCAGGGAGGTCTATCACCAAAGTTCCCCTTCATCTGAGGGTGAGGACATCAAACATTCCAACGTTTGTATTCAGTATGTTTCCCTGTAGGCCTAGGCTTGGTCCCTTCCTCCTCCCCACCCCTTCCAGATAGGGCAACTGCCCCCTCCCCAGGGCAAATTTATCCCTCACAAGGGTCCTTCTAAGAAAAGCAAATGTAGACAATATGCAAATTAGGAATGCAATATGCAAATGACATATTCCTTTGTTTCTTCACTTCACAAACAAATATCGTCCCCCAATCAACAGGGAATAAAACCATTTCCCCTAAGTCAACTGATATGTGTCTCTTGCACCCAGAGACCAGAACACAAGAGACACATCTCTCACGTAGCTTTCTCTTTCTTGCTACTACCATCCCATTGATGGATCATCAGTTGGTTAGACCAGTGTTTCCCAACCCAGTCCTATGGGGCACACCGGCCAGTCAGGTTTTCGGGATATCCCTAATGACTATGCATGAGATATATATGCATTAGAGATATCCTGCCAACCTGACTGGTTTGTGGCCCTCCAGGGCTGGATTTGGAGACCCCTGCCTTACACCTCTGTCATTTAAGAATGTGAGTGGGCAAGGTGCAGATGTCCAAGACATCAAAAAGGTTAGATAGAATGTGTCACATTCCTCCTCACTTCTCACCACCACCAAAATATTGTATATTAGACAACTTTTTGGTGGTGGTGAGAATCGAGGAGGAATGTGACACATTCTATATACCCTTTCCCCTCTGTGGCTGAGGGTGGGAAACAGGGTCTCTCCCCCCCCCAAAGCAATGGTGGCAATAGAAGGGACCATCAACCCCACTCCTGCTAGGGAACAGCCACCCTACAGGGCAGTCATTGCAGCTCTGTACACATCCATAAAGCAATAGCAGACAGACATTAGGCCTGGAAATGCTCAGCTGTGCCCTACCACTATCTGACATTCTCCAGCAGCAAGCCTCCAGCCGCTGCACCCTGCAAGGTGTTCCAGCAAGACACATACTAGTTGCAGACAGTCTGCTAGCTAGTCCATAGTGCATCTTCCTGGAGAAAATGCGTGCACCCAGAACCAAGATGTCAGCATACACACCAAGCAAATAAGTCAGTGATTGGTTCCCAAAAGGGAACCCACAACTATCACATGAGAATAACACTATGGGGGAACCTAGCCATGCCGTGGTCACTGCTCAGTCAGGGTGAGAGTGACCTCCCAGCAGGACATGCTGTGGCCACCCTGTCTGTGCAGGTGGTGGCCGGGCACTACAATGTCCCAGCCATTGCCCTATGCCCTGTGCAGATGCATCCTGGCAGGCCACCCTGTCCGGGCTATACCCATGGTACCTTGCTCCTCATTATGCACATTGGCAGGCCAATACTGGCAACAGGGCTGGCAGTGTGGGCTGTTGAGGGTGTTTGCAGCCACCACACAAGACAGACACACACTCCCACAGCTATGCCAGCATTGTACAACTGTAGAGGTGTTTGGCAGCCCTGGCCACCGCACCAGTCCTGGGCACAGTGCAGGCATGGCTATGGTACGCAATGCTGTTGGGGTCACTTCCCAGGGTGGTAAACACTGTCAGACACAAGACCTGTAGCACACTCCAGAGACATCAGAAAGGTTGCTATGATGCAGCTCAATCAGAGAATCGTACCTAACTGCGGAATTGCTATCTGCCAGTAATCATAGCAACCTTTTCATAGCTGTGTACCGTATTCCCAGGTTTAGGGTGGCATTGCTAAGGTATGCAAGTGCTAGTATTGGGAGATGCACGCAGGGCCCAACATCCTGCCCCTCCAGGAGACATTGGATAATGGAGCCTGTGTGTGCGGGTGTGTCTGCCCCTGTTGGCCGCTGCTTTAGGGCAGAAGTTCCCAACTCCGGTCCTGGTGGGCCAAACACTGTTCGGGTTTTCATGCTGTCCCTCATGAATATGCATGAGATACATCTGCATACCATGGGGGGGGGGCGCATAGAAATGCAGCACAGGCATATTTATTAGAGGCAGCATGGAACCTAAATGGTGTTTGGCCCTCCAGGACTGTATTTGGGAGACTCTACTCTAGGTAATGCGCATGTTTATGGTGTCTGTGCTCTGTAGGGTAAAATGTAGGTGTTTTGGGCATGTTTACGTCATCTGCAATAAAGGTTCTGTCTGTATTAGCACGTTTTAGTTGTGGGTAAAATATGGGGACTGGGTTGGCAGGAACCACAGCTGGGACTTAAACCTGTGACCTTCTGCTTCTGAGCACACTGGCTGTGTGCACTGCACCACTGTGTTGCCATAGAGACAGTATATTCCCTGGTGATACCATGACTGCTCGTCTGGCAGGGCCTGTCTGTTGCAGTGCATGGCACCCACCTACACAGGGCTAGGCCATGGTCTGCTCTGGGCAGCTGCCACTGCCCCCCTCCACCACCAGTACCCCTCTGCCACCTTGCTGATATGCCCTTCTGCTGGTGGTGCGCAGTCTCAGGCCATCCAGTGTGCGGGTAGGCAGCTGCCTATGGTGCGTGTTCTGGGGTAGGGGTGCCTGCATAGCTGTCCACGCTTCCCACCAGCACCACCTGTCAATGTTCTGTGCCCATGTGACACCATGGGAAGCACACTCGTGCCCATGTTGGGCCCTCAGCAGTTGCTGCTCTACTGTTTAAGCATTCCTATGGGCCACCTAGGCATCAACCTAGTCCACACTGTGGCCAAGCTGCACCACAGCATGTGCCGCCTGCAGCCCTCTGTGTCCCCTTTTCCAGCATCTATCCAGTTGCCCGTTCCGACATGCCCGCCCTGCTGTTGCGGAACATGTGCATGCCATAGGAAACCTGTCCAATGGAGAGGGAAACCCTGCTCAGCGCAGTTTCACTATGGGCTCATTCACCTTATATGGGGACGGAGCATAGACCCTTCCAAAATTCATATCTTTTTTTTGGAGCGTTCTTGGGAGTGTTTTTTGATGTTTCCCATTGATATCACTATTGCCCAGCTTGGTTATTTTGTTTTTACATTTTCTTCTGTTCATTTTCACTGTTTATTTGCCCTTTTGTTCCGTGCACATGTATCACACTTATCACTTTTTGTAGGTTTCCCTGGTTTTGCTGTACATTGCTGACGGAAATAGTTTCTTTTCCCTTTAATTCAGCTCTAACGCCAGGGTTTCACTGCCATTAGTTTTTGGCCTCGGATTTCACAGCATTAATGTGCAGAGAGCCTCTCCCCTCCCACTCTCCGCCCATTGACCCTCTCTGTCCACCCCTGGGGAGCCTTTATCCTCCCTCAGCGCTCATTTGCGCCGCAGCGCGCGATATCTCTGCACCCGATAAAGCGCCATTATTGTGTGATAAGGTACCTTATCATGCGATAACGTGGCAAAGCGCACATTAAGACAGTTTAGTAAATATACCCCTTGGTGAAATTAAAAAGTCATGGGATAGGAGGCAGTGTAGTATTGTGGGTCAGGAACTGGTAAAAAGATAGAAGGCAGAGGATAGGGCTAAATGGCTAATTTTCTCAATGGAGAAAGGTGAATAGTGGAGTACCCCATGGATCTGTGCTGGACCCGCTACTTTTTAACATATTCATATATGACCTGGAAAGAGGAATAACAAGTGAGGTGATCATATTTGTAGATAATACAAAATTATTCAAAGTTGTTAAAATGCAAGAGGATCATGAAAAATTGGAAGACTAGACATCCAAATGATAGATGAAATTTAATGTGCACAAGTGCAAAGTTATACACCTAGGAAAGAGCAAGCCAAACTGTGGTTACATGATGCAAAGTACCACCTTAGAAACTACCACCCAGTAAAAAGATTTAGGTGTCAATGTATAGCCAGGCCTCCACCTGGCTATACATTGAACCCCTCCATCCAGTGTGCAGTGGCAGCCAAGAAAGCAAATAGAATGCTAGGAATCATAAGGAAAGGAATGGAGAATAAAACAAATGATATTACAATGTCTCTGTATCGTTCCATGGTGCGACCGCACCTTGAATATTGTGTGCAATTCTGGTCACTGTATCTTAAAAATAATATAGTCGAATTAGAAAAGGTACAGAGAAGAGCCACCAAAATGGTAAAGGGCATGGAAGGATACCCCTATGAGGAGAGGCTTAAAAGGCTGGTCTCTTCAACTTGGAAAAGAGACGGCTGAGGGGAGATATGATTGAGATCTATCAATTAATGAATGGAGTGGAACAGGTTATCGTAGATCAGTTGTTTACACCATCAAAAAGTAGAGTGCATAGAGGACACACAATGAAGCTACAATGCAGCCCATTTAAGACTAATAAAAGAAAATATTTTTTACTCAACGCATAATCAAATTCTGGAATTTGTTTCCAGAGGATGTAGGAAAAACTGTTAATGTAGCTGGGTTTAAAAAAGGTTTGGACAAGTTCCTTGAGAAAAGGTCCATAAACCATTATTAAAGAGGACCCGGGAAATCCACAGCTTGCCCCAATACAAGCATTGTGGAACCTGTGTGCCTCTTTGGGAAATGGCCAGTGACTTGTGGCCTGGATTGGCCACTGTTGGAAACAGCATACTGGCTTGATGTTGTTGGTCTGACCCAGTAAGGCATTTCTTATGTTCTTAAGGAAATTTCAAGAATATGAAATTGAAATGATCAAACTCATCCATTCAGACACCAAAGGCCTCAACGGGGACATTGGTTTTCTCACTCATTCTTTGAAGTGTTGAATGTCCCCACTGTCTCTGTCTATGTCCTCACCCCATCTCATTCTGCAGTACATAAGCAGACAGCCTAATACCTGAATGAGTCTGTACTATTTCAATCCCAGCGTATCTGCACTACCTCTTCCCTTACCTGATGAAGTGAGGATAACTTTCAAAAGCTTGTCAAAGAAATATTAAGAGGCTCTTTACTAAAGTGTGCTATGGTTTTGCACCTCACGTGGACAACATGAAAATTCACGTGCATTAAGTGCAAAGTCACTGCGTTAACTGTCGGAGGCGCAGACGGCACATCCCCAGTGGAGGTAATTGCACCTGCGCTAATTGCAACTGTGACAGCTCGCTATGTTCACCCTCCCCAGCTGACTGCACGGTGCTCACCATGCCCACTCTCCGCCCCTATTCCGCCTATTTACCACCCCAAAGCATGAGTCATGCTCCAGTGCTATAAGTTACCACGGGCCCCAGTGCGCGGTTACCACATGCCTAAACCCACGCTGACTGCATAGCACACTTTAGCAAGAGGCCCCTAAGTTAGTCCAATAAAAAGGTTCCAGCTGCCACTTGTTGATTCATCTTTATTTTCACAGAAAAAAGAGCAGCGTCACTCGGCAGCTTCCAGGTATACGTGCCGGTACTTTCATGCCACCGTGGCGATTTTGCAATTCCACACCTAAGCACCAGCAGTTAAACCTATAGCAGGCTGATATTTAAAAAGCACAGATCTACATGGCATCATTTAACAAGGAAAGCTGCAAAAGATTTTATACTTTCAATGCAAAATAGTACACGGCGTTAATGCTCTCACACCCCCGGGTTAAGCCCTGGCTGAAACAAGCATTTTTATTACAGTTGCGCTAGTTTTGGAGCTGCTGCAAAAGCTCTTGGGGAAATTCATTGGTACATATGCACTTCTCATTGTCAAATGGGAAACATAAGAACATATAAGAACATAAGATATGCCATACTGGGTCAGAACAAGGTCCATCAAGCCCAGTATTCTGTTTCCAACAGTGGCCAATCTAGGTCATACGTACCTAGCAGTTTCCCCAAGGGACACAGGTTCCACAATGCTTGTATTGGTTCAAGCATTGATATCCTGGGTCCCTTCTTAATAATGGTTTATGGACCTTTCCTCCAGGAACTTGTCCAAACCTTTTTTAAACCCAGCTACACTAACAGCCTTTACTACATCCTCCGGTAACAAATTCCAGAGTTTGATTACACGTTGAGTGAAAAAATATTTTCTTTTATTAGTCTTAAATAGTTTACCCTGTAGCTTCATTGCATGTCCCCTAGTCTTTCTATATTCTGATAAGGTAAACAATCGATCTACGTTTACCCGTTCCACTCCGTTCATTAATTTATAGACTTCTATCATATCTCCCCTCAGCCGTCTCTTTTCCAGGTTAAAGAGCCCCAACCTTTTTAGCCTTTCTTCATAGGAGTAGCCTTCCATCCCCTTTACCATTTTGGTGGCTCTTCTCTGAACCTTTTCTAAAATCGCTATATCCTTTTTAAGATACGGCGACCAGAATTGCACACAATATTCAAGGTGCGGTCTCACCATGGAACGATATAGAGGCATTATAATATCTTTTGTTTTATTTTCCATTCCTTTCCTTATCATACCTAGCATTCTATTTGCTCTCTTGGCCGCCGCTGCACACTGGGCCGAGGGTTTTAACTTGGTATCCACAATGACGCCTAAATCTTTTTCCTGGGTGGTGGTTCCTAATGTGGAACCTTGCATCGTGTAACCATAGTTTGGGTTGTTCTTCCCTAGGTGCATAACCTTGCACTTCTCCACATTAAATTTCATCTGCCATTTTGATGCCCAGTCTTCCAATTTATCAAGATCCTCTTGCAATTTTCTACAATCCTCCTGGGTTTTAACAACTTTAAATAGTTTTGTGTCATCTGCAAATTTGATAACCTCACTCGTTATTCCACTTTCCAGGTCATTTATGAATATGTCAAAAAGCAGCGGACCCAGCACAGATCCCTGAGGTACACCACTATTCACCTTTCTCCATTGGGAAAATTGGCCATTTAGCCCTACCCTCTGCTTTCTATCTTTTAACCAGTTCCTGATCCACAATAGTACACTGCCTCCTATCCCATGACTCTTTAGTTTTGCCAAAAGTCTCTCATGAGGGAACTTGTCAAAGGCTTTCTGAAAGTCCAGATACACAATATCAACCGACTCACCTTTGTCCACCTGTTTATTCACTCCTTCAAAAAAACATAACAGATTAGTAAGACAAGATCTTCCTTGTCTAAAGCCATGTTGGCTGTCTCCCATTAGGTCATGACGCAGATGACGCAGATGAGGTGGGAGTGATATGCGCCATGAGTAAAATGCCGCAGTGAGGGCCAGGGTATAGCAGCTGGCAGGAGAATACATGACTGAACATGATGGAGATATGTGGATGGATGGATGGGGGTAGATGAGAGTGCTCTATGGCCCTGCAACCCCAGTGTGACCACCAGGGGCGGCCCAAGGGGGGTGCGGGGCCATGTGCGGAGACTCGGTGCGGGGCCTCATTTGCATAAGTTGCATACATATTTGCATAATGTTACCAAACACTAACTTTTAGTAAACATGTCTCTTAATGAGTGTATGGATAAAGAAAGACTAAAAGATTTCTACAATACTATAATCCAGTGCCAACCGCCAGGCACATTAGGAACTACTACAAATGCTGCCCATTTAAAACCCATAGCAAACCCGCTGTATCCTGACAGCATTACCAGGACTCACAAAGCACCCTACCCTACCTATCAAAAGGAAACACTGCAAATATTAAACCAATACATTTCAGAGAATAACAATACATGACCTACTGGGGAAAGAGGACAAGGGCAATGTCAAATAGCAACTACATAAACAGAATACCTCAGCTCAGTTACACATGCAGAACATAGACCATCACCAAACAAGGAATCGCAATTTAGAAACAGGAAGGCAATAATTAAACTGGGAACCCCAAAAGCCAAACTTGGAATGTACAACAACACTGTAGAAATAAAACTATAAATCAATTTCCTCTTGTACCAAACAAAGCGCAGACGTTAATGATGCACATTTCCCAGAGCTTTCATATTCCAGTTAATAAATTCAAAATAAAGAGATATCTTTCTACCTTTTGTGCATTTTTTTTCAGTTGCAATTGCTCCAGCCACTTTCTTCTGGTTTCTTCATGTTTTCTGCTAACTCTCCATCGTCTGCTGTCCATTTGTCCTTTCTTCTCTCTTCTAGTTTTCTTTCCATCCTCTTTCTCTACATCTGCTTTAACATACTAATCTTTCTCCTTTTGCTCTTTCCTCATTCTTATTTCATCCACACAAATTTTACCCCTCCATCCTCAATCCCCACTTACTCTCCCAATACCCGGCCAATTGTAGATTTTTCATCCCTCCCACACAAAATATTTTTCCCCTCTCCATTTTACTCTCCCAGCCCCATCCCATTCTAATCCTCCCCCAACATCAGCTCCCTTCTAGTTCCAGTCTCACCCAGCATCCATTCCCTTCTAGTCCCTGCATCAGCCCATTTCCAGTCCTAACCCCCCATCAACCCATTTCCAGTCCTAGCTCCCCCATCCATTTTCAGTCTGAGTCCCTTCATCAGCTCATTTCCAATCCTAGGCCCCCATCAGCCCATTTCT
Organism: Ichthyophis bannanicus; assembly: GCA_033557465.1. Classification (NCBI taxonomy): domain Eukaryota; kingdom Metazoa; phylum Chordata; class Amphibia; order Gymnophiona; family Ichthyophiidae; genus Ichthyophis; species Ichthyophis bannanicus. Next base: position 68,793,041 of record CM066051.1, on the reverse strand, counting down.
AGTCATTTCCTAGCCCCACCATCAGCCCATGTCAAATCCTAGCTCCCCTCCACTCAGCCCAATTCCAGTCCAAGCCCCCCCATGAGCCTACTTCCAGTTCTAGCCCCTCCGTGAGTCCATTTCAATTCAAGCCCCCACCACAGCCCATTTCCAATCTTAGCTCCCCCCAACAGCCCATTTCCAGTCCTATCCTAGCTGCTCCATAAGCCCATTTTCAGTCCTAGCTCCCTTCCCTCACAGCCCATTTCCATTCCAAGCTCACTCCCCATCAGCTATTTGCAGTTCAAGCCTCCCCGTCCACTCAGTCCATTTCCAGTCATAGCAATCCCCCAACCCATTACCAGTCCTAGCCCCCATCAACCCATTTTCAGTTTAAGCCCCCCTATAACCCATTACCAGTCCTAACCCCCCCATCAGCCCACTTCCAGTCTTAACCCCATCAGCCCATTTCCAGTCAGCCCCCCATAGCCCATTGCCAGTCCTAACCCCCCCCATCAGCCCACAGCCCATTACCAGTCCTAACCACATCAGCCCACCTCAAGTCCTAACCCCTCCCCATCAGCCCATTTCCTGTCCTAGCGCCCCCATAGCCCATTAGCAATCCTAACCCCCCCCCCATAGCCCATTAGCAATCCTAACCCCCCATCACCCTTTTTCCATTCATCCCCCATCAGCCCACATCCCATTAACTTTCTTAACCACCCCCCCCCAGCCCATTTCCAGTCCTAACCCCCCATCACCCCATTTCCAGTCAGCCTCCATCAACCCCCAGCCCATTACCAGTCTTAACCCCCCCCAGCCCATTACCAGTCCTAACCTCCCCAACACCCCATTTCCAGACAGCCTCCATCAGCCCCCAGCCCATTACCAGTCTTAACCCCCCCAGCCCATTTCCAGTCCTACCCCTCCCCCCCCCCCCCGACCATTTCCAGTCCTAACCCCCCGCACCCCATTTCCAGACAGCCTCCATCAGCCCCCAGCCCATTACCCGTCTTAACCCCCCCCCCCAGCCCATTTCCAGTCCTACCCCCCCAGACCATTTCCAGTCAGCCTCCATCAGCCCTAGCCCATTTCCAGTCCTAACACCCCCCCCCCCAGCCCATTTCCAGTCCTAACACCCCATCACCCCATTTCCAGACAGCCTCCATCAGCCCCCCAGCCCATTACCAGTCTTAACCCCCCCTCCCCTTCCCTTCCCTTCTGGCAAATTTTAAAAAAACCCTGGCTCTAGCTGCTGCCGCTGCCGCGTCCGTCGCAGCAGCGGCAGAATGGAGTGTCCCGCGGGGCTCCCTCTCCTCGTTGAGCCCTCTGCAAGGGCTTTCAGATTCGCGAAGGGAGAGTGCTTCCTCGCATCTCTGTAAAGCCCGCAGGGGCTAATGGGAAATTTCCCATCAGCCCCTCGCGTCTAAAGGGGCAGATGGGAAATTTCCCATTAGCCCCTGCGGGCTTTACAGAGACGCGAGGGAGCACTCTCCTTTCGCGAATCTGAAAGCCCTTGCAGAGGGCTCAACGAGGAGAAGGGGCCCCGCGGGACACTCCATTCTGCCGCTGCTGCGACGGACGCGGCAGAGGCAGCAGCCAGAGACAGGTTTTTTTTTAAATGTAATTTTAAAAAAAAAAGCTGAATGTTCTTTGCGCAGGGCCCCCTGAAATGCGGGGCCCTGTGCAAAAAACATTCTTGCTCAATGGACGGGCCGGCCCTGGTGACCACACAAATGCAGGTAACCGCAGTTGTAGTGTGCGTGAAATATAGTTGCCCGGCCTCAGGGAAGGGCTAATACATCTATTTAGGTTTTACAGCTGTCTCAGCTGCTCTAACCACCATACAATCTCCTGCACAAGTAAGAAGGCTATGCGCCAAAGACATAAAAGCCGTATATCAGCACAAGCTGCATGCAAGCACAAAGTGCTCTTGGACAGATAAGGTCTGTACACATAGGGCGGCATTCCATCCAGGACATCCTGATCGGAATCGGACACACAGGGGCAGACATGATTCCGATCCCGCAGGGCATGTCTAGCCCCGCGGGATCAGAATCACGACTAGGCCTATATATGCAGGCCTGGGACCGGATGCCACTCGGCCTGCACGTACAGGCCTCCACCTGGCTAAGTCAGTCAGGGTTCCTGAACGGATCCGCAGTGCCATGGCATCCAGTTGCTACAGCGCCATGGCATCCATTCAGGAGGCACATTCCCCAGCCGCAGACGACTTGGTGCTGTCCCAACAGCCCGACCCCCCCCCCCCCCCCAAATCCGGTTTTCCACGGCCAGGGTTGGGCTGCAGGGAATCTCCTGCGCCCCTCCACCCTTGGATGTGCCCCGGGCCTGCTGTCTCGCCGCTCCCCCTCCCCAATCTAGGGGAACTTATTCCACCTCAGAGATCGAATAAGTTCCCTGTTCCGCCTGCCAGCCCCAGATGTACAGGGCCGACAGCTGAATCAGCCTGTAGGTCCAGGTCTGCAGACCGCCCACAGCCCACCCTGTCTCTGTCTCCCTGTTGCCCCTTTCTCGCTGCCGTCTAGCTTCCCTGTACAAACTCCCTGTTCATACGGAGAGGTTAGTCAGGAACTGCAAGGGGGGGGGGGCAAATATTTGTGGGACAGAATGACCCCAATAGTGTCTGGTGGAACACGGTCACTCGCATGATGTTACACACCTGACGTCCACTCATGCCTCTGAACTGCTGTGTCTCTGATATTCCCATATGGAGCAAGTAAGGACATGGGACGATCTGTGCACGTGGCCATCCCAGAAGTGTGACGTGCCTGCATGTGCAGCAACAGAGCTTTCTGTTATTACACACCCATCACCTGGAACGCGCTTCCCCCTGACCTCCACTCCCTCTCAGACACTGGAGAGTTCCGCTGAAAGTTAAAGAAACACTGCTTTTCCTGGAATACATAACCACCCTGACAGTACCTAGACACAGAAACTCTGCAACAGACAGCTGCCTTGATACAATGTATCCTATTTCTACCACATAGTTCATCAGGTTCACAGCTTCCAGAGTTGCTACATTGTTTATTTGTTCCATGTAAAGTTCAGGTTCTTTCATGCCACTTGTTCCATGTAAACCGTTGTGACTAGTAGATAAGGCAGTATAGAAGAGTTGTTAAATAAATAAATAAATAAATAAATAAATAAGATGGAGCAAATGATGTTCATTCACAGTTAGACTGAGAGTTTCCAATCATGTACAACTCACAGGCCATGCATCTACAAGGTCAAGTGCTGCAGCAGAGTCATTAATGTCATGCTGTTGGATGGCTATGATTGCAATGTGCAGGCTTGCAGAACCAGTGTGCACAACACGTAAAAGAGAATGATTTTAATAACAATGTGGGCCCTCAAGTCAATATCCCTTATTGTCATCCCAGCAGCTCCTGGGTTTTCTTGGCAGTGTGATCAGAAATGTATTGGCTGGCCTTACTTCAGAGATAATGGGGAGTGAAGTGATTTTCCCCAAGGCCACAAGTGGAATTTGAACCCTGGTTGGTCCCTTACTGAGTCAGTGCTCTAACCATCAGCTACAGCTCCACATGCTTCTCTATAGAGTTCTCTAGAATACACCAGTCCCTGCCTGCAATGGCCTAAACTCCAGACTTCATACAACCTGGCAGGGACATTGTAAGAGAGTTGTAAACCACATCTAGGGCCTGCCTGCAGCGGTACACATGCAGTACCAACTGCACAGGACACTCAATACTGCAGCTGCATCACAGACACACAGCAGCAGTAGCAATCTCCTGTGCAGACCGAGCCCATGTGAGGGCAAGATACCCTTCCCTCCACTGTACTGTACCTCCTAAGCCAAACAGCATTCGCACACAGGGGTCTGCTGGGCTGCAGCGTTGCATTAATCTCTGAGGCAGCACATGTGCGGGGCATGCATTCCCTTGCGACCTGCTGGATACTACAAGATAAGTACTTTTGCACATACACCAAACCACATTGGCAGTGGTTAGAGCAACAGCTCAAATTTAATCGCCATCAAAAGATGTATCTAATTCCTGTTGGGGTTTTTCACCCTCTTGTTAATTGTCGCGGCTGCAGGGTTCATCCCAACATAAGTGTAAAGCACAGGACCCTCTTTCAAATAAAGTATCGTTCCACTGAAGTAAATTAGAAATTTTATTGTCAGGTCTGTAATATCACAAGCTTCGCAAGTTTAAGTCAATGCTCTAATCTCTATATTACAAATCAGCATGAAACAGGAAAATGAATATAAAATTGTCTTTATGTGCAAAGCACCTGAGGTCTCCTATGAAAGGTCCTGGGGACAGAGTAGCATTGCTTTCTAAGGAGCATGTGCCAGTCTGTCCATCCATCAGAGTTTCTCTCCTATATTTATACTCATTTTTTAGGCTTGTGAATCAGAACTGCTGATAGGCAGATTTCCTTTCTTTTCTTATTCCCTTTTTTTTCAAGCAAATCTGCTCCTTAATCTTTTGCCCTCTTGCCCTTTGCTTTCCCTTGTAGCATCCTGTCTCCCCATTCTCATGGCAGATCTTTTCGCCTTGTGCTAACCATGTTTCCTGCAGATTAACTTTAGATACTGATGTTGATCAAGTTCTTCTTTCAAGGGGCCCAGGTGGCAGTTTTCACTAGCTGTGTAGCTTTCAGAGCCTCTCATTGTGTCAGCTCTGTGATTTCAGGATGTTAGCTCATTTCATAGCTCAAACCTGCTAATTCTGCAATTCCAGGGTGAAAAGGGTCAGCAGGCTATTTCTTACCTAGGCCTGAAGCTGTAGACGTTAGCACAAAATGGAGGACAGTAATCCAACCTGCGACAAAGGTACCTGAAGGAGGATTCATTTTCCCCTTCATTACCCAGAAGGGGGAGAACCTCGCCTGGGTCTCCCCATCCCTGGGGGATACGTCCTGAATTGAGACTGGAAGTGGGGGCAGGAAGCGGAGGACAGGACTGAGGGAAATTTCCTCAGATGATTCTACTTGATCTTTAACAGTATTAGGGGTAAAACTAGCGTACCTTCAAATTACCTCCCACTGATACAAAATTATCCATAGGCCCTTGTACTACCACCTCTTTAACCATATTCACAGCTTTCTCCTTCACTTTCCTCTTCCCCATGCTAAAGCCACTCAACAGCTGACAAAAAGACCAATATATTCACACAAACACTCGCCTAGCTCAGCCTGGGCTCCGAAGGAGCTTACCCCTTCGGTCACACAAGCACGTGACCATGGGCCATGTACTACAGCCCACAGTTCATTTAAAGGCCTCTGGAGCTGCTGATGATTTCACTTCCGGTTTGGCGATTTTCGGGGCAGGCAAGGGGAAAGGTGTAAAGATGAGCAGAAATACCTCTCTGGCTCCTCCAAATGCCAAATCCAGCCAGGAATCAAGGCTCCCCTGAATACCCCCTCTTTAACAAGGTTTCTGGCAGAGTCAGGTGATCAACAGAATCCAACCAATGTTCAGGGCAGAGTTCAAAAAAAGCAAAAGACCCCAAAACAATGAACCGGGAGAAGGCAGTCATACTAATGTTATCCAATCAATCTCCATATTCAGCCCTTTAGGAGCAATAAAGTCAAGACGAAAAATCTATGCTTGTTCTTTATAGTTCAACAAATTATCCAAGTCACCATCCCGCCAGATCCACTCCAGTCTTTCCATCACTCTCCAGTGCAAATCCTCCACAGTATGACCGGCAGCAACCCAGTGTTCCACAAGAGCGGCCAACAAGGTCTTAGTAGTTATCAAACTCTTATGCTCATTGAGTCGCAGGCGTGTCTTGTGCTTTGTCCTCCCCACATAGATTAAATGACACAGGCAAGTGATCACATACACCACAAACATCGAGTCACAATCTGATCATGTTTTGTCTCTAAAAGTAGAGTTAGTCAAGGGGTGATGCCCTTGAATAGATAGTTGGCACCAGAAACAATGACCACATGAAAAGTGACCACTCTCTTCCAACATTCTTTTATAGTGAACTAAGCCCAACATATTTTCCTTGACATTCTTACCCTGCAAATAAGCCAACAGAGGGGGATCTCACAACGCCGGGTGTAAAGATAAAATGTGCTAGTGTGACTTAATCATTTGCACAATAAGCAGAGATAATGGGGTGTGTGAAAGAGCGTAGATGATCCTTAATGGAGTGGTTCAAAATAGTTTTTCCTCGTCCTGCCAGCCTCTGATGTAATTGTGGGGATCTGCAAATCAGAAGACAAGCCTGTGAACTGGCAAAAATGTAGCTTTTGAACAACTTCTCCCAGTTTGAGAGTTTAATTGGTGGTAGACTGGGGCCTTGGGCAAGCCACTTAATCCTCCATTGCCTCAGGTACAAAAACATAGATTGTGAGCCCTTCAGGAACAAGGGGAAAGAGTAGTTACTCACCTGTAACAGGTGTTCTCCAGGAGCAGCAGGAATCAGTCCTCACATATGGGTGTCATAGACGCCGATGAAGCCCCAGCGGAGCATTTCCCCAGCTTTCTATGAAAGCCTTTGGGAATGCAGGCACGCATGTGCGGTTCCCTTCCAGCCTAAAGGTGCCATCTTACCTCATTCAAATGACATAGCTAACAGCACACAAAAAATGTAAAAACAAACTATGTACAACTGCAACTCCCAGGGGAGGAGGGAGGGTTGTGAGGACTGATTCCTGCTGCTCCTGGAGAACACCTGTTACAGGTGAGTAACTACTCTTTCTCCAGGACCAAGCAGGAAGTCAGTCCTCACATATGGGTGACTCCCTAGCTCTGGGCTACCGAGGAACCCAGGCTGAACAAAAGAACTCCCTCTAGTCGCAGCAGTAAAAAAAGGCTTTTCACGGACACAACCTCCACCGGTAGCCCAACAGAGGGCAGGAGGGCAGGAGTTGCCTAAACCTCAAAGAGATTCCGGAGTACTGCCTGGCCAAAAGCACTGTCCCTACGGGACTCTCTTTCCAGACAGTAATGGGCCGCAAAGGTCTGGCTTGAAGACTAAGTAGCAGCCCTGCAGATGTCTACCAAGGGCACAGAGCGGAGATGAGCCACTGAGGCAGCCATTGCCCTGACACGGTGGGCCGTGACCCGACCCTGCAAAGGAAGGTCAGCCGCCCTGTAAGCCCAGGTGATAAAGTCAGCCACCCAGATGGACAAGGTATGCTTGGACACAGCCAACCCCAACTTATTGGGGTCAAAAGACACGAAGAGCTGAGTAGCCCTTCTATGCCCCTGCGTACGGTCAAGGTAGAAGGATAAGGCCCTCCTACAGTCCAGGGTATGTAGAACTGCTTAAGCCTGGCTTGCATGAGGCCTAGGGAAGAATGTTGGAAGAACCACCTCTTGGTTAAGGTGGAAGGAGGAGACAACTTTTGGGAGGAACTTTGGATGAGTCCTAAGGACTACCCTGTTCCCACAGAAGCGAGTGTAAGGCCTATCACAGACCAGGGCCTGAAGCTCACTCACTCGCCTCGCCGAGGTAAGGGCTATCAAGAAGAGTGTCTTCCAGGACAGGAAGCATAGAGGGCAAGTAGCCATCGGCTCAAAAGGTGGGCGAGTCAGTTGCTGCAAGACCACATTTAGCTCCCACTCAGGAGCAGGAGGACGGATTGGAGGCTTGAGCAAAAGCAAGCCTCTGAGAAACCGGGACACCAAGAGGTGAACCAACAGAGAATGTCCTTCCAACAGTGAGTGGTGAGCTGCTAGAGCTGAGAGGTGGACCCGAACAGAATTGGACTTAAGTCCCTGATTTGATAAGTGCAGTAAGTACTGAAGCACTACTGGTATAGTACAGGAGAAAGGATCCTCTGTACGTAGCTGACACCACAGAGAAAACCTTTTCCATTTGAGAGCATAGGTTTTCCTAGTGGATTGTTTCCTAGACGCTAGGACAACCTCCTCAACTTCCTGAGGTAGGCCCCAGGGAGCCAAAACTACCCTTGCAGCCTCCAGGCCATCAAATTGAGAGTTTTGAGATTGGGGTGCAGAAGGGAACCCTGGTTCTGAGAGAGAAGGTCGGGTCGCAACCCCAGAGGCAGTGGAGGGTCCACTGCCAGCTGCAGCAGAAGTGGAAACCAAGGCTGTCTGGGCCACCTGGGAGCCACGAGTAGGACAGAGGCCTTGTCCTGAAGAATCTTGAACAGAGTTCGGGCCACCAAGGGCATGGGAGGAAACGCATACAGGAGGCCCTGAGACCAGGGAATCAGAAAAGCATCTGCTGCTATCCGCAGAGGATGCGGTTGCCTGGAGCAGAACTTTGGCAGCTGCTTGTTCAGTGGGCTGGCAAACAGATCTATGGAGGGAAGACCCCATTTCAGGAAAATCTTCTGAACCACCAAAGGGTGCAGCTGCCACTCCTGGGGCTGTAAAATCCTGCTCAACCTGTCGGCTAGCATGTTGTGCTTGAGGGCAAAGGAGCCAAGGTCCTGTGCCTCCCGACAAAGGAGTCTGGACCCAGTCCCGCCCTGTTTGTTCACATAAAACATGGCTACTTGGTTGTCTGTCTGAACCAGGACAGATTGATGAGCCAGGGTAGGAGAGAAAGCTTTGAGCGCTAGTCAAATAGCCCTGAGTTCCAGGAGATTGATCTGCTGCGCCGCCTCCCAAGGAGACCACAGGCCCTGGGTGCACTTGTTCAGACAATGGGCTCCCCAGCCCTGCAGGGAGACGTCTGTGGTCAGTACTACTGTGTACCCAGGAATTTGAAAGGGTACCCCTTTCAGAAGATTGGGTGGGTGCAGCCACCAGCTGAGGGAGTCCAGAAATGGTTTGGACACCTTTATTCTGTCTCGGAGGCTGCCTGTGGCTTGTGACCACTGACTCCGAAGGCACCATTGTGCAGGCCGCATATGGAGCCTGGCATTGGGGGTTACATGAACTGTCAAAACCATGTGGCCAAGGAGCCTCAGGCAGAGTCTGGCGGAGACCACTGACCCGCTGAGAAACTGATTTGCCAAGTCCATCAGTCTTTGGGCTCTGTTTGCTGGCAAGAATGCCTTTGCCAGGACAGAGTCCAGCCTTGCCCCTATGAACTCCAAGTTCTGGGAGGGGAGCAAAGTGGACTTTGCGAAGTTTATTACAAATCCCAAGCTCTGAAGAAGAGCAATAGTTCTGAGTGGCCTGTCGGGCCTCCTGGCACGTCTGACCTCTGATGAGCCAGTCGTCCAGATAGGGAAAGACAAAGATGCCTTGATTTCGCAGGTGGGCCGCCACCACCGCAGGCACTTGGTAAAGACCCTGGGAGCGGAGGTTAGGCCAAAAGGCAGTACTCTGTACTGATAATGGTTTCCTCCCACAAGGAACCTGAGCTACTTTCTGTGGTCTGGATGAATGAGGATGTGAGTGTATGCATCCTTTAGATCTAAGGAGCATAGCCAATTTCCCTGCTGGAGGTAGAGCAGAAGTGTTCCAAGAGTAAGCATCTTGAACTTTTCTTTATCCAGGAACTTGTTGAGGTTCCTGAGGTCCAGAATAGGTCGAAGGCCACCGGTTCTTTTGGGTACTAGGAAATACCTGAAGTAGAACCCTTAACCTTGCAAGTGGGGAGGCACAGGCTCCACCGCCCTGTCCACCAACAGACCTTGGAGCTCCCAGAGGAGAAGATCTGTGTGCAGGGGAGGCCTTGGAGGCTCCCCTGGAAAGTATGGAGGAGGCAGTTGGTGAAAATGTAGTGCATAGCCCCTGTGGACTATGTTCAACACCCAACTGTCCCCAGTGATGTGGGGCCACTGGTGGGCAAACAGGGTGAGGCGACCTCCTGTGCAGGGTTGGGAGAGCAGGGACTGAGAGGCTATGCTGGAGGAGTCAAAAACCCCCACCCTGCTGAGTGGGCGCAGGGGCCGGAGGCTTGGGGGTCCTCTGCCTACAGGGTCCATTACCCTGCCCCTTGGCTTGCTGACCCTGGGGGGCAGCTTGAGCAGCCTGATACTGAGGGTACTGTTTGTAGGCAGTGCCCTTCCTTGGGTAAAAGGGCTTCTTACCCGAGGCCTTCTTCTTATGAGAAGGGGCAGAGGTCTTTCTAGACAGCCTTATCCGTGTAAGGAGCTCAGTCTCGAGCTGTGCGGCCTTCTCGGCCATGGGCTTGCCAAAAAGGTTTTCACCTCGGCAAGGGACATCGACCAACTTGTCCTGAACCCATGGTTCAAGGTCCGATGACTGCAGCCATGCCTGGCGTCGAGCCGTGATGCCGGCTGCCGCAAATTGGGCCGAAGCCTCGAAGCCATCGTAGGCGGAACGGGACATGAACTTCGAGCAGTCCCGAATCCCCGAGGACAAGGACTTGAATCTCTGCAAGGGCTCCCCGGAGAGACCAGCGGAGAACCCGGCCAGGTCTCGCAAGTACATGCCCATGTACAGCTGATAAGACTGGACACGGCAAGCAAGCATCGAGCCCTGGAAGCACTTTCTGCCAACACCATCCAGGTTTCGGGCCTCCCTGCCAGGGGGCACCGCAGAGTGCATCTTCTGACTTTTCAGGCGATTCATGGCCGATTTCACCACCATGGAATGGTGTGGTAACTGCACTTTTTGAAAGCCAGGGCTCTTCCGGAGTCGATAAATCGAATCAACCCACTTGCTTAGAACCGGTGCCGAGGCCGGTGCCTCCCACATACGGAAGAGGAGCCGTTCCAGCATCGGAGGAACCGGGACAGTAAAGGCCTCCTTTGGAGGAGAGTCGTACTGTAGGGCCTCGAGCTCTTTGGCTCGAGGCTCTTCCTCGGGGTCCGCCGGAATAGCCAACACGGTGGCCATATCCCGGACAAACTCCGAGAACCAGGTGTCCTCTGGAGGGGATCTACTCCAGGGCTCAGACTGCGGTGAGTCCGAAGGGACGCACCGAGTCTTGAATGTGTTGGGGGGACTCCTCATCCTCCGTCTCCCAGGCGGACTCGTCCGACGAGGAGTCAGGATTCGACCCCGCGGGGCCCTGGAGCACCCGCCCCGACGCCGGAGGCACCGGTGTCGACGCCCTCGGTCCCGAACAGGAGGTCGAGGGAGACCGCAACTAGGTCGACTTTGAGCCATGATGGACTCGAGTATCAGCTCGGTCTCCGGGGTCGACTTCGATGTCGATGTCCTGGTGGTCGGGGCAGATGCGCCAGACAGGCTGGCCATCAGTGCCTGCTGCTGCTCCATGAAGGCAGACAGTCTGCTCTCCAAGGCTGTCATCCTGAGACTCAGCTCGGGAGACGCAGCAGCCACCGACTCGGGCCCCGGCAGCGCCGGGCCCGACGTCGGCTCTCTGGGAGGAGAGTCCTCGAGGACCACAGGGCTTACGTGTCCAGCAGACTCTGGCTCCACGCGAGGAACTTTGGCAGGCTTCTCTTGTTCCATAGGCCCAGGGCAACGGTCGGGGGTCTTAGACCTGGCCCTCGAGGAGCCAGGGACCTCCTCTGACGATGCCATGAGCCGCTTCTTCCTCTTGCGTTCCCGGTCAGGGGACCCCCTATCTGAGGAGCTTCGACGGCGCTCGGGAACCAAATCCCGAGATGTCGAGGCCTCAGACGAGGTCCGGGCCCGGCCGGAGGCTGAGTCCGAGAAAAGCCTTTCCTTCTGCTGCTGGCGACTTTGCAGTGCCTTGGAAGACATCTTCCCACATGGTCCACACGTCTTAGGGTCATGATCAGGACCGAGGCACCGAAGGCAGCAGTCGTGTGTGTCGGTGAGAGACATCAACTTCTTATACCGATCACACTTTTTGAAACCGCTGGAAGCCATCAGGGAAAAAAGAGTCCCCGCGAGGTCAAAGGACCGGCCTTCCAGGGAAAAATTGAAAAAAGGGCGTGAACGCCAGCCACGAAGGGCAAAAACCAAAAAAGAAGAATCGGGCTTGATACCGGTGTACCGAACCCGGCGGGAGGGGAACCGGCGTCGAACCGGGAAGAAAAAATAGCAAGAATCGCCGAAAAAATCAAACTTTTATCCGGGATGACAGGACGCACGTCCGGTGGGCTTCTCGGAAAAAGAGAGACTGAGGTAAGATGGCACCTTTAGGTGGGAAGGGAACCGCGCATGCGTGCCTGCATTCCCAAAGGCTTTCATAGAAAGCTGGGGAAATGCTCCGCAGGGGCTTCATCGGCGTCGATGACACCCATATGTGAGGACTGACTTCCTGCTTGGTCCTGGAGAATATATCTATATCTATATATCTCTATATAGCTATACACACACACACACACACATAGTACCTGAATTTACACAGCTCTGACTTGTAGAAAAGCGGTATATAAGCCTAGCTAAATAAATAAGACTAGATAATAGCAGGACAATTGTAGCAACTTGTTTATTTTATAGGGCAAACACTTGAATGTCATTTTATGGAGAAAAAAAAATAAACAGAATATCAATATTAGGAAGGTGCTTCCAAAACAAAATATTGTCATCTCATGGTACGTTCCTTAAAGACCAAACAGTGGTGGGCATTTGCAGGCCACTTTAGCCCTTTGATTTTCTGTGCTGGCCTGACCCTACACTTTGTTTCAGCTCAGTTCCTGCAGAGGGAAAACAGATGATTCTGCTCAGACTGTGTTCGAACATCGGATAAACCAGATCCTAACACAAGAGCGCCTCCAAGGTTAATACTCCTGTCTGCTTTTCAGACATCTGTAGCCCCCATTTTCTTTAAACCTTGGCTATTTTATAGTTTGACCCCTAACCTGTCCTCAATTCACTATCACTACACAGTTTCCCTTTTAAATAACATTCTGAAATGAATTTTAGACATTAATGGCCTGAGCATGCCTTTTCTTTTTTTAAACGTTCCCTTTGAAAATCACTAAGCAATACCTTGATATCTAGTTTTACACGCTACATTCCTAAGCATGAAGGCAGACTTCATAGCCTTCAAATGGCCCAACATATGGCTGCACGCATCATCTATAATTCACGCCAAACAGAACACAGAACTCACATAGTTTGCACACTATAGTGATTACCGATCCAGAGCAGAATAAAATACAAGTTAATAATGACCACTTTTAAAACTGTCAGAGACATAGCGCCCACAACCCTATCACACCTAATCAAGTAATCCCAGCCTACTACCGCACAAGAACACATCAGTAACAGAGCATTTGAATATTTATCTTGGACCCTATGGAACTCACTGCCAGAGAGATTTAGATCTATAACTGACCTGTCCACGTTCCGCACCCAACTCAAAACACTTCTATTCATAGAGCACTTTGGATACAACAGAGAAAACATAAACAGTGACCCAACATAAACCATAGACATAGGGGCATGTTTACTAAAAGCCGCACAATTGCGCGCCGCACAATAGCGCACGGAAACGCGGCACTCAAACGCTCAGAAATGCTCTTAAACGCCCCACACAAGTGCGCGTGGGCCCCGCACAATTGCGCGCTGCACTAACGAGCCCCGCACAAGTACCCGGCCCGCAAATGTCCGATAGAGGCATGGAAAGGCATTCTGAGGGCGGAGGAAGGCTCCCGAGGGGCGGAGAGACGGGGTCAATGGGCGGGGAAGGGGAGGGGAGAGGCTCCCCGCACATTATCGGGTCCGAATTCACAGGTTAAAAATAGCGCGAGTGAAACACTCGCGGTAGAGGGCATTTAAAGGGAAGAGAAACCATTTCCGTCAGCAATGTACAGGGAAACCGGGGAAACCTGCAAAACGTGAGCAGTGTGATACATGTGCACAGAACAAAAGTGCAAATAAAAATAGAAATAGACCCAAACAAAAATATTACAAATAGGAAGTCAGCTGGGGAACCCTGATATTAATGGGCAACAATAAGAAACACACCCAGGAAAGCTCCAAAAAAATGAAATGAAGTTTGGAAGGGGCTACGGAGCGGAGACCCTTCCAAAAACCATTTCCTTTTTTCTGAGCCTTCCTGGGAGTGTTTGCTATGGTTGCCCATTAATATCACTGTTGCCCAGCTTGGTTATATTTATCCACGGTTTTTCATGGTCGGTTGAGGGGTTTATTTGCACATTTGTCACCAGACAAGGTGACTGAGCCCACAGTACAAATGTGCAGAGCAGGGCTTCTGACTCTTTTGGTCAGGTTTCCCACCCCCAGGGACTGCACTATCACTGTGGCCACAGTGTGGTGCAGCAGACAGAGACAGTACCTCTAGGACCAGAGAGTCACAGGTTCAAAGCCCAGCTGGGACTACTGCCAATCCTGTCCACATATTTTCCCCACAACTAAACCATGTTAGTAAGGGCAATCCTTTATTGCTGGGGACATACGCATTGGTCATATGCCTATCTTTTACACCACCAGGCACAGACACCATGACCAGGGGCATTACCTAGAGCAGAGTCTCACAAATGCAGTCCTGGAGGACCACACACCATTCAGGTTCCATGCTGCCACTCATACAAATAACTGTGCTGTATATCTATGCACCACCCCCATGGCATGTAGATGTAGCTCATGCATATTCATGAGGGACAGCAGGAGACACCAAACAGTGTATTGCAAACCGGGACTGGATTTGGGAACCTCTGCCGTACAGCAGCAGCCAACAGGGGCAGACACACCCACACCCACAGGCCCCATTGGCCAATGCCTCCTGGAGAAGCAGGACATTGGGCCCTGCGTGCATCTCCCAATACCAGCACTTGCATACCTTAGCAATGTCACCCTACACCTGGGTATATGGTACACAGCTCTCAAACGTTTGCTATGAGTACTGGCAGATAGATATCCCTACGTTACGCACAGTCTGCTCTTTGAGCCCCATCATAACAATCTATCTGATGTCTGCGGTGTGTGCCTCAGGTGTGGTCCCTGACAGTGTTTACCACCCTGGGGAGTGACCCCCAACAGTATTGCATACCATATCCATGCCTGTACTGTGCCCAGGACTGGTGTGGTGGGCAAGGATGCTAAACCCCTCTATAGTAGCACAATGCTGGCATACGTGTGGGAGTGTGTGTCTGTCTATACAGTGTGTGTTGGCTGCAAACACTGTCCACAGCCCACACTGCCAGCACTGTTTCCAGTATTGGCCTGATGATGTGCATAATGAGCAGCAAGGTACCATGGGTATAGCTCAGACAGGGTGGGCTGGCCAGGATGCATCTGCACAGGGCATAGGGCACTGGCAGGGACATTGTAGTGGCCGTCCACCACCTACACAGACAGGGTGACCTCTGTATGTGCTGCTGGGCTTTCACTCCACCCTGACTGTGCAGTGACGGCAGCATGGCTAGGCACCCCCATAGCGCTTCATAGCATTTCCCTCATGTGATATATATGGGTCACCTGTTGGTGCCTAGTCACTGATGTATCTGCTTGTGTTTGCTGCCATCCCAGTTATGGGTGCATGCATTTCCAGCAGGACTAACCAGCAGACTGTTCACAGCTGGTTTGTGCCCTGATGGAGTGCCTTGCAGGGTGCAGTGGCTGATGGCTTGATGCAGGGGAATATCAGATAGTGGTGGGGTGTATCTTAGCATATCCAGGCCTACTGTCTGTCTGATATTGTGTTATGGGTGTGTGTGTGGGGCTGCTTGGACTGTGCTGTAGCGTGTCTGTTCCCCAACAGGATGGGGGTTGATGGTCCACTCTACTGCCATCATTGCAGGAGGGGGGGGGGTGTATAATGGGGACCTGTTGATAGGAGGCCCTGTTTGCTGCCCTCGGTGGGGGGGGGGGAAAGGGGGTGTTTGGTGGTACATAGCCCACCTAGGGGTTCCCCTGACTGAGACAGACAGAGATATCCAAGGTGTTCCTGCAGAAACTACCTATCTCACAGATTATGACTGTTTTGGAGCTCTGCCATGGCCTCTCTCAGCCATGGAAGGTGCTGTGGACCTGGTCCAGGGCGCCTCATCGCACACTCAGGGTGAGCACAGTTCCCGCACAATGTGACTGTGTGTAGCTACTCTGTGCCAGTTAAACACCCGGTCAGTACCCCCTACCAGGCCAAGGTGCTGTGTGGGTGCACACGGACACGTCCCCCTACCAGGCCGGGGAGCTGTTGGGGTGCATTCCCCATCTTGTGTTCATCTGTGGACAGCTGATTTGCATGTGCAGTGCATCATGGGTATGGGTGGCCTAGCCCTATCCTGGTTACCACAGCAGACTGTCTGTGTGGTGACATGCAGGCTCTCTGCAGCCAGCCAGGGGGCTTGCTGGCAGCTATATAGCTGTAGCCCAATGGTTACTTCACTGCCTGTGGAGCCAGAGGTAATGGGTTCAAACCCACAGTGGGGTTATTTGATAGGGTTGTCCAAAGCATTTTTATAATTTAATGTACATATGTTGCTGCCATCAAACACACCCTCAGTGTACTGTACCCATAAGGTGCCTCTGAGGGTGCTTTATAGGGCACCCTATAGGGCACCTTATGGTTGCCGTCCATATAAGGTGCACTATACATTATCCTGTGACGCAACATATATGGTGCCCTATAGGGGACATTCTAGGGTGCCTTTGTGGACAGTGAACCTTAACATGTGCCTTATGGGCCGCCTTATGTTAACACGCTTTGTGAGTGCGTTTGCTAGTAGTGATAACTGTGATAAAAATAAATTGCCCCCTACAGCACTCATCCCCATAATATGTAATACCTAAATGAGTCTACCTCATTGGGCACTCTGGGGGATTGAACCCCTGATCCCTGCACCATTGGTCAGTGTCTTCACCATTGTGCTGTGGCTTTGTTCCTGTGCTTGGACACCGGCGCACCACCTTATGCCGCCCAACAGTGCACCGCCCTATGCTGCCCAACAGTGCACCGCCTTATGCCACACAAAATTAACAGTGCGCCGCCTTAAATGCTTATGCCTCCTAAAGCACTTTTACCCATGTAGGTTAATGCCTCCGCCAGCCTTTTTTGTTGTGCACAGTGGGGGATTGAACCCCTGATCCCTGCACCATTGGTCAGTGTCTTCACTGTTGTACTACGGCTCTGTCACTTCATGTGCCCAGCAGCGCACCACTTAGCCTTCCCACGCACTACTGTGCACCGCACAGTTGCGCGCCGCGCACAAGTGCGGTCGCTGCTTTCTCCCGTTTTGTTTCTTTTTCCTGCCTGAACCGCCCACTCCTTATATGGCACAGGCACACTACCGCGGCCCCGCACGTTAGGAATGTTTAGTAAACAGACCCCATGTATTACTAATTAAAGATTTATATGGATTTTTGGATCAGCAAAGGATATTGTACTTTATCTGAGCCAACTTGCTCCAGAGATGAGAGATTTTTACACATCTAGCCTGAGGAGTGTTAAGAGACCAGAGAGGGAGACAGAATTCTTCCCTTGGCCTTTGAACAATTCTCTTGGACAGGATAAGAATTCATCAATTATAATGTAAAAGCTTTGAGATGCTTTTGGGTGTCTCCCTTGACAGAGACCCATTAATGATAACAAAAGAACACTTAGGCCATGGAGGTTCTCAGATGTCTGACCATGTCTGACTGTGTAAGTTTGAGCTTCTAACACCAAGGGGGGTAATCAAAAGCCTGCCCGGAAACCGAAGTAAAAAAGGTGGATGGGGTGGAGAGAAGCTCATGGGTGAGAGCTGGCTGCAACACATTTGTGCCTATATAAGTACAGAGAATATCCAGAACAGACAGAGCGTAGATCTGCTTGGCCAAGCATGAAGTATCCTAGACTGTCATTAGTTCCTCTCGCTGAGCGCTCCCAGCTGATGTGTAAAGGGGTTATGACAAGTTTGGTGAAGTATATTCTTTGTACATAGCTGCCTTCTCTCATAACTCTTTCAGTACTGTAATTAAGTGTGCATTCTAGTTATCTTTTCTAACTACTCATGTGTAACTAAGAGAATTACTTGTCTTTCTGAATGTCTTCTTACTTTGTTTGTAAATAAACTGCACGTCTTCATTACAAGGTGTTAGCCTTTGTTGAAGTAAGACAATTGGTACCAGGAGTGGGGTACGGAAAAAAGGCTTGGACAATGTTGAAAAGAAAAGAAAATAGTGTAAATACTGTGAATATTGTAAATATTCATAGCGGGTATCAGGCTTTTTATGAAATATTAGCTAGAGAGTGTTATTGTGGATCAGGACTAAGTGAGAATTGGGAATCTGTTTTAAAAGATGATGAACCTGTTAATGCCCTTATATGCTTGCAAAAAATACCTGTTGAAAAAGGAACAGAATTGAGTACCTTAGGGAGAAGGAGACTGCTTTTGTTGTCTGCATATTGTAAGATGCATCAGACAAATTCTAGCAAATCAGATTTGATTGCATGGACAGATAAATTAGATACTTATCAGCAAGTTGCTGAGAGAGCTGCTGTCAGGGTGGCCCAGTATAAATATCGTAAAAAAAAAAGGGAAGAGTAAATAAAAAGAAAGTGCACATGTCTATTGCTAAAGCAGGTGTAAATTGGGATCCTGATGACTGGGATGGTAATATCTGGGATTCTACTGAATCATCTAACTCTGAGGAAGAGCAAGGAGTTAGTAATGAAAACTATCAGGCACAACCGATTTATAGGAGGAAAGTGCAGAGTACTCCCCAAAATCCTGGAGGAGTTAATCTAGATACTGTGGAGGATTTTTATCAACAAGAGATTAATGATAGATCATGGTGATAAGAAATTCTGTATGATTAGTTCTGACCCACTGATACAAGATCAGTTTTGTTTAGGAAAATATGTAACCTTGTGCTGCAAAGATGTTTAATTCAGTGCTTTGAACAAAATGTCTATCCTGTACAGTTAGTATTAATTGTTATGGAAAATCCTTATAAGATTATGAAGAAGTGAAGACTTTTTTTTAAGGTCCCTGGTTAAAAGAAACTCTGATCAGATAGGTATAATGCACTTGTAAGCTTTGATTTGTAGAAACTCTGATCAGATAGGTATAATGCACTTGTAAGCTTTGATTTGTTCTGTATTCAAATGTTTGTAGTAAAAAAACCCAAAACCTGTTTTTTTTTTTCATTACTGGCTACTCCAGTAGATTTTATAGTCCCTGAATGTTGAAGTGACTAGCTCAAATAAACAAGGCAAACTTTTTTTCCTCCAAAGTAGGGATTGAGAGCCTTAACAGGACAATGGGGCATCTAGAGCCAGTTTGCAAATGATTTAAAATCCTGAGTAAATAAGAAGGTAATCTTTATCATTAATATGTTATGCATCTATTCTTTGTCTTTGACTGTATATGCTACCAAACAAACTTAAAAGTTAAAGGAGGATTTTTTTTTTTAACTGTGGCAAGCACCCTAGGGGGCATAGTTAACCATAAACAGCTATAACTATAGGTTAATTGTTCAGCTACATAGTAATCTGCATACCTATTGTTTTTTCTACTGGCTGTGTTGAAGATAACATTTCAGATCTGTTTGTTGACCAGTTTCAGGTTAATTTAAAAGTAACACCTTTTAGAAGTTTCACCTCACTTGAGCCTGAACTGTGAGATTCAAGATAATTACTTTAAGCTTTGTGCTAACGACTGAGGGACACCTGTTTTTCTATACTTGAATTTTAGAGAAAAAGTGTACTTTGTTCTAAAAGTTTATATTTCATTTTCAGTACAGTTCCTGAGAAAATAGATATAAAACAGGTATATGTTGCAGCATTGTGAGATATTAAGTTGGTAGTTTATACACTTGCACTTATGACACTTGTGGTAATAGTACATTATGCAGAGGTCCAGTACACACACAGCAATTACCAGATGAGTAAAATATTAATAAGTTTGATGAAATTTTAGACAGAGGCTGATATGAAAATTGCTCTATTCTCAAGCATATAGGACAAATTTAGATTAACGATGGAACTGAGTTCCCAGAAAATAATGAGAACTTGAGTTGATTGGATAAAACCAAATCTTGCTTGTCAGCAATGATCCAGGAGAGGTTTGAGAAAAAGAATAAGAGAGAGAGAGAGAGAGGCAGAAAGGTGAGGCCACAGCCTAGGCTAAATGTGCTGCTTCCAATGTGATGATCTGGGCTGCCAAGCTCTAAGACTCCTTGAGGACCCACAAAGGCCTGAAGAACAGGAACCTTGCATATTTATGCCTCTGAAGAGACATAAATAGGCAGGGGGAGCATAGGCCGAGAAGAACCCAAGGATAGTCATGAATGCCTTGCAATCCAAGAAGAACCGAAGATGAGGCCTAGCCACCAATGCCTTGTACCCTCTTAGATCTCTCACCTCAAAAGGATCTCTTTTTGACACCATAATTAATGAGTAGCTTATACAAATCCTTGTGAACACTGCAATTTTAAAATCAGCCTAACAGCACTCTCACTGAGGACAGGGTATGCGACGGATTCTAGTTATGCGTGGGAGATGGGCCATGCTTCTTTCTGTTGGGATTGATGTTGTGGAATGCTGCAAAATGATAGTTTTGTATTGTAGGGATTTTGCCCGGATTGTTCCTATTTTAGAGTGAGCATATGTCCACTTGGCACTGGACCAATTGAGTTGATGGGAAGGGGACACTGTTTACTCATACTGTTATCTTATTGAGAAGAATCTAAATTTAAGTTATTAACAATTGTTTGATATTCTTAGCAGTCTTGCCAAATAAGGATACATTAGTGTGGTATAAAAGAAACAGGAAAAGGACCTATGTAAGTAGTTGGTGGAATGATGCAGGTGATGAAAAAGTGTTGTGTTATGGAGGGATGAAGTGGAATATTAAAGGAGAAACTGTGATAGACAATAAACTGATGAAGGTAATTTGAAGTGATGTATTTTCCTAATGAATATGTAAACAAAAAAATTATGAGCACTTTATTTGACTGTGCCGTCTCCAGAAGCTTCAATTCAGGAAGTCATACTCAACAATTGGAAGAAATAGATATTTGGAGACAGGCTAGGTGCACCTTGCACCCTGATGAGCTCTGGAAAACCCACACTGGCCATGTGGTACTTCCGGATGCTTTGTGCCTCACTTTTCCTCTGTATGTCCTGGCCAGGCATGCAGAGGCAAAGGGGGATGATTTGATGACAAATTCTCACACAATTGGGTATAATTCTAAAACTTGTCAAAATTGCAGAACACGTATGTGCAGCTTGTCTGATCTGAAACATGTAAAGGTCATTCAAGGGCAAAATGGAATATTTCCTACAAGCAAAATGAATTTCCAGTGATAGAGAGACAAGGAGTTAATCAAACTGCGAGATAAGATTGACACCATACGAGATAGTTACTAATAGATCACTGAAAGTTTATAAAAGCAATATTTATTATCTGTAGGGTATGATCTTAGTAAATATAGATGAAATTAAGTTTGTCTTATTGTAAAGTCTAACCTAGAATTTTTTTAGTCTTTTCATTTAATATTGGCGCTGCTCTTCTGAATGAGGCCTGGAGCCATGTCACCAACTGCAAGCCGGAGAGTCTAGCGGAGGGAATTGACCAGAGTCCAGATGGAGCAGACCATCCCGAGAGATCTGGACTACACACCGCAGAAACGTGTGAGGAAGTCCCTATCTACTTCAATGTGTCGCAATGAAAGAAAGGCCAAGATGTCCACCTACGAGAATGAGAGGTTCAACTGTTGAGAGAGGCCAAGTTTAAACTTCAGAGAAAGGTGAAAATGACGCTACGGAGTCCTGAAAAACTGCTGAGAAGCAGGCCAAATTATCTGAAAATAGGAAAAGGACTATTGGACTTTTGTGGACTTTTGTGAATGATTTTTTTTTTCTTATGTATTGTTATTGTTTCCTTGGAAAGTAACTGTAATTTTAGTATCTCAGATTTTTTCTGCTGAACATCATGTGCCCAATTAGAGTCTATGGGGCAGATGTACAGTGGGAAAAAAGTTCTGAATGTGCAGGTGAAATGAGTCCCCCACTGCATGGGGAACTGATAAAGATAGCTGAGACCTACAAGCCATTTGGCTTTGACAATTGTAATGCTGAGGGGGGGGGGGGGGGAATGGGAAAATATCACCCAAATTACACTGAGGCTTGTCCCCTCCAGCGTTTGCCTTAATGCTATCCACTATGTTTAAGCCCATGTTGTTATTATTGTATTTCTAAATGAATTACAAATGCGATTCAGCCATTGCTTACGTACAATATCCTTGTTGATCCAAGGGTGGAATGTATTACTAATTAAAGATTTATATGGATTTTTGGATCAGCAAAGGATATTGTACTTTATCTGAGCCAACTTGCTCCAGAGATGAGAGATTTTTACACATCTAGCCTGAGGAGTGTTAAGAGACCAGAGAGGGAGACAGAATTCTTCCCTTGGCCTTTGAACAATTCTCTTGGACAGGATAAGAATTCATCAATTATAATGTAAAAGCTTTGAGATGCTTTTGGGTGTCTCCCTTGACAGAGACCCATTAATGATAACAAAAGAACACTTAGGCCATGGAGGTTCTCAGATGTCTGACCATGTCTGACTGTGTAAGTTTGAGCTTCTAACACCAAGGGGGGTAATCAAAAGCCTGCCCGGAAACCGAAGTAAAAAAGGTGGATGGGGTGGAGAGAAGCTCATGGGTGAGAGCTGGCTGCAACACATTTGTGCCTATATAAGTACAGAGAATATCCAGAACAGACAGAGCGTAGATCTGCTTGGCCAAGCATGAAGTATCCTAGACTGTCATTAGTTCCTCTCGCTGAGCGCTCCCAGCTGATGTGTAAAGGGGTTATGACAAGTTTGGTGAAGTATATTCTTTGTACATAGCTGCCTTCTCTCATAACTCTTTCAGTACTGTAATTAAGTGTGCATTCTAGTTATCTTTTCTAACTACTCATGTGTAACTAAGAGAATTACTTGTCTTTCTGAATGTCTTCTTACTTTGTTTGTAAATAAACTGCACGTCTTCATTACAAGGTGTTAGCCTTTGTTGAAGTAAGACACCCCATAATAAGCATTACATCCCACCATTACATCACCGTACTCAGTAGTAAAATAATTAGATATTATAACCACGAAACTATCCAAATGAACAACCAAAGTCATCACTTATTTACAGGAATTGTAAGTAAGTTAACAAAAGAGTTTGAATCATGTACATATCTGTGACTGAAATGTATCTGCACTAGTTACAATTTGTTTAATACATTATAATGTAACTCAGTTGTTAATAATGTAAACCGCTATGATTACTCAAAATAGTGGTATAAAAGTCTCATACATACATAAATAACAAACTAAAAATGGGGAGGGGTAGTAGAGCAGCCACCCAGCGCACAAAGATTTAGTGCAATGCGGACCGTGAAATGGTGTGGCTGTATGGACACTATGGGACTTATGACAGGCCATAAGAAAGAAGGGAGAAGGCTGGCAGTGCTTCTCTTTCAGTTCCTCTACTGACCCACCTCCCACAGCAATAGAAATCCCAACTCATTAGGCAGAGTAGGGATTACAATGAGAGTTTAAAAGAGGAAGGAGAGCACAGAGGTGTGAATGAGGGAGGAACTGAACGGAAGGCTGCTGGCTAGGAGAGCAGGTGAATTGGGACAGTAGAGAGCTTGACAGAGAAAGAAATGAATGTATGAGAATCGTTGCAGGATAAAGGGAGTAGGGAAAGTCAAGAGGGTTACCAGCATCCTGGGTATAGGGAGAAGGAAGGAAGGAAAGTAGATTAGGGACAAGAGACTGAGAAAAGGGCTGTAGAAGAAAGAGAAAAAAAATGGAGGGAGAAAAATGAGAAGCATATGTTTAAAAGATGTCTAATCAATCTTTGCATCTCAATGTGAGCTATACAATTATAAAATAGCTGCTAAAGAAAACCTGAAATACTGCAGAAAACACAAAAAGAAAGCCTCAAAATTGGGAAGCAGGGAGGTGAGCTATGATCCTTCACTTAAAACACTTTATTTAAATGAGAAAATACCCCATTTCTATAACTGAAGTTAGCTCTTCTGGGGTGGGCAAAGGTAAAGACACCCCTTTATCCACGTATAAAGTTTCTATTCTTGCCTGGATTAGGATCCCTAACCAGGGACATGGTGTTGTATGACAAAGTCAATAATACCAAATCTAATTTTTTTTTTCCTGGGTGGCGGTTCCTAATGTGGAACCTTGCATCGTGTAACCATGGTTCCAGGTCATTTATGAGTACAGTATGTTAAAAAGCAGCGGCCCCAGCACAGATCCCTGAGGTCCTTCCCGAATAGGAGACCC
Source organism: Ichthyophis bannanicus (assembly GCA_033557465.1). NCBI lineage: Eukaryota > Metazoa > Chordata > Amphibia > Gymnophiona > Ichthyophiidae > Ichthyophis > Ichthyophis bannanicus. The sequence continues at coordinate 68,769,038 of CM066051.1, read as the reverse complement.
CGCCCCCGACCTTCTCTGATTGACTGTCAAGGCCAAACTGTTTCTGAATTTTCCTGAAAAGAGGCAGTACCCTTCCGCCTCTCTCCTCCTCCGATTGGATGCGAGGCGCAGACTGTTCCTGAACTTTCTCAGAGAAGGACGTAAAGAGCCTCCTCTGCGCTGCTTTGATTGGTTGTTCGGCGCCGATTCTGCCTGAAAGTTCTAGAGGGCCAATAGTATTTGGTAGAACTTGAACTGATTGGCTACTGATCTGAGGAAGGGCGGTGAAATTATAACAGCGCTCCGCCTCTTACTCAAACTATTGCGGAGCCGGCACTATTAATAACCAAGCGCCGGAGGAGGGAAAGCAATCAGCGAGGAAAACCTGAAGTTGCCTTTTCTAACTTGAGGAGCGAAGATCTACAATGTCCTCATCCAAAACGGTGGCTATTGGCACCGACCTGGGCACCACCTATTCCTGCGTGGGAGTGTTCCAGCATGGCAAGGTGGAGATCATCGCTAACGACCAGGGCAACAGGACCACCCCCAGCTACGTGGCCTTCACGGACTCTGAGAGGCTGATCGGAGATGCTGCCAAGAACCAGGTGGCCATGAACCCCCAGAACACCGTCTTCGATGCCAAGAGGCTGATTGGCAGGAAGTTCAAGGACCCCGTGGTGCAGTCTGACATGAAGCACTGGCCCTTCCAGGTGGTGAGTGATGGGGGCAAGCCCAAGGTGAAGGTGGAGTACAAAGGGGAGAAGAAGACCTTCTATCCAGAAGAGATTTCCTCCATGGTACTAACTAAGATGAAGGAGACTGCAGAGGCTTACCTGGGCCACAAAGTCACTAATGTTGTCATTACAGTACCAGCTTATTTCAATGACTCCCAGCGCCAGGCCACCAAAGATGCAGGCGTGATAGCTGGACTGAATGTGCTGAGGATCATCAATGAGCCCACTGCAGCTGCCATTGCTTATGGTCTGGACAAGGGTGGCCGAGAAGAGTGCAATGTTCTTATCTTTGACTTGGGTGGTGGAACCTTTGATGTCTCCATCTTGGCCATTGATGATGGAATCTTTGAAGTGAAGGCTACAGCAGGAGACACTCACCTGGGTGGAGAGGACTTTGATAACCGCATGGTCAATCACTTCATGGAAGAATTCAAGAGAAAGCACAAGAAAGACCTTAGCCAAAACAAGAGGGCAATCAGGAGGTTGAGGACAGCCTGTGAGAGAGCTAAGAGGACCCTGTCATCTAGCACTCAGGCCAGCGTTGAGATTGACTCTCTATATGAAGGCATTGACTTCTACACATCAATCACCAGGGCTCGCTTTGAGGAGCTGTGCTTTGATCTCTTCAGAGGAACTCTGGAACCAGTGGAGAAAGCCCTGAGAGATGCTAAGATGGACAAGGCTCAGATCCATGATATTGTGCTGGTTGGTGGCTCTACCCGTATTCCTAAAATCAAGAAGTTGTTGCAAGATTTCTTTAATGGCTGTGAGCTGAACAAGAGCATTAACCCAGATGAGGCTGTGGCCTACGGTGCAGCTGTGCAAGGAGCCATCCTGATGGGGGACAAGTCTGAAAATGTACAAGATCTTCTCCTCCTAGATGTGGCCCCATTGTCCTTGGGTCTGGAGACAGCAGGAGGAGTGATGACTACTCTTATTAAACGCAACTCTACCATCCCAACCAGGCAAACTCAAATCTTCACTACTTACTCGGACAACCAACCTGGTTTCCTCATCCAGGTATATGAAGGTGAAAGAGCCATGACCAAGGACAACAACCTGTTGGGCAAGTTTGAATTGTCTGGCATACCACCTGCACCTCGTGGTGTGCCACAGATTGAAGTCACCTTTGACATTGATGCAAATGGTATCCTCAATGTGTCTGCTGTAGACAAGAGTACAGGCAAGCAGAATAAGATCACCATCACCAATGACAAGGGCCGGCTGAGCAAAGAGGAGATTGAGAAGATGGTGCAGGATGCAGAAAAGTACAAAGCTGATGACGAATCCCAGAGGGAAAAGATTTCTGCCAAGAACTCCTTGGAGTCCTATGCCTTCAACATGAAGAGCACCATGGAAGAAAAGAATCTGAAGGGCAAGATCAGTGAGGAGGCCAAGAGGAGTATCCTAGAAAAATGCAACCAGACCATCTCCTGGCTGGAGAACAACCAGCTGGCTGAGAAGGAGGAATATGAACACCAGCAGAAGGAGTTGGAGAAGGTGTGTAACCCCATCATTACTAAACTCTACGAGGGTGGGATGTCAGGGGCAAGCTTTGGGGCACAGGCTCATCATGGCACTTCCACCACTGGTCCCACCATTGAGGAGATGGACTAAGCATTGACTGGAATGAACATTTTGGACATTTCTTTGTTCTACAGATTCACAAGACAGGGAAACACTGCACTAGACTTCTGAACATGAATGTCTGTCAATATAGGCATATGAGTTGAAAAAGCCATATTAGAATGTGGTGTTCTTCAGAGTTAGTTTGTTCACAGTCCTTTAGCAGAAATAATTGAAATGCCTTTTTACACTGCAATGTCTTATGTAGTGTTTACTGAATTGTATATGTTAGATGTGTAATTTATTTTTTTGTATTGACTATATTTTGCACAGTTCACAGCTGGCACTCTGAGCAGATTTAATAAACTATTTTTTTTTTGTTATAGCAAACTGGTTTGGTTATTAACTTGAAGTTGAGTGCAAAATGGGTGAGGGACAAAATTTGGGAATGGTGGTTTTAGAGACCTCATCTGGTGCATTAGTGAGGCAGCCATGAGGCTCTTACACAAGTAATCAGCCTGACCCTTCCCCCAAGCCATGAGGCTCTTACACAAGTGATCAGCCTGACCCTTCCCCCAAGCCATGAGGCTATCAGCCTGCTAAGAGAAGACATTAAGATCAGTAGGCACCCTTCCCCCCACTCCAGGTCTGAGCACAATATCCCCTTGCCCAGAAATCAGCAGACCTGAGCATACCGGTTTGGACAGGTCACCCAGGTACCTTCCCCAGGGGCTACTGATTGGTGGACTGAAAATATCTGAGGCGAATGAGATTATAGAATGAGTTTAAACTTGTACTGTATATAAGGCATTGTGGGACGTCCCTCGGGGCTCAGACTCTTTTGTGGAGGGTACGGCTCTCTGTCTGAACCTGTGCACATTAAAGATCCTGTTTGCATTCCAGCCTGTCTGTAAGTTTTCCTTCTGTGGGTGAGTGATTGAATAAGAGCTTTTCACAGCGTTTGCTATAACATTAGGAGAGAGGTAGTTTAATTTATTTCACGTGGTTCCCTATCGGCATATTTGTTTAGGCCTTGATTGTTCTTCAAGCTAAGGTGCAGCAATTTTCATACTTCACCCCATCCATAGCAAAATGCAGATGTTGGGGTATCTGTTCCCATTTAGTAGCTATTTAGGGCCTGATCTATTTAAGACCTTTATCACATTGTTTCCATGGGCAAGGAGCTTAGTAAATCTAACAGTGCATTGTGCTGACCTGAAGTCAGCAGGTGCTGCTGCCCCCTCTCCCCTAAACAGCAGTGTTAGACGTGGTAGAGGCTTGCCTACTCATTTCTACCAGCCTTACCACCAGGGATACCGCAAGCTTGAGAAGCACTGGCATAAACATCTAACTGGCTAGGCATGGGCTCATGAGCTACACTCCAGTTTTATAGGGCATCTGTTTCCTGCTCCAGCCCCATCTTCTCCCAAGCAGAGACTAGGGTAAGCTAGGAGCAGACAGAGCAAAGAGCTAGTCTACCTCTTAATCCACTCCTTCCCTCTCCTCCTGTCATTGCAAGATAGCAGGAGAGGAGTTTGATCTGGTGGTGCATGCCCGCATTAGTCAAACTGGAGCCCTACTCTGCTAGTCCCTTTTTTTTCCTTTAGGTTAGCAGCTGTAATGTGTAATCTAGGCCTTGACAATTTTTATTTTAAGATTTAGGAGCCAGTGCCTGTGACCTCCTCATGCCCCTCCCCTGTCTCCATTCTCCACTGGAATAGGGGGAGTAAATTTCCTTTAAGAAGGACTACCATGTTTCGTTTAGATTTTTCCATGTTATACCCAAGGAGGGGGGGGGGGGGGATGCTTACCAAATCAAGTCTTCAATGCTGCCCTGCAGGCCACTGGTAGAAGACTCAGCTGGCAGCTCCCTTAACCCACCCAGTTACCCTTTTGTCAACCAGTCTTGAAATCTCTCTCCCTTCCTTTCCTCTTGTTGCCTAGCCTTGAACCTCCCTCTCTACCCTGTCACCCAGGCTCACTCCTCCCTCAAAATCTGCCACTCTCGCGTCCTACCTCATGAAATCCAGCACACTTGAAAAGAGGTCTAGGGTCTGCCTTGAATATATGCCTACACTCAAAGCACTACTAGCCCTGCCTCCATAGATGTAGGAACTCTGTGTTGGAGAAGATGGAACAACTATAGGGCTGGATTTAAGATGCTGGCTGTCATAGGCAGGGTAGTAGTGGGGAACGGTGCTAAAGTAGGTTCCCATTTAGCCCAGGTATTTGGTGCCTTCAGAATCTGATGCACTAGGCAATTGGCTGTGCTTGAAACCATATTGCTTTCTACATGGAGGTCCTGTGCATCCTTACAGTCTTGGGTACCTGGGCTGCTGCTGTGGCAGAGTGCTGGAGGAGGAGGTTGGAGATGGGGGCAGCAGTTCTAATAGAGCACAATCCCTCCATCAATTTGATCTACTCTTATCATTACAATATAGTTTGTACCCAGGTATCACAATGTCCCATTGGTTGTCCTCCTTCCACCAGCTCTCTGAGATACCAATTATATCTAACCTTGTTTAGTGCTATATAGTCTAACTCTCCCATCTTATTTTTCCAGACTTCTAACATTTGATTAAGAACATAAGATATGCCATACTGGGACAGACCAATGTCATCAAGCCCAGTATCCTGTTTCCAACAGTGGCCAATCTAGGTCATATGTACCTAGTAGTATTCCCAAGAGACACAAGTTCCAGAATGCTTGTATTGGGTCAAGCATTGATATCCTGGGTCTCTTTTTAATAATGGTTTATGGACCTTTCCTCCAGGAACTTGTCCAAACCTTTTTTTAAACCCAGTTACACCAACAGCTCTTACTACATCCTCCGGTAACTAACAAATTCCCGAGTTTGATTACACGTTGAGTGAAAAAATATTTTCTCTTATGTGTCTTAAATAGTTTACCCTGTAGCTTCATTACATGTCCCCTAGTCTTTCTATATTCTGATAGCGTAAACAATCAATCTACGTTTACCCGTTCCACTCCATTAATTTATAGACCTCTATCATATCTCCCCTCAGCCGTCTCTTTTCCAGGTTGAAGAGCCCTAACCTTTGTAGCCTCTCTTCATACGAGTATCCTTCCATCCCCTTTACCATTTTGGTGGCTCTTCTGTGTACCTTTTCTAATGCTATATCCTTTTTAAGATACTGCGACCAGAATTGCACACACTATTCAAGGTGCGGTCGTACTGTTATAGCAAACGCTGTGAAAAGCTCTTATTCAATCACTCACCCACAGAAGGAAAACTCACAGACAGGCTGGAATGCAAACAGGATCTTTAATGTGCACACAGGATCAGACAGAGAGCCGGTTCCCTCCAACAAAAGTCTGAGCCCCGAGGGACGTCCTTCAATGCCTTAAATACAGTATAGTTTCAAACTCATTCTATAATCCCATTTGACACAGGTATTTCCTGTCCACCAATCAGCAGCCCCTGGGGAAGGTACCTGGGTGACCTGTCCAAACTGGTGTGCTCTGGTCTGTTGGTTTCTGGGCTAGGGGATACTGTGCTCAGACCTGGAGTGGGGGAAGGGTGTCTACTGAAATCTCAATGCCTTCTCTTAGCAGGCTGATTACCTCATGGCTTGGGGGAAGGGTCAGGCTGATCACTTGTGTAAGAGCCTCATTCCCCCCTTTTTAAGTGAGACCTCAACCGCTTGAGGCGGTTGAGGGCTGTATTACTGGAGGCAAGCCGCAGAAGGGTGTATTGGATCAGGGCCATGACAGTGGTACTCGCCTTGCGTTCTACCAGGGTATCAAGGGTGGAGGTAATGAAGCGGCAAAGAATGGGGATACAACGAGGCAGAATGGCACATAGCAGTAAATAAAAAGAACCCCTACCACTGGGATTTTTAGTCCCCCTGGCCAACTGAACCATTTCATAAACCACCCAGGACCCATGGACGGGTCAGTAATATGATTAACTAGATCACTTAGATCTTGGATAGAGTGTTCAATGGAAACACTTGCATCAGTGAGTTTAAAACAACACATACCCTATACCCTCTATAGCAACTCCTGCACAAACGTTTTTGTTCCGTGTGCAAAAGTTGCTGTTCTGACTGTAAAAGGTTGCAGGGCCTGCAGAGGCCTCTTTCCTTTGGGACAAAGGAGGGCCGTGTGCAAAAAGTCTGCAGAGGCTTCTTTCCTTTGGGGCAAAGGCTCTTTCCCTGGGATCCACCCTTATCAGCATATTAATGGCTTTTATTCTTGCTAGTGTTGAGTCATTCTGGCTGCACCCTGCCATTCCCTTTGCTTCATTAAACACTGGCACTGTAGTCTTCAGGGCATATGAGTACTTTGTATCACCAGCTTTGTTTGGCCTGTTTAACTTGTCCAGACTTGCCCAGCTTGCTCAGGCCTGTTTAACCTGTTCAGGCCTGGCATGTCTTTTCTTGTGCTGGGTCCATTTTCTGTGCACTTTCAGGCCTGACCTGTTTCTTAGCTGGGTCCATTCTCTGTGCACTTCTGTTCAGAGTATGGTTTCCCCTGGCTTTACTCTTGTTGTGCTGGGCTCTGGGTACTCATTTTCTTAGCCCACATGCTTTTTCCGTGCCATCATAATGTATTACAGCCTCAGGCAAGGATGTAGCCATACTAGACATACCTATCAGCCAATTTCCCTTCATTCCCAATTTTTCTTTTTCTTTTATTGTTTATGGGGCAAAGGTAATCCCACTAAGGGCAATGGACAAGCAACCATTTGAGACAGATATTGAGACAGATAGGGGTCATCAGAAAAGCAGCTTCTGGTACTGTTCCCTAGAGACAACATACATTGTAACATCATTTTCTTGCAGCTGGTCAATAATATTGAAATCACATAACATGAAAGTATGTCAAAAGCAGCAGTGCTTAATAATGTGATAAAGAAAGTTCTGAGAATAGTACAGCAAAAACTTGAGCTGGTGTGGGTATTGCAGTTGCTGAAGCCGAAATGGCTTGTAGATTTCAGTTACTTTCTAAGAAAACAATATTAAAAGGATAACAATACAATCATTCACAGAAGCCCCCAAACCCCCCCCCCCCAGTCAGTCCAACAGTTCTTTTTCCTGCCTCTCAGCAGTTCCCCAGGTCCTCGCAGTGTGCTTCACCTTTCTCTGAAGTTCAAGTTCTGTCTCTCTCAAAATTTGAACCTCTCATTCTCATAGGCAGACACCCTGGCCCGTTTTCAATGTGACACACTGATCCAGATAGGGACTCCTTCACACATTTCAGCGGTGGTCAGCTCTGAGTTCTCGGGATGGTCTGCTCCATCTGGACCCTGGCCACTTCCTCTGCTGGACTCTCTGGATTGCAATTGGTGACATGGCTCCAGGCCTTATTCAGAAAAGCAGCACCAATATTGAATGAAAAAAACCTAAATATGCTGGATTAGATTTCACAATGAAATAAACTTAACTTCCTCCACATTTACCAAGATCACATCCTACAAATATTGCTGTTTAAACTTTCAATGGTCTATCAGTAACTATCTCGTATGGTGTCAATTTTTATCTGGCAGTTTGATTAACTTCTTGTCTCTCTGTCACTGGAGATTCACTTGCTGGTAGTGAACATTCCATTATGCCCTTGACTGACCTTTACATGCTCCCCCTTTGCCCATGCATGCCTGGCCAGGACATGCAGAGGCAAAGAGGAGGCAAAAAAAGCATCTGGAAGTACCACATGGCCAGTGTAGGTCCTCCAAAACCCATCAGGGTGCACCTAGCCTGTCTCCAGGTGTCCATTTCCAATTATTGAGTATGTGTTGGGGCCTAGATGAATTCCTAAATTGAATATTCTGGAGATGGCATAGTTGAATAAAGTGCTCATCATTTTTGTTTACATATTCATTAGCCAGATACATCACTTCACATCATTGAATTACCTTCATCAGTTTACTGTCTATCAGAGTCCTTCCTCTTAATATCCCACTTCATCCCTCAGAACACTCCCCCATCACCTGCATCATTCCACCAACCACATACTCCCCTATTACATGCATCATTCCACCAACCACATACGTAGGTCCCTTTCATGTTTTTATACCATACTAATGTATCCTTATTTGGCAAGGCTGCTAAGAACATTAAACCATTGTTTAAAAACTTAGTATTGTTTCTTTTCTCTCATTCTTTTTCTTAAACCTCTCCTGGATCATTGCTGACAAGCAAGATTTGGTTTTGTCCAATCAACTCATGTTAATGTTATTGTTACATTTGTAAATAACTTTACAAATATTTCCATATTTTTCTGAGAACTCAGTTAATAATACCTGAAACTGGCATCAAACTGATCTGAAAACCCTCTATGAGGTGCTTGCCACAGGATATAACATCCCTTTTAATTTTTAATTTTGTATATGCAGTTAAAACCAAATATATGTACCAGAGATAAAATTCAGGCTTTCTTCATAATCTTATAAGGATTTTCTCTCCCCTTTTTAAGTTCTAACAAATATGTTGCAGCTAATTTTCCCACATCAGCTTTGCCCTACAGATATTGCTATCAGTAATTTGACAGTCCTTCTTCAGCCTTACACAGTCAGGGTGCTGCTCAGACATTTGAGGATGCTCAAAGGAGGCACCCCCCATGGTTCCAGAAGCTTAAAACTCTACAATCTAAATTGATGAGAGAGGATTGTTTGGAAACTAGGTGTGGCGTTTGCTAGGAGAAAGACTCCTAGGTGATTTTTTCTTTTGTCCTCTCTAATGTGCCTCCATTTATCTGCTAGAACAGGGGTCTCAAACACGCGGCCCGCGAGAGCATCTTATGCGGCCCGCGAAGCACTTACCGGCATGTAAAAAAAAAAAAAAATCCAAACTTGCCGCAGTAGCATTAAGCGTCCCGCGGGCCCCTCTGCCTGGCAAAGTCCTCTCCTCCCTTCAGCATCAGCTCCAAAAGTGGCGGCTTTCAGAGCCGCGAAGAGAGAGAGTTTCTCTCGCTGCTCTTCAGAACCGCGCGAGAGAAACTCTCTCTCTTCGCGGCTCTGAAAGCCGCCACTTTTGGAGCTGATGCTGCAGGGAGGAGAGGACTCTGCCAGGCAGAGGAGCCCGCGGGACGCTTAATACTGCAGCAGCAGCAGCAGCAGCAAATATACATTTTTTTTAAATCTAATTTGGCTGATGGTGGGAGGGGGTTAGGACTGGTAATGGGCGATGGGGGGGGGGCTAGGACTGGTAATGGCCTATGAGGGGTAAAACTGAAAGTGGGCTATGGGGGGTTAGGACTGGTAATGGGCTATGGGGGGGGGCTAGGACTGGTAATGGCCTATGAGGGGACCAACCGAAAATGGGGTGATGGGGTAACACTGAAAATGGGGTGATGGGGGGTTAGGACTGGTAATGGCCTATGAGGGGTAAGACTTGAAGTGGGCTATGGGGGGTTAGGACTGGTAATGGGCTATGAGAGGTAAGACTGGAAGTGGGCTATGGGGGGTTAGGACTGGTAATGGGCTATGGGGGGGGGGCTAGGACTGGTAATGGCCTATGAGGGGGTAACTGAAAATGGGGTGATGGGGTAACACTGAAAATGGGGTGATGGGGGGGTTAGGACTGGTAATGGGCTATGAGGGGTAAGACTGGAAGTGGGCTATGGGGGGTTAGGACTGGTAATGGGCTATGGGGGGGGCTAGGACTGATAATGGGCTGGGAGGTCTGCTAGGACTGGAAATGGGCTGAGTGGAAGGGGGGTTTGAACTGCAAATGGCTGATGGGGAGGGAGGCTTGGAATGGAAATGGGCTGTGAGGGGAGGGAGCTAGCACTGGAAATGGGCTGATGGGGGGAGCTACGATTGGAAATGGGCTGATGGGGGGCTAGGACTGAAAATGGGCTGATGCAGTGACTAGAAGGGAGGGGGTGCTGTGTGGGACTGGAACTAGAAGGGAGCTGATGTTGGGGGAGGATTAGAATGGGATGGAGCTGGGAGAGTGAAATGGAGAGGGGAAAAATATTTTGTGTGGGAGGGAAGACAAATCTACAATTGGCCAGCTATTGGGAGAGTAAGTGGGGATTGAGGATGGAGGGGTAAAATTTGAGTGGGTGAAATAGGAATGAGGAAAGAGCAAAAGGAGAAAGAGTAATATGTTAAAGCAGATGTAGAGGGAGAATGGAAAAAGCTAGAAGAGAGACGAAAGGACAAATAGACAGCAGACGATGGAGAGTTAGCAGAAGGCACGAAGAAACCAGAAGAAAGTGGCTGGAATAATTGCAACTGAAAAAAAATGCACAAAAGGTAGAAAAATATCTTTATTTTGAATTTATTAACTGGAATATGTCAGTTCTGGGAAATGTGCATCAATAACGTCTGCTCTTTGTTTAGTACAAGAGGAAATTAATTTATAGTTTTATTTCTACAGTGTTGTTGTACATTCCAAGTTTGGCTTTTGGGGGTCCCAGTTTAATTGTCTTGTTTCTAAATTTTGATTCCTTGTTTGGTGTTGGTGTATTCTGCATGTGTAACTGAGCTGAGGTATTCTGTTTATGTAATTCCTATTTGACATTGCTACTTGTTCTCTGTCCCCAGTAGGTCATGTATTGTTATTCTCTGAAATGTATTGATTTAATATTTGCAGTGTTGCCTTTTGATAGGTAGGGTATGGTGCTTTGTGAGTCCTGGTAGTGCTGTTGGGATACGGTGGGTTTGCTATGGGTTCTAAATGGGCAGCGTTTGTTTGTAATAGTTCCTAATGTGCCTGGCGGTTGGCACTGGATTATAGTAATGTAGAAATCTTTTAGTCTTTCTTTATTCATGCACTCATTAAGAGGCATGTTTACTAAAAGTTAGGGTATGGTAACATCATGTAAATATTTATGCAAATGAGGTCCCACGTCTCATGCGGCCCCCAGGTTATTTTACAAGTCCTCATTTGGCCCTCAAAGCAATTTGAGTTTGAGACCCCTGTGCTAGAAGAAGGAACTCCTCCCAGTATCTTTCTATAGCTATGCAAACCATCTCTGCAGTTTTCAACCACCCCTTACTCACTGCTGAAAGGTGTGTTAAAAAATGTGGTTCTATGACTATGCATGAAACTGGATATGCATTAAATAAAGCAATTGTCTTCCTTCACTCTCTAATGGGCCTCCATTCATCTGCTAGAAGAGGGAACTCCTCCCAGTATCTTTCTCTAGCTATGGAAACTATCTCAGCAGTTTTCAACTATCCCCCACTCACCGCTGAGAGGCATGACCAAAACACCTGGTTCCCTGACCACTGATCATGCATGAAACATAGCAATGAAACTGGATATGCATTAAACAAAGCAATTGTCTTCCTTCACTGCTACACCAGTACAACAGTTTACATACTGTTCCCTTTTATTTACAGGGAACAGTCCATTTCCTGCAATCAGTAGACCTGGTGTTTTTCACTGTTTGGGGACACAGGGGCGACTCGTCAATAACTTCACCTTTTACTGATAAGAGTATCAAAATCAATCCTGAAATATAAAGACCTAATGTCTGGACAAAAACTTTCTTTCCCTAAGGTCACAACTAAACACAGAGACACTAAAAGTTTTTACATAACAGCACATTTACCACATGGGCCAGCCATGAATCTATACAGGGAAGCTGGTCCGGATACTCCCCCACCACAATTCAGCCTCCGGACCCCATGCTCTAATCACAATTTGCAAAATCACAATTTACAGTGCAAATCTTGTAATCCCAATTCTAGGAATGCAATGTTCAGTGTAAATTTTCCAATCCCACTTCTGGGAATACAATATACAATATAATCCAGGCAACAGGCAGAGTTTGGTTGCACAAAACACACAGGACCACAAAGGAAAAAAGAAAAAGGGAAAACAGAAAACAGAGACGTCTCAGCAGCGAATACGTTACAAATACACATTACACATTACACACACTAGCATAGGATTTAACTTTTTCCATGAGGATAATAGTAGCCAGGGCCGGCCCGTCCATTGAGCAAGAATGTTTTTTGCACAGGGCCCCGCGTTTCAGGGGGCCCCGCGCAAAGAACATTCTGCTTTTTTTTTATTACATTTAAAAATAAAAACCTGGCTCTAGCTGCTGCCACTGCCGCGTCCGTCGCAGCAGCGGCAGAATGGCGTGTCCCGCGGGGCCCCTTCTCCTCTTCGAGCCCTCTGCAAGGGCTTTCAGATTCGCGAAGGGAGAGTTGTGCTCCCTCGCGTCTCTGTAAAGCCCGCAGGGGCTAATGGGAAATTTCCCATCAGCCCCTTTAGACGCGAGGGGCTGATGGGAAATTTCCCATTAGCCCCTGCGGGCTTTACAGAGACGCGAGGGAGCACTCTCCCTTCGCGAATCTGAAAGCCCTTGCAGAGGGCTCGACGAGGAGAAGGGGCCCCGCGGGACACGCCATTCTGCCGCTGCTGCGACGGACGCGGCAGCGGCAGCAGCTAGAGCCAGGTTTTTGTTTTTTGTTTTTAAATTTGCCGGAAGGGAAGGGAAGGGACGGGAAGGGGGGGGGGGGCTGATGGAGGCTGTCGGGAAATGGGGTGATGGGGGGTTAGGACTGGAAATGTGCAAGGGGGGGGGGTTAGGACTGGAAATGGGCAGGGGGGGGTTAGGACTGGAAATGTGCGGGGGGGGGTTAGGACTGGAAATGTGCAAGGGGGGGGGGTTAGGACTGGAAATGGGCTGGGGCTGATGGAGGCTGACTGGAAATGGGCTGGGGGGGGTTAGGACTGGAAATGGGCTGGGGGGGGTTAAGACTGCTAATGGGCTGGGGCTGATGGAGGCTGACTGGAAATGGGCTGGGGGGGTTAGGACTGGAAATGGGCTTGGGGGGGGTTTAGACTGCTAATGGGCTGGGGCTGATGGAGGCGGACTGGAAATGGGCTGGGGGGGGGGGGTTAGGACTGGAAATGGGCTGGGGGGGTTAAGAATGGTAATTGGCTGGGGGCTGATGGAGGCTGTCTGGAAATGGGGTGATGGGGGGTTAGGACTGGAAATGGGCTGGGGGGGTTAAGACTGGTAATCTGCTCGGGGTTGATGGAGGCTGACTGGAAATAGGGTGATGGGGGGTTAGGACTGGAAATGGGCTGGGGGGGTTAAGACTGGTAATGGGCTGTGGGCTGATGGGGGCTGTCTGGAAATAGGGTGATGGGGGTTAGGATTGCTAATGGGCTATGGGGGGGGGTTAGGACTGCTAATGGGCTATGGGGGCGCTAGGACAGGAAAAGGGCTGATGGGGAGGGGTTAGGACTTGAGGTGGGCTGATGTGGTTAGGACTAGTAATGGGCTGTGGGCTGATGGGGGGGGTTAGGACTGGCAATGGGCTATGGGGGGCTGACTGGAAATGGGCTGATGGGGTTAAGACTGGAAGTGGGCTGATGGGGGGTTAGGACTGGTAATGGGTTATAGGGGGGGGCTTAAACTGAAAATGGGTTGATGGGGGGCTAGGACTGGTAATGGGTTGGGGGATTGCTATGACTGGAAATGGACTGAGTGGACGGGGAGGCTTGAACTGCAAATAGCTGATGGGGAGGGAGCTTGGAATGGAAATGGGCTGTGAGGGAAGGGAGCTAGAACTGAAAATGGGCTGATGGAGCAGCTAGGATAGGACTGGAAATGGGCTGTTGGGGGGAGCTAAGATTGGAAATGGGCTGTGGTGGGGGCTTGAATTGAAATGGACTCATGGAGGGGCTAGAACTGGAAGTAGGCTCATGGGGGGGCTTGGACTGGAATTGGGCTGAGTGGAGGGGAGCTAGGATTTGACAAGGGCTGATGGTGGGGTTAGGAAATGACTAGAAATGGGCTGATGGGGGGCTAGGATTGGAAATGAGCTGATGAAGGGACTCAGACTGAAAATGGATGGGGGAGCTAGGACTGGAAATGGGTTGATGGGGGGCTAGGACTGGAAATGGGCTGATGCAGGGACTAGAAGGGAATGGATGCTGGGTGAGACTGGAACTAGAAGGGAGCTGATGTTGGGGGAGGATTAGAATGGGATGGGGCTGGGAGAGTAAAATGGAGAGGGGAAAAATATTTTGTGTGGGAGGGATGAAAAATCTACAATTGGCCGGGTATTGGGAGAGTAAGTGGGGATTGAGGATGGAGGGGTAAAATTTGTGTGGATGAAATAAGAATGAGGAAAGAGCAAAAGGATAAAGATTAGTATGTTAAAGCAGATGTAGAGAGAGAGGATGGAAAGAAAACTAGAAGAGAGAAGAAAGGACAAATGGACAGCAGACGATGGAGAGTTAGCAGAAAACATGAAGAAACCAGAAGAAAGTGGCTGGAGCAATTGCAACTGAAAAAAAATGCACAAAAGGTAGAAATATATCTCTTTATTTTGAATTTATTAACTGGAATATGAAAGCTCTGGGAAATGTGCATCATTAACGTCTGCGCTTTGTTTGGTACAAGAGGAAATTGATTTATAGTTTTATTTCTACAGTGTTGTTGTACATTCCAAGTTTGGCTTTTGGGGTTCCCAGTTTAATTATTGCCTTCCTGTTTCTAAATTGCGATTCCTTGTTTGGTGATGGTCTATGTTCTGCATGTGTAACTGAGCTGAGGTATTCTGTTTATGTAATTCCTATTTGACATTGCCACTTGTTCTCTTTCCCCAGTATTCTCTGAAATGTACTAGTTTAATATTTGCAGTGTTTCCTTTTGATAGGTAGGGTCTGGTGCTTTGTGAGTCCTGGTAATGCTGTCAGGATACAGCGGGTTTGCTATGGGTTCTAAATGGGCAGCGTTTGTAGTAGTTCCTAATGTGCCTGGCGGTTGGCACTGGATTATAGTAATGTAGAAATCTTTTAGTCTTTCTTTATCCATACACTCATTAAGAGACATGTTTACTAAAAGTTAGTGTATGGTAACATTATGCAAATTTATGCAAATAAGGCCACTTATGCAAATGAGGCCCCGCACCGAGTCTCCGCACATGGCCCCGCACCCCCCTTGGGCCGCCCCTGATAGTAGCTATCTATTTTTCTAATGTCCACTAGATGGAGCTCCAGGATCACTAGCACAAAAAAGCCCCCAACACGAGAAGCACATGGCAATACAAAGGAAGCCCCCAGCACTAAAAGCACATGGCAACACAAAGGAAGCCCCAGAAGCCCCCAGCACTAAAAGCACATGGCAACACAAAAAAGCCCCCCGCACTAAAAGCACATGGCAACACAAAAAAGCCCCCATTATAGGAGCACATGGGGCAAAGGCTCTAAATAAATCACCCCGATCATCGGAGAATTGCGATCAGCGCAATTATTCTTGAAAGGCACACTTAAGGGGGTTAAGTACTAATATTTTAGGCAATTTTTTAAAATAGCTTTGGCAGCGCTGCACTTTAAATACCTTTAAGGGGCCCGAGGTGGCAAAGTTAAATTTATACTGCAGTCATTTACTGGCGCTCGCAAACAAGCCCCCCCTCCCCTTTTTTTTTTTCTTATTCAGATTCAGATACAGACACAGACAGGACGAGCAATGGTTTCAGGGCCACTAAGGCCCCTATTAGGACTGCTCGTGCGGGTGATCGGGCCGCTACAGGTTCCCAGAAATTACCAGGACTCACAGATAGAGTACAGAAAGTAGCAGTACTCACCAGAACTCTGATCAGACAGGTAGTTTGGATGCCAGTCTATCCAGCCGGTTTTCAATTGGGGATTCAGCCGCAGGGACCAACTGACCAGACAAGTCAAAGAGTCCTTCGGAGCACAAAGGGGCCCCGTGGCGCCAAGGATCGTTAATCACCTGGAGGGGTCAGTCCCTGACCGGTGGAGGCCCTGATCCTGTAAAAAGCAGTAGTCTTCCCACCGTGGGTGTGATGAGAGAGGCTTTTCTTTTAATATTTCCCGGCCAATGCACCAAAATGTTATAGCAAACGCTGTGAAAAGCTCTTATTCAATCACTCACCCACACAGGGCCGGATTTACCTATACGCCACCTACGCCGTGGCGTAGGGCCCACAGCTGACAAGGGCCCACAAAAATAGCCTTCCGAAAATTAAATTAAAAAAAAAAACGCTGGCTGCCGCCGCAGCAGCATGGACAGCATGGCAGAATCACGTGAGCCGAGGCGGAGCTAGGGTTAGAAGGTAGGGCAGAATTCAAGGGAGAGGGGCGGGATCAGGGACAGTAAGTCAGAGGGGGCATGAGCGGGGAGCACGCGGGGCATCCGAGGAGAGCGCGAGCTGCCGCTGCAAGAGCGGGTCTCAGGATGAAGGAGCGCACGCACGAGCTCCACATGGTGAGTGACCTTTTCCTTTCCGTTGGCGATACCCGCACCATCCCCTGTCGTCAGTCTTCCCGTCGCAGCTGCGTGCCTGCTCCTCGCATCCAGCGATGCCGTGCCCTGGACACTGAATGCAGCCACGTCTCTGTCGCTCCCTTTCTAATTCTGGGGTCGCCACTTTCCTGCATCATGTGTAAGATGCGCCTGCTGTGATCTTGTTGGGACCTCGGCATGTGGCATCCGATTCCGCTCCCCCCCACGCGCCCGTCACACTACCTAATTGTGGAGTGGGAACATCTGCCAGACCTCTGATGGTTGCGTGAAGCACCTGCTCCATCCCTTCTAAAGCCCTTCCCGCAGAGCTCTCTATCCATGTGCCCCTACTATTAAATAGCAGGGGCTCTCTGGTCCCTCAAACCAGTCAGGTTTTCAAGATATTTCTAATGGATATACTGTATCTAAGAGTAAGAAATTTGTATGCAAACTTTCTCAACAGTTTCTAAAGACATTTCATGCATATTCATTAAGCTTTCTCTGAAAATATGATTGCTTTGGTGCTCCTGAAAGCCACAGTTGCAGACCTCCGCTTAAAAAAAAAAAAAAGAAACATCTTATTTCTTTCAGGTAGAAATTCTCACTGTCACCTCTGGTCCCATCTATTAGTTACTGTCTTCTGCTCTCTTTCATCAGTGCATGCTTTGCTTCCCTTCATCCACCAGGCCTGCTTCTTCCACGATCCTGCTTCTCCGCAATGTTTCCCCTTCTGTTTGTACCTCCAGATTTTTGATGCTTTACTTTTCATCCCGGGTGCATGCCACATCCTCTATCTTTTGTACTCTGGGCACTGGCTCTTATCACATTTTTTTTTTTTGCAACGTTGTGTATCTTTTTTCCCCTGGAAAAGTCTCTTTGAGTTAGCTTTGTGCATGCCATGACAGGAATGAACCTCACTCCTATGCCAACATATCTTAGAGGTGCTTTTTCCTGTGAGTGGTATACCTGTTGCCTCTGATTTTTTGCCCTAAGGATATGGCATGATCCTTTTCTCCAGCCCACCCTCTGTTTTCAAATATTGCACCTATTTGTTATTGTCTTTTCACAAGGCTGTTTTGTAAATTCACTTTAGCTGAACTTGGATGGTTTGGGGGAGAGACTGGGGATATGTGGCAGATAGGGCAAACATGCTGTGCTTATAGTAGCTATTCATGTTAACTTTCGTCTTTAATTCGCTTGTTTTAGAGATTAGTGTCTTGGCAGTATTCTAATTTATGTCTCCATTAGTTGATTTCCTGGGCTCATAATTTTTCTTGTTTTACCTCTGACATTTGTTAACCTGTGAATCTTTCACCTTTAAAGACAGGACATCTCTCTGATGTACTGTTTCTCAAATTGGTCACTATTCTTGGTGTGCTTTTTGTGGGCTTATCATGGTGTTATTTAGCAGGGTGCTGTGCAGTTTGTTGCATGGAATTGTGTAGTGTGGACATTTAGGAAAAATCTCTTTCCAGGTCATATCTCTTTATTTTGAATTTATTAATTGGAATATGTCAGCTCTGGTAAATGTGCATCATTAACGTCTGCGCTTTGTTTAGTATAAGAGCAAATTAATGTATAGTTTTATTTCTACAGTGTTGTACATTCCAAGTTTGGCTTTTGGGATTCCCAGTTTAATTATTGTCTTCCTGTTTCTAAATTGTGATTACTTGTTTGGTGATGGTCTATGTTCTGCTTGTGTAACTGAGCTGAGGTGTTCTGTTTATATAATTCCTATTTGACTGTGCCACTTGTTCTCTTTCCCCAGTAGGTCATGTATTGTTGTTCTCTGAAATGTATTGGTTTAATATTTGCAGTGTTGCCTTTTGATTGGTAGAGTATGGTGCTTTGTGAGACCTGGTAGTGCTGTTAGGATACGGCGGGTTTGCTATGGGTTCTAAATGGGCAGTGTTTGTAGTAGTTCCTAATGTGTCTGGCAGTTGGCACTGGATTATAGTAATGTAGAAATCTTTTAGTCTTTCTTTATCCATACACTCATTAAGAGGCACGTTTACTAAAAGTTAGTATATGGTTACATTATGCAAATATTTATGCAAATGAGGCCCCTTATGCAAATGAGGCCCCACACCCCCCTTGGGCCACCCCTGCTGGGGGCCCACAATTTTTGTTGGCGTAGGGCCTCACTCAAGGTAAATCCGGCCCTGCACCCACAGAAGGAAAACTCACAGACAGGCTGGAATGCAAACAGGATCTTTAATGTGCACACAGGATCAGACAGAGAGCCGGTTCCCTCCAACAAAAGTCTGAGCCCCGAGGGACGTCCTTCAATGCCTTAAATACAGTATAGTTTCAAACTCATTCTATAATCCCATTTGACACAGGTATTTCCTGTCCACCAATCAGCAGCCCCTGGGGAAGGTACTTGGGTGACCTGTCCAAACCGGTGTGCTCTGGTCTGTTGGTTTCTGGGCTAGGGGATACAGTGCTCAGACCTGGAGTGGGGGAAGGGTGTCTACTGAAATCTCAATGCTTTCTCTTAGCAGGCTGATTACCTCATGGCTTGGGGGAAGGGTCAGGCTGATCACTTGTGTAAGAGCCTCATGGCTGCCTCAGTACCTTGGAACGATACAGAGGCATTATAATATCATTTGTTTTATTTTCCATTCCTTTCCTTATCATACCTAGCATTCTATTTGCTTTCTTGGCTGCCGCTGCACACTGGGCGGAGGGTTTTAACATGTTATCCACAATGACTCCTAAATCTTTTTCCTGGGTGGTGGTTCCCAATGTGGAACCTTTAATTGTGTAACCATAGTGTGGGTTGTTCTTTCCTAGGTGCATAACTTTGCACTTGTCCACATTAAATTTCATCTGCCATTTTGATGCCCAGTCTTCCAATTTATCAAGATCCTCTTGCAATTTTCCACAATCCTCATGGGTTTTAACAACTTTAAATAGTTTTGTGTCATCTGCAAATTTCATAAGCTCACTAGTTATCCCCTTTTCCAGATCATTTATGAATATGTCAAAAAGTAGCTGACCCAATACAGATCCCTGGGGTAAACCACTATTCACCTTTTTCCATTGGGAAAATTGGCCATTTAGCCCTACCCTCTGACTTCAGCTTGACAGTCAACATAAACATAGTTGCCAAGTTATCCAGTTTCAGGAGTGAGATTCTTTTGCTAGTTCTGGTTTTAGGTTTGGATTGTAGTTGCAGCATTGATTCTCATGGGTAAAATCAGGGACTACAGATCCCATAATGCACCGATGAATATCAGACATGCAGGACTGGTTTAAAATGTCACGCCTAGAACTGCGTAACTTCGCAACTCTGCATACAGCAGGTGCTTTGGCTGTCTAGTTTTCTGTTCTGCTGGACTGCCATTTGGAAAACCGGCCAGGCCTCGGGACAAGCCTGCCTAAGTGGGAAAAAGGTCGTTTCTGGCCTGGGCACCTTCAGCAGTGCACCCAGGTTTGTACTGGGACTACTTTGGTGCGTCTGCAAATAATAAAAAGTAGAGCTGCATCGGAAGACTGGAGCCCCGCCCCCTTCAATGAGCGCATTTAATTAGCATTCCAATGCCGAGCTTCCATACAGTCTCGCGAGATGTCGACCTTTTGGCCCTACGCGCGCCAACGGTTGCCCTTTCAATTACAGGAGGGTGGGAACTAAACCCAACGTCATAAGCGTCCCCCTCCCCCTTCCTTCTTCGCCGTAGGTAAGGTAACGCTCGCGAGAGCGACGGTAAGGAAGAGGCGGATTTAAAAGCTCCGGAGGAAAAAAAGCTCGAGAGCAAGTAGCGAAAAAGATGGTAAGAGAAGGCCTCGAGCTAGATAAACGTCTGCCCGCGTGCGCGTTTTGGCTTTCCTTGACGCGTCGGTTTCCCGCAAGCTCCCCTCGTGTACGCAGGCGCTGGGCAGGGCAGGGCTCTTGTTCGGTTCGCGCCCGTGAGGTTGTCCCCTTGGTGATGTCGGCCGCAGTGAATTATGGGCGGGAACTTAGTAGACGTTCGGTCACGTGACAGACGGTGCTGGGCGTTATCGTGGCGTGCACTGTTTGGTTAGTGTTATTGATTGGCTCTGGATTCGTTCTTTGATCCAGTCCTGCTTTTGCTCCAGTGCATGCAGGGACCTGCAGTTATGCTATTTTTACGAGTGCAATTGAGTCAAATGCAGTGGGTCGAAACCAAGACTGGTTCAGCCTTATCGAGCAAATCTCGAACCAATTCGTAATCTGCTGCTGGAGAGAGATCGGAGGGGCAGCGTTTATTCCTCTTTCACGGTTTCCTTCATGGTTCACAGGAAAGGTTTGGGATGATGTTATTCCGACCCTGGTAGGACCTCGCTACCTGCTCAGTTTATCCAGGTCTGATAAATCTCGGGGGGCAGGGACAACATGACCCAATAGGTGAAACAACGTGGTCACCTAAAGCAATGCTCCTCGTCCCTTTTGAGTTTGTTCAGTGTGACACACCAAATCACATTTTAGCATGGTCCTCACTCTCCATCCCTCCGAGGAAGGGGAGCAGCACTTTTATCCTGTATGGATCTTATTCTGCTAGGTTCAGTCTGATATGTGAGGATGGCAAAAGCACTCACAGGATATATGCACTGTCCTTCTGCCAGGGGAGACGAGGTGGGGACTAAGGCTGCCTGATTTCCTGTGCTGGTACTAAGCAGGCAGTTCATTTTAGAAAACAGAGGGCTTTTCTCTTTGGTACTGGTCAATAGAAATAGGCATGGGTTCATGAGGGTGTTGCCCCAACCATACCAAGGACTTTTCACAGGCACACCAGTGTGCCATGGTGCACTGGTTGAGAAGCACTGACCTAGAGCACCACAATGCTCCTAGGATGCTCATTGCCACTTCTGCTGCCCTTTTCTGGGACTGATGGCGATGGCACATATTTATTTCGCAGGGTTTATATACTGCTTTCACCTGGTCAAAGCAGTGTACATCGAACAAACGTACAGCAGTTACACAGAAACAATTAACTATGTACAGTAACATAATTGCAAGTAGCATGCTGTTGTCAGTTAACTATGTACAGCATATTTGATTTTCAGAGGTAACTTGGGAGAGCAGTATGGTGACTATATTGGGGGATGAATACATCTGGTTTGTTAGGAAATGTGTGGTGTTAGTGGGTTGGAGTTAGGCTGTTGAGCTGAAGTGTTCAGTGAATTAAGAAGGTCTTTAGGTGTTTGCGAAAGATGTGGAGGTCAGTTATAAAACATAGAAAAATGATGACGGAAAAAGACCACATGGCCTATCTAGTCTGTCCTTCCATATCAACAACTACAACAGTCTCCTTTTTCCCTTTAGAGATCCGCTGTGTTTGTCCTTTGCTTTTTTGAATTCAGATACTGTTCTCATCTCTACCACCTCCACTGGGAGACTATTCCATGGATCCACCAATCTTTACGTAAAGAAATATTTCCGCATATCACTCCTGAATCTATCCCCTTGTAGCAGAACTTGCTTTCAATTGAAAGAGGCTCTCTCCCTGAACATTTATGCCACGGAGGTATTTAAACATCTCATCATATCACCTCTATCCCGCTTTTCCTCTAAGGTGTACATATTAAGATCCTTAAGTCTGTCCTCATCTGCTTTATAATGAAGCCCATTAATCATTTTAGTAGCAACCCTCTGTACTGACTCCAGCCTGTTTATATCCTTTTGAAGGTGCGGTCTCCAGAATTGCACACTATACTCCAAATGAGGTCGCACCAAAGACTTATACAGAGGCATTGTCACCTCCTTTTTTCTGCTAGCCATTCCTTTCCGTATGCACCCAAGCATCCGTCTAGCTTTTGCAGTTGCCTTTTCTACCTTTTTAGCTACTTTAAGATCATCAAACACAACCACGCCTAGGTCCCGCTCTTCTTTAGTGGACAAAAAGTACTTCACCCCCTATACTATATTGCTTCCTTGGATTGCTGCAGCCCAAATGCATGACCTTACATTTTCTTAACATTAAATCCCAGCTGCCAAATTCCAGACCATTCTTCAAGCTTAACTAGATCCCTCCTCATGTTATCTACACCTTCCTGGGTGTCTACTCTATTGCAGATTTTGGTATCATACCGAAAGAGGCAAATCTGACCAGACAGCTCTTCCGCTGTATCACAAACAAAGATGTATCGTATTATACCTGGTAGTGTGTTCCATATGGATGATGCATAGAACTCAAAAGGTCTTCCACATGCTTACTGCTTATATCTTTTTTTAGTGTGGGGGATAGTAAGGTTGTTCATTGTGGATGATCTTTTGGTTCTTTTGGGCTGAAGGATTATGAGTAGTGTGTGGAGATGTGTAGTGGGAAGGCCGTGGGTGGCTTTGTGCGTTAGAAGGATGGTTTTGTATTTTATCTGCCTGGGGAGCCAGTGAAGTTGTTTGAGGATGGGCTTGATGTGGTCATGCTTTGTGGCTCCCTGGAGGATGCATGCTTTTTGGAGAGCAGTGCGAAGCGGGAGTAGGGTTGATTTTGATGGAAGATGGGAGTTGCAGTAGTCAAGCTGTGGCAGGATCCATATATAATGAAAGTCACTGATAAATATACCATTGGGTGCTATCGGTAACCAAATTCATTTTCAGCCTACCGCATCTATGGTTTTTGGTGGGATCAACCGACACGAACAGGAGAGATGGCAAATCTCCCCTCAATGTTGGGAGAACCCTTTTTATTAAGTGAGTAAATCACCCAAATCCACATGAAAAATAGTGTGTCCCAACACTTATCTTATGAACAGGCGATGTTCCTCCTCCATAAGTAAACATTGGGTTTGAATCTGCACGACATGCATGTTTCGGGCCCCCAAAGAGCCCTGTGTCGAGTGTTCCCGTTCAACAATCAAAGTAATCGCCCCAAAGAAAACGCCGAACCCAATGGTTCTTATACGTAGCTATAATGGCCTCCGATTGGATAGTGAAAACACATCATATGTTTGAAGGCAAAAGATTCAATGTTGTTCACGCTCTTGAGGCTGATGTTTGCGATCACCCCCCCCCCCGGGGGTTGACAGGAACCCAATCAATCAACCACTCCCAGTGGTGAGGGGTGCGTACGTTAGAGTGCGTTTTTCACACCTGGAGTGGTTGTTAAATGCCTCTGGTTCTCAGTCTGCTTCTGGGGATGGTAGGGAATTGGATACCATTATGGGTGTTTTACCCTTTATGACTCATACGGTTCAGGTGACTAGACTTTTGAAAAAATACTGACGGAGTCTTTTGCTTTTATGGGGGCTTCCACATGTCAATCAAGCTTTGTGGTTTACATGCTCATTTGCCCTTGTGACCTGTTATATATCGGCAGGACGATTCGTCCGGTGAAGGTCAGATTAGGGGAACATGCCTCCAGGATTAGATCGAAGACTCTTTTGGCATCAGTGGTAGAACACTGTATACAGAGGAATCACTACTTCGGTGACGTTAGATGGAGGATTATTGATTGGGTTCCTGTCAACCCCCGGGGGGGGGGTGATCGCGAACATCAGCTGCAATGGCGTGAACAAAGTTGGATTTTTCGCCTTCAAACAGTAATTCCATTGGGCCTCAATTTAGAATATGAATGGTGGAGCCTTCTCTGATGAACCGCTTATTATCACCGTTATTATCATTATTAATTTCATATTAGCCAGCATCTTTATATTAGCCAGCATCTTTATATTAGTCAGCATCTTTAGTCTAAAAGGTTTCTTGGGGACTTTTTTCTGAAGTTCATCGAAATGTTTAAGAGTATTAAAGGTGTATCTTTAGAAACCCCCAAGACACTCCTCATATGACGTGTTTTCACTATCCAGTTGGCGGCCATTATAGCTACATATAAGAACCGTTGGGTTCGGCGTTTTCTTTAGGGCGATTACTTTGATTGTTGAATGGGAGCAGCCGACCAGTCGTCTTCCTGCTTTGATCCAGCTGACTTGGGCATGGATCCAGAGGAGATGTGGCCGTGATGAGATGATGGCTTCAGTGTTTTTCCCGCTGATTGTTTCTAAGGTGGGAGTAGGTTGAGGGTGGAGTTGTTTATAGTGGGAGGCCGGTTGTGCTGTGATACTGTGGTCTGCGTTGGAGCTGCTGGTGGTTCTTGTGAGGCGCTTTCTGAAATCTCCAGCACTGCGCTACTTTTCCTGACTGTGATCTGCTTCTGCCCCCTCAGACACAGGCTTCTCTTTGCATAGCTTAGTGAGGTTCACGACTCTCAAGGTTTGTGCAACACAAACCCATTTGGAGAAATTGTCCCAAAAGAGCCTCAATAATAAATCAAAAGTCCTCACAGTTTTCATGGCAAAAGCAAAATCACATATACCAGTCCAAAAACTTGCAGGGACCCAATCACTGCTCCATTCAAATATCCAAAATTTGTGATTTAGTATTCAGTATTTATAACGCATAATGTTTTCCTTCATACAATTACTAAACCTTATTCAAAAGGTCATATCACAGGCCGCTTGCAGCACACTGCTTATAGTGAGTATGTCAAGATGAGGAACTGTTTAAAGAATTTCACTCTGAATCCAAGATAGGTGGTGGATATGAAAGAACTTATTGAGTCTTTTTTTTTCTGTGAAATCTAAGGAGTCTGTAATCATGGACTGTATATTGTGTCAAGCACTAAAATACAAAAATAAAATATAGGGTATGGGTTTTCTGAGAGCAAAAAAGATTTTCACATGTCGCATATCAGTATTGATCCCTGTGCCACTGTGTTGAGCTCCTGTATTCTCACTATGTATATTGTGCTGTGAGACGCCTGTGATATGACCTTTTTGAATAACGTTTGGTAATTGTATGAAGGAAAACTATATGCACAAAATATTGGCCACTAAATCACAATTTTGGATATTTGAATGGAGCAGTTATTGTTTGGGTACCCAAGAGAACCTTCCATGATTATATGCACCAGTATCTGACTGGTTTGTGCTCTGAGGTTATTTTGCATAGAACATGATGGACACTTGTAACATAAGAGCCCTGTAGATCGCCAAGTTTCATTCTCGGTTCAATGCCATAAACTCACATTGGTTTCTGGTATCAAATCTTATTTTAATTTTTGAAGGGAATTAGAATTTATTTATTGCTGACTCTTGATATCCCACTTATGGTCAAGTCAACAAAGACCCTCCCGTTTCTTACTGTTAAAAAGCCATACAACAGATACACAATATGAGGGATTTTTTTTACACTGTTCTATATCAACCCAGTACTCCTGAAACTCAACTTGTCTCTACAAATGCCTCCCAGAATCCAACATAGCGGTAAAGGAGAAAAACACCAGAATGGCATTGATAATAGAGATGTCAGTTTCCAAGTGATTATTTTGTGAATCATGTGGAAAGGCAGAAGATCCTGAAGTATCAAGAAACGGTGGCAGAAAGATACAGAAATATTTCACATTGGAGCCACAGGCTTGATTAAGAAGAATTTCCAAGTGCATTTATTTATGTCGTCTTTTGATATACCGCTAGGGCCGGAGCATGAAAGCAGTTTATAATCAATAAAATAACAAGCAGGAAAAACAGGAATGACAATTAAAATAAGAGGACAGATTAGTAAAAGGATAGCAGAGAAAAGATGGCGATAAATAACAGAGGAAAGGGGGCGAGTCAGTAGACAAACAGAGCCCCTCAAACTGACAGAAGTCCCAGGGGGCGAATTATTGTGGAGGGCTAGGTGAGTAAGAGGATATGTTAGAGGCTAGCTGGAGGAGGTGTGTTATCAAGGCAGTTTTAAACTTGGGGAAAGAAGGTTCTGAGCGGAGTGGGGGGAAGTGAGTTCCACAGGGCAGGGGTCAGGAAGAAAAAAGCAGCACCTCAAGTATGTCCTAGGTGTGTCTGTGAAACAGAGGGAGGGCAAGATGGCGAGTGTGAATGGACTAAAGGAGACTGTGGGGGTGATGGAAATGAAGGAAGTCAGGGTGGAGGGGGGGGGCGTGAATGACATTATGAGCTGAAATAAGAATTTTGTATTGGATCCGGTAACGAACAGGTAGCCAATGTAGATGAGCCAGGAGAGGGGAGATGTGATCAAAGCAAGAGGAATGTATGAGAATGCAAGCAGCAGTGTTCTGGAGTAATTGTAGTCCGTGTAACTGATATTGGGGAAGGCCAGCTAGTACTGTATTACAGTACTCGATTCCGGAGCTGATTAGAGGCAGAAGAAATGTAGACAGTGCATCAGAGGAGAGGAAGGGATAGAGGGCACGAATCTGGTGGAGGTGAAAAAAACAACAGCAGGAAACAGATGATGTGTTCGACAAAAGACAGAGGAATCCAGGATGACCCCGAGATAGCAAAAGGAAGACACCGGGGAGACATGTGGATGCGAGGATGGGGACTAATAGAGGGAGGGAGTTCCAAAGGTTATCCAGGTGGCAGAGAATTTTGCTAGGTTCAGGTGCAGATAGAAGACAACCAGATGTGGATTTGGGCTAGACGAGAGTTCAGTGAGGAGAGATCAGGAGCTGATGAAGTAGTGCGATGGAGAAGTAGTATTATCGTCTGCGTAATAATAGGCAGAGATACTGGACTGCTGAACAAGAAGGCAAAGAGGGGCCAAAAAGACATTGAACAGAAGGGGGTGATAAAACTGAACCCTGGGGGACACCACAGGGCAGGGCGGTGGCAGGGGAAGCTGACGCACTAGAAAGGATGGAAAAGGAGCATGCAGTGAGAACACTGAAACCATCTTAGGGGAGTAAAATGCAACCCCAAAGTCTGACAGGCGAGAAAGGAGAGTGCAGTGGTCCACAAGGTCAAATGCAGAGGAGAGATCAAGGGAAACCACGATAGTGGGGTCACCTTGTTCGTGTGCAACTTGAAGTTCATTTAACAGTGAAAGAAGGATTGATTCAACACTATGACCTTCTCCGAAACCGAACTGGCTTGGGCAAGGAGATGTGAGGACAGCTGGGAGAAAACAAATAGCTTGAGGATTTTCGATTAAGAAGGGGAGATTGGATACTAGACGCCAGTTTGCAGGGAGGGAGGGGTAAAGTGAAGGCTTCTCGAGGATGGGACGGACTAGTGCATGCTTCCAGAGCAGGGAAGGAGCCGGAGGAGCATGGTAAGCAGTGGTGGAAGGAGAGAGAGTGAAGGCTCAGGGAGCCAGGCTGAGGGGATGGGATCAAGGGAACAGATGGTCTTACAGGTGGCTGATAGGATTGTGACTAGCTCAGGTGCGGAGATCATGCTGAACGATGACCGATAGTGTGTTAGAGGAGGACAGAGAGAGTGGAGATGGGGGCAGAGGAGAGAGGATCAGGGCATGTGGGAAAGGAGGAGTGGACCTTGTCTGAGGAAAAAATTGGCCAATTGGGTTTGGGACTACAGGGGGGGGGGGAGAGAAGGTAGGTAGAGACAAGAGGGCACCAAAACACTGAGTAGAGCTGGTGAGAGGATTGGAAAGCCAAGGAAATAAGGCAAGAGTAATTGTTGCACTTGGCCTGGTTGATGGAGGAACGATATTCTCTTTGATGCTGACGAAATATGGTTTGGGTAGCAGTGGAAGGGTGGGAGTGTCAGGCACGCTCCACATGGCGCAGATGTGTACAGAGAAGCCTAAGGCTGGGATGGTACCACAGGTGTTGAAAGGGACGAGGAACAACAGGGAAAGGATGAGAGGGAGCTGGAAGATCAAGTGCAGTGAAGATATTGTTCCAGGTGAGAGCCTGGGAGTCAGGGGACTGGAAGGGGAAGTTAGAGGGGAAGAGCTGGTCAGCTGATGGGGGGGGGGGGAATATGATGCTGGGGTGGGTGGGCAAATTGGGAGGACCAGAGAGGAAGGAAGGCCTCAGGGAGAAGTGGTCACAATAGTGGTCAGTCCAGGGGAGTGACCGAGCCAAGAGCATCAACGGTGAGGAGGAGGAGACGGAAGGTGTAACAATGAGATTGAGCGTGTGACCTGCCGTATGTGTTGGGAAATGGACATGTTGCGTCAAAGAGAGAGCCTCAAGGAGGGAAATGAAGGCCTTGTCATGAGGACTGGAGTAGGCATCTAAATGGAAATTAATGTCTCCCAGGAACAGGACATGGGTGAAAAGGGAGGAGATTTCAGAGATGGTTAGTAATAGATCTTCCCAGAACTGGGAGGAGATAGAGAAGGAGAAAGTAGAGTGGGGTGTCTGAGGAAGAGGGCTTCATGGTAATGCAGTGCTGGTTAAGTGATCTCGCAGAAGGGGAGGGTGGAACAGTGTAAAAATAGCAATGCCTCCACCTGCCCCACCCCATTGAGGAGCCGACAGAGCGGAGTAGGCAGGAGTTAAGCAGCAAATCAAAAGGCCACCCTCCCCTTCGTGAAGCCAGGTTTCAGTAGCAAAGAGAACATCCACGGACTGCTGTAGAAGCATATCATACACCAGCGTTGATTTTGCCTGGAGGGAACTGTTGATGAGGGCAAGACTAATGAGAAGGTGAAAAGACACAGGCAGACAGGTTGGTGGAAGCGATGGGAACGGGACAGAGAAGGTGGAATGGGATGATATGAGGGCCCAGGACGCCAGCCCCAGTGGACTGGAATGGCAGCCATATAAAAAACAAGACAGAGAAACGGGGAGAGTAAGTGCTGAGGGAGACATCTTGACTCCCCTATACATGTTACATCTTATGAACTCCAGAAGGAAGTTCCCTCTGGCACATTGCAAGTACCACGCTGAGCATTAGCAGTAAATATGAGAGACAGATCATACTCCACGTACTCTGGCTTAGAAGTGAGGTTCATGACTGTCATGGTATGTGCAAAACTCACCCATTGGAATAAACAGTGTCTTTACCCCTTTCCAAAACTGTAGAATATTTAATTCTGTCTGCATGTCCTCTGGAAGACTGTATAACAGCTCCCTCACAAAAACCAAATGCTGTGCCTTTGGGTAATAGATAAACGGATCTGTGGAAAACAGGATACCCGCAGTGCATACGAGGCCAGTTCGCAAGGATGGAGTAGAACTACAAGATGCAAATAGGCACTCCCCTTTATAAACATTTGAACATCCTGCTTGAAATTTTAAATTTGAGTCATCTCACTAATAAGCAGTGTTAATTCTTGCAACGGGAATCACATGTTCATGTTTACCCTTTCATAACCTAGTCTTGCCACACAGTTTTGCACATATCTGCTGCCGATGATATTCTGACAGATCAAAGCACACCCCATTGCAGTAATCGACACAAGAGGGCACCAGGGTGCGCAGCAGCACAAGAATTAGTCCTATCCCCCAATAAGGGCGTAATCTACTGAGGTGGTGTAATGTTGCACGTGTCCCCTTTACCGCACCTGCAATCTGTTGATCCAGTTGCAGCTGGCTAACTACTCCATCTCCTCGGACTTTAAGTCCACCTCCAGCCTTACATTCAACTCATGACCTCTGTCACACTACATAAACTCACTTATCTGGAATCAGTCTCGAGCAATCCATTCAGCTTCAATGCTTCCTGCCCCATATTCCTGTTATCATCCCCAGTACAATTACTGTTACATCGTCTGCATATAGATAACACATAACTCGCAATTGTATAATCACTCTAAGGGAACCAAATAAATATTAAACAGTAGTGGCCAATATTATCACCAACTATGCTGCAAGTAAATCATGAGGAACGGCATCTTACGCTGTCAAGTCTAAAACAATAACCCTACAGCCTGAACCTTTGTCTAAGATCAATCTAGCACTGTATCTGTGCTGTGATGAACATGACATCCAACTCTGTAGGGGACAATGAAGTCTACTCCTCTAACCGACCGAACACTGCATGTTCAATGATCTTCCCCAAAAGCAGTAACCCGTACATTGGACTATATTGTTCACATCAGAGTCATCCTTGGCATGCCCTTTTAATATAGCCCTCTTCAAACTACTTGACCCGATTCCAGGGATCTATTCACAATGGAGCTTAACTATAGTAACAGTCAGATTCTTAATGTATCCTGAAGGCAGTGGATCATTTGAAGGACACTGCATGTATTTGGAACAATAATTTTGTCATTCTTAATAGTTTTTACTAGAGTCAGGAGAGAAGCACAGAATGATGCTTGAGATTTGCTACTGTCAGAAACCCGATGGAAACCTCCCACAGCAGTGAGTGGAGAGGGAAACGTCTCAGGAAAGCCTGATGTTTATTTTTGCTCCATGTGTTTTGTTTTGTCTCTGATCTCTGCAGCTGTTCTACTCTTTCTTCAAATCGCTGGTGGGGAAGGACGTGGTAGTGGAGCTGAAGAATGACTTGAGGTGTGTACGTAGAAGCTGCTGTAGTCATCTGAACACTTTGTATGCCTCCTGATCACTGGGAGGCAAGTACAGGGTAGCCTGCAAAGTGGCTTCAAGTGAGTTGTGCAGAGTTTGTAACGATGGCTGCATAATCTTGCCTTGCAATACTACCACCTGTTCAGTACAGAAACTGTTTCTGCCCCCCGCCAGTATTCTACATCTCCTGATGTACAAGTTCTGAAACCCTCCCCCACCCCTCACCGATCTGCTAATGCACTTTAATCCTGCACTAGAAAATTCACACATGTAAAAAGATTCACGGCACCCGTATCTATTTTGCTCTCTAATAACCTTGTTGTGTTTGTCTGTTTGCAGTATTTGTGGAACGCTGCATTCAGTGGACCAGGTAAGGCAGAGCAGAGCTCTCCATTAGCTGCTTGGTGTACCTGGTCCAGGGATAGCCCTGGGCCTTAACATGAAGGAGCGTGGTTGCAGAATGGGCATTAGAATCTGCCAAATTACACCTGACAGTTCAAGTAAAGAAATTGACAGGATGTGAGGGACTGATTGATGGGAGCAGTGGTGTGCAGAAAAGTGCCGTGTATAAGTCTGCAGGGCTTGAAAGCTGGGGGGGGGGGGGTGCCATATGGAGAAAGGAAGCAAATGTTGATAGAGGAAACACAGTAAGAGGGCTACTGGTAACACATTTGGTAAATACCTGATGTTAAGAATGCTCTCTATTGCTTTGGTACTGAATATTGTGCTCTATGGTTGGTCTCTATTCGGAAATATGTTTAAAATTTAAAAACAAAGAGTTGAGTTGTGCTTACTGCAGAGTCAGTAATGAGAAAGCGGGCCCTAAATCTTCATGAGGAGGCTGGTGCCTGTCTTGTGATCATCGCTTGAAAGTGTTTTTAGTTTATTTCAGTGTTGCTGCTCAGTCTCTTGCTGATGCCAGCTGCCTACCAGTAGGGTTTCTTTACTGGGCTAGTGCGATGGCTAATAAGTTAACTATCAGTAGAGTTAAGCTCCTGAGCAGAACATCAGATGCTACAGTTGAACTTTTTTTATTTTTTCTTTCACTGGCAGTACTTGAATATCAAACTGACCGATATCAGCGTGACGGATCCTGAGAAGTACCCACATATGGTAATGCTTGCTGAGTTCTTATCCTGGACTCTGCTCACTTGTGACTTTGGTTTTCTCCTTGTATTTTTCAGGGCTAATCCCCAGCTTTGTCATCAGCGATTCTCTCTGGCCTAAGGACGTTGCTGTCTCTCTAGTTCTTATGCGACTCTAGAAACATGACGACAGATAACGACCGTACAGTCTGCCCTTCCATACCGACTACTAAGCTCTACAGCCCCTTTTGTTTTCCTTTAGATATTTTCTGTGTTTGTCCTAGGCTTTCTCTTCTACCTATAACTCGATACAAGTGAAATAATCCTTTTCTCTATCTTGATCGTTCAGTTTGGGTGTCAGATTCTCTTGTGCCTGAACGCCAGAGATGTGTGCCTAGATCTGGAAAGCACTCTAAGCTCTAGTCTGCATGTAATGTGCTCTATAAGCGTCACGTTCTGCCCTAACACCTATGTTCCTCTCTCTAGCTCTCTGTGAAGAACTGTTTTATCCGAGGCTCAGTGGTGCGATATGTGCAGTTGCCGGCAGATGAGGTGGACACTCAGCTCCTGCAGGATGCGGCTCGCAAAGAAGCCATGCAACAGAAGCAGTGACATCGCTATAGCGCAGCTTGCCCGGAAAGGACAGAATTGGATTGGAGGGAGGAAGCAAGCAGCGCCACTGGTGATTCTACCTCCCCCCGAACAGCATACTTCTGCTTCCTGTCTCCCCACAACTTGAACTACCAGCCCAGCAATACACTTGGACAGTGACTCTTAACTGCCGTTCTCTCCCGGCGCTGATCTTTAAAAACGTTTTTTCTTTATTTAGAAAGTGATGACAAATATTCATAAACTGTCTTTGCATATGTTTGATCTGAGAACTGGGTCGATCAGTACATATAATGTTGATAAGTAAGTGTATCGAGAGAGGGGGACAGGGTGGAGGAAGGGTGATAATTGAAAATAGTTATGGTGTGAAGCAAAGCAAAAGCAATATATATCAGCCCTGGTCTGAAAAATGGCACAGTGCTGTAACTCCAGTTTAGAGAAATGGATTGTAGGTGGCTGAAGTATTCCTGTATGGGGTGTAACACTTTGAATGTTTGCAGAGATGTTAGAGAGCCTGTTTTGGTAAACTCCTGTTGAATCCTTGTCCATTCTGTTTGGCGAGCAAACCGCCACGGAGCAGAGACTTCATTAGGTGAGTGCGTAGGATGCACCACATCTATTATTTAAGAAAAAACAAAACAAAAAACGTTTTTGCTTTATTCTGAAAGATTAATCCCCTGAGAATTCCAGGACTGCCTGAATGTCAGGTTCTTATTTTGACTGTAAATGGGTGGTAAGGGGGGAGTGTGGGGTTTTTTTGGGGAGGGGGGGGGGTTCTGAGAAAAGAAGTTACTAAACAAAACTCTATTTCTTTTGCTGTAAAAAAGTTCCTGGATACTAAACCTTTGCCGTCAGCCAGCTTCCTGTCCTTGCAGGTAATGTTGCTGGGCCCAAGCTTCTTACGGATACCTGCATAGTAACGGGGGCGATGGCATGCACAACACTGGGATCTGTTGGCAGAGGCCGGGGTTAATTTGGGGAGGCTATTTTTGCTGTAAGGATATTGGCAGCTGCATGAAATATTTTGTTTTATTTGTGTTCATCCCCCAGGTAACATTGCTGGCAGCGTGAAGTAAATAATTTTAACGTTCCATGTCGCTGGTGTGTTCTAGAGTACAGATACAAGTGACTTTGTTTTGTCTTTTTGTATTATGAATGAGATTTTGGAAATAACAGAATTGTGTACAGACATTTTTCTTTCTTGTTGGGGATATGGAGATGTTTGCTAGAGGAAATGGGGTTGTAATCAGAAGCTGTGTTAAGGATCAGTCAGAAGATGGCACTGATGCGTTAGGCCTATGTGCGCCGATACTGTAGCAGCAACATTCTGGATCTCTCCTCATCCTCCCTTCGGCCCCTGCTCGCCCAAACCCCCTGAAGTGAAAACAGTCATGCATTTTTCCCTCCCTCCTCTGTGTCCATGCTCTTTGTCTAGATGAGTTTAGCTTTTTATCTAGTCAGCCTCCACTTTTTGTGTTTTGTTATGACACAGGCATTCACCATAGAACACAAATTAAGTAGTATCTTCTACCTCCTCTTGTGATGTAGCTGTAAAGGAAGTCTAAGGGGCATGCCTGCCAACATGTGCTAACTCTTAGCCTGGGGTTTGCACCCAGTGCTCAAAATCACACAGTAATATTGGGTGGCATGTGGGCTTTGGCTCATCATGGTTAATGTGGGCATGGCAAGGGGTGGCAGGAAGGACACCTCTGTGCCAAATACTGTGCTGTGTGAGCAATGCACTAATGAAACTGGGACGGATGCACATGCCTCCTAAATTTAGCATGGGCCTCTGCATCAGTTTGACAGCCCAGAGCTGTGCTAGCAGCATGCTCTTCATTAACCGTGCCTCGCTGTCTAGAAAACTCATCACAAATGTATTACCCTCTTGCTACACAAACTCACCTCGCCTTTTATTGTCACATCCAAGAGCTTTAAGGGCAAACACACTGCTGTGGTTTCAGTGACAGTCTGCGGTATGGGCAAGAGTGACCATGACTCAGGAGGAGAAGGGCAGAAAAGTGAAAGCTGACCCCTAACCATTCTGTGTCTAAGATGCTCCTTTTGGGATTCCAGCTGATTTAGAGGTGAGGCTGGCAGCCTGGAGCAACTTCTCAGCAATTTGTTTTCTGCCCTCATCTAATCTCAGCTGGGGCCTATGCACCAGGCTGCTTCTGTGGATGCCAAACCTGAACAAGTGAAGTGCCTGTTTACTAAACCCCAGTCCTTGTATTTATTTAACATTTCTTATAATACCGCCTTTCATGATGTCAAGGCAGTTTACGTTGAACAGGGCATTATAACTTGGAGATCTTTACAAGGAACATGGTCAATGGAGGGTTAAGTGGCTTGCCCAAGACCACAAGGAGCACCTGTGGGACTAGAAACCCCAGTCCTTCCAGCCCAAGGTTGCTGTCCTCTAGTGGGATTTGAACCCACTATAACCCCCCCTCCCCCTCCCCCTCCCCCTCCCTGACCTTCTGGCCTGAGGTAACCTGCCCCAACCACTTGCCCACTCCTCCAGTCCACTGATTTGTAGCTAGCATGCAGTAACTCCAGCCCTGCAGCTGCCGTGGAGGTTTTGTAGTTACCACTGATGCAGGGTCACAGGATCCCATTTCACGTGCAAGCGGAGGACAGAGCAAAAGCAAGGTGTTCTGTCCTCTCCTAAGTGGCAGCACCTTTCCAATGTCCTGTCTCTTCCCCTGGTAAGGGAAAGCTGATGGCACCCTATAATCCCCTCCCCCCTTCCGATGTTCACTGGTTTGGGGGGGGGGGGATGGGTCCTGCTGTGATTATGAGCCTGGCAGCAGTGGCTGTAGGTAACATTGGCTCTTGAGTGCTGTTATCTGCAGCTGTAATCGAGTGGAGTTTTGACAGCCAGCATGTCACCATTGTGTTTGCGTCATGTCTACTGAACATTAGCATGTTTATTTTCTTTGCAGTTTGTTATACCATCTTATTGCAACATCAAGGTAGTTTATAAAACCAGCATAAACATGGAAACTAACTAAATATGCACTAAAATGTAAATACCACAACAAATCTCCAGAAGACAAAACAGAAGGAAATTCAATTCACATTAAAATGAAAACTAAAGTTAAAATTGCTCTGCTATGAAGGTATATCCATATTTGTTTATTTACAATTGTTTGTTCTACCGCCTTATCGGAACATCAGTATAAAAATGGAAACTAACTAAAGCCTCTACCCCTCCTGCCTGTACCTTGTGAAATAATCACACAATTGTTGGCAGTATCTGTAGCTGCACTAGGTCTCGCTACAGCAGTAACTTTCCCATGTTGTACTCCACAATGACGCTCCTGTACTTTAGTAGGTATGCCCTAAATGGCGTTCATGGAGGGCAACAGAACTTTGCTGCAGCTACTGTGGGCGCTGTCTCTTTAGCATCCCCCCCCCGCTCAGGAATCGAACACCGGCCCAGTCTATCCCACTGCTGCTGGACCCTGGCCTGGCAACACTGCTGGGCAGTAAGCTTCGTGGGATTAGCATAAATATTCAAGGAGCGCCTGATACAATCAATTTGCTTGAAACAAATTTATATGTAATCTGAAAACCTGATCATTACGTGTGGCTCTAGGAAGCACAGGTTATTTTAATCTGATTTATTATTTTTATTTACTGCTTACCAAATAAAAAATGTAAGCAGCTTTCATACAACACAAAACCATGGTCTGTTCCATTGCACAGGTACTGTGACCTGCTCTTCTCTTTGCATTTGATTGTAATAACATCCTCTTCTGTAGCACCGCTGTTTGTTATTGGTCTCAAAAGTTTTCAGAACTGACTCGGAACATGAAAAGTCCCTGCTGGGCTGTATGTGATAAGTTACAGCCCAGCAGGGACTAAGGGAGTCTGGTGATGTCTCAACCCTTTCCCTGTTTGGGAGAGAATAATTACAGGTTAAGCTTTGAACAGATGCGTTTCAGGTCCATGGGGAAAATGCAGATTTATGTTTAAGAACCTACGATATGCCATACTTGGTCAGGGCAAGGGTCCAGTATCCAGTTTCCAACAGCAGCCAATCCAGGTCACAAGTACCTGTCAGGTTTCCAAAAAGGGAGCTTCTCATGGGGTGTCAGCTGTTGCATGGTGCCCTGTACAGCTTGCACCCACTCCTAAGGCCAGCCCGGTCAAGAACATAATATGACAGGGATTCTCAACCCACACGAAGCCAATCAGGGTTTTAGGATAAGTGCTGTGAATATGCATGAGAAAGAGTTGCATGTACTGCCTCCATTGTATGCATATCATTGTGGGAATCCTGAAAACCGGACGGGCTGGGTATGTCCCAAGGACTGGATTGAAACATTGTACTGTGCTATTATGAAGGGGCAGGGAAGGAGACTTAGAGAAAGTGCTTCTCCTTGAAAAGGATGGAAGATGTAAAAGGCAGGGCTGGCTTAACGACTGGACCCAGGGCAGCAGATTTTGGAGGGAGGGCAAAGAGCAACTGTAGTTGAAGCAAGCACTCGGTCTTGATACCACACAATCTCTTAAAGAACCATCAGTACCTACTTAGCCCACCGATGTGGGTAAATCTGAAAACTGCCAACCCTCCCTCCAGCTAGGTGGTGTTGGTTAAATTCAACAGTCATAATCAGCCCATTAAACTCTCAGGGAGGGGGCATCCTAGGGGCCTGAATGTTAACTGAGAGGGGGGTGCAAAACTGAAGGTTTGCTAGAACATGCACTATCCTTGCAAGGCCCCGATAAAGAGCCACATCCACCTTATAGTGGTATGTAAACATTTATTAGTAGTAGATGATGCCTGGAGTAATCTTCTGACGCCAGTGGTGGAAACCAAAACTGTGGTAAGATTTAAATATATTTGTGTAACCAGAGGGGTGGAGAGAGACTGGGTAAAAGCAATGGGCAGGATGAGTGTCCGTTTAGGTAGGGAACTTACACGCTCGTCTACCTGCCTTGATAAAGGAGAAGAGAGGGTGGACAACAAAACTGACCTGGATAAGGGCCAGAACAACTGGGCAGATGGGCCAATTAGTTGATATCTGCTGTTCTCAACTATGTCACTATGTTGTTGCTAAAATCTAAACTAAAAATAACTTGTGGCTGGGTCCTGAAGTCACTTAATAACAGACCTTGAGCGATATAATTCTTTATAAAGTATAATATTTTTACAAATAAACAAGGAAAAGGTAAGTCATTTCTAGAGGTGGGCGGGAGCAGATAAAGTTCCTAGGTATTGATTCGTCTCTTCAATAAGACCCAAAGCCAGAGGCTCACGAGTCGTATGGTAAAGGCCAGGCTGATCCCTGAATTCTCTCATTCCCTACCACACCGACACAGACTTGTGACTCCCGAAATATTATTCCAGTGAATACATTTGTCTTGATTTTTGTTTAAATATTTTTTTCCAGATTTGCTTCAGATTATTCGGGCCTGGTCCTGGCATGTATGGAGAGCTGTGGGCAAAGTTAAGTGAACAGAGAGAAGCTGTTACTTAGGGCAGTGGTTCTCACCCTGGTCGTTGAGGCACACCCATCCAGTTGGGTTTTCAGGAAATGCACATGAACATGCATGAGACAGATTTGCATACCAAGGAGGCAGGTGCTTGCAAATCTCTCTCATGTGTATTCAGTGTGGATATTCCAAAAGCCAGACTGGAGGGGTGTGCACCAAGGAATGGAGTGAGAACCACTGGCTTAGGCTTTGGGGAGGATGATCACTGGCTACCATGCAGGACATCGGAGGTGGGTCCTCTCTGTAATCCAAAATGTTTGGGGGGGGGGAAGAATTACAAGGCAGCCCAAATAGACAAGACACACACACACAGACACTTAGTGAAATCCCCCCCCTTCCATTTCCATCTCAAGGTGTCATTCCATAAGAAAGATCTCCGAACAGAGTCCCTTGTGGGAGGGGCATTAGCAGCTTAATTTATTTATCGACTATCAAAATCATACATCAGTCCCCTGTGGTGTGAGCTGGGGGACTGTAAATCACGGTTCAGTTTTGGATTCTCTAATACGGGTGTTACATGACTGAAAAATAAACAATACTATTGTATGACCGGAAACCGCTACACCCTATGATCAATCTCCCCGTAACTGCAAAAGGAGAGGCAGATTCTTCTCAGACGTTGAGGCAGCCCGGGCTCCTTGTTTCTTCTTTGATGCTCAGATCTGTTCAGGTAGAGACATAAAGGATTAATATTCATATGAGTAGTGTTGTAGTCCTATGAAAAGTACCAAGTAGCCACGTTCCCTCTAGGTGCGCTGCTCCTACACTTGCCTCGTTTAATGGAGCAACGTCTGCACCTAATTTCCATAAATCAAGAACGTGAAAGGAGAAGGGATTAATTCACAAAGAAAACTCCACATATCCTGGCTTAGGAGGGAGGTTCATGACTGTCATGGTATGCGCAAAACTAACCAATTTGGAGAAACAGCCCTGAAAAAAGCCAGAGAAGGTCATGGGCTGTTCATTACTAGAGATAGTCATAGGGGCTTGTTTACAAAGCCGCGATAGCGGTTCACGGTTGTTATCGGAGCCGCGGCCCCATTGAAATCAATGGGGTCGTGGCTCCGATAACGATCGCGAACCGCTACCGCAGCTTTGTAAACAAGCCCCATAGAGTCCAATATTTGAAAAAAACCAGAAAAGACTGAGGTCCTAACTTTAGGAACCTAAGTGCCCTGTGAAAATTTGCCCCACTATAAGTGCTTAAAACGTTATGCTCCTAAATTTAGGGATGCCATTCATTTTCTTGATTTAATTTCCAAGGGCTTAACTTGGCACTGACTTATGTTTTATTCCCTGCCCTAAAGCTACTATTTTTCACACTTCTAAATTTAGGAGTTTTTGTGACATTCTGAGCACAAATTTCAGCATTCAGCCCTTATAAACTGTCAAAGAGCCCAATTTAGCAACAACTCTCATTGGCAGAAGTATAGTCCTTTGACCATCAGCCTTATAGTTTATTAGTGGTTCAATAGTTTGAAAATAGTTTAATCTAGACACTGTGACCTAAAATTGGATCCTCACTTGCTTTCCATTAAGAGGATCTATGTCCAAAGAGGAAGCATCATGGCCTCCTCAGGGTCCGAATCCAGAAAGCCACTGAGGCAATAAGTAAGTTGCAGGGCCGTCTCCTTACTTGGCCACATGGGTGTTGGAGGACTATACACTTGAAGGTCCTCTACACAGTGTTTTCCAAAATCTCCTGAAGGCATACCTATGCAGTCATGCTTTCAGGAATGGTGATTGCATGCCCAAGTCTCTGTTGAATGTAAGTATATCTCATATTCAGTACAGGTATCTGCAAGGCCAGACCACATAAGCGGGCCTCCAGAACCATGCGCTGAAAACCACTTCATTGCATGAAGGACCACAGATTAGGAGAATTTGGCGTTCTTGGAGTGTGACAGTTGTGTGTTGCATAAGAAGCGTGAATGACCAGGTTGCACCATTGCTACATTAATGACACCGTATTGAAGAATAGTGATGTTTATGGGGCAATAAAAAAACCTGCCTGTGTCCATACAAACCTCACAGATCATTTTTATACTCAGAGACTGCACTAATAGTGAAAGGAAAACTACACAGGGCTGTTTTGCTCCAATTATGGCCTAAGGAAAATGTACCCAAAGAAATTTCCACCTGCTGTTTCGGCTTGTCTTTTTCACCACAAAAAACATGGTGCGTCGTTTTGAAAATCCAAAACCATGTACATTGCTTCCTCCCCCCAATTAACCCCACTCTTGGGAACGCCTCTAAAATGCGGCAGGTAATTTTGACAGTGGATAATAATCAAAGGGCTGTCTCAGTGGATAAAATGCTCAGGACATGGCTTTGAACGTTGGCCTTCTCTTATTCACCCCCTTTGGTCTCTGAGATTCAGAGGAGTCATCTTCCCCCAGAAATGGAAAGAAAGACTGTAGAGGTCAAACTGCTTCCCTTCCAACTGGAGGAATGAGTCCAAGAAATAGAAGGATTCATTGTTTCAAATAATCAGACAGAACCCCTAGAAATAAAGGCTTCATCTCTTGGTAGCATATACGTAGGACTCATCTCCCGTAGACATGGAAGGATTCTGTTGAGACGCCAGACTCCTCTAAGAGACGAAATAGTCACCGCTCCCACCCCCCAACTGGCTTACCTGTTACATGCCATAAAATTCAGGTTAATTTGAATAATATCTTGCAAAAGCATCTCAAATACGTCGCAGAGCAGTGTCTAATTTTCATGACCGTAAACAACCTGTTGTTTCCCCCCCCCCCCCCCTCCCACCAACTTCCACTACACTCTTCTCGGTTTCATTCTCAAAGATGATGGAATATCTGAATAAGGAGGGATCACAATGGCACCATTGCATAACTTGACTCCCCTCTAGCACAGCAGATGTTTAAGGATCACCTTTTTTTTCGATACGGTAACCTTCCCAGGTCAGGTTATAGGTCCCAACAGAAAACCGTGTTTCGATCTGAATCTGAACCTGAAAAAGAGAGAGAAGCTGATGTCGGAGAGAATTATACAGACAAAATGGAGATCAGCAGGGTTACGTATCCTAGTACTTGATATAATAACATCATAGAGGTCATTTCATAAAGTCACTCCCACAAAAATGTGTCCATATGTGTGCCTAAATAACTTTATAAAATGCATAAAAGAAAGCACTTTGGCATCATGGAGTATGCTTGCCAATGGGTGTGCACATGGATTATGGGCGGAGCCTGACACCTAGAGGTGGTACCAAGAGATTGCCGCAAGTTTATTACTAGGAATCGCAGATGCCATTTTGAATCTGTAACATGAAAGAACAGGACTGACTGGGCATTGCCCCTGTTTGCACTAGACATTGGGGAGCTTGGAATTCCAGCAGTAGTGTTCCCATGATATTGGGCGCCTGGAATAGACACTCCCCCCGGGATGATGCCTGCCCACAGTGATGGTCATCCCCCACTCCAGATGAAGTCTCATGAGAACAGCTGTGCCGTGAGACTTCACTGAGAGAGAACAGCACCAGACCTGGAGAGGGGGCAGCACAGCAAGCCAGCAAAGGTATGCTTGCCACGTGAGACACCCCTCTGACCCGCCACCTGGGGTAGGCCGCACCCACTGCCCTGCCCTTGATGCGCCACTGGACCCCAGTAAGAACTAGAGTAGAGATTGAGGGGAGAGTTGTCTGAGGGTCATCGGGAGGGGGCTCTTTATGCCGGGGGAGAGTCAGGATGCCAGAGGTAGGGTTGGATTCCAGGGGAGTTATTGTGGGGTTTTGCTGTCAAGAGGGGTGATAGAGGGGAACTTTGTGGTGCTGGAGACTGGAAGCAATGGTTTGTGTGCATGGAGACTGGAAGCAATGGTTTTAAAAATCTGCTCCCACACATCTGTGGAGTGCAGCTGCACACTTTCTCTCCATGTGCGCTTTGTAAAATTGCTGCTCCTACTGGATGTGGGGCACCGTCGATGTTCAGCTCTGCACAATTTTTGCAAGAAGCGCTGCATTTGCTGTTAGATGCACAGTCCTCCCGTCTGGCAAGGTTCTCCTGCACCTTCTCACAATACTCCTGTGATTTTACAACTTGGAATAACTTTTATGTTTATTTCACTTGATATACCGCCTTTCAAAAAAAGAAATCAAGGCGGTTTACAAGTCCAAACACATATGAAAGAGGGCCAGAGGCACTGAAAGGGAAAAGAAGTTACAATATCAGACAGGATAGTGGAGAGTATAGTCGAGCACACAAACATACAGATAGAGATGATATTGAAAGAGAGGAGAACACAGGACTAAACACTGGTAGAGGGCAGGTCAAATGCGTTGTTAAAAAGATGGGTCTTTAACTGAGTTTTGAAAGTGCTGTAATTTTGTTCAAGTCTGAGGGAGGTGGATAGGGAGTTCCAAAGGGCAGGACCAGCAAAGAAAAATGCAGAGTTACGGATGGTTTGGAGGTGGGCATGTGCAGGGGAAGGAAGATGAAGCCGATTGATAGGCATAGACCGGAGAGAACGACCGGGAGTGTGAAATTGTAGATCAGACAAGTACTGTGGGGCGTGCGCATATATAATTTGATGGGTCAGCATGAGAAGTTTGTAGTGAATACGAGAAGCCATGGGAAGCCAATGAAGATTCATGAGGCGAGGGGTTACATGTTCCCAACGTGTGGAGTGAGAGATAATATGTGCAGCTGTGTTCTGTATATGTTGTAGTCTATGGAGTTGGGACTTAGGGATACCGGTGAGGACAGAGTTACAAAAGTCGAGACGTGAGATAACCAGAGACAGCATGGGCAGAGGGCCTGTGACATCAAAAAGGGACGAATAGCACAAATCTGCCGAAGGAAGAAGAAAGAAGACTTGGTGACATGGGAAATGTGGTCTTGGAAGGAAAGGTCAGAATCAAGGAGGACACCCAAATAACGAAACTAGATACCAGTGAGATGGGGGAGCCAGAGAAAGAGGGGCCAGCATGGCATCTGCGAATTTGATCAGCTCACTCATTGCTCCCTTTTCCTGATCATTTATGAATATGTTCAAA
Source organism: Ichthyophis bannanicus (assembly GCA_033557465.1). Taxonomy (NCBI): domain Eukaryota; kingdom Metazoa; phylum Chordata; class Amphibia; order Gymnophiona; family Ichthyophiidae; genus Ichthyophis; species Ichthyophis bannanicus. Next base: position 68,726,145 of record CM066051.1, on the reverse strand, counting down.
CACTGGTCCCAGTACAGATTCATGGGCCAGTTGCTGGCCCTACCACTGAGTGACTGTGTTTTTTTGCACATGGCCCCTTTTCAGCCCCTATTAACTAATGCGATCAGTTTCTGCACATGGCCTCGCATCCTTTTGTGGCCTCCTCACACCATCTCTTTCCAAGGGACACTCCGCTATTCATCGTTCTCCACTGGGAAAACTGCCCATTTAGCCCTATGCTCTGAGTTCTATCTTTTAACTAGTTCCCATTTCACAACAGGACATTGCCCCCTAACCAATGACTCTTTGATTTCCTCAAAAGTCTCCCAAGAGGGACTTTGTCAAACGCTTTCTGAAAATCTAGATATGCTATATCCGTCGTCTCTCTTTTATCCATGAGGCCAATATTCGGTGTTAGCGGCCAGCGCTGTTAAAGCGACTGCCCGTCACCACTTTAATTAAGACCCAAATATTCAATGCCGGGGTCATATCCGGCCACTAGCATTACACATCTATGGTGCTGCTGAGTAACCCGCTCAGCAGTGGCGTACCGAGGGCGGGGCGGTGGGTACTTTATCTTTTTGCTGGCTCATCTCACTGCCTCCACTCTAGGCCCAGTGGCTGTTCCCTCCCAGGCAGAGGTCTCGCGGTGCCGCTGTTATTGCAAGACTTCGGGCCGGGAGGGGACAGCTGCACACCTGGAGCGGAGGAGGTGTGGCGAGCCAGCAAAGAAGCAGGCGAGGGCGTCCATTCTGGGTGCCCCTGAATTGCATGGGCTCAGAAAAGGATACATGGATGTACCAGCAATGGAATTTCAAAGTGGAGCGACTATGTTATGAGACTTGCACATTCCGACTGGCTATTTCAGTTAATCAGATGTGTGGCAACGGGCCAATAATATAGTTGGAGATTTCTTCAGCCAGGAAATATTAACCGTGGCAATGAAAGCGCATTAGGCTCTTCTCCTCAGAAGTGTCGCAGCCATGAAACGAGCACATTTTTGCATCTTATTTGTAGTCAGGAAACATAGAAACGTGTCGACCAATAAAGACCATATGGCCACTCATACCAACTACTACAGCCCTTTTTTTCCTTAAAGATCTTCTCTGTTTGTCCCATGCTTTCTTGAATTCAGATACAGTCCTCATCTCTACCTCCTCTACTAGGAGACTATTCCACGCATCTATCGCTCTTTCCATAACAAAATATTTCCGCATATTACTACTGAGTCTATTCCTTTCCACCTTCATCCTATGTCCCCTTGTTACAAAGATGCTCTTCCCCTGTGCATTTATGCCACGGAGGTATTTAAACATCTCCATCATATCTCCCATATCCTGCCTTCCCTCTAAAGTCCACAAAAGAACAGGGATAGACATGGATGTCTCACTAAGAAGGGTCAGATGTGCTTGCGTTGTTCTGAAATTGCACCCTGACGTCCATCTGCTCTGCCTGGGCCACATCTCTTCTCTGCCCCCCCCCCCCCCCCCCTGCTACATGGGTGTCTTCATGCCGGGAATGTCTATATACCCAGTTTCTAAAATGGGTCCAGGGACATCTCTGTGAATGCCTGTTTTCAGATGTCCAAATCACGAATAGAGCTTCTAAAATACCTCCCACAGTGGAGGTCTTGGGAGCAAGTGGTTTTGGAGTTTTAAGGAAGTGTGTTTGGGATCATAGCTCTCATCAGCACAGTCGGACCTTGAAGGGGGAGGGGGAGGGTTGGTGTGCATGTGATGCCTGAGTGGAAGCAGTGGGGGCTGGGTAGATTACGACATGTTTGGATTTGGCTACTTTGGGTGGGGTGAGGTATGAGAGAAGGCTGGGAAGAATAAAGATGCTTCTAGAAACTTATGGATGCAGCCTGCATATGTGCTCCGTGTGCTGCTGACTTTGTGCTTACTTTGGTTTAAACAACAGAGTGGGTAGGTAGGAAATAATGATGAAAAAAATAATTATTTTAGAGCTCTTTTACTACAGGGCGCAGTGGTGTTACACCAAAGGTGCTGATAATGTGTGAATCCATGGTGAGTAAGGGCAACACCATAGTGTTAACTGCAGGGAACCTGGAAAGCATGTCGTCCTGCCACGGTGAGGGTGTACTCAACACTACCCATGGAGAGGGCAGTGAGTGCACCCCCACTACTAGACTGTCATGCAGGCAGCATGGTTACGCTGCCTGTGAGGTGCTCACTCCACCCACCCTTAACCCTCCCACTTACAACCAGTAGCACTGACATGGTCCCGCACTCAGGGCCGGCCCGTCCATTGAGCAAGAATGTTTTTTGCACAGGGCCCCGCGTTTCAGGGGGCCCCGCGCAAAGAACATTCTGCTTTTTTTTTTAATTACATTTAAAAAAAAAACCTGTCTCTGGCTGCTGCCGCGTCCGTCGCAGCAGCGGCAGCGGCAGAATGGCGTGTCCCGCGGGGCCCCTTCTCCTCGTCGAGCCCTCTGCAAGGGCTTTCAGATTCGCGAAGGGAGAGTGCTCCCTCGCGTCTCTGTAAAGCCCGCAGGGGCTAATGGGAAATTTCCCATCTGCCCCTTTAGACGCGAGGGGCTGATGGGAAATTTCCCATTAGCCCCTGCGGGCTTTACAGAGACGCGAGGGAGCACTCTCCCTTCGCGAATCTGAAAGCCCTTGCAGAGGGCTCGACGAGGAGAGGGGGCCCCGCGGGACACGCCATTCTGCCGCTGCTGCGACGGACGCGGCAGCGGCAGCAGCTAGAGCCAGGTTTTTGTTTTGTTTTTTTAATTTGCCGGAAGGGAAGGGAAGGGAAGGGGGGGGGCTGATGGAGGCTGTCTGGAAATGGGGTGATGGGGGGTTAGGACTGGAAATGTGCAAGGAGGGGGGGGGTTAGGACTGGAAATGTGCAAGGGGGGGGAGTTAGGACTGAAAATGTGCAAGGGGGGGGGGAGTTAGGACTGGAAATGTGCAAGGGGGGGTTAGGACTGGAAATGTGCAAGGGGGGGGGTTAGGACTGGAAATGGGCTGGAGGGGGGTTAGGACTGGAAATGGGCTAGGGGGGGTTAAGACTGCTAATGTGCTGGGGCTGATGGAGGCAGACTGGAAAGGGCTGGGGGGGGGGGTTAGGACTGGAAATGGGCTGGGGGGGGTTAAGACTGCTAATGGGCTGGGGCTGATGGAGGCTGACTGGAAATGGGCTGGGGGGGTTAAGACTGGTAATGGGCTGGGGGCTGATGGAGGCTGTCTGGAAATGGGGTGATGGGGGGTTAGGACTGGAAATGGGCTGGGGGGGTTAAGACTGGTAATGGGCTGGGGGTTGATGGAGGCTGACTGGAAATGGGGTGATGGGGGGTTAGGACTGGAAATGGGCTGGGGGGGTTAAGACTGGTAATGGGCTGTGGGCTGATGGGGGCTGTCTGGAAATAGGGTGATGGGGGTTAGGATTGCTAATGGGCTATGGGGGGGGGGTTAGGACTGCTAATGGGCTATGGGGGCGCTAGGACAGGAAAAGGGCTGATGGGGAGGGGTTAGGACTTGAGGTGGGCTGATGTGGTTAGGACTAGTAATGGGCTGTGGGCTGATGGGGGGGTTAGGACTGGCAATGGGCTATGGGGGGCTGACTGGAAATGGGCTGATGGGGTTAAGACTGGAAGTGGGCTGATGGGGGGTTAGGACTGGTAATGGGTTATAGGGGGGGCTTAAACTGAAAATGGGTTGATGGGGGGCTAGGACTGGTAATGGGTTGGGGGATTGCTATGACTGGAAATGGACTGAGTGGACGGGGAGGCTTGAACTGCAAATAGCTGATGGGGAGGGAGCTTGGAATGGAAATGGGCTGTGAGGGAAGGGAGCTAGAACTGAAAATGGGCTGATGGAGCAGCTAGGATAGGACTGGAAATGGGCTGTTGGGGGGAGCTAAGATTGGAAATGGGCTGTTTTGGGGGCTTGAATTGAAATGGACTCATGGAGGGGCTAGAACTGGAAGTAGGCTCATGGGGGGGCTTGGACTGGAATTGGGCTGAGTGGAGGGGAGCTAGGATTTGACATGGGCTGATGGTGGGGCTAGGAAATGACTAGAAATGGGCTGATGGGGGGCTAGGATTGGAAATGAGCTGATGAAGGGACTCAGACTGAAAATGGATGGGGGAGCTAGGACTGGAAATGGGTTGATGGGGGGCTAGGACTGGAAATGGGCTGATGCAGGGACTAGAAGGGAATGGATGCTGGGTGAGACTGGAACTAGAAGGGAGCTGATGTTGGGGGAGGATTAGAATGGGATGGGGCTGGGAGAGTAAAATGGAGAGGGGAAAAATATTTTGTGTGGGAGGGATGAAAAATCTACAATTGGCCGGGTATTGGGAGAGTAAGTGGGGATTGAGGATGGAGGGGTAAAAGTTGTGTGGATGAAATAAGAATGAGGAAAGAGCAAAAGGATAAAGATTAGTATGTTAAAGCAGATGTAGAGAGAGAGGATGGAAAGAAAACTACAAGAGAGAGAAGAAAGGACAAATGGACAGCAGACGATGGAGAGTTAGCAGAAAACATGAAGAAACCAGAAGAAAGTGGCTGGAGCAATTGCAACTGAAAAAAAATGCACAAAAGGTAGAAATATATCTCTTTATTTTGAATTTATTAACTGGAATATGAAAGCTCTGGGAAATGTGCATCATTAACGTCTGCGCTTTGTTTGGTACAAGAGGAAATTGATTTATAGTTTTATTTCTACAGTGTTGTTGTACATTCCAAGTTTGGCTTTTGGGGTTCCCAGTTTAATTATTGCCTTCCTGTTTCTAAATTGCGATTCCTTGTTTGGTGATGGTCTATGTTCTGCATGTGTAACTGAGCTGAGGTATTCTGTTTATGTAATTCCTATTTGACATTGCCACTTGTTCTCTTTCCCCAGTATTCTCTGAAATGTACTGGTTTAATATTTGCAGTGTTTCCTTTTGATAGGTAGGGTCTGGTGCTTTGTGAGTCCTGGTAATGCTGTCAGGATACAGCGGGTTTGCTATGGGTTCTAAATGGGCAGCGTTTGTAGTAGTTCCTAATGTGCCTGGCGGTTGGCACTGGATTATAGTAATGTAGAAATCTTTTAGTCTTTCTTTATCCATACACTCATTAAGAGACATGTTTACTAAAAGTTAGTGTATGGTAACATTATGCAAATATTTATGCAAATAAGGCCACTTATGCAAATGAGGCCCCGCACCGAGTCTCCGCACATGGCCCCGCACCCCCCTTGGGCCGCCCCTGCCCGCACTAGCTAGCAATATGGGTCCAATGCGTGCCTTTGGCATGCGCCAGACCCGCACTGACAGTGCCCCTTTGTTTTTACTGCCTGGTGCATGTAAGTGACACCATGTTCTGGGCTCTCTTCTACTTTAGCCTGTTTTGATTAATAAAAAGACTGAATCTAAACGTAGAAGTGCCAGCATGGTTACTGGGCATACACACAATCAGAGGCTCTAGGTCAATGGAGAGCAGCACTGAACACAATCCATAAAGTTTACTGCTGACACTTAAATCTAGATGCTGGTCTCTGCTGCTCATAGGGTTAATATTCAGCAGCACTTATCGGGTTGACTAAATATCAAACGGCACTATAGGGATAGTGCTACCGAATATTCTTACAGACCTTGGCAGAATTTGGGACGATCCGGGGCAGAGTGACAGCAGAGCTGGAGATCTGTATAGTGGCGATATTCAGTGTTACTCTGTAACCTACTATCCATCACCCCATACAGAGCGCAGCTGTCCAGATTTAGCATAGGCAACATAGAAAGCTGTCCAGGGCATCTGATTTTGAAGTCGTCAAACACCTGGGCTAAAAAGAAGACTGGTCCTGCTAGCATGAGGAACACTTTTGCCTATGGATGCCAAAATCTTAAATCCTATCTTGCCCACCGAGTCTCTCTCCTTAGTCCTGCTGTGGGGGTCATGAACCTAAGGGCCGGCTTACCTGCCTTAGAACCAGGTCTCGACTCTCGGGAGTTTCCAAAGCATTTGCATCCGCGGACACAAAAACCACACGCAGTACGTTCCTCTGAGCTATTGATAAAAAAAAATCACATCGGACAACTTTGCATAGAGTGTTTAGGTCAGAAAGCAAACATTTAGGCTTGGGCATTGAAATAATTCCCTAGTATTTCATAAAAGACTCGCTGCCCCTGGAATGCCCGATGCTAGCCGGCAGTGCCCGTGTTAATGCCGCTGAATATCCCGCAAGATTCTGCCTGTCCCTTTCTGGGATCTACAGTGGTACCAATGGCCTAAAAGAGCCCCACAGCCCTTACCTCAAAGGTTTGACACCGCAGGGCAATTTTAGGCCATTGTCACTGCGGTAGGTGCCAGCGAGGGGCGACGGCAGTGGCGATGGGGGTCAAGCGGGGCGCACAAGGATGAGGTTCATCTAAGGCACCTCATCTCCTCGCACCAGCCCTGTTCAGAGGAACAGAGTCTTCTCCATCCAGCCCCATGTTCTATCACCCTATCCTCCTGCCTACCCCTCCTATCTGCCTCCCCTCATGTGCACACACAGAGAAGGAAAATGGCAGAAACAGGGCTTAGCTCTAACAGCATTTCTCCATTTCTTCCTGATCCGCCTTCTCCATCACACCAGCAGCAGGAGAAAGGCTTACACGCTCTTTAACTAGTGCTGAGGGTCCAAGCTTTCCTTTCCTATTTCTGCTCTCACCAGATGTTTCTGCCTGAGGTGACCTCCGCACCTCGTCTAACGATAGATCTACCCCTGGAGGCATTAGAAATGTAAAGACTCACGAGGCGGTTGCAGGGTGAAGACCTGGACTTCACACAGTGTCAGGAGCTGAAAACGCACAGGAAGGGTCACGGCCACGTATCGTCCTTCTGCCCCAGCACAGGGGAAGAATCCGGTCTCCCCAGCACCTAGGGAGGTGATAGTGGCACACCTGGACAGAAAGAAGGAGCGATGAGGGAATTAACGTTCTGGTTTTCTAGAAGTCAAGGGTGGTCGGTCATAGACTTCTCTATGATCCCTTGCCCTCCCAATTAAACCATGGCTCAAAAGCCATTGCCCCGTCTCCTTTTAGACATATCAATAAATATAATTAAACCCCTGAGTCGGACTTTTCTGAAATTCACTTTCTTTTCAGACTTTTCTAAAGCTCACGGCATCTCCACAGTTATAGACTTCTCCAAACATTGCAGGACTTCTCTATTGGTCACAGATACACAGGATTTTTATCGAGCTTTATATTCAAAAAAAGATGAACTGCTATATTACGGCTCCTAAATGTGTGCCCTATTTTCAGCCACACTTAGGAGTTTTAGCTGTTGGCTGAAAATTCATCCCAATTTAGGAGCTTAAAATTTATGCTCCTAAAATGTAGTCCTGTCATTCATTTGCCTCGATTTATCAGCCGAATAAGGTGTCTGGTACTGAACATCATCGCTAAGCTCCTAACTTCTTTTCCCCACCCTCCTTAATCCACCCTCACTGCCGCTGACTTTTTATGCTCTGAAATTTAGGAGTTTAGTGCAATTTTAAGGAAATGTTAGACGCTTAGCCATAGTACATTTTCGAAGAGGTCAATTTAGGAGCGTAACTCTCACAGTTAGGAACATAAATCCTTTGAATATTGGGCCCTGTACATTTCAATATTTATTTTGCAGCTAAATAAGAGTTCTTTGAGGCTGCAAAGTATCAGTGTTTTAGGGTTTTCATGCCATGTATACTATGACTGGCTTCCTTTTCTGGTTGAATCAAATAGGTATGTCTGTATCACGTAGGAGTCTGTGCAGAAAAGGCATAAAAACTGAGTGGAGGATACCAGGGAACGAGTGAAAAGGCACTAGGGGAACTGGTGGTTTTTGGTGTTTATCCAATAAACACCTTTTAAATATTTAGCATCAGGGGTGTTACATCGATTAAAACCTAAAATCAGAAGACCTATGTATACATCCACTTATGATCTAGCCAGTTCCCTGTCAGCACACCTCACCAGGGGTGTAGCCACAGTTGGGCCTGGAGGGGTACAGGCTCCTCTTACAGCCTTGGCCCATCCTCTGTGCATCCAGACTATAAACATAAGAACATAAGACTTGCCGTACTGGGTCACACCAAAGGTCCATCAGGTCCAGTATTCTGATTCCAACAGTGGCCAATCCAGGTTACAAGTACCTATCAGTTTCCCAAAAGTTAGGCAGATTCCATGCTGCTTATCCCAGGGCTAAGCAATGGATTTCTCCAGTCCACTTTCATAAACGTTTATGGACTTTTCCTCCAGGAACTTGTCAAACCCTTTATTTAAAAACGCAAGTACACTGCATCCTCTGCATATGAATTCCAGAGCTTAGGTATGCATTGAGTGAACAAATATTTTCTCCGATTTGTCTTAACTGTACTATGTTGCAGCTTCATTGTGTGTCTCTTAGTCTTTGTATGTTTTGAAGGAATAACCTGCTGATTCACATTTACTCCTTCTAATCTGCTCATTATTTTATCGTATCTCCCTCCCTCAGCTGGCAAGCCTCCAGACCCTACCAGCTAAATCGCTCCAGTCTCTCTCTGTTCTGAATGAGATCCGTCGCCTGCACCATGTGCACAACAAAACCTCATAGGTAACGCTTTCCACTCATGAGCTCCCAAGATAATAATGAAAGTAACATGCAGCCTGCGAGGTTTCCATGTGCAGGTCATGTTGGCTGCACGTTGGCGTAGGAAAGGAGATCGCTGGGGAGTGTCATGGTAAGCTCCCACCACTAGTATCTGGGTGAGTGACATAAGCTAATGAGAGGAGGGGCTGTATGCTTATGGCCTACTCATGCAAGCCATGGGTCCTGGAAAAACATAGAAACATGACAGCAGAAAAAGACCACATGGCCTATCTAGTCTGCCCTTCCATATTAACTACTACAACAGTCCTCTCTTTCCTTTAGAGATCCTCTGTTTTGTCCCATGCCTTTTTTTTTTAATTCAGATACTCCTCATCTCTACCACCTCCACTGGGAGACTATTCCATGCATCTACCACTCTTTCCGTAAAGAAATATTTCCGCATATCACTCCTGAATCTTTCCCCTTTCACCCTCATTCCATGTCCCCTCGTAGCAGAGCTTGCTTTCAACTGAAGGAGGCTCTCCTCCTGTGCATTTATGCCACAGAGGTATTTAAACGTCAATATCATATCCCGCTTTTCCTCTAAGGTGTACATATTAAGATCCTTAAGTCTGTCCTCATATGTTTTATAATGAAGACCACTAACCATTTTAGTAGCCACCCTCTGTACCGACTCCAGCCTGTTTATATCCTTTTGAAGGTGCGGTCTCCAGAATTGCACACTATACTCCAAATGAAATCGCACCAAAGACTTTTACAGAGGAACTTTCACCTCCTTTTTTCTGCTAGCCATTCCTCTCCCTATGCACCCAAGCATCCTTATAGCTTTTGCTGTTGCCTTATCTACCTGTTTAGCTACTTTAAGATTGTCAGACACAATCACGCTCTTCTTTTGTACTTCACCCCCTATACTGTACCGCTCCCTTGGATTTTTGCAGCCCAAATGCATGACCTTGCATTTTTTAGCATTAAATCTCAGCTGCCAAATTCTAGATCATTCTTCAAGCTTAGCTAGATCCCTCCTCATGTTATCTACACCTTCCTGGGTATCTACTCTATTGCAGATTTTGGTATCATCTGCAAAGAGGCAAACCTTACCCAACAGCCCTTCAGCTATATCACTAACAAAGATATTAAAAATAATTGTGACCAAGGTCAGATCCCTGGGGCACTCCACTGGTAACCTCCTTCTCCTCAGAGTGAGCTCCATTTTCCTGTACCCTTTGTCACCTCCCACTCAACTAATTTCTAACCCAATCAGTTATTTTAGGGTCCATCCCTAGGGTGCTCATTTTGTTGATAAGTTGCTTGTGTGGAATGATGATGTCAAAGGCTTTACTGAAATCCAAATACACCACATATAGGGCCCTCCCTCAGTCCAACTCCCTGAACACCAGTCAAAGAAATCAATCATATTTGTCTGACAAGACCTGCCTCTGGTGAATCCATGCTGCCTCGGATCCTGTAATCTGCTGGACTCCAGAAACCTCACTATTTTCTCTTTGAGCAGCATTTCCAATAATTTACTAACCACAGAGGTTAGACTAATAAGCCTGTAGTTTTCAACCACATCCTTACTTCTGATTTTGTGTAAAGGCACCACATGAGCCTCTCTCCAGTCCTTTGGCACCATTCCCGACTCCAACGAGGCATTGAAAAGGTCAGTTAGTGGAGCTGCTAGAACATCCCCAAGTTCCCTCAGTATTCTCGGATGTATCTGGGTTCATCGCTTTGTCTATTTTTAGTTAGCTAGTTCTACACGAACACAGTCTTCTGAAAATCATCCCCATTGCTTCTGTTTGTATTTGTGGGTGTTTTCTGAGGTCCTGCTCCTGGCCGTTAATCTGTGAACACAGAACAGAAATATTTGTTAAGCAATTCTGCTTTATCCTCATTAACTTCTACATATTCCTTCCCTTCACCCTTGAGTCTGACAATACCACTTTTGCTCTTCCTCCTCTCACCAACGTATCTGAAATATGTCTTATCCCCCCATTTTATTGCATTGGCTATTCTTCTTCTTTTTGTACCTTTTTGCTTTCCTGCTACTTTACTGATGGGGAATGATTTTTACAAATATAGATGCCTGTCTTCCTCTCTCTCTGTTATCTCTTGTATTCTATGAAGGCCTCTGTCTTTTTCTTCACCTTTTCAGCTACTTTTGAGAACCAGAACAGCCTCCTTTTCCTGTTACCTTTATTTAACTTTCTCATAAAAAGGTTTGTTGTCCTTAAAATATCCCCTTTGAATTTTGCCCACTGTTTTTCTACATCCCCCAGCTATTCCCTTCCCGCTAATGACTCCTTGAGATATTGTCCCCTCTTGGTCCAAGTTTGATTTCCTAAAATCTAAGATTCTCATTATTGAATGGATTTTTATCAGCCTAGTCCTTATACTGAACCACACCATCTGGTGATCACTGGATGCAAGATGATCTCCCATTATAACATCAGAAACACTTTCACCATTGGCAAGCACCAAGTACAGTAGGGCCTCTTCACGTGTAGGTTCTTTTTCCAGTTGCCTGAATAGTTCTCCCTGTAGAGAATCCAGGATCTCCGTACTTCTAGATGATACTGCAGCAGGAATGTGCCAATCAACATCCAGCATATTGAAATCTCCTATCAGTAGCACTTCCCCTTTCATGGCAATGCTGCCTATGTCTTCTAGGAAATCTCTGTCCACTTCTTCTGCCTGTGAGGGGGTCTCTATATCACGCCAATGCAAATGGATTTCTCTTTCCCTCTTTCTAGTTTAATCCACAGTGCTTCCTCTCTCCCTTTTAAGCCCTGTAATTCCAAAGCTTTAATATTATTTTTTACATATAGTGCCACCCCTCCTCCCTTTTCTCCTACCCTGTCCTTCCTGAATAAAGTATAGCTTGATATAACTACATTCCAGTAATGGTTGTCCGTGAACCATGTCTCTGTAACTGCCACTAAATCCAAGTCAGCCTGTTCCATTAAAGCCTCAACATCTGGGATCGTATTTCCCATGTACAGGCATTTATATACATCGCTTTCCAAATATTGCCCCTTTTACCCATTTCTATAGAGGTATTTAAAGTTTTACTTACTGAGGGCTTTCTTCACCGATCCCCAACAAATCTAGGTTTAAAGCCCTCTTCAGTATGTTAGCCAGTCTGTTTCTGAAGAACATAAAAATTGAATTCTGGCTATGCCTGCGCCCTCACCTGCTGTGAATGTGAAACCAGGTGTCCCAGATTTGGATTTCTGCTCCATTTATCCTTTCACTCGCGGTATTGCCCCTGTTGGTAATGGCCACAAAGGACACAGGGTAAGTGTCTAGCAGATCCACTGCCCACCAGGGCTGAAATTCATAGCTCGTGCTAGCACACTCTCTTCGTTGATAGTTAGATGTGAGGCTTCCATCGATCGCCTTACTGGCCATGCTAAAGCTCTCATAAGTGCTGGATTGGGTAGCTGTGCCGATAAGAGCCACGTTGGTCCCTGTAGAAAACAGCCCATGGTTACAAGAAGCAGACCCATAATTTGCTCTGGATCAGGGTGATGGATTCTATTTTGCTTAGGAATGTGAGAGGGTGTAGCCGCGGCAAGGACACAAGAAAACACTGGGCATCTTGGTGCTAGCTAAGGAAAGCCCAATCGGAAAGGGGCCTGGGGAGAGCTGAGTGCACTAGGGAGGAAGCAGGTCTGGATTTAAGCATATGAAACATAGGAAAGTGCTTAGGGCACCAGGTTTTGAACAGGGTCTGTGCTAGAATATGAGGTATGCCCTAGGTCAGGGGTGGCCAACTCTGGTCCTAGTGCACCATGATCCAGCCTGGTTTTCAGGATGTCCCTAATGGATATTCATGAGGTATATTTGCATCCGCTACCCATTGTATGCAAATATATCTTATGAATATTCATTATGGGCATCCTGAAAACTAGGCTGGATCGTGGTGCACTAGGACTGGAGTTGGCCACCCCTGCCCTAGGTGAACCTTATACCTTGTGCCCACCCTGCTCCTACTTCTGCCCCCTCCCCGGCCCCAACTGTTGTCCCTCTCTGGGACCTGCAGTGGTAGCAGTGGCTTCAAACAGCCATGTGGCACTGACGTCCTCCTCCAGCGCTGCAATGTTGTTTGGCGTCTGCCCTCTCTGCCACTTGAGGCCGTCTTCCTTTTTCATGCCACCTCCATCCCCATTCTAAAGGAAGTTGGCACCGGGCATTGAAGGGGACAGACGTACAAACAGCCCCGCAGGGCTGTTTGAAGACATTGTCACTTTTTCAGGACCCAGAAAGGGGCAACAGGAGCAGCAATGGGCTGCCTCTGGACCATCTGCACTCTAGTTCACCAAATGATCCCATCTGCCCAGGCCAAAGAGGAAACTTAGCAATTTGATATATTGCTCTTCGACGGGCTTCCAAGGGACACCACTGTGTCACTATGGTCTTCCTCTGCTCCACACTGGCTGTACAATCTTTGGGATCTGTTAGGTCCCTCCTCACACCCCCTCTCTAGGATCTGCTGTCTGGTCTTGTCTATGGCTGCCAGCATCTTAAATCCAGCCTTGAGGGAGGGCATCCACCAGCAGATTAGCGGCACGCTGCTGATTTTGAGGTGCTGCCAACCACCACCGCCCCTTCAGCCAAACAAGTTGAATTCAGCCAGTTGGCGATCTTAGCTAGGCGCAGAGAGAATCAGGGGTATAGGAACATTAGGGAACATATACTACAAACACGAAATCAACAAAGCAGTATGGCTGCCATGTTTGTTCACTTTGATGAGACTTAAATAAGAACAAAACAGGAAACCCCTCTTCAGGTCAGGATAGTACGAGCAACAGATGACAGTGTCATAAAATGTAATTCACTTATATATTACAGTATTGCTCTTATTGTTCTGACGTGAAGAAGAAGGTTTTAACCTTTGAAAGCGAATCCAAAAATGGATTAAGTCAGTCCAATAAAAAGGCAGCACCTTATTTTTCTTTTCTGTTGTTACTGAACTATCCAAACTGCATCTGTCAGGTCCCTTTAGCCATGAGGAGTGGAAGAGTGGATTAAAAGCCAGAGCAGTGGGGTGAAAAACAGAGGTGCCATGTTCAACCCCCACTGGTGCTCTCAGAACCATCCAGTCCCTCAGATACAAACTTCGGGGCTGGTGTTAGAGATGGTTATTAAAAGCCAGGCATGTGGTCCTCGAGCTGGAGAATAACATATGCAGAAAATCTGAGTCAAATCAGCAGGCATGTACATGCAAGAAGCAGCACTTAGATCATGTGTACAAAAAGGTACATATCTCTGCTCAGAAGCTTTACTTTGAACAGCAGTATTCTGAGCAGAATGGTTGCTGTCATGTGCACATATGATTCCATCATATGTGCATACATTCGTTCCAGCACGATTCTCCTGCCTTTTCTTTCTTTTTTTTTTAAAGAACTCATTTCAGCAAAGCCCAGAAAATGCTACAGAAGGTTGCCACTTATGAAAGAGAGATAAATTCCTCTTGGCACTGAGCGCAGACCCCTTGCGTCTCCTTCGAGTAGGCATTAAAATCCCAGCATTAAGTTCCGTCTTCGCTCTCTGCACAGTTCTCTGCATCCAGGCGGAATAGCTCGTTGCTCGATTATCATGTAATTTGGATGGATTTGCATGGGTCATGCACTACCCTTGGCGCTGGCTTCTGCGTAGTGACTGCACTTGCGCTGATCCTTTTCTACGTTGCGGCGTGATGTCTGTGCATTAAAGATATGCACAGATGTCACGTTACCTGTGCACGGAGGATGTGCTCATGTTTCTGCATCGGCTCCTTAGATTATACACACTCGGGGACAAGTAAAATGCCTACAGTTTCCGAGAAAGGCCTGAGCTAAATCCAATTCCCACCCTAGCTCAAAGGGCCACCAGCACGTCAAAACTATTTTGCATCTCTCATGTCCAAATATAAACAGCTGCCCTGGGCTTTGCTTTTCATGACGGGTAGGTTTGTTTGTCTTGTAAGTAATGCTTCAGGTTTATTAAAATCATTTGACAAGCAATATGTCCAAATCTCTGAGAAGATCAAGAGCTGGGAACGTCTTTGAAAGTTCTGCTCTGCGGCCAGGCTTTAGGGCAGAGTCAGAACTACCACCCGGAAAACTAGGTGGTTGCTCGGAGCGCCAAACTTTGGAGGGCAGCAGAAAGTGCCCCCACACAAGCCCTTGCAGTGGTGGCCTCCAATCATGCTTCCCTGGCCTTACAAGGGGGCTGATAAGTCCCTGGCCTTGTAACGAAACAGAATGCTATGGGTACACTTCGGTTCCGGAGGTCGGAACGATCTTTCTGCAGGCAGACAGGAAGTTGCATCGGGGTGGGGGATTGGCTGGACTTTCAGACTGTAGCATGCAGGGGTTCTGAGGATCCACACTGTGCTTCTTCTCTGCCTTACCCCCCTATCCACTGCTGAACCTGGGGAGACGCGGTAGTGGTAAGGGTAGGGATGTGAGCGAAAGAGAGGTAGCAAGAATTTCTTCTCATTGAGGCTTGACTGGTTTTTTTAAATTTATTTATCAGGCTATGATTAGGAAATGGAAAGATAGCTGCAGATTAGGGCTGCAAGAAAAACCAGACTGCTAGAATCTAAGGTTAGGGAAAAAAAGAGAAAGCAGTAGGCTAGAGTTAGGAGAAAGGAGACAGACGCAGATTAGGACTGGGGGATGAAGAGAAATCTATACAGGGACGGCCCTAGAGTTGGTTCAAGGTGTTGGCACCTTAGACAGACCTTAAGCTTTATACCCCCTCTAGCTGTCAAATCTATTGCTTAGCTTTCAATGCCCTGCTCTTTGCCGTCCATAGAAGTTGCCGCCCTAGGCTGAGAGACAGGCAGATGGCAGACAAAAGGATAAGAACACGTAGAGAGTTGCTAACTATTTTATTTGAATCATTTAGCAAACTTTTTTTAATGATTTTTGCCAATTTTGGCCTGTGGTATACTATGAACATTCTACCTTCTGTTTCTCCTCTTTGTCTGCTCCCATCTATGAAGTTCACAGTTCAGACTTGGACTGTTGGTAACCCACATCACCTTAACCAAAACCTGCATCCTGACAACCTCCCCAGGGCCCTGGTGCTCTGAAAGCCCACGCCAACATTCAGCCAGGCAGAAGAGGAGAATTTTCAATCACGTCAATCTAGCTGGGTAAATACTTCTGAAAATTCTCCTTTTACAACCTCTTAGTATGAGTCATTCTGGTATGAAACATAGAGCATGACAATAAATAAAGACCATACAAGGAGCACGTGATGTGGTGAGACCGCGTGGACGCTGATCGCTCGATCTCTGGGTTCCCCTCTCCCTCACCGGGATTAAAAAACGTGAATCAGCCGTAGTGCTGCACTGAAACAAACACGAGAGGAGAGAGAGGAATCGGGTGAACGGAAGTATCGCGAACAGAACATGGCAGCAGCAGTTAAAGCAGGGAGACGGGAGAAAGAGTGTGTGGCTGGGCAAGCTAAGATGGCGGACTCACCCCCTGCGCCGAGTTCACCGGCCTCTCCCGCATTCATCGAGGAAATCTCCACGGCAGTGGCTGGCGCGTTGTCTGCTCAATTTGATGCCCTACACAATAAGATGGACACATTGCAGGGCTCTATGAGCTCTTTGGGAAGCCGGATGCAGGAGGCGGAGGCCAGAATCGTGCAAAATGAAGAGAGGGCGGAGGGGATCACACAGGAAATAAAACAAATGCAGGTGACAGCTAAACTGGATGATCTGGAAAACAGATCTAGACGAAATAATCTGCGTTTCTTGGGCATTCTGGAAAAAATTGCAGACAGAAAGCTGAAGGCATATCTAGAGACTATAAAGGCAGGGATCCTGGAAGGAGGAGAGGACTGAAAGAGCACACAGAGTGGGGTCCAGGCAACCCAAGGACAGCAGGCCCAGAGTGGTCTTGGATAAGTTCCTGCAGTTCCCGCAAAAAGAAGCTGTGTTGCAGGCTGCAAGGAAAAAAGGGGCGGTTGTACAGGACAATGCAAAAATCAGAGTTGCCCAGTATTACTCAGTGGCCCTGAGCCAGCGCCGGAGGGCCTACGCCCCTATCTGCCAGAAGCTGATAGAGTCCCATATCAAATTTACAGTCCAGTACCCAGCCAGATTGCATGTTATATATGACGGTGTCCATCGGATGTTTGAGACAGCCGCAGAAGCAACCCAGTATGTAGAGAAGATAACAAGAGAAGCAGCAGCAACCTCTGCAGAGAAACAGGTTGGAGAGTCTTGAATATGGATCGGTCAAAAGGGATTGCTGCTGGAGAACCAGAGGATGGAGAGGCCTGGTGCTGGAGGTACCAGGGGATTGGACGTTTCGCACAGGATCTGATTCTATCAAGTCTTGTTACTCTAAGAAGGCAGGGATGATCCCATAACCTTTATTTGAAAGAACAATGGGGGAATGGGACTGGAGAATTGAAAACTTTGATATTTTGAAAGCGGGATAGTCTGTTTGTAGGTATATACTCATGAAGGTAGTAAGATAGGACTGTTATGTTTGCATGCAGTTATTGTTCTCCCCCCCCCCCTCCCCTCTTTGGGGCAGTATAAAAATCCCTTGAGTTTCAGGAGGAGGAGGGTTATGCATTTACAATTGGGGGGGAGGGTAGAGTTGGAGAGTGGGGGGGAGGAAAGGGGGCTAATTGAACCATATGTAGGGGGCTACTGGTGGGGGGGACCCATTCATATCATGGTAGCTTAAGGGGGAGAGGAGAGATGCGATGGTCCTGGAGAGGATCGTGGGGTAGGGGGAAAGGGCAGGAGGGGGGAAGGGGGGGAAGGGGTTATATAGGAGGGGGTTGGGGGGGAGTGTTCGCAGCAGCAGGAAATGTGTGAGATTGGGAGCTGATTGTAGGAAGGGTGGACAGGAGAAGCTCCAGGCTGGGGGAGCTTTTCTTTGGATACAGTTTAGTAACGTGAATGGCAGGTCTGAAAAGACCTCTATAACCTGAAGATAATATCATGGAATGTCTGTGAGATAGGGAGTCCAATAAAGAGATATAAAGTATTGCGGGCCTTGGCACGACATAAGTGTGATATTGCCATGCTGCAGGAAACCCACCAGACTACTGAAGAGCACCTTAAATTGCAGAAGGCATGGATGGGGCAAGAATGGGGGGTTCCTGCAAAGGGGAAGAAGGGTGGAGTGGTCATTTTGATTCATAAATGGGTAAGGTTTGTTCTTGAGCAAGAATATAGTGATCCGGCTGGCTGGTTTTTGTTGCTGTATGGGATATTAGAGGGGAAGCCCATAATGCTGGGCAATCTATATAGTCCAAATACCTTAGACCGAGATATGTATGCGCGTTTAGCTTCAAGAATTGAACAGATGCCTGACGTCCCATTGATACTGGAGGGATACTTTAATGGTGTGTTCGATGTGGAACTAGATACATCTCGGAGGGGTGGGGAGAGGACGCGGGGACAGACCGCTAGAGTGTTACAGGGCATGCGACGTAGATTGGGTGCTCTGGATCCATGGCGACTGCTCCATCTGGCGGACCGGGATTTTACTCATCAATCCAGGGCGCATGGTTCGAGTGCTCGGATTGATTACATTTTGGTGTCAGAGAGACTTTTTGCCCGATTAACGGATGCGCAGATTGGTCCGACGGAGATATCGAACCATGCCCTGATTTGGGTGGAGTTGGATTGGTATGATGATACCCCGCGGACTAGACTTTGGTGTTTCCTGCTAGATCTATCTAGAGATGTGGAGTTTCATAAATACCTTCGGCAGAAGTGGCAAGAGTTTGCTCTATATAATGAGCGACATCAGATTGATCCGGAGCTGTTTTGGGAAACAGCTAAAGTTGTTTTGAGAGGGGACATTGTTGGGTATGCGGTGCGGAAATGGAGATTGATGGCAGAGCAGATTGTTCAACTGGAAAAACAATTGATTAAAGCAAAACTGAAATGTGCGGGATGCCCCAATGCAGAGAATAAGAAGGGGCCATGGGAAGTTCAGATAGCTCTTCATGAATTACTTCATCGGCGAGCCAAAAAGTCTTTTATGCATTACAAATACCAATTATACCGTTATGGGGATAAGCCGGGGAAGCTATTGGCAAGGTGTCTTCAAGGTAGTAGAGGTAATAGATTGGTGGCGGCCCTGAGAGACGAGCGCGGTAAATTGCAGAAGGAGAATCAGGCCATTGCCCAAGTGCTTCGGTCTTTCTATCAAAAATTATATGCAAGGGAAGAGGGGTCTATAGCTCGAGTAGAGGACTATTTGCGAGAGTTCAAGCTACCTAACTTGGGAGTAGATCAGCGAACCCAGTTGGATAGCCCAATCACGCTTAGTGAAGTGCAACAGGTTATCCAACATGCTAGTTGTTACAAAGCTCCGGGCCCGGATGGATTTGGGGCCGAATTTTATAAGTTGTTAGATAATTTGGTATCCCCCTCTTTGGTGGCAGTGTATCAGAAAAGGACGGAACAGGGTGCATTTCGGTGGGGTGGGAATCATGTGTATATTACCCTAATACCTAAACCAGGGAAAGATCATACCCAGGCCGCCTCTTATAGGCCCATATCACTGATCAATTTTGACTTGAAGATAATGTCTAAGATTTTGGCAGATTGGTTGGCATTGGTGCTGGGGGACTTGGTGCATGAATCTCAAGTGGGCTTTGTAAAGAGGCAATATGTGGTGAGAAATCTGCGAAAGATCCTTGCGTTGTTGGAATGGGTGCAAGAGCAAGGGTTGCAATCATTGTTAGTTAGCTTTGATGCAGAAAAAGCATTTGATCGCGTGAACTGGAACTATTTGCGACTCCTTTTGCCTTATTATGGTTTGGGGGATTCGTTCTGTAGTATGGTGGACCTACTTTACGCCCTACTGGGGGGTCATATGCAATGGAGTGTTGTCGGACAAGTTTTCTCTGGAGAGAGGTACGCAGCAGGGATGCCCGCTTTCCCCCCTGTTATTTGTGTTGGCGCTGGACCCTCTCATATGGAAGATAGAGATGTCAGGGGAAATATGGGGAGTGAAGATGGGAACGTCGGGGTTTAAGATAGCAGCCTTTGCTGATGACCTGCTGGTTCATCTGCTCTCCCCAAAGCACTCGTTGCCTAGATTAATGGAGGAATTTTCCTATTATGGGAGTTTTGTGGGTCTCCGTATTAATATGGACAAGTTGGAGGCTTTGGATATCTCTGGACGGCTTCGGGGAGGATGGGGAAGTGACTTTCCGCTAAAATGGGCAGATGATCAGTTTGTATATCTGGGTATTCTTTTGACTAGAGAACCGAAGGAACTATATAAGAGGAACTTTGAGAGGACCTTTCTTAGGCTGTGTACACAATTACAGGCATGGAGCCCTCTCCCCTTGTCACTGCTGGGTAGGGCAGCAGCGCTGGGGATGGTGGTATTGCCGCAGGTGTTATACTAGTTGTAAACTCTCCCGGTATGGTTGTTGCGACAGGATCTTAACGAGTTGGAAAAGGAGATTTGAGGGTTTCTATGGAAGGGGGCGAGAGCACGAATATCGCTGAAACGCTTACAAGGGTGGTGGCGTAAGGGAGGAATTGGAGTCCCGGACTTACGAAGACATGCCTTGGCCTGTTTAGGGAATACGGAGGTGTATACCCCTAGAGCATTGGAGGAAGCCCTGGTGGCCCCGCAGAAGTTACTGGCAGTTTTGCATTTGGAGGGTTTGGTTTTGCCGGGGAATATACACAGGAGCGTGTTGATGACATCAGCGCGACGTACTTGGAGGCAATTAAACAGATATTGGCATAGATCCCCAAATACCTCAAGTTGGCTGCCGATACAGGGCAATGTTTATTTATTTATTTATTTGAACACATTTTTATACCGCTCCTTCCAGTGATCGGCAGTGGTTTACATTTAACAGTTTAAATCTGCACAGTTTGCAGTTACATATAACAGTAAAAAGATACATTTGAACATTTTAAGTTAACATTAATTTCAAATAACTCGAAACTCAATAAATTAACTCGAACTATTTACATAATAGAAGAATACATGTTAAAACACGTGTTATAATTTAACTATATACAGTGTTCATGATGAAGTACGTTAAGTTAAGTTATGTTAAGTTAAGTTATGTTATGTTATGTTATGTTAAGTTATGTTAAGTTCACACCGGGCTCTGAGACGTTAACCTTTCGAAAATGGAGGGACCTTGGGATTCAAAATATTGGGCATGTGATAGACTTGAGAGGGCAATGTAAGTCCTTTGAAATTCTTTGTAGAGAATATGAATTGAGGGACTGCCTGTATTTTGCGTATGCCCAGCTTTCCCACTATGTGGCTTCCCTCCCACAAGAAGAGTTAACGGGAGAAAGCTCCGTACAGATATTAGAGTTTCTTGCGTTGGGAGAGGAATCCCCGCCCCCCCCCCCCCCAATCTCAGATTTGAAGAAGAGATTGGACGGTTACGTAGCGTTGCCAGATTATTCGATGGAGGTGACTTCCTGGGCTACAGAACTAAGTCAAGAAATTCCCCCAGGTTCAATTAAGATACGTTGGGTCGGATTGGGGGTTTGGTGGAGAGGGCCAGATGGAGAGAGATACAGTTTAAGTGTATTATTTGGGCATATTTTTCCCCGAGACGAGCAATGTGGAGTCATCTTACCGTAGATGGGGGGTGCCCAAAATGCCCCTGCTCTCTTGCGGACCTGGGTCATATGTGGTGGGGATGCCCCTATATCCGGTCTTACTGGATATAAGGATTAGTAAGTGTGATAAGGAAGCTTATCATAGCTCAGGTAGGAGCTATAGAAAAGATGATGTGACTATGAACAAGCAACCTGTCAGTTCTGGTAGAAGCAAGAAAACAGAGTTTTCACATAAAAGACTACCAGTCCCAGAATGCACCAGGTTTCCAGCAGCCATGAGAGGGGCTGAAGGGAGAAAATGTGTGTGCAATCAAGAGAGCTATGAGGTAATCCCTAAGCACTCATCTCAAAGGGCAGGGCCTGATTCAAGACAGCTGCGCTGTGTTAGGGAGCAGCACACATTAGAACAGGATAAGAATAGAGCTTATTCTTCAGATAACAGTTACTACAAGCTCCAGCCCAGCTTCAGAGAGAGTTGGAAGAACAGCTTCAGCAAAAGCCACGCAGATAGAGAGAGAAGGAAACTCTCTGGAAGGAAGAGAAGGAAGGCCATTGGAAGGTCTGGGAGATTCCAAGGCAGTACTCATACTGGGAGGTATTCCAAAAGCCAGCAGAGTCCATTGGACTGGATTCAGCCAGAGGAATGGATTGGCAGAGATAGGAATCACCAGTGGCTACCTGCAAGAGAGAAGACTGCACGTGGAAGGGACTTTCAGACCAAGGCCAGAAGGTATGTGAGAGAAGATCCAGGGATCAAGATTGGAAGGCTGGACATCAGAATTGGATTACATATTGGCCAGGCTATACAGAGAGGAATAATGATAGCAGGAGAGGCTCAGGTATGAACACTGATCCAGACCCTATCTATAATAGAGAATGGCAGCAAGGGAATAAGCATTCTCATGATAGTGCCTTAATGAAAGACTCGTCTGTGCCAATGTATGATAGTGACCATATGCTGATTGATACAGCAGATGAAAATACAGTTTACATGGACTGTTCTCTATCTAAATGCTATTGCTAGCTTTCTATGAGCAAACACATCAGCCATCACAAAGAAACCTAACTTTGTTCTTAATTTCCACTGCAAACAGCTCTTAAAGCAGGATTTGGGTTCACACAGTAGCAGCCAGCCAGCTAAAGGCTTACAGCTGGTCAATTGATAGTAATTAGGGCTGCACCTGATTGTGTATGTGAGCAAGGGAGAATCACTGCTGAGATCTGCGTGGAAAATAAGCAGAAGTTAACCTAACCAGCAAAGTTTATTCTTTTCTTTGTGCCTTTGTATTTGGTAATTATTTGCTAAGAAAACATTAGCTAATTGCCTGACAAGCTGAAGGTTGTTTTCTGGTTTACTTTGTGACTTTTTGTTATCCATTTTAAACACTGCAAGCAAGTAACCTCATTTATAGTGCTATCAAGCATACATGTGCTGGGTGAATTAAACCCCATCAATAAAAGAAGTATTTTATTGATCTTACCACTTGGTTTCACAACTCAAATTATTGTCATCAGCTGTGTTTGGGAGTGAATGAACTACAATACCCACAATACCTTGCAAGAATCATATGAATATATGCATCGTCAAGATTGTGTAAGTTCTCACCCTAGGCAGCCGTCTGACATAAGTATATGAGTGACTTACTGCAACAAAAGATTAACTGGAATGCGTCTTTGGTTATTTTGGATAGGCTTGGACCACTTCACCCGAAAGGGAGATGGGAGCGTTTACTTCTGCGAAAGGCATTCTGGTGGGAAAAGGCCCGCTACTTCATAGATGGTGGGAGCGATCCCCCCCCCCCCCGACTTTCTGGGAATGGCGTATAGTTTTCACCAATTGATGCTCTTTGAAAATGGGGGAGCTAGGGGGAAGGTTGCCCGTTGGTCTTCTTTTTTGTTGACCTGGGAACCCTATATCCAAACACTGGGTCCGCGCATTCGCAACAAAGTATTGCAGGTGGGCTAGGATAGGGTCTGGTGAAGGGGAGAGGTTATCCCTGGAAGGATACATTAGGGGGGGTAATGGCTATGATGATACTCCCTGTATGGATAAGATGGAGGAGGCTGCAAAATGGCTGGGAGAGAGGTGGGAGGGGATAGGGGGAGGGGAGAAGGGGGGGGGGAAACAAAAAAAAATGTTTTGTTACACGATTGGCTGATGATTGGCTCCTGGAGCAGGGGAGAAGAGACCCCCCCCCCCCCACCCGGAGGGAAGCGTTATGTGTATGTATACAAGTTACTGTATGATGTGTTTCTGTGGATCAAAAAACTGAGTTTAAAAAAAACCATAAAGACTATACAGCGTAGCCAGTCTACCCATTCACACCAACTACTAAACTCTACAATCCTCTCCTCTCCCTTTGAGGTCCTCTGTGCTTGTCCCATGCAGTCCTTGTCTCTACCACCTCGGCTGGGAGGCTGTCCCATGCCTTCACCACCCTTTTTGTAAAGAAATAGTTCCTTAAATGACTCCCGAGTCTATCCTTTTTGACCTTAACCCCCTTGTTACAGAGCTTCCTTTCAATTGATAGAGGCTCTCCTCCTGTGCATTTATGCCTCAGAGATATTTAAACCTCTCTATTGTATCTCCTGTCTCCTACCTTTCCTCTAAAGTATACGTATTGAGATCTTTAAGTCTATTCCCACATGTCTTATAATCAGGGCTGTTTTTGAGGAGGTACTCGGTAGTACTGAGTACCGGTACCTTTTTCATCGCCTGCTAAAATTGTCCTCATCTATTAATGAAAGGGCTCTGCATATGAGTAGCGGCACCGTTTTTGCATTAGACCACTAGCCATTTTACTAGCCACCCTCTGCTCCGACTCCATCTGGTTTATATCCTTTTGAAGGTGCGGCCTCCAGACTTGCACACAATACTCCAAATGCGGTCTCACCAAAGACTTACACAGAGGCACTACCACCTCCTTCTTCCTGCTGGCCGTTCCTCTCCCGATGTACCAAAACATCCTGGGTTTTATTGCTGCCCTGTCCAGGGATGTTAAGGGTGAACCATACCAAAGCGTGAGATGTACCACCCCAGAGAGTGAGAATAAACTCCAAAGAGTGAAGCAATATTAGACCTAGTCCTTAGTGGAACACCAGATGTAGTGCAAGAGATAAGGGTGTTGGGGCCACTTGGCAATAGTGATCATAGCATGATCGTCTTTGATTTAATTAGTGGAGGAGGGATAGTAAGGAAATCCACAGTACTACCCTTTAACTTTCGAAAGGGAGACTATGATAGAATGAGGAAAACAGTTAAGAAAAAACTAAAAGGAGCAGTTGCAAAGGTTAAAGACGTACATCAAGCTTGGGTGTTGTTGAAAAATACTATCTTGGAAGCCCAGACCAGCTGTATTCCACGCTTTAAGAAAAGTGGAAGGAAGTCTAAAAAATTGCCAGCATGGTTTAAAGCTGAGGTCAGAGAGGCTGTTGTTGCCAAAAAAGCATCTTTCAAGAAATGGAAAAAAGAGCCAAATGGTGAAACCTGGAAACAGCACAAGCACTGGCAAGTCAAATGCAAGGCATTGATAAGGCAGGCAAAGAGAGAATTTGAGAAGAAGCTTGCTGCGGAAGCAAAAACGCGAAATAAAGACCTTTTCAAGTACATTCGTAGCAAAAAACCCGTGAGAGAGTCAGTTGGTCCATTAGATGATAAAGGGGTTAAAGGAGCACTAAGAGGCGACAAGGCGATAGCGGAGAGACTGAATGAATTCTTTGCTTCGGTCTTTACTGAGGAAGATGTAGGGATGTTACCCACGACTGAAGTGGTATTTAAAGGTGTGGAAGAATTGAAGGAAATATCGATACATCAGGAAGATGTCTTACAACTATTAGATAAACTGAAGAGTAGCAAATCACCTGGGCCGGATGGTATACATCCAAGGGTGTTGAAAGAACTGAAATTTGAGATTGCAGACCTGCTATCAGTAATCTGTGAACTATCATTAAAATCATCTCTAATACCTGAGGATTGGAGGATCGCCAATGTAACACCAATTTTTAAAAAGGGTTCGAGGGGTGATCCGGGAAACTACAGACCGGTGAGCCTGACATCAGTACCGGGAAAAATGGTAGAAACCATCATAAAGAATAAAATTACTCAGCATATAGATAGTCATGACCTAATGGGAGACAGCCAACATGGCTTTAGACAAGGAAGATCTTGTCTTACTAATCTGTTATGTTTTTTGAAGGAGTGAATAAACAGGTGGACAAAGGTGAGTCGGTTGATATTGTGTATCTGGACTTTCAGAAAGCCTTTGACAAGGTCCCTCATGAGAGACTTTTGGCAAAACTAAAGAGTCATGGGATAGGAGGCAGTGTACTACTGTGGATCAGGAACTGGTTAAAAGATAGAAAGCAGAGGGTAGGGCTAAATGGCCAATTTTCCCAATGGAGAAAGGTGAATAGTGATGTACCCCAGGGATCTGTGCTGGGTCCGCTGCTTTTTGACATATTCATAAATGACCTGGAAAGTGGAATAACGAGTGAGGTTATCAAATTTGCTGATGACACAAAACTATTTAAAGTTGTTAAAACCCAGGAGGATTGTGGAAAATTGCAAGAGGATCTTGATAAATTGGAAGACTGGGCATCAAAATGGCAGATGAAATTTAATGTGGAGAAGTGCAAGGTTATGCACCTAGGGAAGAACAACCCAAACTATGGTTACACGATGCAAGGTTCCACATTAGGAACCACCACCCAAGAAAAAGATTTAGGCGTCCTTGTGGATACCATGTTAAAACCCTCGGCCCAGTGTGCAGCGGCGGCCAAGAGAGCAAATAGAATGCTAGGTATGATAAGGAAAGGAATGGAAAATAAAACAAAAGATATTATAATGCCTCTATATCGTTCCATGGTGAGACCGCACCTTGAATATTGTGTGCAATTCTGGTCGCCGTATCTTAAAAAGGATATAGCGATTTTAGAAAAGGTTCAGAGAAGAGCCACCAAAATGGTAAAGGGGATGGAAGGCTACTCCTATGAAGAAAGGCTAAAAAGGTTGGGGCTCTTTAACCTGGAAAAGAGACGGCTGAGGGGAGATATGATAGAAGTCTATAAATTAATGAACGGAGTGGAACGGGTAAACGTAGATCGATTGTTTACCTTATCAGAATATAGAAAGACTAGGGGACATGCAATGAAGCTACAGGGTAAACTATTTAAGACTAATAAAAGAAAATATTTTTTCACTCAACGTGTAATCAAACTCTGGAATTTGTTACCGGAGGATGTAGTAAAGGCTGTTAGTGTAGCTGGGTTTAAAAAAGGTTTGGACAAGTTCCTGGAGGAAAGGTCCATAAACCATTATTAAGAAGGGACCCAGGATATCAATGCTTGAACCAATACAAGCATTGTGGAACCTGTGTCCCTTGGGGAAACTGCTAGGTACGTATGACCTAGATTGGCCACTGTTGGAAACAGGATACTGGGCTTGATGGACCTTGGTCTGACCCAGTATGGCATATCTTATGTTCTTATGTTCTTATGAGTGAGTTTTTCAGTTAACGCAGCCAGAGTATAAATCCAAAACGATTACATGTAATCAAACAAACAGCATCAAATGATGTTTGCTTTTCCTTGGAGCCTCTGAAAGGATACAGGTATAGTGTAGGCAATCTGGATACATTCTGTGGGCTGAAAGTACATGCAGAAGTTTCACATTACCTCCTGTACTTGTAGGTACTGGGAAAAGGGAGGAGGCAGTAAGCGGGAAGATGAGCTCAGGTTTCTTCCTACTGCAGGACCACTGGGGTTTACTTCTCTTAGGCTTGTCTCTGGTCAGGATCCAGGCCCTGGCACTGAGGCTCTAATGCTTGAGAGAGTGTGAGTGTGAGAGTGAGGGAGCCTTCAAACCACTGTGACACACTCCTAATAAGTGAAACTTGGCACCTCTGCTTTTCCACCCATTTGGCATCTTATTATTAATTTACTTAAACAAATATTTATACATGTGTGAGATGCGGCTTACAGACAGGACCATAGCAAGCTAAAAATGCACCTTGTGTGACTAACAAATCTGGTGCCCCTCTTCCATCCAGCCACGTTCAGTAACTCGCTCTTGTTGGGCTTCCTGGAAGCCCTGTGATGATATTAGTTGCCCCCCTTTGTGCCTGCACCCTGTGCGGCTGCACCGGTCGCACAGCCCTTGGTACGGCCCTGCTTACAGATACAACATAAAAATTAATCAGTCTAGGTCACAGTCTTGGGTACATAAAGGATTTTTCCATTTCCATATGATTTCTGAATTATCATGCCAAATGGTTTTAATGCATGCTAAAAATCTTTACAGAAGAGATTCTGTTGCATCCTATGGTGACGGTGCACAAACAAGTCATTTAACTCTCCATTGCCTCAGGTACAGACTTAGATTAAAAGCCCTCTGGGGACAGGGGAATATCTACGTACTGCATCTGAATGTAACTTGCTTTGAACTACTCCTGAAAAAGGTATGAGCTACATTGTAAAAACTCACCAGGCAGGGGAAGGGTGAAAATCTGGACTTCGCATAAGGTCAGGTACTCATAGCGCCCAGGAATGATCACAGCCACGTATTGGCCTTCTATGCCACGGCAAGGAAAGAACCTGGTCTCCCCACTGCCAATAGAGACGATAGTGGCACACCTGGAGGGAAAGAGAAAAGGGGGTGAATGGATGGAGAGCGAAAGATAAGCCAATTAATATTGCGCTCATCTATAAAAGGAGCTCTCAACCCAGTCCTCGGGACCCACCCAGCCAGTCAGGTTTTCAGGATAACCACAATGAATATTCGTGAGAGAAATCTGCATACACTGCTTCTATTGTATGCAAATCTCTCTCATGCATATTCATTGTGGTTATCCTGAAAACCTGACTGGCCAGGTGTGTCCAGAGGAATGGGTTGAGAACCCCTGATCTAGAACCTCGGTCTTCACTCCCAGTGATTGGCATAAATTCTGCCTAAGTGGGGTCCTAAGGAAGAAGGAAGCCCACTTGCAGCTCTTTCTGTAACTTCTAAAGTGAATTTTCCCCACTCAGGGGGAGGAGGGGACAGACATTTTGGAACTGTTGCTTGGGGGCCCATAATATGAACTTCTGCCACTTCTGAGTCCTTGAGGCAGCCGACAAGACAGGTTTACAAGATATCCCTAATGAATATGCATGAGAGATATTTATATGCCCACTTCCTCCATTGTATGCAAATCTCTCCTATACATATTAGGGACATCCTAAAACCCTGGCCTCTGGTTGCCCTTGAGAATTGGGAGTGAAGACCAAGGATCTGGAAGTTGAGAGTGGTAGGCTGTAGACTTCTGTAAGACGCACTGGTCTCCCAGTGACAACCTTCTCTACAAAGTCATTTGCCCCTCCCTCATGTACATGTTTATCAAATTTTAAATAAACTAAACAGACTTTTCTGAAAATCAGAGCCCCTTCTTGTTCAAAGACTGCTTTAAAGCTGACGGTATCTTTCCAGACACAGATTTCTCTAAACTTCATGGGCTCCCCTCTCGCTATTAATCTTCCCCATCTATGGAGGTCTGTAAATATCCAGGTCTCCTTGGAAAAAGCCTACAACAGTCACGCACACATTAACTCCTATGATATCAATAGTCAGGTCTCTCAGCTCGATATCAGTGTTCACGTTGACCAGAGGCCACGTGGTGCTTGCCAACACACTGCAGCTCACCTGTTTCGAAGGCTAAACCAGGCGCCCCAGACTTCGATCACTGCCCCATTTAACCTTTGGGGTGCATAATCTACTCGGTTGGTGATAGCCACGAAAGACACTTGGTACGTGTCCAGCAGATCCACTGTCCACCAGGGCTCATAATCATAATTTGTGTGAGAGCATTGCCCCAGGGCATAGTTTGCTTCAAGGCTCCCATCGTTCGCTTTACTGGCCGCACCAATGCTTTCATATAAGCTGGACTGATTGGCTATACCACGAAGAGCCACGTTGATCTCTGTGGAAACAGTCCATGATGCTTGAGTTCCCTTGTCCAGTAACTACTTTGAGATGAACAGAATGGTTGAAATCTCATTTCTTACAACTAATAAATCTTACGAGCTATGATTTATGCATAGCTACATATTCGATTGCATTCTTTGTGCTTTGTATTGCACCATAAATATTTGAAATAAAAAAAAAATAAAAGAACCCTTCCTCAAACTATTCTAGAACAGAGAGTCAGGTTCCACTGTGGATGGGGGCGTCTGATCACCGTGGGGTCACTGACCCAGGACTGGTGCAAGGCAAACGGGCACCCTAGGCAATCCTTCAGCCTCATGCTACCCCCCAAGATTCTGGTAATTAAGCTCAGCAGTCATGATCAGCCCAAAACTACCCCTCCCTAGGGTTACCAGATGATTCCAGGTCATCAGGGACTGGCTGAGCCAGTGCTGGTTTTTCTTCCACCTCTGTGATACAGTCAATGGAAGTAACAGCGGGACTTGTTCAACCGGTCCGAAATGATCTGGAGCCATCTGGTGATCCTTCCCCTCCCACAACTGTCCTGTAGAAATGTGTAATTAGGTATCACACTTTTAAATATAAAACGTTGCTTGTATGTAATATGTATACCTGATCTCCCTGTAGGTAAAAGAACGTGCTGATGGCTCTTTGAGATTGACTGACTGTTGGGATTTATTATTTTGCTTTGACCGCTGCAGCCTTTGCTATCCCTCAGAAGCGGCCGCCCTAGGTGACCGCCTAGCCTTGCTTAATGGTTGAACTGGCCCTGTACAGATTGTTGTTGGAAGTAACTGGCCAGCCCAGTACATCAGTGACAATGCAGAGCACTGTCATGTAGAGGCCCTGGGTCTAATTCCTGTCTCTGATCCCTCACACTTACCCTCCCATTCTCCTGGGATCTGATAATGCTGTGGAGGCAGAATTCACATCTGGGCGGGGTGAGAAGAGGGACCCCCAGTTACTGTACAACGGTGATGCCTAGTGGCCCTTCGGTTCAAGGTGTTGGCACCCTAGACAAACCTTAAGACCCTCCCACCCCCGGCTGTCAGAATCTATTGTTTAGCTTTGCACGCCCCCCAGAAGCTGCCACCCTAGGTGATCACCTAGTTTGCCTAATAGTTTTGTTCATATACGACACCTAAGAACATCCGGCGTGATGACTGAGCTTAGTGAATTGGGAGGGGGTATAGATGTAAATGTGATGTATGCCTTTGGGTCAATACAGGGGGAAATCCTACGTAGCTGCGAAGCAAGACTCAAGATGCCAGCTCTCAGCCCTGGGATAAACAGAATGGAATCTGTGTATCGTTTTGGGAACCTGACAGGTACCTGTGACCTAGGTTGGAAACAGGATACTGGGCTTGATGGACACTTAGTCTGACCCAGTATGGCATCTCTTATGTTAATTCAGCTCAAAGTCCAAAGAAGCAGGAGAAAAACTATCTAGTGATTGTTTGCTGACTATGGCTGGGAATAAAAGTCTCCAGTCCTCTGACTCCAAGACCGAAGACATGTTCTCACCTTTAGTCAATAAAGCACCATCAGATTTTTGCAGGTCTGGAAAACAAGAAATGACATTTTGATTCAGTCCTTACTTTCTTCGTGCAGCTCTCATTAGAGAATCATACTCCTCTCTCTGTTCAGCTCTCATCAAAGAATCACGGTGAGCAGTCTCTAGCCTTTCTCTATTTGCATCTTTTGCTATTCCAGACCCTGCCTGCCGGCGCTGTCAGGGAACTGAAGGCGCACCTCTTGCTGATGTCATCATCCCACACTTTCATTTCCAGTGGCCCAGCTCCGGAACTTAGACTTTGCAGTCAGTCTTGGTTTTGAACTTACAACCCAAAACAATGTGGTATTTATAATCCTGCACACTACAATCAGCACTGCAGGTCCCATAATGCAACAGGAGAGGCTGGCTGGAAATCCAGGACTGGCTTTCAGTCTTCCTTCTGGAACTGGGTAACTTGGCAGCTCAGCCCTCGAGAGTTCCCCAAGAGAGTATAATAGCAAACTGAGACAAATCTGTTAGTCGCATTAGCCCTGGGTGAGTACGGTCATGACTGAATGGTTGCTCTATGCTGCGTGTAATTGTTTATCTGTATATTTTTTGGCTCTATACTGAATATTACTTAATAATAGAAGGTAGGCAATATTTAAGATCTGCTGAGCTGCCAAGTTATCCATTTCTAGGAAGGTGGTTTAACTCCAGTCCTTGATTTCCAGCAATCCCCATCATAGTAACATAGTATATGATGGCAGATAAAGACCAGTATGATCCATCTTGTCTGCCCAGCAAGGCGGCAAGAGTATGTGCACCTGCTGCTGCATGCAGGTCACCCCTCCCCATGTCTTTGTTTAGGGGTGTATCCACCACTCATGATGCATGGGTTTTTATAGTCCAGTATGCAAACACTCCATGCCATATGGAACAGCTGTTCTGGTCCTGCTTTTGCTTTATTGCACGCATGAACTGATTGTCCCACTGAGTTTCAATTCATTTTTAACATCTTTGCTAGTGATATAGCGGAAGGGCTGTCGGGTAAGGTTTGCCTCTTTCTGGATGATACCAAAATCTGCAATAGAGTAGATACCCAGGAAGGTGTAGCTAAGCTTGAAGAATGGTCTAGAATTTGGCAGCTGGGATTTAATGTTAAAAAATGTAAGGTCATGCATTTGGGCTGCAGCAATCCAAGGGAGCAATACAGTATAGGAGGTGAAGTACTTTTGTCCACTAAAGAAGAGCGGGACCTAGGCGTGGTTGTGTCTGATGATCTTAAAGTAGCTAAACAGGTAGAAAAGGCGACGGCAAAAGCTAGAAGGATGCTTGGGTGCATACGGAGAGGAATGGCTAGCAGAAAAAAGGAGGTGATAGTGCCTCTGTATAAGTCTTTGGTGCGACCTCATTTGGAGTATTGTGTGCAATTCTGGAAACCGCACCTTCAAAAGGATGTGAACAGGATGGAGTCGGTGCAGAGGGTGGCTACTAAAATGATTAGTGGGCTTCATTATAAAGCATATGAGGACAGACTGAAGGATCTTAATATGTACACCTTAGAGGAAAGGCGGGATAGAGGTGATATGTTTGAGATGTTTAAATACCTCCGTGGCATAAATGTTCAGGGAGAGAACCTCTTTCGATTCAAAGCAAGTTCTGCTATGAGGGGACATGGGATGAGGGTGAAAGGGGATAGATTCAGGAGTGATATGTGGAAATAGTTCTTTACGGAAAGAGTGGTGGATCCGTGGAATAGTCTCCCAGTGGAGGTGGTAGAGATGAGGACAGTATCTGAATTCCAAAAAGCATCGGACAAACACAGAGGATCTCTAAAGGAAAAAAGGGGACTGTTGTAGTTTTTGATATGGAAGGACAGACTAGATAGGCCATGTGGTCTTTTTCTGTTGTCGTTTTTCTATGTTTCTATTTAATTTATTAGGCATTTCTA
Source organism: Ichthyophis bannanicus (assembly GCA_033557465.1). Classification (NCBI taxonomy): domain Eukaryota; kingdom Metazoa; phylum Chordata; class Amphibia; order Gymnophiona; family Ichthyophiidae; genus Ichthyophis; species Ichthyophis bannanicus. The sequence goes on along the minus strand of CM066051.1, from coordinate 68,693,613 downwards.
TTCTGCCAATCACAAAGTTCTAGGTGGGTTACAACAAAACACACACATTAAATTTTCAGTAACAATTACACAAATGTAAACTTAAAACCAGCTTAAAATCCAGAATATTAATAAACATGGTAAATCAATCCATCTGCTAATTTATAAGCTCTATAAAATAATCATTCCTTTAAAGACTCTTTAAGCAGCCAAATCTTAATTCTTTTATGAAAATTCATTAGCTATGTCTCTAAATAAAGTTCTAATGGCGTTGACGGGGCCTAATAATTGGCTGAGGCACAAACGTGATCATTCTGCTCAGAATAACATCGGTGTTCATAGACATAAGTATTATTCAGAGCCGACTGATACTATGCGTGACGGAGCATTCCAGCACATGCCCACAGGTGCCTTTTGAGAGCAGGATTTAGGTGCTGCTAGCGCAGACACTTGGGCACTGGTTTGCTGTACTTGTTTAGCAGAGATGTTCTGCGCACAGCTCGTTGTCATGTTGCTTGGTTACAGCATTGCTGTGCAAAACTTCTGCGCTAAGCCTGAGTTACAAAACCTTATGGTAGATCTTCCCTCCCAAGCAGCTTAATGTGAGATTTCAATCATAACTTCAAACCCAATGCTATCCCCAAATAATGAGCTTTACGTACAATTAATATTGCCTGTCCATCAACTGATCAAAATTTAGGCAGTTCCAAAATCAGAACAAGAAGTCCATGAATGCAATAGAGTCCAACCAGGACTGGATTAGTCTGTCCCTTATGACACGGAGTCGGGGGGCAGTCCCAAGCCAGGGTATTAAGTGTCTGTTGCCTGAGAGGCCGGCAAATGCAGCCTTGAAAGGTTACGCTGGTTGCCAATAAATTCTCATAAAGTCAGATTGTTCACTTTAGTTTGTAGGCTTCACATGTCAGGACTCTGCATCTTTCTGAGTACCTAAAAGAATATAGCCAGGGCCAGGTCACCCTAGGTGGACGTTCAGCCTCATGCCCATCCCTCAAGATTTTGATAATTAAACTCAATAGACATGATCATATGAACACCCCGCTTCCAACAATAATCCTTTGTATGTGTATTGTGTTGTCTCTCATCAGGTAAAGAATGTTTCACGCCCTAGGTGACTGCCTGTTATTGTCTGATGGTTGAGCCAGCCCTGAATACAGGCCGCTGAAAATACTGCAATCCTTTCAGGATTTCTTAGTAAGTATCCTGTTGTTAAAAGATGTAACTCGGAAGAAAAGAGCCACACAGACTCCCCCCATTCCCCATGGCTCCCATTCTTGATTCAGTATTTCTCCATTAAGAAAGATTTGAAATATGTTAAAAATATGGCTATTTCACTTAGCATTTAATTGCAGGAGAGGGCATTGTAAACTCTGTTCAGGTATGTGAGATGAAGTGTTTCAGAGGAAATGTCGCTAGTAGTTGTGCTTGACTAAATTCTAACTCATCTTGATGGTGGCAAAAATGTGCTGCTTTAGTAATTGGATTTGATGACAGCCTTCAACCTAGTGGACGATGATCTCTTACTGGCAAGACTAAAAGAAACAGGTTTTACTGACACTGCCCTAGACGGCTTCAGATCTGGCCGTGCATTCAGTCACACTCCCAACTGCCTCTCTGGTCAACTTTCCTTTAATATGTGGTATCCTGCAGGGTTCGGTTCTCTCTCCTATATTTTTTAATATATTTCTGGCCATTCTTGTAACATTAATTCAGGGTTTTGGTCTTATCTCTATGCTGACGATGTCCAGCTTTTAATTTAGCCTAATATGAGACACTGGTTTTCAATCATCTCTGGCTAAACTAGAATACTATCAAATAGTCTGCTCTTTTGTTTTCAAATAAAGACTCAATGTGACTATTTACCTAGAACAGCGGGAAGTTTCATCCCCTTCAAGGAATCCATCACTACTTTAGGGTCATCCTAGACAAGAATCTCTCCTGGTCACCAAGACGCATCTCTTAGTGATCCTCTCTTTTCGGAAAATACAATTAGAATGGACCTCTTTGTCTTTTTTTCTCTGCCTTGGCCCCCATTGTTCTGGAACTCTCTTCCTCCTGACATCTGAGCTGAGAACTCATATAAGAAATTTGGTTAAGATTTGGTTTTCCGAAGGATCCTGTGGTGATTTCTTGTGAGGACAGAAGCCCCTAAATAGATCCCCTTCCTTCTCTGTCCTGCAATTTTTAGACACTGCCGTGTAAAGGTTCGACAATGCTGTTTTATCTTAATGTTTTTATCGTTTGATTGGTTATGTATACTTTTAGGAAATTGTTTTGCACCGCCTCCGGGAGAAAATCAGGTAGCAACTCTCGCCTTACCCCATCCAGCTTTCATCAGGGAGTCATCGAGGCTCATCTTCTTCCCCTATGCCTTCCAACTTCTAGCAGTCACCAGCAAGCCCTCATATCTAGTCCCCTCCCGGGTCTGTCCGCCCTCCTGCTATCATCAGAAAATGATCATGCATACCTGCACCTCTCCAGAGCAGTATTAACAGCAGGAGGTACGTGAAGCAGCCGCCACTAGGAGGCAGAAGAATCTTCAGTTTCAGCTGCTCAAACTTTCTCTTCATAAATATCTAAGTAAAAAAATAAAATAAAACGCTTTGTAATCAACGTCCCTTTTCCATACCTATTTAATACAAACTCAGGGACTGCAGAGTTGCATCGGAACACAAAAATCAGAATGGGTTCTGCCAAACAAAATTAGTCATGCAGAACACAGCCCACACTTCCTATTCCATAGTCACACTGCCAGCAGGACCATCGAGCAGTAATGGACGAATACCCCCTTTTTATCTGTTCTTGCCCTGCTTCCCATCCTTTCCTCTTTTATACTACGCACCTCGGCCATTTCTGAGCTGAAGGACGTGTGTTCTCTTCCAGAACAGAAGGAGTGAGTTGTAAGTCAGTGCAGCTGTAGATTCCGGGCTGCTTGCTAGTGGGATGGATCTGACCTTTCTCCTTAGAAGTGTTCGTGTCACCGTCACCTCTGAGAAAGAAACGTCACTTTGCATAGGTTTGGCCCCAGTGCTCGGCTGTGGATCACAGATTTTGAATAAATAAATATAGTTTGACTGTGTTTCCTTCTCTTATTCTTTAAACGCATTCAGTTCCATGCATCCACCACCCATAAAGAAATATTTCCGTAGATTAAGCTTGAGTTTATCCTTTTCACCTTCGTCCCATGACTCCTCGCTCCGAAGCTTCCTTTCAATTGAAAGAGGCTCCCTTCCTAAACATCTACACCATAGAGGTATTTAAATGCCCCTATCATATTTTAACTCCCTGCATTTCCTCCAAAGCATACATATTGAGATCTTTAAGTCACAGCCTTATGATGAAGACCACTGATGATCTGCACCGGCTCCATCCTGTTTATATCCTTTTGAAACTGTGGTCTCCAGAACTGAACACAGAACTCCAAATGAGGTCGCACCAGAGATTTACTGTATAGAGAGTCGCCATCACCTCCTCAAAACTCAGTTCAGAAAATAACAACCTGAGATGATTGTTCCTCTGTGTCTAAGTTAATAACAATAAATGTTTAAAATGCTGAGTCCCTAGAAACAGCGCTGCAAGATCTAGTCTCAGTCCGTGTCATGTTGGACTTGTTGGCTATTCCAACAAGAGCCCCCTTGGTCCGAGTGCACATAATCCATGATCTGCATCTCTACTTAAAAAGACAAGAGCCCAGATCTTCTCTAGAACAGGCTGGCCATGATGTGACAATACTGTGATTGTGGTCACAGATGGACCATGGCTGGAAATATTAGGAATGGGGAGGGGGCTGGTGGCTCTACAGTGCTGCTCTGTAGAGGGCCTGGGTTTGATTCTTTGCTTAGATCTGCAATATTCCGGGGCTAAAAATGCCATGAATAATATGCACTGTCCCTGGAGAGGGGCACAAAGCCCTGGGCTTGATTGATTGATTTAACCAACCAACTTTCTGAACAAAAAAAAGAGTTCAATCAAGAGGATGTATATCAAGGGCAGGAGCCCATATATTTCACAATAAAGTCAGACTTCAAAACATGTAAACATGTAACCCTCCCCCCCCCCCCTCCCAGAACACAGCCCAGCCAGCAGGGAGGTCCAAGAGACAGCATTCCCATTGCTCACAAGCACACCAGTGCCACCCAGTGGATGGACTTAGGACCTGAGTGCTGGTATTCAGAGGGCATCCTGGTGTATAGCCTCCTGCCAAGGACGACTGGAATAAGTGAGTTGGGAGGGGATATATAAAAAAGGGAAATAAATTGCTATCTGGTCCTGATTGAAGGCTCACAGTACTGGAGCTCAACATTTGTTGGTTCTGAAAAGCTGCAGAGTGACACTGGAACACAAAGATCAGATGGTGTTCTGCCAAATAAAATTAGTTCTGCAGAACACAGCCCACACTTCCTAATCCATTGTCATGCTGCAGTATAAGAATGCAGAAAACACTGCGGCAGTTGTTTTTGTCACTGCCAGCAAATGTCTGTTCTTGTGTTACTTTCCCATCATTTACCCTTTTATATTATGCAGCTCTTCCACATTTGAGCTGAAGGATTTATCTTTTTCTGGACGGATTTCTAGAAGAAATGGGTAAGTCAGTGGAGTGATAGATCCCAGGGTGCCTGTTCTCAGACAGAATGCAATTACAAGTGTCAGCACTGAAATATTCCCATAGGAGACTTCACTTTACATGGGCTAAGTCCTAGCTCTCTGCAATGGGTCACAGATTTTCAATAAGTAAATGCAGTTTGATTGTCTTTCTTCACTTTGAAGAGCAAAGGATCATTTCTAGCTGCCCTAAGCTGACTCTTTTTTCATCTTCCAGAGATGTACACAATATCCTGATTATGAAGAAGTAATGTGTCCAGATCACATTAGGTAAGTGCAGTACAGAAAACATTACCAGGAGTGGGGTTTGAACCCACGCAGACTCACGTCTATTGGATCTTAAGTCCAACGCCTTAACCACTCGGCCATCCTGGTGATGACAGATGGGTCTTATAGAGGGGAAGTTGGTCTTTGGGGCATAAGAGGTGGCGCTAGACTAATTTTTGTTCTCATTTGAAAAGCAGACCCTTCTAAGCTCTTTGTAAATAGTTAAATTGCATAACACACTGCAATCACTCAATCCTTGCAAATTATCTGCTTAAAATATTTAAGAGCAATGCAGTTGGCTTGAGTATGAACGATGAGTTCAGAAGCTAATCAGCTTCATAAAAACGGATTTCCTGGTTATGGAAGCAATATTGTAGGACATTTCTGCAGATTCAATGGGTGTAGTCTGGGCATATGAGCCCCCCACATGAGACCAGTTGCCTGTGGGAGGGCCTTAGGGAGTCAGTGAATCCCCAGCCCTGTTGAGTGCAAAAGGCTAGAAAGTGGAGCAGGCACTGGAGGTCAGCTCAGGGGGGCGCTATTTCACACCTTTTCTCTGACCTCGTCTTGTAGTGCCTGTGACGCCAGTTTGTCATGGTCTCTGCGATGAAGAACCAGAGCTTGAGCATCTCACTTATCCAGGATCTGGGATGAGGTCAGGGGGCAGCCGCTTTGGATTACAGCAGTCAATCCAGGGCTTCTGCTACCCCACAGCTTGAATTACCAGCGGGCTGTGGCCGCACCATGGAGAACAGCCGTGGTGGATCGCAGGCTGCAGTCTACCGCAATTAAACAGCTCTGCTCCATTGCAACCTGCGTTCCACCATAGCTTCTTCCTGCGCAGCTGCTGCCACCGCCTGCCGGTAAGTCAAGCTGAAGGGAAGCAGGAGCCCGGGCCGGCCACCGCAGACGCACCTGAGCCTTCTCCGCATGAACCGGGAATTCACTGCTCAACTAGCACTGTGCACTGCTTTCTGCTGTAATCCACAGCAGCTGCCCCTTGACCCTAGTGCCTGCCTGCGGAACTGCCCATCCCCAACCTCGGTGCTGCAGTCTCCAGACCATGACTGCCAGAGTGAGGCCCAAGATCCAGAGGGTTACGCGGAGGTGGAGTAGAAAGATCACCTGACTGCTTCCCACCACCTCAGAATTTCCTCTGCAGATTGGCCGCAACAGCAATGATTGAGCATTAACTTCTACACTTATAGAGGAGACTCACAGAAAGCAGAGACTGTGTGGAAGGGCCGCATGTTCCCTTCCAGATCATCCTGCTAGACCAGTCAAGACAAGTGAGTTGTGTTCCTCTACCAACAGATATGGAGACAGAGAAAGAACTAGAAACTTATGCTGATGTAGCTAGTGGCACGCTTCTGTATTTCTTTGTCTCCAGCAGATGGTGGATGCTGTTTCTGATGCAGCTCGGTTTCCAATTGTGTTAGCTCCTGGGCAGCCATTTTTAAAAGGGTCTCTCCAGCAAAGCTCAACAGCAGATGTCTCCAGGGGGTACTCTGCATAACACATTTGTATTTCCCATGCAGAGGGGGCTGCAAAAGAATCTGCTCCATGTTAGGATTGTAGACTGGTTGAGCAGACTGGATTTGGCTGGATCAAGGCCTTTACAGAGTCTCAAGTGTTTCAGTTCCCCCCTTCCATCCCCCAGCTCCCCCAACTTGACCAAACAGAAAAGGTTTTACAGAAGGAGAATGTGCCACAAAGTTCTATCATAGGGGGAAGCCTGTTTCCTTTAAAACTGAACATACATAAAATGATATCCAAGTTCTAGTGTCACCTCTGTAACAGCAACACAACCCAGGGCGGTCCAAGAAGCAGCTGCAGGTGGAGGGGGAGGGGGGGGGTGAATGCTTGGAGGTCAAGAGGACCCAAAAGGAGGTTTCAGACTTATTCGGCATTTATTTAAGCAAAGAGATATCTGAATGCTTATGCCTGTTTGCATCAACGACCATCCTTTGATGCAAACCATGCAAATAACCAAAATTGCTTAACTGCTGTTTTTTCTCAAAAGCTGCGTAACTCAGGTACACTTCCCAATTGAATTGCTTTTACCCAACGCCTCACAGTGGTGCCTTTTAAACATTTCGCTTCATAGAAGCTTCATCAGGGGTAGAACTCTATCAACAGAAAACAAAAAATATATTAATACTCACTCGCATAGAATCAATTAACACAATGTGCAAATTGACTGGGGCAGTTATATTTGATCCTTGAGGTGTTTGTATGAATAGGTAGATATCTTGAGTCTGACGTCACTATTTGGTGTGTATCCAACTGAGTAGTTTGTAGACCGGTGGTTTTGCGGTTTTGTGATTGAAGCTGTTGTGTGTTTGTTCAATATTTTTTATATATGTATGGGGATGTTTGAATTTTTGAATGATGCTTTTCATTAGTAATGAGGTTTTGATGTTAATGATACTGATTTAAATGGGTTTCTGTCATTTTAAAAGTTGACGTCATTAGAACTCATGTATTTAGTCGAGCTACTGATTAGCAGTTCGCATGAGCGGCGTTTTGTGCCCTGTGTCGCCCATGTTGAGGAAGGTTCGATCAGATGGACATCTGCAGCATCATTGGTATCAAGATTTTTGTTTTGAAGGCTTTAACATAAGTGGTTTGATTGTAGTAGGTGGGAGGTATGTTTTTAGACATTTATGAGTAGTTTGTAGTGTATTGATATTGAAACTGAGTGTAATGATTCAGTTTCATGGTTTTTGGTCGTTTTGAGGCTTTGGTTTGAATGGATGATATGGTAGTGTTAATTGATTCTATGCAAGTGAGTATTAATAAATGCCGAATAGTCTGAGACCTCCTTTTGATATATTAACAACAAGTGAGGATAAGAAGATTCACTTGGATGAATTCAAATGAACAATTTTGTTTGATTTGAGTGATTGTTTTCAAGATTTTGGCAGTATTCTTCACTCTAAAAACTGACCAGTGTGGAGGTCAAGAGGGGCAAGGCGGGAGAGAGCGGAGGATGAAGACAGTGCTGGCTCTACCAATGACTGACTGTTTTTTGCACATGGCTTCGCTTTTCAGCCCCTCCACTACCAACACTTTATAAAGTAACACAAAACCCTCCAAAAGGGAACTTAGAATCTTACCATACCATATTAACAATAATGTCCAGAATTAGGGCTATCAGAATTTTGGAGAATAAATCTGGAACACCTGGGCAGGGCTGTACTAGACTGGGGAGAGGCAGGGGTTTTAAAGGGAAAACTGAAGCTATGGAGAAGTAAAGTGTATTTAGCATGTCTAAGGTTTTTAACCATCATACACCAGTTGTTTTTTCTTAAAACCTTGTGCCAAGAGTGGCATTTATTTGTCATAAAACAAAGCTGAAGAGTACGTGCTAATTAATGGCAATTATTTTGGAACAACATCAGGTGGGTTTCTAGAACACTTTGCAAAATATTATGATTTTTGTTGGAGAATTTGTCTTTATAGTAGACTTTTTTTTGCTCGAGTTTAAATTCGGTTTTGGGATATCTCCTCTTTAACATATTTAATATAATTGAATGGTTTAAATATGCGCTTTGGCAGCGCAACGTATAATATGCGCTTTGGGAGCGCTGTGAAATAATATGCGCTCTGGTAGCGCCGGACAAAATATGCGCTTTGGGAGCGCTGTCAATAACAGGGACGTCCTGCTGGGCCTGTGGTAATATCCTTTTCCTTCTCTGTGGCTTGTGTGATTGTGTGAGTTTGGTTAGATGCCCCTGCCGTACTCCGAAGCGATAGCGCTAGTGACGGGTACTGTGCAGAAAGCAAGTGGCCAAACGTGCGAGTGTGTGTGTTTGTTCTCCTGGGATCCCAGACAGAGAAGGTAAGGTAATTCCTCGGCCCAGAGAATTAGAGGACGTCCCAAGGGTAAGTGCTGGGAAAGGAAAGAACACTTACACTTACACTTAAGTGTGTATATGGTGTAGCACTGGAACATGCTTGAAATAACTGAATTTAAAATATTTAAATTATTTCCCATGGCAGAAATCTGTTGTCAGAAGCACTCTAGGGCATTTTTAAGAGTAGAAGAGCACAGACATGTATGCCTAGTGCCTATACTCCCCATGTTAACCCTAGAACCTCCCAAAATTTCAGTTGATTATGTCACTGGCTTCAGAGCTGATATTGTGCCCTTCACTAGGGGCAGTGGAACATGTCTTTGCTTGGAGGGGGCCAAACAAACCAATCTCTAGCCCCATCTCCAGACTCTCTGGTTGCTGATGTTGCGTTGGGGAAAAATATGGTGGGGCCATGCCACCCCATTCTGCGGTGTACACTCTTCAGCCATGCAACAACAGACAGTCCTGCCACACACATGCACACAGGGCCGGCTCATCCACTAGGTGAGCTAGGCGGCCGTCCAGGGCGACAGACCTCTGTGGGCAGCATGGCACCCATGGCAGGCCATGTGCTTCGGCATACGTGGCCTGCCGTCCGTCCCCCCCCTCGTGTGCTGCTGATGTTGAGGGCAGCTAGGCTCGCTGGTAGTGGCCTGCAGCAGGCGATGTGCTTTGGTACACATGGCCTGTCGTTTCTGACCCCCACCCCCAAAGTTGTGTCTGAGGGGAGTCAGAGGCAGCAGGCCATGGGTGTGGAAACACATGGCCTCTGCTAAGCCAAGCCCCCCCCCCCCCCTTCAGAATCAATGGCAGCAGGGGGAGAGGGGGCGGCACGGTCAGGGATTCTGCACGGGGCAGCATAAACCCTTGGGCCGACCCTGCATGCACACCCAAGTTCTGTGACCCCCCTCTCCATAAAGAGGGACAGAGGGTGAAGCAGTTAGGGGTAAAGGCCAAGGCAGAGAGGCTCGCATCCTGGAGATGAATGCATGGCTGCGTGGATGGTGTCACCGAGAGCGTTTTGGTTTCCTAGACCATGGGTTGCTGTTCCAAGGGTTGCAGAGCAGAGATGGCGTCCATCTCTCCAAGAAAGGTCAACGCATCTTCGGTAGTAGACTGGCTAATCTACTGAAGAGGGCTTTAAACTAGATTCGTTGGGGATGGCTGAAGAAAGCCCCCAGGTAAGTGAAAGCCCCCAGGTAGGTGATACATTAAATACCTTTATGGAAATGGGTAACAGGGGTAACATATGGAAAGCAGTGTGTATAAATGCCCGTAGCATGGGAAATAAGATCCCTGATGTTGAAGCTTTGGTGGGAGTGGCTGACTTGGATTTAGTGGCAGTTACAGAAACATGGTTCACAGAAAACCATGATTGGGATGTAACTATACCTGGCTATACTTTATTCAGAAAGGACAGGGTAGGAAGAAGGGGAGGAGGAGTGGCACTATATGTAAGAACTACTATTAAAGCTTTGGAATTACAGAGCTTAAAAGGGAGAGAGGAGGCATTGTGGGTTAAACTAGATAGAGGGAAAGAGAAATCTATTTGCAGTGGTGTGATATACAGACCTCCCTCACAAGAGGAAGAGGTGGACAGAGAGTTAATTGAAGACATACGCAGCATTGCTAGGAAAGGGGAAGTGCTACTGATAGGAGATTTCAATATGCCAGATGCTGATTGGCACATTCCTGCTGCAGTATCATCTAGAAGTAAGGAGATAGTGGATTCTCTACAGGGAGAACTATTCAGGCAATTGGTAACAGACCCCACACGTGAAGGGGCCATACTGGACTTGGTGCTTACCAATGGTGAAAGTGTTTCTGATGTTGTAGTGGGAGATCATTTTCCATCCAGTGATCACCAGATGGTGTGGTTCAGTATTAGGACTAGGGCTGTTAGAATCCATTCCAAGGTGAGGATCTTAGACTTTAGGAAGACTAACTTTGCAAAGATGGGCCAATACCTCAGGGAGTCGTTAGTGGGATGGGAACAGCTGGGGGATGTAGAAAAAGAGTGGGCAAAACTGAAAGGGGATATTTTAAGGGTAGCCAACCTTTTTGTTAAAATGGTAAATAAAGGCAAAAGGAAAAGGAGACTGCTATGGTTTTCGAAGGAAGTAGCTGAAAAAGCGAAGACAAAGAGGGAGGCCTTCATGAAATACAAGAGATCACAGAGAGAAGAAGACAGGCATCTGTATTTGGATAAACTTAGAGAAGTTAGCAAAGTAGTCAAGAAGGCAAAGATTCAAAAGGAGGAGGAAATAGCCAATGCAATAAAATGGGGGGATAAGACATTTTTCAGATATATTAGTGAGAAGAGGAAGGGCAAAAGTGGTATTGTCAGACTCAAGGGTGCGGGGAGGGGGGGGGATATGTAGAAGCTGATAAGGATAAAGCGGAATTGCTTAACAAATATTTTTGTTCTGTATTCACAGATGAAGAACCAGGAGCAGGACCTCAGAAAACACCCACAAATAGGAACAGAAGTGAGGGACATCTTGAACAATTTTCAGAAGACTGTGTTTGTGAGAAACTAGCTCAACTTAAAGTAGACAAAGCAATGGGACCGGATGGGATACACCCTAGAATACTGAGGGAACTTGGGGACGTTCTAGCAACTCCACTGACTGACCTATTCAATGCCTCGTTGGAGTCGGGATTGGTGCCAAAGGACTGGAGAGAGGCTCACGTGGTGCCTTTACACAAAAGCGGAAGTAAGGATGTGGTTGAAAACTACAAGCCGGTTAGTTTAACTTCAGTGGTGAGTAAATTATTGGAAACGCTGCTGAAAGAGAAAATAGTGAGGTTTCTGGAGTCCAGCGGATTACAGGATCCGAGGCAGCACGGATTCACCAAAGGCAGGTCTTGTCAGACAAATCTGATTGATTTCTTTGACTGGGTGACCAGGGAGTTGAGCCGAGGGAGAGCTCTAGATGTGGTGTATTCAGATTTCAGTAAAGCCTTTGACACTGTTCCTCACAGGCGACTTATAAACAAACTGAGCACCCTAGGGATGGACCCTAAAGTTACTGCTTGGGTTAGAAATTGGTTGGGTGGGAGGCGACAAAGAGTACAAGTAAATGGAGCTCACTCTGAGGAGAAGGATGTTACCAGTGGTGTGCCCCAGCGATCTGTCCTTGATCCGATTCTTTTTAACATCTTTGTTAGTGATATAGTGGAAGGGCTGTGGGGTAAGGTTTGCCTCTTTGCAGATGATACCAAAATCTGCAATAGAGTAGACACCCAGGAAGGGGTAGATAACATGAGGAGGGATCTAGCTAAGCTTGAAGAATGGTCTAGAATTTGGCAGCTAGGATTTAATGTTAAAAATGTAAGGTCATGCATTTGGGCTGCAGCAATCCAAGGGAGCAATACAGTATAGGAGGTGAAGTACTTTTGTCCACTAAAGAAGAGCGGGACCTAGGCGTGGTTGTGTCTGATGATCTTAAAGTAGCTAAACAGGTAGAAAAGGCGACGGCAAAAGCTAGAAGGATGCTTGGGTGCATACGGAGAGGAATGGCTAGCAGAAAAAAGGAGGTGATAAAAAAGCAGTAAGCAAACAAAAGTTGACTGGTGAGGGCTAGGCGTATGCAGAAAAAAAGGCATCTTTCAGGTCCAGGACAGTGAAATGAGTAGCCTCAGCGGGGATCAGTCCCAAGAGAATATAAGGATTTGGTACCACTGGGTGTATAGTTTCAGCTGCATCAATAATGCCTCTGTATAAGTCTTTGGTGTGACCTCATTTGGAGTATAGTGTGCAATTCTGGAGACCGCAACTTCAAAAGGATGTGAACAGGATGGAGTCGGTGCAGAGGGTGGCTACTAAAATGATTAGTGGGCTTCATTATAAAGCATATGAGGACAGACTTAAGGATCTTAATATGTACACCTTAGAGGAAAGGTGGGATAGAGGTGATATGATTGAGATGTTTAAATACCTCCGTGGCATAAATGTTCAGGGAGAGAGCCTCTTTCAATTGAAAGCAAGTTCTGCTAGGAGGGGACATGGGATGAGGGTGAAGGGAGATAGATTCAGGAGTGATATGCGGAAATATTTCTTTAAGGAAAGAGTACTTGATCTGTGAAATAGTCTCCCAGTGGAGATGGTAGAGATGAGGACAGTAACTGAATTCAAAAAAGCATGGGACAAACACAGAGGATCTCTAAAGGTAAAAAGGGGACTGTTGTAGTTGTTGATATGGAAGGACAGACTAGATAGGCCATGTGGTCTTTTTCTGTCATCATGTTTCTATGGAAAAGGCAGTATATAAAGGCCAATAAATAAATAAAAATGTTTTACTTGTTATATTGCGTAAAAGATTATAGCAATTACTTTTGCATAACATTCAAGACTGGTGTATCATTTCCCTGAGCATACTATACGCTAAATCCAGTGACCCCGCTGACCAGCAGGTGGTGCTGCCACACTATAATTCGTCGCTTTGTTGCGCATGCTTGCATCAGCTACTGGTAGCGCCGCAATGACCATTTCTGGACCACCAGGTGGCGACTTGGCCTCTTCGCTTTCCCTCTTTTCTTCCGGCACCCGGCTCCTCTAAGGACCTCGGCACCGGGACTGTCCGTTCGCTCGCCTGATTAGAAATCGCGACTGTGGAGTCCCAGCGTACGGAATTTCAAGAGGTAGGGTCAGGCGGCGCAGGGGCAGCAAAGGCGGGGTCCTGCGATGGAGGGGGCGTGGTCAGAAAGACGGAAGAGGCCCGGTAGAGACACGTGGGTACGCCGGAGACAAGTAAGAGCCGGGGGGAGTTTGGTGTAGTTGTTTCCTGCATATGTTTCTCTGTCACCCAAGACAAAGGTTTATCCTGAGAGGCTGAGCAGGTGACAGCTGTGGGGGTGCTCATGCGTTAGACTTCTATGTACCCCCCCCCCAATCTGTCAAGTCCCTGCATGGAATGATTAGAGCTAGGACTGGATCAGCCCATGGACTGACCTGGGATCAAGTGCCAGTGGTAGTTAAATAAGGTTTTCTTTTTTTGTGGTGTTTTTCTTTTTGTTTAGTTACCATTAAAGTGGACTAACCCGGCAATCGCACTACTTTATCCAAGATGGAAAATGCCAGTGGTGTCATTGCAGCCTGGGGGAAGAAGCAGGAGTGACTAGTGGGTGTGGGAATGATGGAGTGGCCCGCATTTGGGAGTATGGCAAGAGTTGGTTCAAGGTGTTGGTGCCCTAGGCAAATCTAAAACTTTACACTCCCATTTGGCTGTCAAAAAATGTATTGTTTAACTTTGAATATTTTGCCACCCCACAGAAGCTGGTGCTCTAGGTGACTGCCTAGTTGCCTAATGGTTGGGCTGGCCCTGGTCTTGTGTGTACTAACTTCATGATTTCAAATGGGTTAATTCTGAGTATACTATGACAGAATGGATCTCATTCCTTTGCTATAAAGGGAAAGAGGATTGTAGGAGAGAAAAACATGAATCCCCCCCCCCCCCCCCCCCGCAGAGAATACTCCTATCTGCCACATTTTTATGTTGAATTGTTGTATAAACTAGTTGCTCAGCTAAAGTTGAATAGCTGAAGAAATGTTTCTTTGTGTATTTTATTTCTATACATTTTTGCTGGGAGCTGTGGCATAACCCACACCAACCAGTCTTGAGTACAGTGGCGAAACTAGCTTAGGACTGGAGCTGTGATTCTCATCTGGTGGTCGGCACCACTGTGAGTGATATTGCACTTAATTCCTATTGTATGCCATCTGTTTTCTGGCATCATTTGGTCTTTTTCAAAGAATCTCTCTCTCTTGCCTAGGTTGGCAGATGCTGCTTCAACTTGCAGTAAGACGGATCAGCAAATGAAGCAGAAGATTTAGTGTTGAAGATTCAAGAGCTTTTTGTTAAAAACAGTTTGCCAACTCTTGACTCTCCTCTGTCTTTCTCTACACATATCCATCAGCAAAATTCATCCCTGCCCCTCAGAATACATTACCAAAGACCCTATCCACACTGTCATCACCTCCCGTCTAGATTATTGGAACTTGTTCCTTACTGGTCTCCCACTAAATCATCTCTCTCTTCTTCAATCTGTCCAAATCTCAACCGCACAGCTAATTTATGCCCATGTCACTATGCTCACATAACCTCTTAAATCACTTCACATCTGCCCGTCCATTTCTCCCACTGACCTGACCATTGTATTCATAATGCGGTTCCTCACTACCTCAGCTCTTATCTCTCCTTACATCCCTCCTCGGCAACTCTGCTCTTAAGCAAATGTATTTTATCCCTGCTCTTCTCTTCTGCTGCCAGCTGAAGACTGCATTCTTTCTGTCTTGCTGTACCACATGCCTGGAATAGATTACCTGAGTCGGTATGCCAGGCTCCATCTCTGGTCCTGTTCAAATCAAGGCTAAAAACTCATCTCTTCAAGGCTGTTTTTGGATCCTGATCCCTTACTCCCCTTTCTATGTATATATAAATTATTTCCTTTAAGAGTTCCCTAGTCCCCTCATTCTGTTGTTTTGTGTCTTAGCAAGTTGGAAGCTCTGTAGAGCTGGGACTGTCTTTTATGTGTAAATGTACAGCGCTGTTAATGATACGTAGTAGTGGCTGGGTTACTCCACTTCAGTACACAAAGGCTAACAAACAAACAAAATAACGTGATATGTTTTTATTGGATTAATATATTTCTTGATGTATATCATTTGTTGCTATGATCTACTTATTCAGCTTGGACCTGAAGAAGGGAGTGCTAGCTCCCAAAAACTAGTCAAGAAAAATATTACATTGGCCTAATAAAAGGTATTTCTTTATATTTTTGTTGGTTGACCTCTGTTTCTGGACATGTTTGTTACAAGGCTTTTGGACCTGGCCAAATTACTTCAGTGAAGCTGTTCTAGGAAACTGTTTTGGTATAGGGCATGGTTAAAATACCTTTGTAATGATTTTTGGTCACTGTACTGGAAGTTCACAATATTTTAAATTTTGTTCAGCAGAAAAACCTTCTATCTGCATCCTGATTCTGTTCGTTCAGATCAAGGCAGTTTGGCTTTCTGTTCTGCAGGTGGCCTAAAAAGATGGCATTTTCCCCAGATAAAAGGGCCTCTTGCTGTTTGCCCACCCTGTGCACGCTGGGCTTTCAGCCACATCCTATGGAGACTGTCTCAGGATGAAGCGGATACAGCAAGCATAGAGTTACATTTTTAGAACTACGTGCATTCCACCCAGAAACAGCATCTACAGAAAAAACAGGTTCAGGTTTTTTTTTCCCTTGGGCAGTTTTAGAAGAAGTATGATAAAATACCAAAGACCTTGCACCTGCCCTCTCAGATCCAAACGAGGTAAAAGGAAAGATCTAAAAAGTAGAAAAAAGAAAAACTCTCAGGTCCTGATTCTGGTCCGTATTTGGTCGGATTATATTTTTGGCTGTAAGGCAGGAGACCCACTTTTGCTGCTGCAGCTGCTGTTTCTCTTTTCTTATCATTTGTTTCCTCCTCATTCGTTTGTGGGAACCCCTTCATTTTCTTGCTCCGCTTTGGAAATGTGCAGCTCTGATAGTTTTGTACTTTGCTCAGTATAGGAGAAAATGCATTGTTTGTTTGTTTATTTATTTAACAGGTTTTTTTCCTATGCCTTTGTGCCTTATTGCACTGCATACAGGGTCTGCCTTCTTGGGGGGGGGACGGTTTCAGTTCAGCGTTTGTCTGCACATTTCTGTTTTGTCATCTGTCACTTATCTTTGATTTCATGACGATCTGTCTGTTCTGTGCTTGTGTCATAGAGGTGACTGTGTCATAGAGGTGAAGGATTCCGCTAGTGTGTTATGCCCATGTAGGGCTTATTCTTTTCCAGCGCTGTAGTTGTTGCCGTTTGAGTTCTGGGTGTTAGTGCTGTTTGGGTCTGGCAGATTTGCTGCTTATGCGCTAAGCAAGGTGGTGTGTCCAGTACCGGAGAGAGCTTGTGTCGCGATTACACAGTGACAATAGACTCTGAATATTCTGTTTCGTATGAGAAATAGGGGAAATGCCCTAGCTCTGTTTTTTTTTCTCTCTGCCTATTTCTTGAAGCACTTTCCACCTCTTTTTTTGGGAGTGTGGGGTTATCATTCTGCTGGTGACACGTTGGCCTTTGAGTCTTCATAGATTTCCCATGTCACATGTTTACTGTCTTCTTTTCTGTCCTTTGCAGGCAAGTGCTGTTCCCGGGTCCTTACAATGCTGACCCTCTACCTCTCCCCGCACCAGGACAACTTCCACAACCAACGGGTACTCATCACAGCACAGTATGGGGAGACCAGGCCGCGTGTGGTGGAAATCTCTTCCGCTGCGGGTGATGCTCTGAGACGCTTCCCCATGCTGCCCACCCTGGAGGCAGAGGGCGGACTTTCCATCTCGGGCCCTGCGGCTGTGTCCTACATGCTGGCCCCTGACCGGCTGAAGGGGTCAGGCCCTGCCAAAGCTGCCCTGATCCAGCAGTGGGTGAACTTTGCGGAGAATGAGATAATTCCATCTGCCTGCGGCTGGACCTTTTCCTTGCTGGGGCTTGCACAGCTGGGCAAGCAGGTATGGGAGAGGAGAGGCAAAGAGGGGACCAAGGATCAGCTAGTGACTGTGTCTTGTCCCTAATGCTATTGCTGTAGGTGTTGCTGGGTTCAGTTTCGAGCTTTGTGTCTGACCTTGCTTGCTCAATTCATTCATGTTACAGGTGATGGAGCGGGCAAAGCAGGAACTGATGCGGACACTGAAAGTCCTAGATGCACACCTTAGACTCCGCACCTTCCTGGTAGAAGAGCACGTCTCGTTGGCCGACATCACGGTTGCCGTCTCCCTTTTGCTGCCGTACCGATATGTGAGTCTCTGGCTGCAGTCAACTGGTTCAGCCCAGCAAGTGACTGGTACTCCCAGCTTGCAGCCTCTCGGGCTCAGTCCAACAAATATCCACCACCAGTCATGGCTGGGAGTTGAATGAATTACAGATTCATTTTCCACACTGACCCTTTCTCCCTCCTTTGCAGGTCCTGGATGCTGGCTGCCGAGAATCCTTCACTAACGTCACTCGCTGGTTCCTTACCTGCCTGCACCAGCCTGAGTTCCAGAAGGTTCTGGGGAAAGTTACACTGTGTGAGAAACTGTCTCTGCCTGGCAAGGCCCCTGGGAATCTTTTGAAAAAAGAGAGCAAAGGTGAGTGGTGGGTATGAAGGGGGAGGAGCCGGTATGACCTGCAGTACCTCAGGCACAGGATTACAGAGAGAATTTCTGTCTCTCATTCCAGGGGAGCGGCCTCTGGCACCTGAGTGTCCCTCAGGGCCCCCTGATGAAGATGGAAAGCCGAAAAGCGCAGCACAGCTGAAGAAGGAAGCCAAGAAGAAAGAAAAACTGGAGAAATTTCAGCAAAAGCAGGATAAACTGAAGGAACAGCACACAGAAGTGAGCGCCCTGCGACTTCTGTCCCCCTCCCTTTTTCTCATGCTCAGATACTGCAGAGTGGTAGTGGAGTACAAAGCATGGGATGTCTTCTCTCCTGTGATATTATCGCATAGTTAAGTGAGATCATTAGACAGTTTGGACCGGACCAACCATTAGGCAAGACTAAGCTGTTGCCTAGAGCAGAAGCTTCTGAAGGGTGGCAAAGAAAAGCAGCAGTCGAAGGAAAACACTAGATCCTGAGAGTCCTACAAACTCAAAGAGCCACCAGCACATTCCTTTACCTGCGGGGAGAGCGGGCGCACGCACATGCATATAAAGCAAAGTTTAAAATTTAACAGTATGATGCCCAATTCTGCATGTTTACAGGATTGCGGTGGGAGGGGCTGTTGCAATGATTTTGGGGGAGAGGATGTGGTTCTAAGGGTGCCCAATATCCTTGCACCAGTTGTGTGAGGGGAAGATTAAATTAGACTTACCTGCTAATTGTAGCTCCTGGAGGAACTGCAGTCTAGTCCTGGAATCTCTGGGTTGTGATCTTCTTCCAGCAGCTTGGAGACTGAGAAACGTCACTTTTGTGATGTCACTGGTACATAAGCCCCGGTTCCGCCTCCTCACACCATTTACCTATTGACAAAGCAGACTCACCGGAGCAACTATTAAGTAGTAAACTGTACCATAACTCTCAGCTAAACCACTAACTGAACACTAAAGAATATCATGACCAACTATGTACACATGCTTTGAAATGTGCCCTACGCGCTGAGTTCCATTTTCTCCCCCTGCGAAGGATGTCAACTGCCCAACCATCCCCAAACTACACCCTGAACTAGGAAAAACTATGCTGTAGCACAGTCACCTGTGACGCTTACCTGTTAACTTAGTCCTGCTTCAGGCCATAGTCCACTCACTTGCCAGGGCGGGATACAGGACTAGACTGGAGTTCCTCCAGGAACTACATAAGAACATAAGATATGCCATACTGGGTCAGACCAATGTGCATCAAGCCCAGTATCCTGTTTCCAACAGTGGCCAATCTAGGTCATACGTACCTAGCAGTTTCCCCAAGGGACACAGGTTCCACAATGCTTGTATTGGGTCAAGCAGTGATATCCTGGGTCCCTTTTTAATAATGGTTTATGGACCTTTCCTCCAGGAACTTGTCAAAACCTTTTTTAAACCCAGCTACACTAACAGCCTTTACTACATCCTTCGGTAACAAATTCCAGAGTTTGATTACACGTTGAGTGAAAAAATATTTTCTCTTATTTCTTTTAAATAGCTTACCCTGTAGCTTCATTGCATGTCCCCTAGTCTTTCTATATTCTGATGACGTAAACAATCGATCTACATTTACCCGTTCCATTCCATTCATTAATTTATAGACTTCTATCATATCTCCCCTCAGCCGTCTCTTTTCCAGGTTGAAGAGCCCTAACCTTTTTAGCCTCTCTTCATAGGAGTAGCCTTCCATTCCCTTTACCCTTTTGGTGGCTCTTCTCTGTACCTTTTATAATAACGCTATATCCTTTTTAAGATACGGCCACCAGAATTGCACACAATATTCAAGGTGCGGTCGTACCATGGAATGATACAGAGGCATTATAATATACTTTGTTTTATTTTCCATTCCTTTCCTTATGATACCTAGTATTCTATTTGCTTTCTTGGCCTCCGCTGCACACTGGGCGGAGGGTTTTAACATGTTATCCACGATGACTCCTAAACCTTTTTCCTAGGTGGTGGTTCCCATTGTGTAACCATAGTGTGGGTTGTTCTTTTCTAGGTGCATAACTTTGCACTTGTCCACATTAAATTTCATCTGCCATTTGGATGCCCAGTCTTCCAATTTATCCAGATCTTCCTGCAGTTTTCCACAGTCCTCTTGGGTTTTAACAACTTTAAACAGTTTTGTGTCGTCTGCAAATTTCATAACCTCACTAGTTATTCCCTTTTCCAGGTCATTTATGATGAATATGTCAAAAAGTAGCGGACCCAGTACAGATCCCTGGGTTACTCCACTATTCACCTTTTTCCAATGGGAAAATTGGCCATTTAGCCCTACCCTCTGCTTTCTATCTTTTAACCAGTTCCCGATCCACAATAGTTCACTGCCTCCTATCCCATGTCTTTTTAGTTCTGCCAAAATTCTCTGCTGAGGGACCTTGTCAAAGGCTTTCTGAAAGTCCAGATACCCTATATCAACCGACTCACCTTTGTCTACCTGTTTATTCACTCCTTCAAAAAAACATAACAGATTAGTAAGACAAGATCTTCCTTGTCTAAAGCCATGTTGGCTGTCTCCCATTAGGCCCTGACTATCTACATGCTGTGTAATTTTGTTCTTTATGATGGTTTCTACCATTTTTTCCCGGTACTGACGTCAGGCTCACCGGTCTGTAATTTCCCGGATCACCCCTAGAACCCTTTTTAAAAATTGGCGTTACATTGGCGATCCTCCAATCTTCAGGTATTAGAGATGATTTTAATGAAAGTTCACAGATTACTAATAGGAGGTCTGCAATCTCATATTTCAGTTCTTTCAACACTCTTGGATGTATACCATCCGGTCCAGGTGATTTGCTACTATTCAGTTTATCAAATAGTTGTAATACATCTTCCCGGTGTAGCGATATTTCTCTCAATTCCTCTGCTGTACCACCTTTAAATACCACTTCAGTCTTGGGTAGCATCCCTACATCTTCCTCAGTAAAGAACGAAGCAAAGAATTCATTCAGTCTCTCCACTATAGCCTTGTCTCCTCTTACTGCCCCTTTTACCCCTCTATCATCTAATGGTCCAATTGACTCTCTCACAGGCCTTTTGCTATGAATGTACTTGAAAAAGTCTTTATTTCGTGTTTTTGCTTCCGTAGCAAGTTCCTTCTCAAATTCTCGCTTTGCCTGCCTTATCAATGCTTTGCATTTGACTTGCCAGTGCTTGTGCTGTTTCCAGGTTTCATCATTTGGCTCTTTTTTCCATTTCCTGAAAGATGCTTTTTTGGCAGCAACAGCCTCTCTGACCTCACCTTTAAACCATGCTGGCAGTTTTTTGGACTTTCTTCCACTTTTCTTAATGCGTGGAATACAGCTGGTCTGGGCTTCAAGGATAGTATTTTTAAACAACACCCAAGCTTTAATGTAAGTCTTTAACCTTTGCAACCGCTCCTTTTAGTTTTTTCTTAACTATATCCTCATTTTATCATAGTCTCCCTTTCAAAGGTTAAAAGGTAGTACTGTGGAATTCTTTACCATCCCTCCTCCACTAATTAAATCAAAGGCGATCATGCTATGATCACTATTGCCAAGTGGTCCCAACACCCTTATCTCTTGCACCAGATCTGGCGTTCCACTAAGGATTAGGTCCAGTATGGCTTCCCCTCTGGTCGGTTCATGAACCAGCTGCTCCAAGAAGCAGTCATTTATTCCATCTAGAAACTTTATCTCTTTAGTTTGTCCTGCCGTGACACTGACCCAGTCGATACCGGGGTAATTGAAATCACCCATTATTATTACTGCGCTGTAACTTTTGTTAGCTTCCTTGATTTCTTTGAGCATTTCATCATCCATTTGGTCATTCTGGCCAGGCGGTCGATAGTACACCCCCACTGCCATCACCTTCCCCTTCATACATGGAATTTCAATCCATAGAGATTCTACAGCAAATTTTGTTTCCTGCAAAACTTTAATCCTTTCTGACTCAATGCCCTCTCTAACACAGAGCGCAACCCCTCCACCAAGTTGATCAGTTCTATCATTACGATATAGTTTGTATCCAGGTGTCACAGTGTCCCACTGGTTATCCTCCTTCCACCATGTCTCTGAGATTGCAATCATATCTAACCTCTCATTTAGTGCTATATATTCTAACTCTCCCATCTTATTGTTTAGACTTCTAGCATTGGCATACAAGCATTTTAGAGACTGTATTTTATTCATATTAATCTGGCTATTGGTAGGCAGGGGTAATTTGGAATCTTTACGCTCTGTCTGCACCATACTCAAGGGCATTTGGGCTACTTTACTATTTTTTGGAACCTCACTGCTTTTGGTAGTATCCTTCAAGGATACCTTCTTCCGAACCATGCGCTCTTGGGCGACAGTCGGCTCTCCCCTATTATTTAGTTTAAAAGCTGCTCCATCTGCTTTTTAAAGGTTAATACCAGCAGCCTGGTTCCATCCCAGTTAAGGTGAAGCCCATCCCTTCGGAAGAGCCCCTCCTTTCCCCAGAATGTTCCCCAGTTCCTAACAAATCCAAAACCCTCATCCTTGCACCATCGTCTCATCCATGCATTGAGACTTCGGAGCTCTGCCTGCCTTTTGGGTCCTGCACGTGGAACGGGAAGCATTTCGGAGAACGCTACCCTGGAAGTTCTGGATTTAAACTTCCTACCTAAAAGCTTAAATTTACCCTCCAGAACCTCCCTACCACATTTTCCTATGTCATTGGTACCAACATGTACCAAGGCAGCAGACTCCTCCCCAGCACTATCTAAGATCTTATCTAGGCGGTGCGTGAGGTCCGCTACCTTCGTACCAGGCAGGCATGTTACCAGGCGATCCTCACGTCCACCAGCCACCCAGCTATCTACATGCCTAATGATTGAATCACCAACTATAACAGCTGTCCTAACCCTTCCCTCATAGGCACATGGCCCTGGAGAAACATCCTCAGTGCGAGAGGGTTTTACATCACAGGGAGGACAGGTCCTAATTACAGGATCATGTCCTGCCACACCAGGGTGATGCTCTCCTGTCACGTGACCTCTCTCCTCCATGGCAACATGGATGCTGCCAGACTGGAGGTGGGACTTCAGGACTATATCCCTGTAGGTCTCGTCCATGTACTTCTCTGTCTTTCAGAGAATCCCAAATCCACAGGAGGGAAAGAGCACCTGCGCCCCTAGCACCAGATCAAGGGCAAACTGAAGCCCCTTTGCCTTTTTTTTTTTTTTTTTTTAAACAAATCCCCTTAGCTATTCTAAGCCTAAACTATCCTTAATTGTCTCTCCAGTGAGCCCCAAACTCCTGGGCTCACCAACCTCCAGCTGCTTGGAGACTGAGATAACTGGTGTGAGGAGGCGGAACCGGGGCTCATGTACCAGTGACATCACAGAAGTGACGTTTCTCAGTCTCCAAGCTGCTGGAAGAGGATCACAACCCAGAGATTCCGGGACTAGACTGGAGGGACGATCAGGAATCTGCTTTGGAGAGATCACAGCTCAAGTTTTCTAGTCCCCTCTCCCCCTGCAGAGCCTCACATAGATCTCATCTGAAGACCTGGATACTGGGTGGGGGTGTTTTTTAGCTGAGCTAGAAACAATTCTGCCTATGCTCTATTTTATTCCATCTCTTTTCTAACTCCAGAAAAAGCCGAAAGTAGAGAAAAAAGATAGGAAAGATCTTGAGGTGATTACATACGACATGCCGACTTCTCCAGGGGAGAAAAAAGGTACCAGTCCTTTCCTGCAGCGCTCACCCTATCTTTCTCTTTTCTTTGCCATGCCAACCCCCTCCCAGCCACCCAGTCTCTCACTCTCTCTTTGCCGTGACCCTTCCCTGCCCCCCCCCCCTGCAGCCTTCACTCAGTCTCTCTTTCTGTGCTTATGACCTGCCCACTTCCCCACAGCTATCGGCTCTCTGTATACTTGAGCCGCGTAGCGAAGGACGTTCAGGCTGATCTCACGGTTTCAAGGTTTGCACGACTTGAAACCGTGAAGTCAGCCCAAACTTTCTCCACCACACAGCTCATATTTTTTGGGGGTTTTTTCAGCAGCACCAGCCAAAAAAAATAATTGGGGCACCAAGGTGGAGGAGTAGCCTAGTGGTTGGGGCAAGGTACCTCAGGCCGGAAGGTCGGGGGTTCAAATCCCACTAGAGGACAGCAACCTTGGGCCGGAGGGTCTGGGGTTTCTAGTCCCACAGGTGCTCCTTGTGGTCTTGGGCAAGCCACTTAACCCTCCATAGCCCATGTTCCCTGTAAAATAGTTATCTCCAACTTATAATGCCCTGTTCAATGTAATTTCAGTTTGTTCATTGTAAACCGCACTGATGTAGAATAGCGCAGTATATAAGAGAATGTAAATAAATAAATAAGGTGCAGTTTCTTAGTGACCTGGCATCCAAGATTTGTTGAGCCGTCAAATAAATTGGGGGTGGAAGGGGAAAGGATGTACTAACATCAGATTATAGTACAGAAAGCCTGTAACTTATCCCCCACCCACAGTAAGAGCTGAGCTGTCCTGTTAAATATCCTCTAACCCTCATCTTTCCCTTAGATGTCACTTGCCCTATGCCAGAGTCCTATAGCCCTCAGTACGTTGAAGCTGCCTGGTACCTCTGGTGGGAGAAGCAGGGGTTCTTCAAGCCGGAGTATGGGGTAAGCAGGAGGGAGCCAAGATACCGCAAAGAAAAAATGTTATCCTATCCATCCTCTCTGACGCTACAGAATCCAGCGTGGTGGCAGGAGCCAAATCTCTGTGGGCGAGCATGTCCTCTGAGCTGTCCCGATGCAGTGTCTACAATCTGCAGTCTTGGGGGTGAGGATGTGGGTTACCTTCTAGTGTCAGGGCACCGGGCCCTTTTGGGATGGAAGTAGCCAGTATCCTGGCCCCAGAAACTTCTTTTCCCCACTGAGGCTTCTCAGGGTTGTATTTGAACACGGCGTACTGACGACAAGGAGTCTGGAGATCTGGCTTAGGTTTTGAGGGGAGATTGTGCTGTTTCACTCGCTCCAAAAACGAGTTGCGATGTGTAGAGGATCATGGGGAGCTTCTGATGTGTTTGGAGATGGTTGGATACTGGGAATGCTTTGGGGTGGATAGGAATCCTAACTTAAAAAGCATCTCTCTTACTCTCACCCCCCTCCCCGTGTCTGCAGCTGTCCAGCTTGAAGGAGCCAAACCCCCGGGGTATCTTCATGATATGTATACCACCCCCCAATGTGACGGGCTCCCTGCACCTTGGCCACGCCCTAACAAATGCCATCCAGGACTCGCTAACGCGATGGTAAGACCAGAGGGGAGGGGTAGAGGCTCTGTGTATGGTTTTGTAGGGGGGAGAGTGCCACATGTATTACAGGGACCGGGGAAAGGTGTGAGGTTTCCCTAATGGAGTTGGGGTGATAATGAAGGAGGGGGACTGGGATGTCGCTCACATTTTACGGACTGATGTCTGTAGGCACCGAATGCGTGGTGAGACCACGCTGTGGAATCCGGGTTGTGACCACGCTGGGATTGCGACACAGGTCGTAGTGGAGAAGAAGATTTGGAGGGAGCAGGGCAAGACCCGCCATGACTTGGGGCGTGAGAGCTTCATCCAGGAGGTGTGGAAGTGGAAGAATGAGTAAGTGACTGTTTAGTCCTCCTGCATGGTCTCGCTGACTCCTGGCAGCTGCATTTCCAGGGTTTCCTCAGTGTGGTAGGAGCTGCGTGTCATCACTGTGTTGTACCCTTCACCTGATCTCCCCATCTGACTCTTCTAGGAAAGGGGATCGGATTTACCATCAGCTGAAGTCGCTCGGGTCCTCGCTGGATTGGGACCGAGCTCGTTTCACCATGGATCCTGTGAGTATTGGCCACTTGTGTCTGTGCTCTTTGACTCCCTCGGCGTCTCTTTGGTCCGCTTTGCAACTCCCTTTGGGTGGCGCCCGTCGCTGGTTAGCTGACATGATCCATGTTCGCGCACATGCTAGTTTCTGATTGGTCTATATCGGCCGGCCAGTACCTGGTGGTGCATGCAACAACTGGTGACTCCTCTTTCTCCATCTCCCTTCCCCTCCACAGATGCTGTCTTATGCTGTACAAGAGGCTTTTGTGCGGCTGCACCAGGAAGGGGTGATCTACCGAAGCAAGCGTCTCGTCAACTGGTCCTGCACCCTGAACTCCGCCATCTCTGACATCGAGGTATTGGGGGGGAGGGGCTTGGCTGCAGTGCACTGGCCGTTTCTGAGGAGGAGATGTGTTAACCCTGCCAGGGGACAATGATGTTAGAAGCTGGGGTTCTGGGTAACCAGTGGCATCACTTTCTGCCTTGGCTGGTAATGCCTATCCTGACTGCCTCCCTCTGCAGGTGGATAAGAAGGAGCTGGCTGGACGAACAATGTTGCCTGTGCCTGGGTACAGAGAGAAGGTGGAGTTCGGGGTCTTGGTCTCGTTTGCCTACAAAATCCAAGGTTCTGGTGAGTCCCTCTCACTCTTGGCAAGCCAGGGTTCCTTGAACTGTCTATTTCAAATCACTTTTACTGACAAAAAAAGGTGTAAAGCAATAGTTGATTTTAGGCTTCTGAAAGCTGAATGTTTTGGGGGAAATTTTATTTGAAATTTGCAGAAATGCTTATTCTGGTTTCCCAGATCATGAGTATGTCTAAAATTCAAATGCATAGATTTTTAAATTTCTTTTTTTGCTTGTTGTATAGACCAGTGATCTTATCAAACCTGCATCTTGCCGTATGTAGTAAAGCACAGTCGGTGAGAATGGGGGGAAGGGGGGATTATTTCATGGAGCAGTGCTTCCATCTGGTGGTTGGCTTTGTATATTACAGCTGATGCAGTGGGGGTTTGCAGGTGGGGGGGGAGGGTTGAAAACCAATGATTGTTAAATTTGGAATATGAAATCAGATTCTTGATTTATAGAAAACAAAAGGTGCTTGAAAAAGGGGGCAATGCCATCTTTGAATTTTAATCCTCTTATTGTTAAGCGAATTGATGTTTAAAGCACCTTTTGAATAGAACAAAGGAGAAAATCTGCTATAAGAATGGAAACATGGTATTGTGACAGACAGTACGTTAGCCGTGGTATTTTCTGCTATTGTTAGATAGGAGCACGAAGGCCACAAATTTTTGCTTTTTCCCTTTTGCAAAGAAAGTTGAGAATCTCAAATGTCCCTACGCAGAGTGGTGCAGAAGAACTAAGATGTGGGGGTTTCGGCTCCCCACTCCCCCCCCCCCCCCCATCAGGGTAGAAATAAGTCAGCAAAAAACTATTCCCCTACCCAAATATTTTTCTGAATCCTCCCCATCCCCACCTGGGATTAACCCCAAAGTGTCGGCGTCTCTCCACATCTCTCCCTGACTCTGATCTGAGCAATCCTGTCTCCAGCTGAACCCAGGCTGTCCATTAAATCCATCAAAATGTGAAGTCTTGCACTTTAGCTTTGGTTCAGAGTTGGGAGATCTCTAGAGATGTGCCTTCAGTGTCTGCAAAGAGAGAAATTCCTGATGCAGGGGGTGTGTGTTGTTTTTCCCCAATGCATGGACAGACGAGGAGGTGGTTGTGGCCACGACACGTGTGGAGACAATGCTGGGAGATACAGCGATAGCTGTGCACCCTCAAGACCCCCGATACCAGGTAATGTCCAAAGTCCTTCCCTCCCCACTACCACGTTCCTCTGCCCATCCCTTGTCACTCTATACGCTCCCTTAAACTCTTACCACAGAACCACTGGTGACGTGGTAGCCTTCTGGCGCAGGGGATTTTCCATTTCTTTTTGCAGAGAATGGATTCTTATTGCTTGCTGCTTTCTTTTTCTGTGCTTAATTTGCAGCATCTGAAAGGGAAGAGCGCCGTTCACCCATTCTGTGGCAGGGACCTACCCATTGTCTTTGATGAGTTTGTGGACATGAATTTCGGCACAGGTAAGAAGAGGGACTGTGCAGAACTGTGACACCCACACATCTGGTCGTACAAGTCACTTATCTCCTTGTGTCCTGGTGGGCTAAGCAGAATATAAATGTCAGATTTAGATTTTAAAAATCCTGCTGGGTTTCAACCTGGGCTTCACATTCTCTGTCTCTCGGCCTCTCGTGCACAGGAGCTGTGAAGATCACTCCAGCCCATGACCCAAATGACTACGAGGTGGGGATGAGACATGGGCTGCAGTTCATCAATATTATGGATGACAGCGGATTACTAATAAATGTCCCACTGCCCTATCTGGTAGGTGATGGGAAGGGGCACTCGGGGGCCTGTTTAATAGTGTGCATGACATTTTTAATGAGTCTTTTATGGGCTTCCGTTCATGTTGAACTTGTGTTAAAACAGCATTAGCACATATAACTGGAAACGCACAAGGAACACCCCAGTGCAGAGAATAAAAGCGGATAAAAAGCTAGATACAAGGAATCCAGATATAGTGATAAAGGAGAACACTAGAACATCATTATCATAGAGGTGTTGGTCCCAATTCTGTGACTTGCGTTGAGAGGGAGAAGATTTTAAAGTACCAAGAAAATGTGGCAGAAAGATACTGAGTTATTTCCCATCATGTTGGAATTTCCACGCTGACCTTAACAAATTACCCGTACATGCTACATCTTACGAACTCCAGAAGGAAGCTCTCTTTGGCATGATGCAAGTACCACGCCGAGAGTTAGCAGTAAATTTGAGAGGCTGAGCTCATACTTCACATACCCTGGCTTGGGAGTGAGGTTCATTTCTCTCATAGCATGCACAAAACTCACCTATTTGGAGAAATTGCCCCCCAGAGAAGACGTTTATGAGCTGTAGCACCCATGCAGGGCAAAGGAGTGCATCCGACCCTGGGCGCTATTTCAGAGTAGAACAGAGGAAGGGGCACTTCCCACATGCTTCCAACTTAGCTTGGGAAGGTCTTTGAAGGACAAATCTCAGATTTAGGAACAGGCAGCCAGCGCTGATCAAAATTTGGTGCTGGAGGTTAAGTGTCACTGCCCTATCATGCTCCATTCTGGGCCTGAGGCCTTGGTGCCACTGTCTGGTCTAGCAGCCAATTCCAAGCAGCATCTACTCCAATAGGACAATTCAACATGGGGCCCGAGAGCTCCTGAGTCCTGCAGCTGTTCCCTCCACTTGTTTGTATTTCCTGTTACAATGGAAGCCAGTGTGAGCAGAGGGGGCAGAGCACCACAGGACCTGTCAGCGCCAGAGGGCTCTTAGGTCCCGTGTCCAAATCTGCTATAGAAGTTGCTTCAGCTACTGCTCAGGACAAGCAGCATGTAAACGCCCTTCTCTGATCCCTGAATGCTCTCTCCTGCAGGGCATGAAGAGGTTTGAGGCACGGAAGGTGGTGTTGGAGGCTTTGAAGCAGAGAGGTCTCTTCCGGGAGGTGAAGGAAAACCCCATGGTGGTGCCTGTGTGCAGGTAAGAGGAGAGTCATCCCATGGTGCTGCTTGTGTGTGAACTGTCCCGTGACACACTTGGGGGTGTGGGGGTGTGCGTGCACTGAGAGAAAGAAGACCATTTCCTGGCACACATTTAAGTGTGCGTGTGCAGGCAAGAGAGGATAAAGCCCCACCCTACAGTGCTGTGTACATGCAAGGGTAGAGTTGGGGCCACCACACAGCGTTGCCTGTGAGTGTCTATGTGTGCAGGCGAGGGGGTAGAGTGTTTGTGTTTGTGTGTGTGTGTGAGAGGCGAGAGCACAGAGGGGCCATCCCATGTTGCTACCTGTGAGCATGTGCACAGACGAGCAAAGTGGCTCCCTCCCACAGCGCCGTCTGTGAGCATGGAAAGCCGAAACAGCTTTGGAATCCCAGCACTGCAGGAAGCAGCGCACATTCTTCTCAGTCCCCTGTCTGAAAATATTTCTAGCAGTTCAGTGGTAGTAATGTACTG
Source organism: Ichthyophis bannanicus (assembly GCA_033557465.1). Taxonomy (NCBI): domain Eukaryota; kingdom Metazoa; phylum Chordata; class Amphibia; order Gymnophiona; family Ichthyophiidae; genus Ichthyophis; species Ichthyophis bannanicus. The sequence goes on along the minus strand of CM066051.1, from coordinate 68,663,911 downwards.
CACAGTCCTCATGCCCCCCTCCCGGAGGCTGTCCCTGTTTCTGATGTGTTGCAGCATAAAGCTCTCTGATGTGCAATTTGGCTGAAAGGCACCATGCAACTAATTGTGCTTCTCATTCCACTATGTAATCTGGTTCGCGACTATGCCTGTCATTGCTGCAGCCGCTCGAAGGACATCGTAGAGCCACTGATGAAGCCGCAGTGGTATGTTCGCTGCCAGGAGATGGCGGCCCAGGCTCTGGAGGCAGTGCACAAGGGTCGGCTCCGCATCATTCCCGACTTCCACATCAAGACCTGGAACAGCTGGATGGAGAACATCAGGTGAGGGGGAGCTGTGGGAGAAGAGGGTCTTGCTGTCTGTCTCTCTTCTGCTGTCTGTCTCAAGCTGTCTCTCCACTCTCTCCGGCAGAGACTGGTGCATTTCCCGACAGCTGTGGTGGGGACATCGGATACCTGCGTACTTTGTAACCATAGATGATCCTTCCATTCCGCCAGGCGAGGTAAGGCCTTCTCCACATGGCCTCCATGGTACTGTTAATGATCTGTGTGTCTCATTGAAAATTCCTTTTACTTTCTGCCAGGATACAGATGGGCGGTATTGGGTGAGCGGTCGCAGCGAGGAGGAAGCCAAACAGAAAGCGGCTGTGACATTCAATGTGGCGCAAGAGAAGATCTCTCTCAGGCAAGGTACATATATTGCTGTGAATTTTAATGATTTACAAGGCTTGTAGCATCAATATGTAAGCAGCAACTGTTTCCATTTACTTCTGCAAATACCATCTTACATCTGTCTTCTTCCTGCTTCATTCACTTCCCTTTGATTGATGGATACTGCAGGACAGCAATGAAGTAGAAAGCTTAGGCTGTGGAGTAAATCAATTAATTAAAATTTTAAAAAGCTGTCTACGTGGTCTGATAACAGGCAAGGATTTGGAAGAACACAGAGCATGTATTGAAGAAATCTGAGCTTTTTTGACAGTATAATTAGAAAGGTTTTCTGTTTTGTTTTTTAGTTTCCATCAGAGGATTATATTTCTGGCTTGAGATGGTTCACCTCTTATTTCCCATAAGAGTCATTTCTGTTCTTTTTTTTTCTTTTCAAGATGAGGATGTGCTGGATACCTGGTTTTCCTCCGGGCTTTTCCCCTTCTCTATCTTTGGCTGGCCCAACGAGGTAAGGAGGGGAAGGGCAGGAACAGGCACGATGAACGTATAGGAAAAGCAGGGGCAGTAAGTAAATACAGGAACTGATGAGGGGGGAAACGGTGGAGGATTTTTTTTCCGATCCTCAGCACACGCTTCCCCTCCTGTTTTTTTTATTTTTAAAATTTGGTTTATTTTTGTTTTGCCTTAGACGGAGGACCTGCAGGTGTTCTACCCTGGGACTTTGCTGGAGACAGGACACGATATTCTCTTTTTCTGGGTCGCCCGTATGGTGATGCTGGGCCTGAAGCTTACTGGGAAGGTCCCCTTCAGAGAGGTGAGGGGTGTTTCTTGCATGTGATGCCGGAGGCCGTTCCCTTCCTCACTCCACCAGCCCAGGTGCTGGGAGCTATCCCTCAACACCATCAATAGTGTGTAGTGCTGCAAAAGAAAAGGTGTAATCTAGAACATGATGCCACCTTATGGACACCAAATGTATTGCACTTATGAGTTCCTGTCCCCCAACTAGGTAGGGTTTTTTCCAATTAGATGGGGTTGTAAGTCTCATTCGTAGCAACCACCTTCCATGCTGTGGAGGCACCAGGCTGCCTCTCTCCCTCTATAACCTTTTTTTTTTTAAAGCTGTCTTCTGCCTTGTCCCCCAGGTATACCTACACGCAGTGGTTAGAGATGCTCATGGTCGAAAGATGAGCAAATCACTGGGGAATGTTATTGACCCCCTGGATGTAATCAGAGGCATCTCCCTAGAGGTAACGACTGTGCATATTTAAGCAGCACAACCAGTGCATTAGGGACAACATGGGGGTGGATGTTTTTATCATTTAAGATAATGTGACATGGCATAACTCATGTGTGAGGAACAGTGGCGAGGAGGATCTGGGATGTCATTTATCCTCAATATACAGTGATTGTATATCATGTGCAGAATCCAGTATTTTGCAGGCCCCAGGACATTCTGCTTGATTTGTTTCCTTCTCCCATTTCAGGGTCTCCATGCTCAACTTCTGGACAGTAATCTGGATCCGCTCGAGATCGAGAGGGCGAAAGAGGGGCAGGTAAGCCCCCGTTCTCCTTTCTAGGTGCTAGCTGAGGATTTCACTGCACCCGCTTCATGAATTTTCGGCTTGATAGACATTTTAAATTCTTCCTGAGAGGATGCAGCTCTAACCAAATCATTGTAGTGAAGGGATGTGAGGGCTTTTCACACCCCTATTTGCCCAAGGTGTATGCCGCATGTAGGGTTTTTCTTGTGCTTAGAGACATTTTTCCACCTTAAGCTGCAGCCAGGACTGGACCTCAGCCGATGTCCCGTGAATCTTTGCTGCTGATGCTTTTCTTATCGTAGAGTCTGCCGTCTGCTTTGTCCTCATTAAGCGTCTATGTCTTCGGATGATGTTGGTGACACTGATGGTAATGATTTGTCATTTGTTTGTTTCTTCCTCATCTCTGCAGAGATCAGATTATCCATCAGGGATCCCAGAGTGTGGCACAGATGCCCTGCGTTTTGCGCTCTGCGCATACACAAGCCAAGGTTTGTCTGCATGACTCCCTTCCTTAGCGCTGAGCACCCCTCTGTTTCCTCACATGCAGCTTATTAGAAAATACTTCCATTTGCCCAGGTGCCTTTTGATAAAATAAGACGATATCGGTGCCTCTTATTGCATAAGAGTATTTCCTAGTCGGCATTCACATAATGATGCTCTTATGTACATACTAAGAGGTAATTGTGCTGATAGTAGTGTCATATCTTGAACTGACCTTTGATAACCCTGCTTCTCTCACAGGCCGAGACATCAACATGGATGTGAACCGGATCCTGGGTTATCGCCATTTTTGCAACAAGCTGTGGAATGCCATGAAGTTTGCCATCCGAGGGCTGGGGGAGAGCTTCCGGCCAGAGGAGACAGCCGAGGTAACAGCTACAGGTTGCTGTCATGTTGCTGACATTTAATGCTTAGTTATTTTTTCATTGGTGGTTGTGGGGCATCAGCAGAAATTTGAAGATTTGTTTTTTAAAAGTGAAGCTTTTTCTGCCACAAAGCTGCACTGGAAAATGCAGCTGTGTTCTGCACATTGTCCACAAGGTGGTGCCATGGGCATTGAACAAACAAACGCCTGGAAATAGTATACCAGAGGTGAGAGTCTGGGACTAGTATTTGAGATTCATGAGCTTGCCCGAGGAGTAGGACCAACGATTTGTGGGCTGCAATCCCCACCTTTGCACTGGCTCCACATGCAATCCTGGAGCTAGTTATTTTATCTCTCTGTGCCTGTGTGGGGTTTTTTATTCCCTTTTAGACACTTTCAGCAGAAATGTGCTTCCACGTCCTGCACCCCAGAGGTGGCTGCCCTTGTGTTTTGAACTATGAAAATGTGAAACCCAGCAGAACATAGAAAGTGCCAGGCTGGGTCAGACCAGTGGTCCATTGAGGCTATCATCCTCTCTTAGATTGGCCAATCTGGGCCACTTGGAAGATCCCAAATGAAAAAACCTGTTTCATGATGTTCCCTCCAAGAAGAGTGAGGTAGAGACACCCAAGGTTTATGTTTTAAAGAAGGTAGCTTGTCCTAATCGGTTCCACTCTTTCTCTCTGTGCCATCTCCCCAGCCCAGTGGACAGGAGAGCCTTGTGGATCGGTGGGTGTTGAGCCGGCTCTGCCACGCTGTGGACCTCTGCAATGCCGGTTTCCAGAGTTATGACTTCCCTGGCATCACCACCGCCATCTACAACTTTTGGCTGTATGAATTGTGTGATGTGTACCTGGTGAGTGCCTGACAGGTCCTGGCTATTCCCAAGCTGGGATGAAGTGATATTTCAGTGAGAAGTCCTCCCTTTTCTGCCAGAGTTAATCGTCGTTCCCTTCCCCTGTCTCTCTCATCTGCATCACAGGAATGCCTGAAGCCCGTCTTTGCCGGTGAGGAGCAGACCGCAATCCGTGTTGCCAGAAACACTCTCTACACCTGCCTGGATGCCGGGCTCCGCCTGCTGGCTCCTTTCATGCCCTTTCTGACCGAAGAGTTGTACCAGCGGTTACCTCAGAGGTCCCCGGGAGCCCAGCCCAGTATCTGTGTCACTTTATATCCAGAGTGCAAGCAGGTAAGGGGAATGCAGCACAGGCTGTGACTGTGCCCCTCTGTTTTACGATCTGCTCCACTCATTGCTCTAAAATCACTGAATTTTGCATGTGGCTGCTGTAGGTTGACAATAGAACATAAAGCTCGCTGTGTGTCCTTTGATATGACAGCTGATGTTGGACACTTTCCCGATGAGTGATATATGTCCTTGGCAAAACACATCCTGAGCTTTGCATTCCATTGTCATTCTGCAGTTATTGAGTATGAAAATAGTAATTTTTGTGGATGAACGGAGCACGTCTGAGCCCAGAGGTGCATTGAACACATGCAGGCAGCAAATGCTGCTTGTTGTTAATCCTCTGGTGCTTGGCTTTTACAGTATCATTGGAGAGATGACGACATTGACAGGAACATGGAGTTTGCCCTGGGTATTGTGCGCTGTATCCGTTCCTTGCGAGCAGATTACAACCTGACCAAGACTAAAGCGGACTGTAGGTGTTCTGGAGCATCCATCATTGTCACACAAACACCTGTTTCTGTCGCACACCAGCACCGTCACACCCCCATATCCTCGTTTCCTTCTTGGGCCCCCTTGTCACATTCACACTACATCACTTGGGATGGGGTTTTCTTTTTCTGCCACCACTTGCTAACTCCATCCCTCTCCTCCCACCCTGCAGGTTACTTGACGTGTTTGGACAGTGATACTGTGGCCACAGTGTCCCAGCACTCCGACTACATCCAGATTCTCTCATTTTCCCGTAGTATACATGTGCTGGAGCAGGAAGAGAACCCGCCTGCAGGATGTGCCGTGGTCATTGCCTCCGATAAGTGCACAGTCCACCTTGCCCTGAAGGTAAGAGCACCCTCCAATCCATCGGCAAATTGGTGCTCTGTGGTACCTCTTCTTGGAGACTTTCACATGGAAGGGGTTCTGGGATTGCTCGGGTAACCTGAACTGATCAAGGACCACCCCCCCCCCCCCCCACGAAGGACCGCGCTCTACCAAAAAACACTCCCAAGACGGCTAGAAGAGCTCAAGGCTTCAACTGCACTGGCTAGCAACCACCATCTGCTGGAGACAGAGAAAAGACTGAGGACGGCCCTAGCTGTAGCAGCATTTATGCCAGGGATGATGTCACAGCAGTTCTGGTACTTTTTCTGTCGCCATCATCTGCTGGTAGGGGAAGATAACCCACTTCTCTGGATTCTAGGAAAGGAACTTATTGATAAATGCCCAGGCAATATAAGGAGACTTAGCTGCAAAAGAAAAGTGATGGTAATGCTTTCATTTGTATTTAGCTCGTGCCATTTCACTAATAGTTCAAGGTGAGTTGCATTCAGGTACAGTAGGTATTTCCCTGTCCCTGGAGAGCTTACGATCTGAGTTTGTACCTTAGGCAATGGAGCGTTAAGTGACCTCCCTAGGACCACTCAACGCCCCAGTAGGATTTGAATCCTGGCGTTGCTGGTTCTCAACCCACGTCTTTAACCACTATGTGACAGCTTCACCTCGAGCACTGGCATTTCTAAGAACATTAAGGATGGGGAGAGGCTCCCAGAATAGTATGAAGTCTCTGTAAAACATACTGTATACAAAAATGCAATGTGTGCCTTTGAGTCAGTCCTGACTCCTGGCGACCCAGAAGCTCCTGGGTTTTCTTGGCAGTGTCACCAGAAGTAGATTGCCAGGCCTTTCTTCCGAGGCAGTGGAGGGTTAAATATACATAGAGGCCTAAAACACACAAAACGTACTCGCTGGAAGACGGCAGGGAAAGGGGAGCTATGACTGAAAAACTCAAATGCAGCAGACTTCTCTAAAGGATGGAAAAGTGGGATTATCCGTAGAAAGATAAATTCTGGAACAGGGGATCGTGATTTGAAGGAAGGCTCAAAACGAGTAAAGGGAAATGTTTGCTGAGAGGGCAGTGGATTTCTGGAGTCGTGGCCACTAAAACAGTGGCAGAATTCAAGCACACTTAGGATGGATATGGAGGGCAGTGCTGAAGGGCTTGCAGCCCCTGTCCTGCTCGCCCCTTTCTCTGCCCGCAGGCTTCCTGTTTTTAGAGACGTCCCTGCACAGGACGAGGCTGCTGCAGGGCCTGTGGGTGTGCTCAATGTCGGGCTCCACACGGTCTTGCTCCCACCACCACTGCTGCTGTCCGCTAGCTAAAATCACTTGGCCCTATGTAACAGATTGAGGGTCTTTGCTGCTAATACTTGGGAGCAGACTTTGCTCCCAGTGGCTTGGCTTGCTGCTGTTACCGCTCATTTAAAGGTGTGGGTAAATAAATATAGGGTGGGGGAAGATTCCTAACCAAAATCCGAGTCCTTGCTGCAAGGAATTCTTTATATTCTGAATCTGGGGCAAACAAACTTTTGAAAGCCGTCATCGACTTTCCACCCCAGCCTCCCCGCCTCATGACATTATCTCTCTGGTGTTCGTGTAGGGTCACAGCTCCTTTAACAGACTCCTTAAGAGGGAGACAAATTCTAGATAAAGCTAGGTCTGGGACTCAGGATTGGCAAGGCATCTTTCCTGGTAGAATAAGAGGCACGAGGTTTCCTTCTTGTTCTGGTGGGTTATAATCACCCTGCAGTGGCTGCTTGCTTTGATCCTATATTTTGAGTTAAGGGTCCCACTCCCCAGAGTGGCCTGCTTTCGCCCTTACACCTCCTCCTCTCTCTCTCGCTGTTAGGGGCTGATTGATGCAGAGAAGGAAGTGACAAAGCTTAGCGGGAAGAGAACTGAGCTGCAGAGGCAGATCGAGAAGCTCCGCGAGAAGATGGAGGGGGCCGAATATAGGAGCAAGGTCCCAGCTAACATCCAGGAGATGGAGACTGAGAAGGTGAGCTGACGGAGGGGGAGGGGAAAACCAGCTTGATGGAGACTGCACCACCCCAGGGGATTATCAGGACCAAAGGGGGAAGGGAGGTTGTCTAGTGCAATCTTTGATTTGTCTTAATCTTCCCATTTTGTGGTTTGTTTGTTTTTCTCAGCTGAAACAGAGCGAAACAGAGCTGCAAAAGGTGATGGAAGCTATCGAGAACTTTAGCAAGATGCTATAGTTTCTTCTTTATGAAGACTGGCACAGACATCCATTTGCCAAAAGATGAAACATGGCTGAAAATCTGGGGTACCTGGGCCTGATTCCTGGCTCAGGGCCAGCAGCATCCCACTCGAGGAATGGCCACGTCTACACTGCACACAGTACAAAAACTCATCTGTTAAACCAGGCAATAAAGAAAAGTTCACAAAAAGAGAGTGCACTCTGTGTGAGATGTTATACCCATTCTGCAGGGAGCGTGAACAAAGCCACAGCTTAAATCGCAGATCAGTTGGGAAATTTCTGCTTAAGAATTAGCCTACTGCTGGTAAAATGATGGTGTCATGCTGTAGCTATTGTGTATTGCAAGACGAAGGGTGGGAGAGAGAAGCAGGGGCAATAACCAGCTACAGAAACTGTGGAGGCAGGGCGAAGGGGGCAGAAGGAGAAAGCAGGGGCAGTATGTGCAGAAGGAGGGACAGAAGAGAAAAGCAGGAGTATTAACTGGCTACAGAAACTGCGGAGGCAATGAGCCGGGGCTCTATCTAGTGTTGGTGAAATCAGGTCAGAAGCTGGAATACCCTGAGGAGGAGAAACCTGGACGACAACTGGAAGCTGAAACCTTCTTTCCTCTCTGCCTGCCTGTACCTGCCTCTGTCTCGTCTCTTTCTCTGCTATTCGTCTGGCCTGTGGTTCTTGCAGCTGTTTCCGAGTTCCTGGAACCTCTCTGGTTTTTCTTTGCAGGTAGAAAAACTGTTTGAGTAACCCCTGCCACTCTGTGCCTGTGTGATCGCTGGGGTGAGAGGAAGGCCTAAAAAGGATTTTCCAATCTAATTTTTACCTTTTAAAGGAATTTCTAATTCATTTTTCACCTTTAAAGGATGCGCGTTTGGTGTGCTGTGATCTAGACCACAGACCTGTTAGTAACTGCTCCATACAGAATGCAGTATCAGATATGGCAGTGGGGCATAAACTGTCAATAATTGCCCCATGAAGCTGAGCAGTTGGGGCATTAACTTTTTGTTATTTGTATTATGTAACTTATTTTGTTTTCTGTCTTATTAGATTGTGAGCTCTGATGAGCAGGGACTGTCTCTCTTCTATGTTTGTACAGCGCTTCGTATGTTGCGGCGCTTTATAAGTCTTTAATAATAATAATTAACTGCCAGTAATGTTCTGTGCATTGCTCTCCGGTGTCGTCCCAGCCTGTCCTGCTATGATTGATGTTGTCTTTGCTACTTACAGTGTGTTCCTCACTTCACTCTCACACCTCAATCTCTTATAATTTAAATGGTATCTTTATCTCCTTCCTTATTCCCCTCCCTCCCGTGTCTTGCTTGGCTTTGCTCCATTCTGTGGTTTTCAGTACCAGCTACTTATGAATATCTCATGAGGGCCTTACTCGTCCGCTTGTTCTCTGGATTCTTGTGTCTCTGCCTGTAATGTGTCATCTTCCAGTGAATCTGCTGGCAACGAAAACAGCTACATGTGCCCTCCTCGCCCTATTCGACAGTCTTGGGGGGAGGGGGAGCCTGCAGTGAGGCAGAAAATGAGTCCTTCTCTCAACTTACTCTATGTAAGTATCCACTGTTCAGTTTGTTTGTCAGTGATATTGCCGAAGGACTGAATGGAAAAGTCGGCATTTTGCAGATGACACAAAAATGGCACTTCTGAGAAAAGACCTAAAAACACTGGAAGAATGGTCTAATTCTTGGCAGTTGAGATTTAATGCAAAGTAATGCAGAGTCATGCACTTGGGATGCAGAAATCCAAAAGAATCGTGCAAAAGGAGAGGGAGGTTGGTGTGCACGGACCAGGAGAGGGATCTTGGCTGATAGTGTCTGAGGATCTCAAAGTGGTGAAATAAAGCGACAAGGTGGTAGCCAAAGCCAGAAGGATGCTGGGCTGCCTAGAGAGGAATGATCAGCAGAAAGGAGGAGATATTAATACCCCTATACAAGTCGGTGAGACCTCACTTGAGAGTATTTTGTTCAGTTTTGGAGACTATATCTCACAAAGGACATAAAATGACTTGAAACAGTTCAGAGGAAGGCGACCAAAATGATTCAGAGCCTGCGTCAGAAGATGTATGAGAAGAGACTTGAAGACCTAAAGATGTATCCCTAGAGGAGAGGAGGGACAAGAGAGATATGATACTGAAAGGGTATCAATGAACAAACCAACCTTTTTCAAAGAAGGGCAAGCTGTAAAACTAGAGGGCATACAATGAAGCTGCAAGGGGGTAAATTTAAAAGCAACATTAGAAAATACTTTTTCATGGAAGGGTAGTGGATGTTTGGATGTCCTTCCAATGGAAGTGTTCAGGGCAAATATAGTGATGGAATTCAAAATGGCATGGGACAGACACAGTGGATCCCTTTATATCAAGAGGAGGAAATCAAAGCAAACAAATATTTTTTATTAGAGGGGGCTGACCTGCAGGGACCAGCAGGTACAATCCTAAATGCAGGCATAGAGGGGGGGGGGGTGCAGGATCTGCACGAAGCAGCAGGTAGAATCCTAAACGCAGGCATAGAGAGGAGGGGACCTGCATGGACCAGAAGGTACAACCCTAAACATAGGCATAGAGGGGGGTGATCTGCACGCAGCTACAGTTACAACAGCTTTAACCACCTTAGTGGGCAGACTAGATGGACCATACTGGTGTTTATCTGCCATCATGTACTATGTTACTATGTATATAGAACAGTGGTTCTGAACCTGTGTTCTGTGGACCCTGGAATTCCATAAAACCATTACAAGGAGTCCACAGGGCGCATTAGGCTGGTGGGGACGGGCTGGGGCAACATAGACTGGAGGGTACCAGCTGGTGGGAGAGTTGGAGAGAGACTGAGACTAGTGAGAACTGGCTAAAGGAAGAAAGAGAGCCTCTGGAAAGAGAAAGAGGAAGGGTGAAAACCGAGTTACTTACCTGTAACGTGAGTTCTCCAGGGACAGCAGGATAAGTCAGCCACAAGTAGTGAGGTGGTGACGTCATCCGACGGCGCCATAGACGGAAGTACTCTCATGGCTAGTAGCCCCACCTCTGGATCCGCCCCTAGCTAGCCAGATCTTCCCAGCCGAGGCGACGCCACGAGCTAGGAGGCGGATGAGCGGAACAGAGTACCTTCCCCTCGCTCCCCCCCCCCCCCCCGCCGGGGAGGAGGGTGGGAAAGTGTGGCTGATTTATCCTGCTGTCCCTGGAGAACTTACGTTACAGGTAAGTAACTCGGTTTTCTCGCAGGATGAGTCAGCCACAAGTGGTGCCTCCCTAGCTACATACGCAGTGGTGGGGGGAGGGAGAACTGAAGGAGATGGAGGCAGTATAGTAAGGTGCAAAGGCTTTAATACGGAGTAGCGCTTCCCAGGGGGTAAGCACCATGCAACATAAGCCAGAGATTGTGCAATAAATCATGGAACACAACAAAGTGCAAAATGTGCAGTAAACATGTAACAACTTGCTCAACGAGCATGTAAACAATGAACAGAGCAATTAGCAATCAACAGTGCAAATAGCAAAAACAGTGTGCTTAGCCATACCGGCTGTCCGAGTACTTTCTTTCAGGCCTGGTAGGATAGCTTGGCAGCATCACAAGTCACGAGGTGCACTCGTGTCAGGTGCGGCAGTGGCTGCAGACAACACTGCAAGGCCAAAGGCAGAGCCTCCCTGATCCGTTCTATCCAGGCAGTAATGCCTCTGGAAAGTTTGGATGGAAGCCCATGTGGCCGCTCTGCAGATGTCAGTTATCGGAATGGAGTGCAGGATGGCAATGGTGGCGAATAAGGCTCTTACGTGATGCGCCTTGACCCCTGTGGTTGGCGGGGCCCCTGCTCGTGACAGGCACAGAGAGATGCAAGATGATATCCAGATGGAGAGAGTCCGCTTGGATACCGGACGCCCAGGCTTGTTTGGATCGTATGAGACGAAGAGCTGTGAGCCTTTCCGCAGGGAAGAAGTAAGATGAAGGTAGCACCTGAGGGCCCTGACGCAGTCCAGCATGTGGAGTCTCTGTTGCTCCGAGTTGGAGTGTGGTTCGGGCAGGAAGCAGGGTAGCTCAATGGTTTGGTTAATGTGAAATGCTGTAGCTACCTTGGAGACGAACTTGGGAAGGGTCCGCAGGCAGGCGTGGTCACGGTGTAGTATGGTGTAAGGAGCGTGAGCGACGAGGGCGTGCAATTCACTGATGCGCCTGGCAGAAGTGATGGCGATAAGGAAGAGTGTTTTCCAGCAGATGAACTTGAGGTCTGCAGATAGTAGTGGCTCGAAGGGCTCCCCCGTGAGCTGGTTGAGAATGACATTCAGGTCCCACGAGGGTACCGGTGCTCGCACAGGGGGTTTTAGGTTGGATAGGCCCTTAATGAAGTGGGCCACCAGAGGGAGCGCCGAGACCGACGCATCTCCCATGCGGTGGTGAAAAGCTGCAATGGCCGACAGGTGGACCTTGATGGACTGGGTCTTTAAGCCTCATGCCGAGAGGAAGTTGAGGTATTGAAGGAGTTGAGGCACAGGGCATGAGAATGGGTCTAGATGCTGGGACGCGCACCACGCGCTGAAGCGACGCCATTTCAGGCTGTAGGATTTCCTGGTAGACGGCCGTCGGGCCGCCAGTATGACCTGTTGGACATCAGCTGAAAGGTTGAGGGGTGTTAGGGTCCTCCTTTCAGCTTCCATGCCGTGAGCAATAGCATCTCCAGGTTGGGGTGGAGGATCGTGCCGTTGTCCTGCGAGAGGAGGTCCGGTCTCAGAGGCAGGCGAACAGGGGGCTCCAGAGCCAGGCAGTGTAGGTAGGGGAACCAGACCTGCCTGGGCCAGAATGGGACCACCAGGATGGCTATCGTCCTGTCCCGGATCAGACACTGAATGGTCCGTGCGATGAGCGGGGTGGGGTAGAAGGCGTAGATCAGAGGCCACTGCCCCCAGGACACGTCGAAGGCGTCTGCCGCTATTCTGTTGGGCGCGGGTCTCTTGGAGCAAAAGAGCTGGCACTTGGAATTCTCCTGAGTCGCAAAGAGGTCGATTTGAGGGAGGTCCCACTTCGCAAAGAGAGACGATGACACTTCTTCGTGGAGTGCCCACTCGTGGGGACTCAACTGCCTACTGTGGCGATCCGCTATCACGTTTTCTTCCCCTGGTAGGTAGCAAGCCTGGCGCTGCATTGGTACGAAAGGGCTAGGTGCCAGGTGCGTAGGGCCTCCCTGCACAGGGGCCGTGATCCCGTGCCCCCTTGCTTGTTTATGTAGAACATGGTCACTTGGTTGTCGGTTTGTATCCTGACAGTCTTGCCCTTTATTAGATCCCAGAAAGCTCTGAGTGCGAGTCGGACAGCTCTGAGCTCGAGGATATTGATGTGTAGGCTTTTCTCCGGGACAGACCACAGGCCTTGAGTGTGTGTCCCGAGGCAGTGGGCTCACCACCCTAGGGCTGAAGCATCTGTGATCACGGTGATCTGGTGAGCAGGCGGTTGGAGCCGCCTGCCTTGTGAGAGATTGGACGAATAAGTCCACCAGCGGATAGCCTTGGTCACCGTCGAGTCAATGGGAATTAGGGTGGACAGAGGTTCCGACTGTTGGCACCAGTGAGAACGAAGGTGCCATTGGAGGATTTTAATACGTAGTCTCGCGAAGGGGAAAACATGGGTGGAAGCTGCCATGTGGCCCAGGAGGAGTAGGATGTTTCTTGCTGTCGAATGCGTGGAGCTGAGTATTTGTAGAGCAAGAGCACAGATTGCCTGCTTCCTTTTCCGTGGCAGGAAGGCCTTGGCTCGAGGGGTGTCTATATAGGCTCCGATGAACTCCAGCTTCTGGACTGGAGTGAGGTGAGACTTCAGGTGGTTGACGAGGAAGCCTAGGGACGCGAGGAGGGCATTGGCTCTCTTGTCAGCTACCCGGAGTTCTGTGGGGGAGGTTGTGGAGAGCAGCCAGTCCAGGTAAGGAAAGACACACATCCCGAGTTTGCGAAGGTGCGCGGCAGCCACTGCTACACACTTGGTGAAGAATCAGGGTGCAGGTGAGAGTCTGAAGGGTTGGACTCTGTATTGGTAATGATTCCCCCCGAACCGAAAGCGCAAGAATTTCCTGTGCTGAGGGTGTATTGGAATGTGAGTGTAGGCATCTTGGAGATCTAGTGAGGCTAGCCACTCTTCTGGATTTGATGAGGGGAAGGATGGAGGTCAGGGAGTGCATCCTGAATTTCTCCTTGACTATGAACTTGTTGAGTTTGTGTATATCGAGGATCGGTCGGACACCCCCTGACGTTTTGGGCACCAGGAAATACCTGGAGTAGAACCCCATGTTGATCTCGTCGGGAGGAACGGGTTCGATGGCCCTGGACGCTAGGAGAGAAGCAATCTCTGCGGTCATGGGGTCAATGTGCTGCGGTGGAATATTGTTGGCAGGTAGGGAACGTTGTAGCGGATTGGAGGAGAATCTGATGCAATAGCCCTGCTTCATGATGGAGAGCACCCACCGGTCCGTCGTGATTTCTTTCCAGGAACACAGGCATGCAGACAAACGCCCTCCGGTTGGTAGGTGCAGGCAGGGCGGTGAGTCAAAAACTAGGGTTGTTTTTCCCAGAAACAGTTGTGTTCTTCTGCGCACGTTCCCGCTGTCTTGGTTTTTGTTTGTAAGGGGCTTGATACGACTGTTGCTTGTATCGGGGTTGTTGCCACTTGCGGTACAAATTGTATCGTTTGTTGGCTGAGGAATTCTACGAGTATCCTTTGCGGTACGCACGAGGGCGTTCTGTACCCTCTTCGAGGGTTTGAAGAGTGGTGCATCGCTCACGCATATCATTGACTGTGTCCTTGACCTTGTCGCCAAAGAGCGAGTCTCCAGTGCAGGGGGTGTCCGCAATCTTGTCGTATGAGTCACTCTGTAAGCCTGAAGCCCATAGCCATGCTAGCCTGCATGCTGAGATGGCAGTTCCAGTCACTCTGGTGGCTGTCTCGAAAGCGTCATAGGCCGCTCGGCCCTAATGTTTCGTGCAGTCGTCAAGTTCTGTCAGGGCTGTGGTGATTGCAGGTGGGGTTTCAGCGATTTGTGCGATGGCACTCTTGATGTTATTTATCAGGAGGTCCTGGTATATGGCATGCTGGAATTGGTGTGACGCTATTCGGGCATTCAGCATGGCGCCTTGGTAAACCCGCTTTGCCACATCGTCCAGGAGCTTGTGGTCCTTCCCCGGGGGTGCATTGGTGATGCTACGGGAGGACTTGGACCGTTTGAGGGCTGATTTCACCACGATGGATTGGTGAGGAAGTTGTTGTTTATCAAAACCAGGCAGGAGTTGAATGGCATACTTAAGAGTCCAGTCTGCGTGGACAGGTGTGGTTAGATGCAGGGGTCTGCCACATCTTGGAGAGGTTGTCACGGAGGAGTTGGTGGAGGGTTAGAGCAGTGGTTGTCTTGGGGGCGTCCACGAATTTGAGTGCGCTTTGTACCTCGTCGCGTTGGTCGGGGACGTCGACAGAGGCAATGGAGAGGGCTGACACGACCTTGCGCACGAACGTGGAATAGGTCAAGTCCTCTGGTGGAGCAGGGGTCAAGTCGTCTGGCGGAGCAGAGGTGGAGTCACTGTTTGAAGAAGCTTCTGTGCTTGAAAAATCCTCTGTTCCCTCTTGTCCTGTGAGAATAGGGGCCTGCGCGGGGAGCGCAGCCACGGTTGTCATAGCAGGGACTTGGAGGGCAGGCTGTGGCAGTTGATTTGAGGCTAGTGTAGATAAGGAGGATGCCCACTGCTGTAATATACCCGAAAGGAGTTGCAGTGTGTCCTGGGGATTTGAGGATGGAGGTATAGCGTGCCCGCTGTGCTGCTGCGGATGCAAGGTTGCCCCTAGGGAAGATGATGGAGGTGTAGCCTGCTCGCTGTCCTCATGCATATGCAGTGATGATGGCGAGGAAGGGCGAGACTCTTCTTCATAGTTGAAATTGCTGGCAGGGGAGCTGGAAGAGCGGCTTGATCGTTTGCAGGGAGAGGGAGAGACATCATAGAAACATGATGACAGAAAAAGACCACAAGGCCCATCTAGTCTGTCCTTCCATAACAACAACTACAACAGTCCACTTTTTACCTTTTAGAGATCCTCTGTGTTGGTCTCATGCTTTTTTGAATTCAGTTACTGTCCTCATCTCTACCACCTCCACTGGGAGACTATTCCACGGATCCACTACTCTTTCCGTAAAGAAATATTTCCGCATATCACTCCTGAATCTATCTCCCTTCACACTCATCCCAGGTCCCCTCGTAGCAGAACTTGCTTTCAATTGAAAGAGGCTCTCTCCCTGAACATTTATGCCACGGAGGTATTTAAACATCTCAATCATATCACCTCTATCCCGCCTTTCCTCTAAGGTGTACATATTAAGATCCTTAAGTCTGTCCTCATATGCTTTATAATGAAGCCCATTAATCATTTTAGTAGCAACCCTCTGCACCGACTCCATCCTGTTCACATCCTTTTGAAGGTGCGGTCTCCAGAATTGCACACCATACTCCAAATGAGGTCACACCAAAGACTTATACAGAGGCATTATCACCTCCTTTTTTCTGCTAGCCATTCCTCTCCGTATGCACCCAAGCATCCTTCTAGCTTTTGCCGTCGCCTTTTCTACCTGTTTAGCTACATGTCGCGATCTGTAGTGTCTGTGCCTTTTGCCCCTGCCGTGGCTCCGAAGTCGGTGTCCGTGAGAGGAGGTGCTGTGCCGTCTTCAATGGTGTCTCTCCCTGTGGTGCTGGTTCCAGCTGCGACTCCGGCTTCTGCCCCGGCTCCCCGATCCTGTGCGTTGGCTGCTGGAGTCTCTGCGCCAACGTCCAGGGCTTCTGCGCCGATCTGAAGGGTTTCTGTGCCAACTCTCCGTCTGAGCAACGTCTCCGCTCCGAGGAGTACGCCGGGAGGAGGGGCTGGCTTTAATGCGCTGATCGGAGGAAGTTCTGATCAGCTGGCAGGAAGTTGAGAGGGTCGGCCCCGGAAGTCCAGCAGGGGTGGAGGAGGCGGCCTCAGAAATGGCGGAGTAAGCCAACGGAGGAGGACAGCACGTGGTAGGGGAGGCATCCTCATCACGGCGGGAGACGGCCAAGAGAGCAAATAGAATGCTAGGTATGATAAGGAAAGGAATGGAAAATAAAACAAAAGATATTATAATGCTAGACTCTATATCGTTCCATGGTGAGACCGCACCTTGAATATTGTGTGCAATTCTGGTCGCCGTATCTTTAAAAGGATATAGCGATTTTAGAAAAGGTACAGAGAAGAGCCACCAAAATGGTAAAGGGGATGGAAGGATACTCCTATGAAGAAAGGCTAAAAAGGTTAGGGCTCTTTAACCTGGAAAAGAGACGGCTGAGGGGAGATATGATAGAAGTCTATAAATTAATGAATGGAGTGGAATGGGTAAACGTAGATCGATTGTTTACCTTATCAGAATATAGAAAGACTAGGGGACATGCAATGAAGCTACAGGGTAAACTATTTAAGACTAATAAAAGAAAATATTTTTTCACTCAACGTGTAATCAAACTCTGGAATTTGCTACCGGAGGATGTAGTAAAGGCTGTTAGTGTAGCTGGGTTTAAAAAAGGTTTGGACAAGTTCCTGGAGGAAAGGTCCATAAACTATTATTAAGAAGTGACCGAAGATATCAATGCTTGACCCAGTACCCAGTAGAAGCATTGTGAAACTTGTGTCTCTTGGGAAAACTGCTAGGTACATATGACCTAGATTGGCCACTGTTGGAAACAGAATACTGGGCTTGATGGACCTTGGTCTGACCCAGTATGGCATATCTTATGTTCTTATGAGACGGAGGCCGAGATAGGCACGTCTCCGGCCGGGAAGGCAGAGTCAGAAGGCCCGCGCGCCGAGGCGTTAGAACAGGATGTCCTCGCGGCAGGATGCAGGTAGTCAGCCAGAGCATGCCTTCTGTGCTAATGAGAGTACCTCCGTCTATGGTGCTGTCGGATGATGTCACCACCTCACTACTTGTGGCTGACTCATCCTGCTTGTCCTGGGAGAAAGAGCGCTAGCGAGGACAGGTTTGGTGCTGAGGGGAGGGAATTTAGGAAGAATGGTGGGGATGAACCCAGAGCTCTTTGAAGGTTAATAATGGCCCTCACCAACCAAAAAGTTTGGGAACCTTTGATAGAGAGCAAAAGGGATGATTTTGGAAGGGGGATGGACTTATGTCACCTCTCTGGTATTTTATCTCACTTTGGTCCCTGTGAGGTTTTCAGACCAGGCAGTGCTGTTGTGGCTCATAGTTTGTGCAGAGGCACTGGTGACCCAGTTACCCTGTGGCAGCACCACCAGTGTAGCTTAATAACAAACTCAGTACCCATCCCTAGCAGGAGCGCAGGGGCCTAGTTCCACGTGGCTTAACACCTCCAGGCTCATCCCATCGCTGCACCTTCGCCCCTGCTATAAAAGCACATAGTCCCTATATGATTTCCAGCTTTACCTCTCACTCCCCCCACCTCAGAGAATCCTGTTTGCAACTTGCAGGCTTTATCTTTCACTTCCCCATCACTGAGAACCCTCTGCACCCTTCGCAGGCTTTATCTCCACGATCGTCGAGGGACAAACCCCCCCCCCCCCTCCCCTCCCATAAGCCACTTCTATCTCCCCCACTACCCTGTCTGAGAGGCCATTCAGTGCATCCACTACCCTTCCGTGCTCCCCAAAGCTGGCCTGGTCAGGATAGCTGCAGAGAATATGCATGTAAGAAATTTGCATACGGTGGAGGGTAGTGGATTCAAATGTTATTTCATGCATTAGGCATTGCTGATATTCCGGGAGTTCACCTGGACGGGTTTGGGAAGCACCGGTTTCCCCTCTGTGCCTGATGGGATCTGTAAAATGTAGAGATTTTGGTCCTTAAGTCCCGTCTCATTCGCTTTTTAGGTCAGACCCCACACTGTGTTTTTGGTAGCCTTTCTCTAGAGCTCTACTTGCCTATCCCCAGCCATATTTCTCAGGAGAGAGCTTGGCAGTGATGGCTACAGTATTTTTGTGCTGGTTATGTGTGTCTCTGCACCTAGCATTCTCCTGCTCTGGCCACCGCCTTATCCCACTGTTTCATTGCACTGAGATCATCCAACACAGTCGCCCTGAGCTCTCTTCCTTGTTAGACGGACATAAATTTCTCTACCTCCCATCAGATGCTGTTCCCTTGGGTTTTTGCACCCCAACTATAATATTCTGCACTTCTGTTTTTCCATCAGGGCTTCTCTGCCACCCACCAATCTAGCCTACTGCGATCTCCCTTGAGCTGGAATTTGACCACGCTGCCTTCCTACCCCCGACTCCTTTCATGCTGAAAGCAGCTCCCCAGGCGTGCCACATGATATTGGCAGGTAGAGCTTGGCCGTCTCATCTCTCATACGCTCATAATTTCCAGCCAGTTCTCGATGTAATTATAACAACAGAGACAGGGAGGGAGCAACTGCCTGCAGCCTTTTACATATAGTGTTAAGTGAAGGAGAGGAGAGAGGGCTGTGCAAAACAGAGCCCAGGATCTGGGAGGAGGAGGATGAGGAAGGGGTATAAACTAGTCCAAGGTGCCCAGGAAACCGCCAGGACAGCTCAGCCTTTCCCCTGCAGATGAGGATTCCTGAGTCGCAGCTGCAGAGTCACTGCTTGGATGTCCATGAACAGCTGCCTGTACTGTCTGGACGTCTGCAGGTAAGCTAGCCATGTAAATACATATGCATGTGTGCTTCTAGGAGATGGGGCTCTCTGCAGGCTCTGATAACCTTATTATCGGATGGACAGATCTTGCACAGAACCTTTCCAGGCCATGCACTGGCTCTTTCGTCAGATGTAAGCTTGTGTACAGAGCAGCATCTCTGGGTACTAGAGCAATGAATGTATGTGTCCATATTCAGTGTAAGTCCTTAGAATCGTGTTTTGTGACTTGAGGATTTGTGAGCCTGTGTGACAGTTGCGCTGGGGTGCAGGAGAGGAGTTCACTCCACCCCACTAAAGTACGTCTTGCAGCTGGTGAAAGAAGGCAGGCTGCTGTTGAGTGATGGGTATATCCTTATCAGCACACACCCCTTACCATCCACCCCCTGCCCCCGGCCTCTTACCTCCTCATCTTTGATGGGTCCTAGGGGAATTCATTAGCTGACCTTTCCTCATCAGTTGTCATCGGGACCAGTGCAGGGCTATGAGGTGTACCCTAGGTGGGTCCTCAATCCTGATGCCCCCCACCACTTCCACCCTGCCACCAGCACCGCCCGTCACGGGTCTGCAGCAGCGGCGGCGGTGATGCCATTTAAACCACAACACCGCATTTACCTGAACTCTCCAGCGATATGTTGCTCTTCTTGCTCTCTGTGGCCCCTCCAACTGGAGGGGGCAGAAACAGCAGGTCACAGAGAGCAGGAAGAGCAACGTATCGCTGGAGAGTTCAGGTAAGTGTTGCATTCGGTTTAAATGTCATTACTGCTGCCACTGCGGATCCTGGAGAGAGGTGGCAAGGGGTGTCTGGCAACATTAGCCTTCTAGGTGACCACCTAATTCGCCTATGGCATGGCCTGGGACCCCTCATACACCCTGCTGCATCTATTAGCAGTAGCCCCTCCTCAGTACATCTGAGTTCATTGTATCACTCTGTTGTACTGCTTCTCTCTGACATGATGGTATCACAGATGGGCAAAGTGAAACCTTAAATGCTTCTTTTTATTGTATTAAACACACTAAACATTAAAAACCATCTCGGTCTTGAATTTTAAATTTAGGCGGTGCTTGCTTTGTATTGCACAGCAAGGAATCTAGCTTCAGATCCCAATCCCACCCCACCCCACCCCTGTTCCTTGGGGCAAGTCTGACCTGGGCAGCCTATGAAGGTACCGTGCTTAGGGATAACAGCTGCTATAGGTTGCCCAAGCCCCCTGGGCATGACACTGAAGACACTGGGGAGCAGGGACTGCTGAGGGAAACTACCTGGCAAAAAGCCAACAAAATGTTGAAAAGAGTCCAAAATGCATGCATGTACTGCAGTTGGTCCTACTGGTCCCTTATGGCCTGTTAGATGACTTTTTAGGTAATTCTAAAGCTGCAGATTGCTGTTTTCTCATGTGTACGAGGCCACAAAAGTTTCCTCCACTCGCCTGTGGCTTTGTATTGATGCACTGAAGATTCCCACGCTCTCCCACCACAGCTCTGACTTTGTGCAAACGGTTAAAACCAATGTGTGATCAGCAGGGGGGGGGAGAGATACGGCCAGTCCTGTGTGCCATTATCTCACCCTCCAGAGGGATAGGGCCCTGTTTTCTTATCCACTAGAAGAATTACACAACTTTTATGTTTGTGAAATTAGCCTGAAGAGATGAGGGGGCTCCGTGGCACAAGGCAGCTGAATGAGAGCCCCAAATTCTGGTTTAATTTCCCTATAGCTTAAATTGGAGCATGTTACAAACTGATTCCATTATAAAAATGCATTTAATTTAGTTCATTGACATTCTTTCTCCTTCTTAGGAGACAGCAGAACAGTTTACAACACAGTGATTTATATAAATCAAAAATCAGCATCCAAACAAAAAAGAAACTTGCAGGAAAAAATAGCATAGAACTTAAGTGAAAACTAAAGGCACAATCAAAGTTGGATAAAAGAAGAGAGTCCAAAAGACAAAATTACCATATTCTTGAAGGCCTGGCCTAGACACATCACAGTTACTGTCCACAAGCAGTCCAATTTTTTTTTGCTCGAGAGTCCAAGGTGCTCCTGACAGGATTCTTCAGAAAATATGTTTTAAGACTGGATTTTAAATTTAACAGAAATAGGGAGACCATTCCAAAGTATGGGACCTAAGTAGAAAAATGGTGAGTGACAGGTAGGCTCTCATCGAGCTGTACCTGGTGGAATAGTCGGACAGTTCTCATGCTCGGAGCAAAGATTTCGCTGAGATGTAATTAAGGGAATTAAGTAACTGGCCAGGCATTGGCAGTTCTTGGTAATGTGCTTTAAGGGTCAATATTAGAACTTTACATTTTATGTAGAAGGAAATCGGAAGCCAGTGTGGATCAATAATGAGTAGGGTTACGTGGTCCTATTTTTGTGCATTGTACAATTAAATAGCTGTGTTTGGGATAATCTATAAATGAAAAAATCTAATCTGGTGAGTATTAGTGCCAAGATATGGTCTAATGTTGCAGATACGTCTAAGATTGTACAATGTGTGCGACTTGCATATCACAGGACAGTTTTCTGTCTAACATGAAACCCGATGGGGTTATGTTCATGGCCACCATTAGGGGGTGGCAAACAGGGCAATTGTCCTGGGCCCAATGCCACCGGGGACCCCAAGTCTATCTCAAGTTGAAGGAAGCATAGCCTGAAGGTGGGCTTTGCCCCCCCCCCCCCTATTGGTGTCTGCCTGGTCCTGAAGTGCAACTGGAATTTTGAGATCTGTTGGTGACAGAAAGGGGGCTGTTGTAGCTTCGGTGAACCAGATTTTTGAGGATCTAGCTTTAGCCCGTTTGCAGCTAATCTGTCGGCTTACAGCATGCAGACCTTGATTGTTATATTGTGAACCGCGCTGATTCTGAATAGAGCGGTATATAAGAGCCTGTAATAAATAATAAATAATATAATAAATTTAAACTGGAGGAGACCATTCCATTGTCTACAGTTCTTGCCCGCAGATGGGAAGGATCTTCTGGGGGTTATGCCTTCAACATTGAGCTAGTATTCCAGCATGGTATTAGAGGGCACTCTCCCCTTTGAACCAGTACTCACCCAGTATCCCAGCATGGTAGTAGGGACACTCCTGCTCAGCCAGTACAATTCGACATCCCACCATGTTGATAAGAGATGCTGTCAGTACTGATTCAGTGTCCCAGCACGGTGAGAGGCAGGAATGTCTTTAACCATCAGGCAAACTAGGAAATGGCCTAGAGTGGCAAAGAAAAGCTGCAGTCAAAGTAAAACAATAGATTCTGACAGCCAGTCAGACTAAAAGAACCATTGACGTGTACTTTTACCCTTGGGGACGATGAGCAGTTTTCTATTAACCCATGTACCTGAGTAAATTTCAGACTTGTCCTCATTGTGTAAATATATATAAAACAGTCTGAGGTCTGTTTTGCATAGGACTCTTCTCTTCGAGGAAGGTGTTTGGATGAATGCAGTGTTGAGTTTAATTATCAATATCTTGGTGGTGGGGGATGGGAAGGGTGCATAGGGACTTGACAATTAATTGGTGATGGGAGACACTCCACCACTGTAAACAAGCTACACCATCCCGTTCACTGTGGAGCAGATAGAGCCTGTGTGCCTTCTAAGCTGAAACGACCCCCCTCTCCTCCCTTTCCTTACCCATAAAAGTGAAAGTACAAATAAAGGATTTGTGGCAGTTAGCTGCTGTCACTTTAAGGCTTTGGTGAGGGGAGGGACCTGTGCATATGTGTCCCTGTGATTCTCCCTTGTATATTTGTACATGCTCCAGTGATAAGGAACAAGTGCAGGAGGGTAGGGCTGGCTGTGAAGATAAGCCGACAGCAAAGCTTTATGCCCCAGGGCTGGTCAGGCTGTGCCATGCTGTCGCGAGGTCTTTGCCTGCAGTGCTGTTGAAGGCAAGGTATGGTGCATCTCCACATATAGTACAGGGCAGGTGCTTGAACTAGACTGGTGGGTGAAGGGTAAATCTCTGGCATTTTGAGTATCTTTGCATTTTGCTGGAGTCTCCTCTGGGCTGCGGTCTCTGCATTTTGCTGGAATCTCCTCTGCAGTGCTGGATCGAACTGTTTTGGTGCCTGGACCAGGTTGCAAAAATCATGCCCTCTAGCTGCTGCTTTGCCTGCATGGTAATGCCGTTTAAAGTACATCTCCCAGGCAAAAGCCCAGTTGCTTAGCCCTGCTTCTTCGGCATTTTCAGTCCCAGTGCTCTCTCTGCATTTTGTTGGGGTTCTCCTCTTGCATTTTTGTTTTCTAACTAAGATGCCTTTGAAAGCTCCAGCACAGCTCATAAAGATCTGTAATCTGTCTAGTAGAAAATGTTTAACTTCTCATTGCTTTTTC
Organism: Ichthyophis bannanicus; assembly: GCA_033557465.1. Lineage (NCBI taxonomy): Eukaryota > Metazoa > Chordata > Amphibia > Gymnophiona > Ichthyophiidae > Ichthyophis > Ichthyophis bannanicus. Next base: position 68,640,609 of record CM066051.1, on the reverse strand, counting down.
TGAAGCTTTAAAGGTCCACTGACTGCATATTTCCAGCACCCTGTCTGCAGTGGTTGGTCTCACACCCCATGCGTGTGGCATGACTGAGCCTGCGGGACTGCCTCCTCCATCAGCATGTCCTGGACTATTTCAGGGGACGCTGAACTCTGCATTCATTGTAATTTTATGCAGGTTGGTTTGAATTTTCTAATAAAAGAGGCTTAGTTATCTGAAGCATTTCAACAACTTGCATACCTAAAAATCCATTAGCATATGAATGCACCTTAATTTACACATGAATGAGGTGGATCACAATATGAATGGTATAACTTGGGAAATGGATAAATGGGTCTTTCATGGATGTGTGAAAGAGATGAGACAGAACACTTGATCATCTTACAGAGTTCCTGCTTTTGTATCGTGGCCGGATGTGTTATAGGGACGTTCGGCCTTTCTGCAGCATCCCTCCTGTCTCCTAAGACCCTGAGAACTATCTTGCTAGGTCAGACCATAGAATCCAACATCTTATCTCTGGCAGGGACCAGTCTGGGGACACTGAGTGGAAGATACTTTGAGATTGCTCACTCGGTAGAAGTAAGAGGTGGATCTGACCTCCAGAAACGTTTTCAATACTTAACTATACTACTAACCTTGACTACGTCCTCTGGCAACAAATTCCACAACTTCATTGTGTTTGACTAAAAAATGACCTTCTTTTGAAGTAGCTACTTGTTACCTTGGTGCTGTTTGAAAGGGTGCACAACCATTCTTTGTTTACCTGTTCCAACCCACTTATGCATTACTAGCCATCTATCATAACAAATTTGATGTACACACAGGAGTAAAGATCCAGGGAAAATCTGCAACAGTTTACCTGAATTTCAAGAAAGGAAAGTACTACAACTAGTCAGGGCTGGCTCGTCCACTAGGTGAACTGGTAGCAGAACCAGGTGGGCGGCACCGTGACCTTTGCACTATTCTTCAACACAGTACAGAGGCCAAGAGCAAGCCACTTTGGCCCTATGGCAGGCCTTAAAGCATCGTGTGTAGGCACCGGTGGCCCGCTGTTATTCCTGCCCTCTCTGAAAGGATATTCATGTTAGATGGTGAAGGAGTGGCAGGCCATGAGTGCGTGTGGGTACTTCACGGCCCATTGTGGTGCCAAAGCGGCTTGCTCTGGGCCTCTGCATTGCTTTGAAGAATAGTGTAGGAGTCATGGTGCTGCCTCCCCCCCCCCCCCCATGTGAGGGAGGGTGATGATGGATGGATGGGAGGGGGGGCAGCCTAAGACGAAAGAAATTCTTGCGCTAGCCCTGCTACTAATCAATTCTATAGCGCTACAAGACATATGCAGCACTGTGCACACACATATAAGAGAGAATCCATTCTCAATACAGCTTACAATCTACCCAAGTCACGTAAACAACAAACGGGGAACTAGGGTAAAACTAAGGGGTGGTAAACAAAGATTATGCCAGAATGAGGAAGCAAGCAGGTTAGAAAAAGATGAAAGGGGACCCAACATAAGGTTTCTCCCAGGACAAGCAGGATGAGTCAGCCACAAGTGGTGATGTCATCCAATGGCGCCATAGACAGAAGTACTCTCATTAGCCCAGAAGCCCCACCTCTGGATCCGCCCCTAGCTAGCCAGTCTTTGTTTTCCGCCTTGCCAGCAAGACGTTTTTCTTTTGCTCTCTCTCTACCTCTCAAAAACTACTCTCCAAATGAAGAAAGCTGGATTCAAAAAATGCTCAAAGTGCTCCCGGAAAATGGCTATCTCCGATGGCCATCAGCTATGCCTCCGTTGCCTCGGTAAGGAGCACCCCGTGGAGGATTGTCCCTCCTGCGCCCGCATGTCTCCCCGGGCCCTTAAATCACGCTGGCATGCTCTGGCTGATTACCTGCATCCTGCTGCGAGGACGTCCTCTTCCAATGCCCCGGCGCCCGGGCTTTCTAACTCTGCCTACCCGGCCGGAGATGCATCTATCTTGGCCTCCGTCTCCTGCCGTGATGCGGGACAAGAGGGAACAGAGGATTTTTCATGTGCAGAAGCTTCTTCAAATGGTGACTCCACCTGACCTATTCCAAGTTCGTGCGCAAGGTCGTGTCAGCCCTCTCCATTGCCTCTGTCGACACCCCCGACCAACGCGACGAGGTACAAAGCGCACTCAAATTCGTGGATGCCCCAAGACAACCACTGCTCTAACCATCTACCAACTCCTCCGTGACAACCTCTCCAAGATGTGGCAGACCCCTGCATCTAACCACACCTGTCCACGCAAACTGGACTCTAAGTATGCCATTCAACTCCTGCCTGGTTTTGATAAACAGCAACTTCCCCACCAATCCATCGTGGTGGAATCAGCCCTCAAACGGTCCAAGTCCTCCCGTAGCATCACCAATGCACCCAAGGGGAAGGACAACAAGCTCCTGGACGATGTGGCGAAGCGGGTTTACCAAGGCGCCATGCTGAATACCCGAATAGCATCACACCAATTCCAGCATGCCATATATCAGGACCTCCTGATAAATAATATCAAGCGTGCCATCGCACAAATCGCCGAAACCCTGCCTGCAATCACCACAGCCCTGACAAAACTTGACGACTGCACGAAACATCAGGGCCGAGCGGCCTATGACGCTTTCGAGACAGCCACCAGAGTGACTGGAACTGCCATCTCAGCACGCAGGCTAGCTTGGCTACGGGCTTCAGGCTTACAGAGTGACTCACACGACAAGATTGCGGACACCCCCTGCACTGGAGACTCGCTCTTTGGCGACAAGGTCAAGGACACAGTCAATGACATGCGTGAGCGATGCACCATTCTTCAAACCCTCGAAGAGGGTACAGAACGCCTTTGTGCGTACCGCAAAGGATACTCGCAGAATTCCTCAGCCAACAAACGATACAATTCGTACCGCAAGTGGCAACAACTCCGATACAAGCAACAGTCGTATCAAGCCCCTCACAAACAAAAACCAAGACAGCGGGAACGTGCGCAGAAGAAGAACACGACTGTTCCCAGGAAAAACAACCTTAGTTTTTGACTCACCGCCCTGCCCGCACCTACCAACCGGAGGGCGTTTGTCTGCATTCCTGTGTTCCTGGAAAAAAATTACGACGGACCGGTGGGTGCTCTCCATCATCAAGCAGGGCTATCGCATCAGATTCTCCTCCAATCCGCTACAACATTCTCTACCTGCCAACAATATTCCACCGCAGCACCTTGCCCCCATGACCGCAGAGATTGCTTCTCTCCTAGCGTCCAGGGCCATCGAACCCGTTCCTCCCGACGAGATCAACACAGGGTTCTACTCCAGTTATTTCCTGGTACCCAAAAAGTCAGGGGGCGTCCGATTGAGCCTCGATCTACGCGAACTCAACAAGTTCATAGTCAAGGAGAAATTCAGGATATACTCCCTGACCTCCATCCTTCCCCTCATCAATCGAGAAGAGTGGCTAGCCTCACTAGATCTCCAAGACGCCTACACTCACATTCCAATACACCCTCAGCACAGGAAATTCCTGCGCTTCCGGATTGGGGGGAATCATTACCAATACAGAGTCCTACCCTTCAGACTCTCACCTGCACCCTGAGTCTTCACCAAGTGTGTAGCAGTGGCTGCCGCGCACCTTCGCAAACTCGGGATGTGTGTCTTTCCTTACCTGGACGACTGGCTGCTCTCCGCAACCTCCCCCACAGAACTCCGGGTAGCTGTCAAGAGAGTCACTGCCCTCCTCGCGTCCCTAGGCTTCCTCATCAACCACCTGAAGTCTCACCTCACTCCAGTCCAGAAGCTGGAGTTCATCGGAGCCTATATAGACACCCCTCGGGCCAAGGCCTTCCTGCCACGGAACAGGAAGCAGACAATCAGCGCTCTTGCTCTACAAATACTCAGCTCCATGCATTCGACAGCAAGAAACATCCTACGCCTCCTGGGCTACATGGCAGCTTCCACCCATGTTCTCCCCTTCGCGAGACTACGTATGAGAATCCTCCAATGGTACCTTCGTTCTCACTGGTGCCAACACTCGGAACCTCTGTCCACCCTAATTCCCATCGACTCGACGGTGACCAAGGCTATCCGCTGGTGGACTTATTCGTCCAATCTCCTGTCCTTCCACAGTTCCTATTCCATGGTCCGACCATTTCTACCTTCTGTTTTCCCTACAGGCTCCTCCGCCACCTCCCCCTCCCCTCTCTCCACCTGCTCGCCCCTCTCGGCGTCTCCACTCATCCACCCTGCAGGTTTTCTCCTCTGCTCTTCACCCTCCCCCATCTGACTTCTCATCTCTTTCCCCGTCTTCCCAGGTCAATGCTTGGACCTCTGAGCTGTCACGCACCCTTGATCAGGTTGCCCCTGTCCAGCTTTTCAAACCCCGGTGCTGTGCTCACCAATCATGGTATCATTCCGGGCTCTTTCTGTTACGCTCCCAACTGCGGAGAGCCGAGCGTCTTTGGCGCAAAGCCCCCTCTGCTTCATCATATCAGCATTTCAAATCTTGCCATGCTTTTTACCGGTCTGCCATCCACCAGGCAAAGTGTTCCTTCTACTCCTCCTTGATCACAGCTGCCCCGAACAGGTCTCGCCAACTTTTTGCCACCCTGACTTCCCTCTCTCATCTACAGTCCCCCGCTGCTCAGGACGCTCTCCTTCTTGAGCAAGCACCCAGCCCCACCTCCTTAGCAACATTCTTTCTCTCTAAAATCCAGAATCTCCGCTCTTCTCTTCCTTGCTGTCCTTCAGCCCTGTCGTCACCTCCCCCCGTTTCTCCTCCTTCTTCCCCTTCTCTCTCCTACACTTGGTCTGCTTTCTCTCCAATTTCGTCCCCAGAATTGCTCCAACTTTTATCTACCACCCGCAGAACGTCCTGTAGTTTGGATCCTATTCCTTCTGTTTGGTTCTCTGATCCTCCCGCTGTACTTCTTCAACCTCTTCTGACTATCATCAATTCTAGCCTTCTGTCTGGTCTTTTCCCTACCCCCTGGAAACATGCCATAGTTCGTCCTCTATTAAAACAGCCCACCCTTGATCCTGCCATTTCCGCACACTATCGTCCCGTTTCCAATCTCCCTTTCGCCTCCAAGCTTCTGGAAAAGGTTGTGTTCTCTCAGCTTTCTCACTTTCTTGATTCTACACTCTTTCTTCATCCCAGACAATCTGGATTTAGACCTGGTTTTAGTGTTGAGTCCACAATTGCAGCAGTTTTAAATGAGATTCACACCTCTCATGACCAAGGCAATATCACTCTAGCTGTTTCACTCAACCTCTCTGCAGCTTTCGACTTGGTGGATCACGCTCTTCTCCTCTGTCGTCTTCGGGATGCAGGCATTCGGGGTTTGGTATATCATTGGTTCCACTCATTCCTCTGTCATCGGTCCTTTGCTGTTTCTTCTCCTCTATCCACCTCTGATCCTCTTCCTCTCCCCTGTGGTGTCCCTCAGGGATCGATTCTGGCCCCCTTATTGTTTAATGTCTTTCTTGCCCCCTTGGCCCTCCTCATCCAGCAATCCGGGATCTCTAGCTATTTTTACGCTGATGACATTTTTCTTCTGCATCACACTTCACCTTCTCATCCTGACTTATCCCCTCTGAACAACTGTCTGGCCTCTATTTCCTCTTGGCTTTTGTCTAACTGTCTAGTACTTAATGTCACCAAAACTGCTGCCATTTGGTTCCCGCACACTTCCCCTGCTCCCTTACTTGCCTCGTCTATTTCAGGTGCTTCCATTGCTGTCGTCTCCCAACTCCGTTATCTTGGAGTTTTTCTTGATAATACCCTCAGTTTTCACAATCACATTTCCCATGTCTCTAGATGCTCCTTTCTGCGCCTTCGGCAAATCCGTGCTCTTCGTCCCTTCTTATCCACTCCAGCTATTACCACCCTCCTTCTCTCCCTGATCATCACCAGGTTAGATTTCTGCAACATCATTTTTGCCGGTCTTCCCCAGTATCAAAAACGCCGTTTGCAATTAATTCAGAATACCGCTGCTCGCATGATCTTACATGCCTCCCCCTGTGATCATGTCACCCCTTTATTACATCATCTACACTGGCTGCCAATTGATTTCCGGATCTCCTTCAAGCTTCTCACTTTAACCCACAGAGCCATTTATCTATCTACCCCTACCTACCTATCCGACCTACTCACTTACCATACCCCCTCACGCAGTCTTAGGTCCATTCACATCAATCGCCTTCAACTCCCAGCACCCTCCAAAGCTCACTTACAATCGACTAGGAAAGCAGCATTTTTCTACTTAGTCCCCTCTCTCTGGAACTCCCTGCCGACCGCCCTCCGTACAGAAGAATCCTACTCCAAATTCCGTTCCCTTCTTAAAACACATCTGTTCTCCCTAGCCTTCCCCCCCTGAGTCTTAAGTGTTCACTCTTATTACTCTACTCTCTTAACCCTTCTTTCCTTACTTACCTCTTGCTCTATCATTTATTGTAATTTCCTCTTTTTTTTTTTTCTTGATGTTGTTTTGTAAACCGCCCCAATGTTATGGGGGGCGGTATAACAAATGTGTACTAAACAATAAACAAGGCAGGCGGCTCCAACCGTCTGCTCACCAGATCACCGTAACCACAGATGCTTCAGCCCTAGGGTGGTGAGCCCACTGCCTTGGGACACACACTCAAGGCCTGTGGTCTGTCCCGGAGAAAAGCCTACACATCAATATCCTCGAGCTCAGAGCTGTCCGACTCGCACTCAGAGCTTTCCGGGATCTAATAAAGAGCAAGACTGTCAGGATACAAACTGACAACCAAATGACCATGTTCTACATAAACAAGCAAGGGGGCACGGGATCGCAGCCCCTGTGCAGGGAGGCCCTACGCACCTGGCACCTCGTCCTTTCGTACCAATGCAACCTCCAGGCTTGCTACCTACCAGGGGAAGAAAACGTGATAGTGGATCACCTTAGCAGGCAGTTGAGTCCCCACGAGTGGGCACTCCACGAAGAAGTGTCATCGTCTCTCTTTGCGAAGTGGGACCTCCCTCAAATCGACCTCTTTGCGACTCAGGAGAATTCCAAATGCCAGCTGTTTTGCTCCAAGAGACCCGCGCCCAACAGAATAGCGGCAGACGCCTTCGACGTGTCCTGGGGGCAGTGGCCTCTGATCTACGCCTTCCCTCCCACCCCGCTCATTGCACGGACCATTCAGTGTCTGATCCGGGACAGGGCGATAGCCATCCTGGTGGTCCCATTCTGGCCCAGGCAGGTCTGTTTCCCCTACCTACACCGCCTGGCTCTGGAGCCCCCTGTTCGCCTGCCTCTGAGACCGGACCTCCTCTCGCAGTACAACGGCACGATCCTCCACCCCAACCTGGAGATGCTATCGCTCACGGCATGGAAGCTGAAAGGAGGACCCTAACACCCCTCAACCTTTCAGCTGATGTCCAACAGGTCATACTGGCGGCCCGACGGCCGTCCACCAGGAAATCCTATAGCCTGAAAGGGCGTCACTTCAGCGCGTGGTGCGCATCCCAGCATCTAGACCCATTCTCATGCCCTGTGCCTCAACTCCTTCAATACCTCAACTTCCTCTCGGCATGAGGCTTAAAGACCCAGTCCATCAAGGTCCACCTGTCGGCCATTGCAGCTTTTAACCACCGCGTGGGAGATGCGTCAGTCGCAGCGCTCCCTCTAGTGGCCCACTTCATGAAGGGCCTATCCAACCTTAAACCCCCCGTGTGAGCACCGGTACCCCCGTGGGACCTGAACGTCATTCTCAACCAGCTCACGGGGGAGCCCTTCGAGCCACTACTATCTGCAGACCTCAAGTTCGTCTCCTGGAAAACACTCTTCCTTATCGCCATAAATTCTGCCAGGCGCATCAGTGAATTGCACGCCCTCGTCGCTCACGCTCCTTACACCATACTACACCACGACCGCGCCTGCCTGCGGACCCATCCCAAGTTTGTCCCCAAGGTAGCTACAGCATTTCACATTAACCAAACCATCGAGCTACCCTGCTTCCTGCCCGAACCACACTCCAACTCGGAGCAACAGAGACTCCACACGCTGGACTGCGTCAGGGCCCTGAGGTGCTACCTTCATCTTACTTCCCTGCGGAAAGGCTCACAGCTCTTCGTCTCATACGATCCAAACAAGCCTGGGCATCCGGTATCCAAGCGGACTCTCTCCATCTGGATATCATCTTGCATCTCTCTGTGCCTGTCACGAGCGGGGGCCCCGCCAACCACAGGGGTCAAGGCGCATCACCTAAGAGCCTTAGCCGCCACCATTGCCAACCTGCACTCCATTCCGATAACTGACATCTGCAGGGCGGCCACATGGGCTTCCATCCAAACTTTCCAGAGGCATTACTGTCTGGATAGAACCGATCAGGGAGGCTCTGCCTTTGGCCTTGCAGTGTTGTCTGCAGCCACTGCCGCACCTGGCACGAGTGCACCTTGTGACTTGTGATGTTGCCAAGCTATCCTGCCAGGCCTGAAAGAAAGTACTCGGACAGCCGGTATGGTTAAGCACACTGTTTTTGCTATTTGCACTGTTGATTGCTAATTGCTCTGTTCATTGTTTACATGCTCGTTGAGCAAGTTGTTACATGTTTACTGCACACTTTGCACTTTGTTGTGTTCAATGATTTATTGCACAATCTCTGGCTTATGTTGCACGGCGCTTACCCCCTGGGAAGCGCTACTTCGTATTAAAGCCTTTGCACCTTACTATACTGCCTCCGTCTCTTTCAGTTCTCCCCCTCCCCCCGCCGCTGCGTATGTAGCTAGGGAGGCACCACTTATGGCTGACTCATCCTGCTTGTCCTGGGAGAAAACCGAGTTACTTACCTGTAACGTGAGTTCTCCAGGGACAGCAGGATAAGTCAGCCACACTTTCCCACCCTCCTCTGTTCCGCTCATCCGCCTCCTAGCTCGTGGCGTCGCCTCAGCTGGGAAGATCTGGCTAGCTAGGGGCGGATCCAGAGGTGGGGCTACTAGCCATGCCCAGAAGGCTAAAGCCTTCTGGGCTAATGAGAGTACTTCCATCTATGGCGCCATTGGATGACGTCACCACTTGTGGATGACTTATCCTGCTGTCCCTGGAGAACTCACGTTACAGGTAAGTAACTCAGTTTTCTAGGTGTATACAAGGTGTTGGATAGTTTCAGAGTTGCAAAGTTCCCCAGTTCCATGAGTGAGATTTTAAGCCAGTCCTGGGTTTCTGTTTGATGCATTATGAGAACTGCAGCACTGATTCTAATGGGTAAAATCAGGGACTATAAATACCGTACTGTATTGCAATGCAAATCTAAAACCAGAACTGGCAAAATATCTCACTCATGGAACTGGGGAACTTGGCAACTCCGTAGTTATAAAAATACCATATTGGAAGCCCAGACAAAAATGTATTTCATTCATTTAAAACAGGGGAAGGACCAAATTGAGATGAAAGAGGAAATTAGAACTAGAAAGATTCCTTTGGAAATGGAAAAGGGACCTGATTGATGATTAAAGAAGGAACATGCAAACAGTGCCAGAGAAGAAGGAAACTCTTGATGGGCCATTGCCAGGCAGGATTTCAAGAAGATGCTCATCGGGAAGATGAGAAACAGTAATACGTGTTCCTAAAATCTCAAAAGTAACAGCAAGGGAAGGCAGCCAGCCTTTGGAAAACCAAGGAATTAAAAGGTTAATAAAGCCAAGTGATTTCTTTGTGTTGGCCTTCACTAGGGAGTTTAGGTAATCCCCAAAATAGAGGCCTCCGCTACAAAATTAAGGGTGTGCGCAGATATTTATTTAGGGTTTTTTTCTTTGGTAAATGAAAATGAACAAAAACAAACAAAATGGAGACAAAATAAGCAAAACTTAACAAATGTAAAAATAAAACATAATTTTTAAAATGTGTCTTCCCACCACTGCAAAACAAATTTAAGTATTTCCCTTTTGATTTCCCCTCAGCCCCTCTTATCCTAATGCTGGATCTTTGTGGGGCAGAAGTGCTCCCTAGTTGCTGCTGCTGCCCTGTCAGTAATGGTAGCAGAGATGCCTAGTCTAACGCATTAGGAGCGTGTCACACTCATGAAGGCTGTCTCACTCTCTTGCACTCTTTGAGACCCTTCCCTTAAGTATTAGAGCCTCAGTGTTAGTGCACCAGTACCAGTACAAAGATGTGAGGTACCCTAGGCAAACGTCATCCTTTGTACTCCCCTGCTCCCAACCCTCCCCGGCCTCCACTGCCACTGCCGACTTCCTTCTTGCATGGTGGCGGAAGCAGCTAATCAGCTGCTAAACACTTTAAATCTTTCTAAATATATACCCGAATACGCCATCAGGAAAAAATCTCACTCTTTGGACGTCAATCTCACTCCCTGGGACAGTAAATCTCACTCTTAGGGGTGGTTCACACTTGGCATCTCTAGATGGTTCGGGAAGATCAAGACCAGTGTCATTGTTGACTTCTGTACAAAATGGCTCTGGTTTGGATTGCAATATCAAGAGATTTAGAGATTGGGTGGGGTTGGGTCAGTACATAGTCACATACCTACATGTAGATGAGTTCTGGTCTAAGTCTGATTAGCATTACTAATAACTCTGGGGTCACTGTCGGGAATAGGATGGTGGGCTAGATAGCCCACTGGTCCATATCAACATTGCTTTTCTGATATTTCCCTCTGTCAACCTTTGTCCAGGCTAAGGAGCCCTAACTTGTTTAGTCTTTCTCCATAGAGGAGATGTTCCATCCCCTTTAGCATTTTAGTTGCCCTCCTCTGTACCCTTTCTAGTTCCCTTGTATCTTTTTTTTTTGACATACGATAACCAGAACTGCACACCGTTCTCAAATTGTGATCAATACAGAAGCATTATAATGCCCTCTGTTTTCTTCGCCATTCTCTTCTGAATAATTCCTAACTTTCTACTTTTTATATGACCATTGCACACTGAGCCGAGGATTTCAATGTAGTTTAAGCTGGGCTCCAAAATCCCTTTCCTGGGTGATGATTTCTAATCTGAAACTCAGCATTGTGTACCTATAGTTAGGACTATTTTCCCCTGTGTGCGTCACTTTGTAGTTGTCCACATTAAATTTTATCTCCCTTTTAGTTGCCCAGTCCCACAATTTTGCCGGGTCCTCCTGCAACTCCTCACAAGTTATTCACAATTTGATTTCTTTGAACAAATTTGTGTGTTGTGCAGGCCCTGCTTCCCCCCCCCCCCCCCCTCTCAGACACAAGGGCTCTTGAGGGGGGCCAGTCCATGCTCCCTGAGGTCCTTTCCAAGCAGAGAGAAAAGGCAGTCCTTCAAAATCCCCTAAGCTTTGGCAAATCTTACTAAATCCCAGGAGAACGTCAACAAAAGTCCGCAATCACTTTGGATAGGGTTGTTCAAAAGGGAAATATTTTGCTTGGATCCTTATTGCAAATGACTGATTTAGTTGTTCTATTAAGGTTCTCGAGAAGATCAAAACTACAAATTGAGGCATGCACTAGGGAAACAGCCAGGACTGCATTAGCCTGGCCCTTATGACACAGGAGTCTCGCAGATCTCCCTCTGACTCCAAACAGAAACGCCACCTCTTTTTCAGTTTCAGGGTCCCTTTGGATCTTAAGATTCCCATTCCTGGGTGCTAGAGGATCCTCCCTTAAGTCTCAGCACACTCCTAAGACAGCATAAACGAGAAGAACCTGAGCCAAAATGGGCTTGTGAATTTTGTAAAAACATACTCCCTGAAATACACCTCTCATGGGGAACGGTCTGAGATAGAACATGCTCTCTCTATCTGACCTCATGATTCAGCATCGGCAGGGGCACTGATGCAACTAGGAAGAAACACACTGGGGGCAGGATTACATGTCTCTGAAAAAGAAATCCCCTGCTCCTCCAATAACCCCTTAATCTGCAGAAAAAAAGACTGAAAAGCCAGTTTCCAACAGAAGCCCAAACAGAAGAGAATGGCACAAGCCCCCTGCAATACATCAAGCTGCGGATTGTGCCAACATGTATCTTGGGACCACATAGTTGCCCACATGGGAATCCCGCTCACGATCCTTCTCTAATGTTATATATATAACTCAATGCAGAAAATGCGAAGGAGGATCCTCTGCTGGGAAGATAGGCCAGATGTTAAAGATAAGAATCAATTGATACAGACACACTATCGGACACCACAAGGCAAACCAAGGTGACCCACTCACGGGGGAACACTTCGGGACCAGAGCATTGAAGCAATATGTTATGATCAGAATATTAAACTCTAAAATAATCCAGATGTTTTGAAACTAACAAGATCTGTGTTTCCTGTCATATTATAAACCAGACATTGTTTCCTTTTAATCACCCATCCACCTCTCCCTCCTTGTCTTTTCTCCATGGACAAGCAGGATGCATCAGTCACACCTGGTGATGTCACCCGATGGCGCCATGAACGGCATGCTCTCCTAGAGCTCAGAAAGGCAAAGTCTTTCTGAGCTTGTTCCCTGGTGTCCCTACCCCTGGGCCTGCCCTTACCTGCTCAGTTTTACTACTACTGCCCAACCAGCAGGACGGAACACCTGCTCTCCTGAATCCTAACACAAAAGAAGAATCAATCATGGACAAAAAGAAGAAAGGAAAATCAAGCAAACCTGGATTCAAGAAGTGCTCAAAATGTGCCAGGAAGATGAACTCTACTAATACGATCGTTGTGTTTGCTGCCTAGGAGAAGGCCACCACATGGAGGACTGCCCTCACTGTGCCCACATGTCCCCCAGGGCCCATCACTCCTGCAGCAATATGATCCAGGACTTCTTGAATGTCAGCAAAAAGTGGGGGTCACTCTGCCTCTTTTTCCAAATGTCTGCCCGAGGGCAAGAAGAAAGGACAAGGGCAGATGTATGAGGAACAGCGTGGTCACTAGCAACATGGCTGCACAGCAACCCTCCGCTGCAGGGATGTACCCCCTGGGGCCTCCGTACCTGGCACATCATGCAACCTCTAGGCCCACTATCACCACTTGGATCAAGCTTCCTTGGCAGCCCTGGCAACCTCCATATGATTTCCCTTTAGCACGGAGGAAATTACATCACGGAGCTCAGTCCTCCATTGGCGTGATTGGCCAACAGAAGGATGATGCAAGTCATTACCATGCCGACGGAGGAAGCCCTCCTCAACATGATCGCATTGGCGCCAATGGATTTCCCCCACCAAGACCACGCTAACGAAGAGAGGAGGACAACTCAAGCACTGATAACCCCTCCAGCAGCTGCTACAGTGCTGAAAAACACCACAGATGCCGGCACAGTCACAGGAGGACCAGAGGGTCATCGCACAGCTCGTCCATACTCCTCAGTGCCCTCCCCCCGCTGGCATCGATGCAGCAGCAGTGGGAAGAGAGGCCAGCACATGCAGAGCAGCACACCAGCACAGGACAATTCCTGCACTTCTGCATCATAGACCAGCACTATCTGTACCGGGTGCTCCCCTTTGGTCTTTCACCAGCCCCAAGAGTCTTCACAAAGTGCATGACTGTGGCAGCAGCCCATCTCAGAAGATCCAGTGTCTGTGTCTTCCCCTACCTGGACGACTGGCTCATTGCTGCTCCCTCCAGAGGTGAGGCACAGAAATCGATACGGGTTGCATTCTCCTTGCTGTCCACCCTGGGATTCCTGATCAGTTCCAAGAAGTCACAGTCTCAGCCCATGCAGACCCTGGAATTCATCGAGGCGGCCCTCTGCACACCGCAAGTGAATGCATTCCTCCCTGGGCCGAGAGTGGACAATATCATATCCCTTGTGCTATCAGTGGCTGCTGCCAATGAAGTCTTGGCCCGGACACTGTTATGACTTCTGGGCCACATATCTGTGAGCACTCAGGTCGTTCCCCTCACCAGGTTGCACATGAGGGGCCTGCAATGGCATCTGTAATGAAACTGGAACCAGCAGTCTCAGCCCATGTCCAGCAGGGTCAGTACAGACCAGAAGGTATGGGACTCACTTGCCTGGTGGTTGTGCAAGGAACACCTCGCCCAGGGCAGACTCTTCCAAGCATCCTAGTACTCTCTACAGATGCCTCCAAACTAGGCTGGGGGGGCCCACCTCCAAATCCAGGGAACCTGGACAGAGTCAGAGAACCAATTACACATCAACCTCCTAGAGCTGCAGGCAATCAGATATGCCCTCCAAGCCTTCTCGTCGTGGATCCCCAACAAAGTAGTACTGATTCAAACCTACAGTCCAGTTGCCATGGTCTACATCAACAAGCAGGGGGGCAAGGGATCCCCCTACCCCTATGCAGTGAGGCCCACAAGACATGGAGCTTGCGCTCAGCAAGAACTGCTACCTCCTGGCGAAAACAACCAGTTGGCGGACAAGCACAGCCACCAGCTGCTGCTGCATGAATGGTCCCTCAATGCAGAAGTTGCAGACACCCTATTCCGGTGATGGGCCAGCTCAAGATGGACCTTTTTTCCCACCATGCCAATGCCAAATGCCCGCAGTTCTGCTCCAGAAGCCCCTTAGTGCGGAAGACAGCATCGGGCGCCTTCAACCTATGCTGGGGGAACCACTGGCTCCTGTACACTTAACCCCCCCATACCACTCACCTCTACAGTGATTCAAAAAACCATCCACGACTAGGCCACAGTCATTCTCATTGCCCCCCCCCCCCCCCACTGGCCAAGGCAGATGAGGTTCCCCTACCTCTGCCGCCTGACCAACGAACCACCGGTCTGGCTGCCCTCGAGATCGGATCTCATCACCCAGGACCCTCCACCTCAACCTGGCTGCCCTTGCACTGTGACTGTCTGGAGATTGAAAGGTCGAGACTTTCTTGAACCTGAGAGTGGAGGTCCAACAGTTCATCTTCTAGCCAGATAGGACTCCACCTAAAGGTCATACTCCTTGAAGAGGCAACGGGTCGATGCCTGGTGCATAGCAGAGGGTTTGGAACCCCTGTCCTGTCCCCTCCTGCAGGTCCTCCAATACCTTGAGACCCTTGCCCAAGTGGGGATCTAGACCTCCTTCATCAAGGTCCACCTCTCTGCTATTGCTGCCTCCCACGACCGCACTGAGAACCTTCCCATCTTTCTGTAGCTGCTTGTCACTAGGTTTATGAAGGACCTAGCCAACCTGCAACCCACCCTACAAAAGTTGGTGCCTCCCTGGGAATTGTCCATTGTCCTGCAGCAGCTCACAAAGGATCCCTTCAAACCACTCGGCAACACGCTCCTCAAGTGCATCATGTGTAAGACCCTGTTCCTGTTCACAATCACCTCTGCCAGACGGGTCAGTGAACTGCAGGCCTTAGTTACACACCCACCCTTCACCATCCTCTATCCGGACCGTGCCACACTATAGTCACATCACAAGTTCCTACCCAAGTTGACATCACCGTTTCATATCAACCAAACCATCAAGCTCCCCACCTTCTACCTGGAGCCACCTGCCACCACAGAAGAGTGCTGCCTACACACCCTCAACCTTGTGTGAGCACTGCACACCTATGTCGAGAGGACCACAGTGACCTGCAAGGGACCCCAGTTCTTTGTTTCTTTGACCCAGACAAGCCCAGTCACAAAGAGGACCCTCTCCTAATATCCGCATGCATCGCCTTCTGCTGTTCCCAGGCAGGTATTGACTCTCCATCAACGATTCACGCGCACCAGCTATGGGCCATGGCCGCCATCCTGATGAACCTCTACACCATACCAATACAGCATATCTGCAAGACTGCAACTTGGTCATCCATGCACACCTTCTAGAGGCATTACTGTCTAGATCAGCTCGTTCTGGCTGACAGCTACTTTGGCCACTCCATTCTGAGCGCAAGCGCTTTCACAGGACAGGGGCCTCGGACACAAAAAGACTCCAGCCTGGCATAGCGGTGCCATCCAGACTTGGATGCTGTTATTGCTGTTGTATAACGCGGAGCTCACTCCACTGTTGTACTGTTCCTTAGAACTGTTAGTAGTTCCTGCTCAGTTTGTTACTCATTCCTCACAATTACAAGTTCATGATGTTGATGGTGTGGTTATTCTTGGTTTCTTGACACTGTCAATAAACTACCTGTTCTGCAGACCCTGTCGGTGTTAATTATTTATCTCTACTTGGCTCCATCTGACTGCAGCTATAGCAGGCCTCACAGCCATGGCTGACACATCCTGCTTGTCCATGGAGAAAGTAGGGTTACTTACCTGTAACAGAGGTTCTCCATGGACAGCAGGATAAGTCAGCCACACATTCCCACCCTCTGCCCCTACAGATGAAGCTGACGCTGTGCACAGGTGCTATCGGACTGGAACCGGAGGGCAGGGCCCACTGCCCTACCTGCAAAGAAAAGCCTTGGCTTGGAACTAACTGAGCAGATAGGGATGGACTCAGGGGTGGGGCCACCAGGGCACATACTCAGAAAGGCTTTGCCTTTCTGAGCTATAGGAGAGCACTTCGTCCATGGCACCATTGGATGACGTCACCAGGTGTGGCTGACTTATCCTGCTGTCCACAGAGAACCTATGTTACAGGTAAGTAACCCTACTTTCCCCTCACTGGAATGCCTTTTAGAGTCACTTATCTTAATATTATCATCTTTTGTTCAGTTTCTTCTGACCTGAGGAAAGAGGTGTTAGCTCCCGAAAACTAGTCAAAAAATGCATTGTTAGTCCAATGAAAGGTATCCCCTATATTTGTAGGGGGGGATTAGATGTTAATTTTTATTTTTGTGCACTTAACGTGTGTCATCTTTAAACAGCACCAGTCCTAGGACAGATCCTTGGGACACGCTGCTATTCACCTTTCTCAGTGAAAAAATTGACAATTTAGTCACAGTCTCTATTTTCTATTTTCTGTTTTTTAACCATTGTCTCCTATCCCGTGACTTTTTCATTTCCTGAGGGGTTTCTCATGAGTGACCTTCTCAAGCACTTTTTGAAAATCCAATTGGGCAGGATATGTTACCAGGACACTCTGTCCTTTCATAAAGTTGAACAATTGGTCTTTTCTGTATTTGTTTCTCTTTCTCAGATAAATGTGTACAGTATGGTGCATTCCTTGGCCTGGGTCTCCCCTCTCTTCTGGGCCCTAATGCTGCTCCCTCAAGGGACCCACAACTTCTTCCCCAACGTCTGGTCCAAGGTTATGTCCTTTTCCTGGGGTTCAAGGACACACCAGGATATCACAGAGGAGGCAATACTAAATGTGACTCTAGAACTGCTTCTGGAAATGCCCCATCCTCTGGGGAAGACTCTTAAGAGAGAGGACTTCATGGTGAGTATTGGGTAGGAGAGCTGTGGCTTTGAACTCTGTGACATTTAGAGAAATCCAGGGGCTGTAAGGTTTAGAAAAGTCTATGAGTTTGAGAATGTGATATTTTAAAATGTGGCCAGAGCTCTACTTCCTGTTTGCAGGGCCGAACACTGGTGCTAGATGACCTCATATGGGCTTATCGCGGTGCGAAGGCCTCAACGAAGAGCTTCCGCACGGCACTGCTGGAGGTGGTGAATGCCAATGCCGCCATGGACTTCCTGAATTCTACCCGCAATGACCCCGCTCTACATTTTGACTCCGAGAACATCTGGACGGCCAACCAGCTGCTATTACTGACCCGTAAGGAAATCCTGCAGGCCGCAAGAGCTGAGAACTATGAGGTGGCCCGTGAGAGGCTGGGACGCCTGCTGCATTCATTACAAGTAAGAAAGTGCCAGCTGTTGTCATTCAACCCCTCACCCCTCACCACCCAATACTTGCTTTGTACCTTGGCTATGAGAGTAGTGTATGGCCAGGTGGCCAGGAAGCCCCCCATTGGCTCAGCCTCCAAATTGGTGAGACAGCAGCCCAGATGCCCCTTTGTGACTGTTCATAGAGAGTGCAGGATCTCCTCTACCATGTATCACCTTGAACGTATTTGTAAAAACTGAGGTTGATCCAAGGTCAATGTTAACTTCCTAATATTTGATGAGAACTCTTTCTTGTTTCATTCTCTGTCTCTTTCTCATTCTTTCCTGCTTTCTCCTATCACAGGATTTTTACAGCCATAGTAACTGGATAGAGATGGGCTACAGAATGGTCCATCCTGACCTGCTGATGGTGGGAAAAGACATCTCGTCCATCGCAAATGGTATGATGTGAGAAACTTGGTCCCTTTGGTAACACCTCTCTCCTCAGGTGACCGCAGCTTCCCGGGGCTGGATGAGGCGAGGTTGGGTGGGGGGGGGGGGGGTGTCTTCTCTCCATGTTAGTTCTGTCCAGGGCCGCTACCTCCATCACATCATGCCCCCTTCTGATGCCTCCAATGCCAGCCACTCGTCTGCATACTGAGTGCATAGGGACGGGGTCAGGAGCATTACATAGATATTTTTGGCACATTCTAAGATGCTAGACACTGGCAGTGGGGAAGGGGATGATAACGAGGGGCAGGGGGGCTGCTGTGTTTTCTGCAAGCTTTTAATCATGGACAACTGTGATGCCTTTGCACCTGTGTGAATAGTTTTGGGTGGGGGGAATCCATATTGATTAACCAGACACCCATACATAATCTTCAAGTTTTTTCATAATAATGGACAGGGAGATAGGATGAAGTGTTGGTTAACGGTCAGTAAGACTGTATCTGCAAACAAAGGGGATATTATGGTTTACTTGTCCTTCCTTCTCTCACCCCTCTTCTGCATTTGACCTAAGTTTATTCACCAGGTCTTCCATAGTTTTGGCAAAGAACAGAAGGGTCAAAGGGCAACCATGTCTGTTTCCCCTTTCTAGATCAAAGATTCCTAGGGAACCCTAGTTTATTTATAGAGTGGCTTTAGGTTGAGAGGAGCCACCAAAATGGTAAAGGGGATGAAAGGATACTCCTATGAAGAGAGGCTAAAAAGGTTAGGGCTCTTCAACCTGGAAAAGAGATGGCTGAGGGGAGATATGATAGAAGTCTATAAATTAATGAATGGAATGGAACAGATAAACGTAGATCGATTGCGATTGTTTACATCATCAGAATATAAAAAGACTAGGGGACATGCAATGAAGCTACAGGGTAACCTATTTAAGACTAATAAGAGAAAATATTTTTTCATTCAACATGTAATCAAATTCTGGAATTTGTTACCGGAGGATGTAGTAAAAGCTGTTAGTATAGCTGGGTTTAAAAAAGGTTTGGACAAGCTCCTGGAGGAAAAGTCCATAAACCATTATTAAAAGGTACCTGGGATATCACTGCTTGACCCAATACAAGCATTGAGGAACCTGTGTTTTTTGGGGAAACTGCTAGATACTTATGACCTAGATTGGCCACTGTTGGAAACAGGATACTGGGCTTGATGGACCTTGGTCTGACCCAGTATGGCATATCTTATGTTCTTAATTAATTGTAAGAATCTGCATGCAAATGTGTGAACTAAAACCATTATGGTTTATGGAGGCTTTATATACCCACCTTTCAAAAAGTAAAAAGCAAAGCAGTTTCTCCCAGGACAAGCAGGATGAGTCAGCCACAAGTGGTGACGTCATCCGACAGCGCCATAGACGGAAGTACTCTCATTAGCCCACCTCTGGATCTGCCCCTAGCTAGTCAGTCTTTGTTTTCCGCCTTGCCAACAAGACGTTTTTCTTTTACTCTCTCTCTACCTCTCAAAAATTACTCTCCAAATGAAGAAACCTGGATTCAAAAAATGCTCATAGTGCTCCCGGAAAATGGCTAACTCCGATGACCATCAGCTATGCCTCCGTTGCCTCGGTAAGGAGCACCCTGTGGAGGATTGCCCCTCCTGCGCCCACATGTCTCCCTGGGCCCTTAAATCATGCCGGCATGCTCGGGGTGACTACCTGCATCCTGCCGCGAGGACGTCCTGTTCTAATGCCCCGGCGCCCGGGCCTTCTGACTCTGCCTACCCGGCTGGAGACGCGCCTATCTCGGCCTCCGTCTCCCGCCGTGAAGAGGATGCCTCCCCTGCCACATGCTGTCCTCCTCCGTTGGCTTCCTCTGCCATTTCTGGGGCCGCCTCCTCCACCCCCACTGGACTTCCAGGGCCGACCCTCTCAACTTCCTGCCAGCTGATCGGAACTTCCTCCGATCAGCGCAGAAGAGCCAGCCCCTCTTCCCGGCACACTCCTTGGAGCGGAGACGTTGCTCAGACGGGGAGTCGTCGCAGAAACCCTTCAGATCGGCGCAGAAGCCCTGAAAGTCGGCGCAGAGACTCCTGCAGCCAACGCACAGGATCGGGGAGCCGGAGCAGAAGCCGGAGTTGCAGCCGGAACCGGCACCACAGGGACAGTCGCCATCGAAGACAGCGCAGCACCTCCTCTCACAGACAAAGACTTCTTAGCCGCGGCAGGGGCAAAAGGCACAGATGCTACAGATCCCGACATGATGTCTCTCCCTCTCCCTGCAAACGATCATGCCTCTCTTCCAGCTCCCCTGCCAGCAATTTCAACTATGCAGAAGAGTCTCTCCTTTCCTCGCCATCATCACTGCATATGCATGAGGACAGCAAGCAGGCTACACCTCCATCATCTTCCCTGGGGGCAACCTTGCATCCGCAGGAGCACAGCGGGCACGCTATACCTCCATCCTCAAATCCCCAGGACACGCTGCAACTCCTTTCGGGTATGTTACAGCAATGGGCATCCTCCTTATCTACACTAGCCTCAAATCAACAGCCACAGCCTTCCCTCCAACTCCCTGCTATGACCACCATGACTGCGCCCCCCGCGCAGGCCCCCGTTCTCAGGGGACAAGAGGGAAGCTTCTTCAAACGATGACTCCACCTCTGCTTCACCAGATGACTTGACCCCTGCTCCACCAGAGGACTTGACCTATTCCAAGTTCGTGCGCAAGGTCGTGTCAGCCCTCTCCATTGCCTCTGTTGACACCCCCGACCAACACGACGAGGTACAAAGCGCACTCAAATTTGTGGATGCCCCCAAGACAACCACTGCTCTAACCATCCACCAACTCCTCCGTGACAACCTCTCCCAGATGTGGCAGACTCCTGCAGCTAACCACACTTGTCCATGCAGACTGGACTCTAAGTATGCCATTCAACCCCTGCCTGGTTTTAATAAACAACAACTTCCCCGCCAATCCATCGTGGTGGAATCAGTCCTCAAACGGTCCAAGTCCTCCCATAGCATCACCAATGCACCCCCGGGGAAGGACAACAAGCTCCTGGACTATGTGGCGAAGCGGGTTTACCAAGGCGCCATGCTGAATGCCCGAATAGCGTCACACCAATTCTATCATGCCATATACCAGGACCTCCTGATAAATAACATCAAGAGTGCCATCGCACAAATCGCTGAAACCCTGCCTGCAATCACCACAGCCCTGACAGAACTTGACGACTGCACGAAACATTAGGGCCGAGCGGCCTATGACGCTTTCGAGACAGCCACCAGAGTGACTGGAACTGCCATCTCAGCACGCAGGCTAGCTTGGCTACGGACCTCAGGCTTACAGAGTGACTCACACGACAAGATTGCGGACACCCCCTGCACTGGAGACTCGCTCTTTGGCGACAAGGTCAAGGACACCGTCAATGACATGTGTGAGCGATGCACCACTCTTCAAACCCTCGAAGAGGGTACAGAACGCCCTCGTGTGTACCGCAAAGGATACTCGCAGAATTCCTCAGCCAACAAATGATACAATTTGTACCGTAAGTGGCAACAACCCCGATACAAGCAACAGTCGTATCAAGCCCCTTACAAACAAAAACCAAGACAGCAGGAACGTGCGTAGAAGAAGAACACGACTGTTCCCGGGAAAAACAACCATAGTTTTTGACTCGCCGCCCTGCCCGCACCTACCAACCGGAGGGCGTTTGTCTGCATTCCTGTGTTCCTGGAAAAAAATCACGAAGGACTGGTGGGTGCTCTCCATCATCAAGCAGGGCTATCGCATCAGATTCTCCTCCAATCCGCTACAACGTTCCCTACCTGCCAACAATATTCCACCGCAACACCTTGCCCTCATGACCGCAGTGATTTCTTCTCTCCTAGCATCCAGGGCCATCGAACCCGTTCCTCCCGACAAGATCAACATGGGGTTCTACTCCAGGTTTTTCCTGGTACCCAAAAAGTCAGGGGGCGTCCGACCGATCCTCGATCTACGCGAACTCAGCAAGTTCATAGTCAAGGAGAAATTCAGGATGCACTCCCTGACCTCCATCCTTCCCCTCATCAATCGAGAAGAGTGGCTAGCCTCACTAGATCTCCAAGATGCCCACACTCACATTCCAATACACCCTCAACACAGGAAATTCCTGCGCTTCCGGATTGTGGGGAATCATTACCAATACAGAGTCCTACCCTTCGGACTCTCACCTGCACCCCAAGTCTTCACCAAATGTGTAGCAGTGGCTGCCGCGCACCTTCGCAAACTCGGGATGTGTGTTTTTCCTTACCTGGACGACTGGCTGCTCTCCGCAACCTCCCCCACAGAACTCCGGGTAGCTGTCAAGAGAGCCACTGCCCTCCTCGCGTCCCTAGGCTTCCTCGTCAACCACCTGAAGTCTCACCTCACTCCAGTCTAGAAGCTGGAGTTCATCGGAGCTTATATAGGCACCCCTCATGCCAAGGCCTTCCTGCCACGGAACAGGAAGCAGGCAATCAGCGCTCTTGCTCAGCTCCACGCATTCGACAGCAAGAAATATCCTATGCCTCCTGGGCCACATGGCAGCTTCCCCTTCGCAAGACTATGTATGAGAATCCTCAAATGGCACCTTTGTTCTCACTGGTGCCAACACTCGGAACCTCTGTCCACCCTAATTCCCATCGATTCGACGGTGACCAAGGCTATCTGCTGGTGGACTTATTTGTCCAATCTCTCACAAGGCAGGCGGCTCCAACCGCCTGCTCACCAGACCACAGATGCTTCAGCCCTAGGGTGGGGAGCCCACTGCCTCGGTACACACACTCAAGGCCTGTGGTCTGTCCTGGAGAAAAACCTACACATCAATATCCTTGAGCTCAGAGCTGTCCGGGATCTAATAAAGGGCAAGACTGTCAGGATACAAACCGACAACCAAGTGACCATGTTCTACATAAACAAGCAAGGGGGCACGGGATCGCGGCCCCTGTGCAGGGAGGCCCTACGCACCTGGCACCTAGCCCTTTCGTACCAATGCAGCCTCCAGGCTTGCTACCTACCAGGGGAAGAAAACGTGATAGTGGATCGCCTCAGCAGGCAGTTGAGTCCCCACGAGTGGGCACTCCACGAAGAAGTGTCATCGTCTCTCTTTGCGAAGTGGTACCTCCCTCAAATCGACCTCTTTGCGAGTCAGGAGAATTCCAAATGCCAGCTGTTTTACTCCAAGAGACCCGCGCCCAACAGAATAGCGGCAGATGCCTTCGACGTGTCCTGGGGGCAGTGGCCTCTGATCTACACCTTCCCCCCCCCACCCCGCTCATCGCACGGACCATTCAGTGTCTGATCCCGGACAGGGCGATAGCCATCCTGGTGGTCCCATTCTGGCCCAGGCAGGTCTGGTTCCCCTACCTACACTGCCTGGCTCTGGAGCCCCCTGTTCGCCTGCCTCTGAGACCGGACCTCCTCTCGCAGGACAACGGCACGATCCTCCACCCCATCCTGGAGATGCTATTGCTCACGACATGGAAGCTGAAAGGAGGACCCTAGCACCCCTCAAGCTTTCAGCTGATGTCCAACTGGTCATACTGGCGGCCCGACGGCCGTCCACCAGGAAATCCTACAGCCTGAAATGGCGTCGCTTCAGCGTGTGGTGCGCGTCCCAGCATCTAGACCCATTCTCATGCCCTGGGCCTCAACTCCTTCAATACCTCAACTTCCTCTCGGCACGAGGCTTAAAGACCCAGTCCATCAAGGTCCACCTGTCGGCCATTTCAGCCTTTCACCACCGCGTGGGAGATGCGTCGGTCGCGGCGCTCCCTCTGGTGGGCCCGCTTCATGAAGGGCCTATCCAACCTTAAACCCCCCGTGCGAGCACCAGTACCCCCGTGGGACCTGAACGCCGTTCTCAACCAGCTCATGGGGGAGCCCTTCGAGCCACTACTATCTGCAGACCTCAAGTTCGTCTCCTGGAAAACACTCTTCCTTATCATCATCACTTCTGCGAGGCGCATCAGTGAATTGCACGCCCTCGTCGCTCACCCTCTTTACCATACTACACCGCGACCGCGCCTGCCTGCGGCCCCATCCCAAGTTCGTCCCCAAGGTAGCTACAGCATTTCACATTAACCAAACCATCGAGCTACCCTGCTTCCTGCCCGAACCACACTCCAGTTCGGAACAACAGAGACTCCACACGCTGGACTGCGTCAGGGCCCTGAGGTGTTACCTTCATCTTACTTCTTCCCTGCGGAAAGGCTCACAGCTCTTCGTCTCATACGATCCAAACAAGCCTGGGCGTCCGGTATCCAAGCGGACTCTCTCCATCTGGATATCATCTTGCATCTCTCTGTGCCTGTCACGAGCGGGGGCCCCGCTAACCACAGGGGTCAAGGCGCATCACCTAAGAGCCTTATTCGCCACCATTGCCATCCTGCACTCCATTCCGATAACTGACATCTGCAGAGCGGCCACATGGGCTTCCATCCAAACTTTCCAGAGGCATTACTGCCTGGATATAACGGATCAGGGAGGCTCTGCCTTTGGCCTTGCAGTGTTGTCTTCAGCCACTACCGCACCTGACTCGAGTGCACCTCGTGACTTGTGATGCTGCCAAGCTATCCTACCAGGCCTGAAAGAAAGTACTCGGACAGCCGGTATGGTTAAGCACACTGTTTTTGCTATTTGCACTGTTGATTGCTAATTGCTCTGTTCATTGTTTACATGCTCGTTGAGCAAGTTGTTACATGTTTACTGCACATTTTGCACTTTGTTGTGTTCCATGATTTATTGCACAATCTCTGGCTTATGTTGCACGGTGCTTACCCCCTGGGAAGCGCTACTCCGTATTAAAGCCTTTGCACCTTACTATACTGCCTCCGTCTCTTTCAGTTCTCCCTCCCCCCCCCCCCCCCCCGCCGCTGCGTATGTAGCTAGGGAGGCACCACTTGTGGCTGACTCATCCTGCTTGTCCTGCGAGAAAACCGAGTTACTTACCTGTAACGTGAGTTCTCCAGGGACAGCAGGATAAGTCAGCCACACTTTCCCACCCTCCTCCCCGGCGGGGGGTGGGGGGGAGGGAGGGGAAGGAACTCTGTTCCGCTCATCCGCCTCCTAGCTCGTGACATCGCCTCAGCTGGGAAGATCTGGCTAGCTAGGGGCGGATCCAGAGGTGGGGCTACTAGCCATGCCCAGAAGGCTAAAGCCTTCTGGGCTAATGAGAGTACTTCCGTCTATGGCGCCGTCGGATGATGTCACCACTTGTGGCTGACTTATCCTGCTGTCCCTGGAGAACTCACGTTACAGGTAAGTAACTCGGTTTTACAAACTACTATAAAGTGTAAGGAAAGGGACTCCAAATTCATGACATAGGAAAGAGGAAAACAGAGGACAGATTTAGGTTCACAAGCATGGCTTATCACCGCCCCCCTCCCACCCCGGCTCCTACTCAGCCAGCCTTCAGTCCTCAAAGGCTCGTTCAAGCAAACGTTTTTAGAGGAACTTTTAATGTCTTATATGATCAGTTTGGGCTTAAATGAGGAGGCAGAGTGTTCTACTAAAATTGGAGCCTTAAATGAAAATGCAGTTTGCCAAGTGCTTTCTAACTTAGCCATCGAGGGGGGGGGGGGATGTTGAGGCAGCTCTTGTGAAGAGACCGTAAAGCAAAGCACGGCAGGTGTGTGAAGTGTTATGAGGGGATGGTGGAGTGTCAGTGTGTAGTGCCTTATGAATTAATTTCAGATTTTTAAATGATAGCACCTCTCCCCTCCTCCTTTTGTCAGAAGACAAGCTCAGCAGGGAGAGAAGGAATGGAGCACCACTCCATTGCCTATGGCGGCACAGGCAATAAATCGGCACTGAATGATAGCAGAAATGAAACTGGGAGTCGTCGTTCTTGGATTAAAAGAGGGGTAGTGCCTGTGCTTTATTTCTGGAAAAAAGGTTCCAGTGCTCATATGCGGGGCCGTCTTTAGGATGAAGGCCCAAGGCACTGCCCCCACAGTAGCCACAACCCCACTTTAATAACATATCAATTTATTTTTCGCTTTGTTTCAAATGTTGTATGGCTTGATTTGCCCTCCTCCAAATCTAGCCGACTCAGAATCTGCCCAAACCCTGTTCATAGTTATTTATGATGTAGGCAGTGGGGAGAGTAGGGTTGCCAGTCAGCTTTAGATTCACCCAAAAGAGCAGATCCAGTCCTGGATCTGTAGTCTTGCAGTTCTGATTTTCCAGTAACATTCCTTAAGAAAGGTCCCTGCAGGCAATTGGGTAAATCCAGGGCTGGCCCAACCACTAGGCAAACTAGGTGGTTGTCTAGGATAGCAACATCTGTGGAGGGTTGGGCAAAGAGTAGATTATTCAAAGCTAAACAATATATTTTGACTCCGGGGGGGGGGGGGGAGTGGTAAAGACCTAATTACTTCTTCCTGATCACCTCTACAGTCCAGTCCCTGCATCCTGGGATGTAACAGAGCAGTTCAAATACCTCCTCAAAGTTCTACGGACATCCAGAAGCCACAGAAGAGCATCTCGCCCCCCCCCCCCTGCCCCCCGGCAGCAAAGGAAGGGAGAGACACCGACCCTGCCGCGGCTTATCCTCTGGAAGACTCCCCCAGATCCTTTACCAATTTGTCCAAATCCTCTCCAAAAAGCAACTTCCCATTAAACGGAAGCCTGCTAAGGCGAGTCTTAGAAGAAGCATCAGCAGCCCAACTCCGGAGCCAAAGATACCGACGAGCCGCCACCACCGAAGCCATATTCTTTGACAAACTCCTAATAAGAATCGTATTGGCTATCCGCCAGGTACACTGCCCCGGACTCTATGCGTGCCGCCTCCCCCGGCGGCCCCACCTGCGATTCCCCAGACCCCTGCAACTGCTGGGACCACCGCAAGCAAGCCCTGGCCACCCAAGCCCTGCAAACCGAAGCCTGGAGGGCCATAGCACTAATGTCAAAGACCTGCTTCAGCAAAGTGTCCAGCTTCCTATCCTGGACATCCTTTAACACTGCACTGCCCTCCACCGGGATGGTGGTCTTCTTGGTTACTGCTAAGTCGGTTTATATGGCAGGGTAATATTTTGGCTTAGCTGCTGTGATATAGCGCTATGATCCGCTGTAAACATATTCGTCAAAAGGAATCATTTAAATTCGATCAGCTACTGGCAGGACACAATGCACTCTCGCATGCTTTTTTGCTTCAGTGGTCTAAAGGTGGAGTCTTTTCCAGGTGGTATAATGGGAACTTGTCTGCAGTTTCTCAGCTTCTTCAATGCTGACTCAATTGCCACTGCGGAATGAGAAAACTGTATTTCCTAACACCAGGTGCTAGTTGAACTTAAAATATAAAGTCCATCTTTGTGCAGTCAGACGGAATGGAGCCGTTTTCACCCTTTCTGGATAGAGGGTGGTGTTTGCGACCAGCCCATCATCCTTCCAAAAGGTGGTATCTGATTTTTCTCCTGAGCCTATTGGTTTCTCTTCCAGTTCTCGGTTTTTCTGGAAGGGGAGGTTTTTATTCGTAGCTTACGCCGATAGGAAACATAAAATGCAGGGTGTCGCGTTTGTTTCTTTGTTTTTGTGTGTTGGTTGGAGGTCCCCGCAAAGGGAAAGCAGCAGTGAAGGCGGCCATTTTGCACTGGGTTAAGGCGGTGGTTGCCTCAGTTTTCTGGTGGCGAGGTTGTACGATTCCGGGGGGCTTTCTGACTCTTGCTACCAGGGCGCAAGCAGCTTCATGGGTGGATCACTGTGTCATTCCACCAGGGGGGATTGTTAGAGCAGCTTCCAGGTCGTCTCTTCATTCCCTCAGTAACCACTACTGCCTAAATGTTCTGGCAGTAAAGGATGCCTCTTCCGGGTCGACGGTTTGGTGAGTTGGCTGGATAGGTCCCTCCCAATGATTACTGCTCTGTTACATCCCAGAGGTGGAGGACTAAACTGGAGGAACGATAAGGAAATAGAAATGAAGAAGCCGAGAAACTGCAGACAAGTTCCCATTATACCACCTGGAAAAGACTCCACTTTTAGACCTCTGAAGCAAAAAAGCATGCGAGAGTGCATAGTGTCCTGCCAGTAGCCGATCAAATTTAAATGATTCAGTGTATGCAGGGCATTTTCCAGAGAACGCAAGGTCCCTCATCCAGGCTGCCTCCACATTCACAGTCTAAACCGGCAGCCATCTCCCCAGGATCTGAGGTCTTCTCCTGGCTTTGACTCTCCTTAGGCCTTTCCCGTCAGTTTTCTCCTGCTTCCTCGCCCCACACTGGGATACCTTGTGCCGGGTCCATCTCCTGACAAAGTATGACCCTCAGAGCCCTGCAGGAAACCCAGAAACTGAGACAGGCCCAAAAAGCTCACAGATGCAAATACACACCATGAGGTTCTGTGCCATAGCTAATATCTGAACCATATGGAGCCCCATACATACAAAATGCCCCATGATTCAGATAGAATAGTTTCCCCAGACATCTAGCATGTCCTCCTCTCCCCCTTATCTGGTCAGACTCCAGCAGCTCCCTTCCCTTTCCTACCTCCCACTGTGTCCAGAATCTCCCTTTCCCCTCCTTGCCCTAACTGCCAGCCCCCACCCAAAAGGTCAGTGCCCCCTCGATGAAACCGACAATAGCAAAGGTGCTTACAGTAAGCGCATGCCATACTGGGTCAGACCAAGATCCATCAAGTCCAGTATCCTGTTTCCAATAGTGGCCAATCCAGGTCAGAAGTACCTGGCAAGTTCCCAAAAAGACACACAGGATCCACAATGCTTGTTCTGGGGTAAGTAGTGGATTTCTCGGGTCCTCTTTAATAATGGTTTTAAATTTTCTCTTATTAGTTTTAAATGGGTTATGATGTAGCTTCATTGAGTGTCCCCTAGTCTTTGTACTTTTTGAAGGAGTAAATCGATCTACGTTTACCCGGTCCACTCCATTCATTAATTTATAGATCTCTATTGTATCTCCCCCCAGCTGTCTCTTTTCCAGGTTGAAAAGCCCTAACCTTTTAAGCCTTTCCTCATAGGGGTATCTCTCTTCCTGTCCCCGAGCCAAGTCTTGTGATAAGATCCATGAGATCTTCCAGCTCCTACCATGAAACTTGGCAGGAAGAGAGAAAACAATGTAAGCACTTCTGCTACTGCTGGCTTAATCGCGTGGCGTGATCAGAGACAGCACAGCTACACTGCTCAAAGTATAGTGTCTGCCGTGATAACCTGTGGAGTATAAGGAAAGAAAGGGATGGTGGGCCTGGGGGGAGGGAACTAAAGGGGAGATGATGGGCAGACTGGCCGGCAGTAAAAAAAAAGAAAGTACTGGTGCTATGTTCCGCAGTGTATTGGCTCAAAAAAAGCCCTGGGTGGTGCGATCAAATTTGCATGCTCAGGACAGAATCTGGATAGACATAGTTTGGACCATTTATAGACCATTGTCATAAGT
The DNA here is from genome assembly GCA_033557465.1 of Ichthyophis bannanicus. Taxonomy (NCBI): domain Eukaryota; kingdom Metazoa; phylum Chordata; class Amphibia; order Gymnophiona; family Ichthyophiidae; genus Ichthyophis; species Ichthyophis bannanicus. The sequence goes on along the minus strand of CM066051.1, from coordinate 68,611,191 downwards.
GCTCACATAAATAGCATTGCAGTAATCCAAGCTGCTAAGGGCAAGATTAAGGTTTCGTGTTTTTGGGTGGGAATATCCAGAAAAGGATGGATGGTGTGAAGCTTCCTGGAGGCAAAGAAGGACTTTTTGATTGAACAGACTTGTCTGAATGGCAGCTCAGTGTCTATGAGCACAACTAGGACAACAAGCGATTTCAACAGTAGTGCTGTTGAGTAGTGGCGCGAGAGAGTGATGGGGAATTACGGCTGCAGGTAAGCCAGGTAGTAGCAGCTTTGCTGGTATTTCACTTAAGATGGCTATCTTTCAGCTGTTTGTTCTTCTTTTAAGATATATCAATGCCTTTTTCGGTATCCAGGACTAAAAGCTCATCAGCAGTTGTTCCCCCCCACCCCCCATCACAAATATTGGCTTGCTGATTCTGTGGAGGTGCGTCAACCTAATTTCAGTCCGTCTCAGATCCTACTAGAGCCTCTTTCACTCATCTTTATCTCTTCAGAAGATGCCAAGAGCATGGTGTTGTCTTTCGCTGTCTCGGTGTGTGGTGCCGTGGGTGGACAGCCTTCTCTTGTTGGGTCTTTATGACCAATGCATTGGGGCGCTTGTCCATTGAAGGAGGGGGGATGTAATGACTTTTTTCTTCAGGCAGTGCCGTGGGGTGGGGAGACTGCTGGCCTCTGCAGATGACTCCACGGGGTGCTCTGAATTTTTTATCATCTCTCCTTTCCCCCCATTCTCTCCAGTGCAGGAACACACCTGCAGTGACTGCTCGGGGTGGACCTGTTGGGACAACATCTTGCCTAGTCTGAACAAGAAGAGACGCCTGACTACCGGCTACTATGGATCCCACCCCAAGAAACCCCGAGGTGAGTGCAAAGGGTACTAACCAAGCTGTCTCTGATCATGGAGTCATCTCGCACAGCCTCTGTCCTCGTTCCTTGCCTTTTCCATCTCTCTTCAGGAACCCATCATGTGCAGCCTTTCTTGTTACTCTCACTTCTTATCCTGCTCTCCTCAGCAAGGTCTGATGCCTCTGAATTTAACTTAATTTCAATTTGAATCTTCTATTCCAGCAAAATCCCAATGCAGATACTGATCAATCTCCAATCGGAATAATCGATGACAGTTTCCATCCAAGACAACTAACCTAAATCCCTTGAAACCTCAAATTTCATAAAATTCTACCTTTCCCCCTCCATTGATACAATCATATCTACACATCAATTCATAATGCAAATAGCATAATTTCAGTGGTGTAAGATACACTGAGGGGCCCCCATTGTCTCAGTGGTGGTGCCCCCCCCCCCCCTCTGGGCAGGCCCCTCCTTCATGCAATGGGCTTATCCCCTCCCATGCGATGGCAGAGATGGCAAAATTGCTTGATTGTGTTTGCCACACTGCTCTGCTCTTCTAAGTTCGCCACGGGGCTGGCGGCTGCTCGCCATGCTAAAGTCTTGTGATAATAGTCACACTGGCAGACTTCAGAGAGTCAGGGAGGTAGGGCTACCTGCATCGGGTCCAGCGGAGAACAGCAGCCGGACCCAATGCAGGTAGCCCTTCCTTCCTGACTCTCCCCTAACTAGCCCAGTCCATCCCAGAGCAGGGCCCTTGACTAGTGGGTAGGGCTGTGGAAGCATGGTTTGCACTCATCTGATGGGAGGTGGGTGGGAATGTGTGGCTGATTTATCCTGCTGTCCAGGGAGAACCCCCGTTAAAGGTAAGTAACCTCACTTTCTCCTAGGACAAACAGGATGAGTCAGCCACACCTGGTGACTCCATAGCCGCACTGCAAGCAGCGTTGTTTTGCTCTGGTGGATGAGTCAGTCAGAAGACCTGAATGGAGTTAGAAGGCTTTATTGAACGAACAACATAGGAACTATGAGCATAACGGCCCCTGGCGCAGCTAGGGTTTGGGTCAAGATTATTCAACAGAACAGAAACAGCAGGGCTGCTGACAACGGTCAGGGCAGCCTGCCAGTCAAAGAATGATTAACATCAAGAAATGCTTAATTGTCTGAAATTGCAAATGATTGAGGTGAATTGAAGGATGGGTCTTTAGTCACGTGTAAGACATCGGTCTTCTTGTGGTTGATGGAGAGGATGTGTTACTGCAGTCAATGTCTTATTGCCATAAAACATTTGGATATTGTAGTGTGGTCCAGCTTATTTGTCTGAAATGGAGTGAAGATCACGATATCATCGGCATAAATTCAGTAGTGTATCTTAAGAGATTGGATTATTGCACATAGAGGCTGAAGGAAGATGTTAAACAGGAGGGCTGAGAGGGATGAGTCTTGAGGTAAGCCTTGATCTTGGGAAAACGGGTATGATGTCTTTATTTGTTGAGTGCGACCCTTTAGGTAGGAGTGGTACCAGTTTGTTATGCTATTGCGTAGGCCAATGTCTTGGAGGCGTTTGAGAAGCTGAAAGTGGGGTATGGAGTCAAATGCCAGTGAGAAGTCAAGGAAGATGAGGATGAAGCCCTGTATGATGTTTTGCATGCCAGTGATGTGTATCTAGAAGGGAGGTGAGAAGGGTTTCCATGCTGTGGTTGGATCTGAAGCCATGTTGGTGCTGGTCGAAGAGGGCATGCTCATTAATGTAGTTTTGAAGTTGGGTCTGGACTATCTTTACTATTATTTTTGAGAAGAATGGGATGCTAGAAATTGGACTGTAGGAAGACGGGAGGTATGGTCTACTACTCTTGAGGAGTTGTCTAACTGAGCTTTGCTTTAACAGGCAGGGCATGTATCCTTGGGTTACGGAGGTCTGGACAATGTTTAGAATGTGAGAGCTGAGCTGTGATCTTGTAATCTTAATCCAGGAAACTGGGCAAAGGGATCAAAAGGGGAGGTAGTTTTGTTGCAGCTGACAATTGTGTTTTTGAGTTGTTCGGCGGTGATTGTGTCAAAGGATGATCATGTTTTCTGGGTGCTATCCTGAGCCAGCAGCAGGTGCTCCTTGAGGATGTCTGATTTGTATTTGTTTGGTGAGCCATTACATGTGGGCATATGAAGGCTCTGGACCCATTGCTAGTGAGCTCCCTTAGAAGGGTTTTGGTTATGTCAAAGAGCTCCCTGGGTTTGTTGATGGAGCTCATGATAATGTTGGTATGGTATTCCCTCTTACATCTATTGGTGGCGGTTCAATATTCTTTCTGTGTTTTGATGTATATTTTCCGGTGTATATTTTCAATAGTATTCCTGCCTTTACTCTCTCCCTCTCCAGGGAAGTGCAGTCATGGAGGATATTTTGACGTGAGCACACAGGAGAGCGCTACTGGGGGTATCAACAAGGACAGTGAATCTCAGTTCTTCTCCCCACACCACTACCTTCATGCCGAGGCCAGCAGGATCGCCAAGGAGGCATCCGTGAAGGTCTTGAGTGAGCTGCGAGCCCGCCTGGGTGACAAGCACTTCATCAGGTAACACCTAGGGCAGGTCTCCCTTACCCCCTGCTCACATTGATTCCAGGCTGAAGTACAGGACAGGTCTCCGTTATAAATCTTCCTTTGCTGTCTTCTCGTCTACAGACTCTTGGGGCTTGGCTCAGGCTCGGGGCTGAGCTTTGTCATTGACACGACAGGGAGTATGGGAGAGGAGATCACAGCAGCTAAGCTGCAGACACGGTCCATCATTGACCAGCGTCGTAACACGCCAGAGGAGCCCGACTTTTATGTGTTGGTACCATTCCATGACCCAAGTATGTACTCATCTCTCCTCCCAGCTCTGAATCTTAGGCTTTTCTCAAAGCTACAGGACTCACAGCATACATAGCTGAAGTCTTATGAAAAGCTCCCTCTCTCTCTCACATCTTATCATTCCAGGCTTTGGCCCAGTCTATAAGACTCGGGACCCTGATGTATTCTGGGATATCCTGAGCAACCTGACAGCACTTGGGGGAGGAGATGAGCCTGAAATGAGTCTTTCTGCAATCCAGGTACACATCTGAACATTCTTCACTCTGATCCCAGTGTGAATTGTGTCCCCGATAAACTCTTTCCTTGTGTTCTCTCTCCATTCAGTTAGCCCTCCTGAACACACCTCCCCACTCTGAGATTTTCGTCTTCACAGATGCATCTTCAAAAGACACTGAGCTGGCAAATTCTGTGGAATCTTTGATTCAGGAGAGAAAGTCCAAGGTAAAGTGTTCAGAATGCAACTTGTTTTACTCTCTGAGGTTCTGCAGAGTAGCAGTGGATTAGTAAGCTGGGTCTGTGTTCTTCCCTGTGGCAGAGTTGCTTATGGTGTAATAGGGTCTCTGCTGTAAAATCCAAAATCTCTGATATGATCAAAATATTTGTCTTGTGTATACAAGATAGTTTCACATTTTCTGTTCTGTTAGAATATTTTTATTATATCAAAAAACATCCTGAAGCTCATATTCCATTGTCAGCATGTCTCTTCTGTTTCTCTCTCTTTCTGCCTGTCACCTCTCTCTCTCTCTCTCTCTTTTTCTTTCATAATAGCACAATAAATGACTGCCAATAAAGACCAGTCTGCCATCTGGTCTCTCTCTTTATCTTTTCAATTCTATCCTTTTGATTCTCTCTCTTTTATTTTTTACCAGTCTACATCGACCTTTCCCCTTTCTCTCTCCTCAGGTCTCTTTTCTGATCACAGAGGATCCTTCTCGGACCCGTGGCCGGGGGCGGAGGGAGGCTCTTTCCCCTGACAGGTTTGACCTCTATGCCTCCCTGGCCCTGAAATCTGGTGGAGAGATAATATTCACGAATAACCATGACATCCGGGAGGTCTCTTCCATTATCCAAGACTCCACTACCTCTGGCATGGTAAAACTGCCCCTCCCCTTCCCCAAACTCCACCACCTTTGGCACTGTACAACTTCCGTCCTATCTGCTCTAAGGCTTTGCCACTTCTGACAAAGTAAAAATCCCTCCCCCCATCCCCAAGACTCCACTACTAGCGTGGCCATCTTCTCCTCCTCCCAGAATCTACCACCTGCAGAACAGTTTGACTTTCCCTTTTCTCCCTTTGTGGCTTATATTATGTTCCCTGCTCCCAGACTGTCTCCTCCAGCTTGGTACATCTCCCACCTGCACCCCCCAGACTATACACCTTCTGGCATGACATGATTCCTCAGTACCCCTCTCTCCTCCCGGACCCCACCGACTCCAGAACAATAGGACTTCCTTCCCCCCAGTCCACTTGGGATACTATGGTCCAGTGCTGAGTTTCTTTGGGTCTGGCTGCACAAACCCCAAGTTCTGCAGAGTGAATATCTGGAAAAAAAAACAGGATTGGACTTGGCCTGGACATCCAATACCAGGTGACATATATCCATGACCAGCTGATCCAGTGTTGGTTTTACCCCTTATAAAACAAAGGCTCTGATTTTCTCTGCTGAAGGGCAGCTTAAAACTACACTTCCCATCCTTCATCAGGTGGGTAAAACCAGGACTGGGTCGGAGTGAGAGATTTTTTTCCAGGGTTACTCTGTCAGTAGCCAGCTCACTAGTAGAGGGACAGATGACATCACATACCCACTGCTGCTTGATTGGTCCATACTGTGTGTGTCTGACATCAAAACCGGTGTAACCCTTTCAGCATGCGTAACTATGATTTATCTGGCATGGTAAAATACGTAAAATTTCATTTAATTAGATTGTTAGTAAACTGCAGCATACACTACAAAGAGAGCTGGGCAGTGTATAAAGTCTTTACATTAGTATAAACGTTAAATTAGTATTGATGACTATGTGTCTCCTTCAGGTCACTCTTTTCCATGTTCAGAAGAAGGAGCCTGGATTCAGGAGCTGGAAGAATTTCCACTTCCACCTGGATAGCCTGGTAGAGAGGGTCAAGATCCATATCCATGGAGACATAGATGACTTCCAGATCATTGATCCCACAGGTAATGAGTGGAAAAGTGAGTAGGGAGCCTCCTTTCTTTTGTAGTGCCTGCCCAGGGTGCTGAGAATTAAATCACTACATAAAATTTAAAAACAAAATTGACTCTCTGCTGACCTGGTATACTGCTAAGTCAACTTAGCTGAGGAAGACCAGGCTGTGTTTTTGTTTACTTTCATAACATTCTCCGTTTACTTGTGAAAGACATTCTCAGGTTGAAATATTTGTTCCTTCCATCCAATAAAGGAAGAGAGTACACAGCTCAGCTCACCATTGGTAGGTTGACCTTACAGGGTCCTAAATTGGGCAAAAATTACACTAGGATCCAGGAGAATCACCTGCCTTCCCCTTGACCTGATACATTTTGATGCTTCTCACATTTTGGGCTGAGATGCACATCTTCTGGTTTCCTTGCTTGTGTCACCTAAGACATTGTACTTTGGCTGTATGCACACATTTAACTGTTGTGCTCTTAATATGCACTGTTCAATGTCTAGCCCACAGCTCCTGTAAATTGGCAGGAGCTGACATGGCTTCCAAGACAAGCTTTGTGTTTACTCACATTAGTGGCTTTTTAGCTTGGCCAAGAGCATCATGATGACATCACTTATAAAGTAGTGTCTGATTGCTTCAGGCAGCGTATCTGTGTATGTGTGGCTCTGACATCATTGTCCGGCTGAGTCAATCTAGACTGAAAAATATGTGTAATATCATTTGTGACACTTTTCAAAACAGCTGTCTCCAGGACAAGGAGGTTTCTAAAGAATTTCAGAAATAGGGCAGACGTTTCAGAAATTTTCCTGTTTCAACTCCTGTTTTTTTTTTCTTTATTTTAGGGAGGAGACAGGGCAGAAGCATGACTGAGGGGCCTTTGGGGGTGATCCAAAACACAGGACACTTCTCCAAAATATCCCTCAAATCCCCTGTCCATGTTGGTGACTGGAAAGTGGAGATACTCGCTCAGGGTTTATACACCATTCATGTGCAAGGTGAGAAAGGGGAGAGAAGCGCAGAAAGAATCACTTCTAATGACCAATATGTGCAGCAATGATGTCATCACTGATGTCACTAACAAAAAAATGGCCACCTCCATATCAGGCTGATTTGAGAAGAAAACAGAGTTCAGGGTTTAATAAGAGGGGATAACATGAACATGAATGTACATTTCTGTTATTTTTAAGCCACAAAGGCAGACCCCAGCCCAGCAAAAAGGACTTGTCGTTTATACCAGCCTTCTCAACCCTTTCCTGGAGACGCACCTAGCCAGTCGGGTTTTCAGGATTAATTCACTGAATATGCATGAGATAAATCTGCATACATTGGAGACCTCGTATATGCAAGTCTATTCCTGCATATTCATTGTGGTAATTCTTAAAACCTGACTAGTTGGGTGCAAAGATGTTGAGTGTGGGTCATCCCAAAGAGTGAGGCTGAGTGAGATTTTTCAGATGGTGTATTCAAGGTGTCAATCTAGAAAGGTTTAACTATAGTATTGTTTTGCAAATGAAAAATAAAACCAGCATAAAATGACATTTGCTTTTTGTTGGAGCCTCTGAAAGATACAGACATAGTGGAGGCAATAGGGGTAAATTCTCTGGGCTGAAAATTGCTCTCCACTTAGTGGCTAAAAGCATGTGCAGAAGTTTCACAGCAGCTGTACTTGTAGGTATGGGGACAAGGGAGGGTGCAGGAGGAGGGAATATGCACCAGGGTGAGTTCAGGTTTCTTCCTACTGACAGAGCTACTTGTTCTTTCTTCCCTTGGGCTGATCTCTCTTGAAAGCTGTGTTCAGGATCCAGGGCACTGGCACAGAGAGAAGGGACTCAGTGAGAAAGTCGTCAAATGAGTGCGACACGCTCCTAAGGAGACGGAGTGAGACTTGGCATCTTTGTAGGTGTACCTGCAGGAGATGGCTGAGAAGCACCGTTTTATTCAACAAACAGGATAACAGCCTGAGCTGAAATCAGTTCTCCTCTACATTAAATATGGATTCAAGAAGCTTTATTGGCAGGACAATTTGTACGTGTGGGGAGGGGGGTTAATTTTATAACCGGACACCTAGGCATGAAAGGCGATTTACTAAATGGTGGCTGATAAAGACCAAAATGGCCCATCTAGTGTTCCCAGAAAGGTGGTAAGGGTTTGAACTCTCCATGCTTTTGTTTGCTTTCTTGAAGCTGCACAACATGACCAGATTCTCCGTGAAATCTGGCCATTCCTTCTAGACTTCCCAGGATATACCCAGAACCCCTCATGACCATCTCCAGCACTACAATTTGAAGGCAACTTATGTGTCTGTCTAATAATAATAATAATAATTATAATAATGTTTAGCATTTTTATAGCACTACTGGGCCTATAGTGTTGTACAGCGGTGATAACTAGTCAGATGTGTCCCTGCCAAAACAGCTTACAATCTAAGTCGGCACCTGAGACAATAGAAAATAAAGTGATTTGGCCAAGTTACAAGGATTGTTGGTGGCAGGAGTGGGATCGGAATCCTGACTACCCACTAGGTCACTCTTCGAGCATTTTCTTACCTATCATAAGGACATAAGAAATGCCATACTGAGTCAGACCAAGGTCCAACAAGCCCAGTATCCTGTTTCCAACAGTGGCCAATCCAGGTCACAAGTACATGGCAGTTTCACAAAAAGACACACAGGTTCCACAATGCTTGAATTGGGGAAAGCAGTGGATTTCTTGGGTCCTCCTTAATAATGGTTTATGGACCTTTCCTCCAGGAACTTGTTCAAACCTTTTTTAAACCCAGCTACACTAACAACTTTTACGACATCCTCCGGTAACAAATTCCAGAGTCTGATTATGCGTTGAGTGAAAAAATATTTTCTCTTATTAGTCTTAAATGGGTTGTACTATAGTTTCATTGCATGTCCCCTGGTCTTTCTACTTTTTGATGGCGTAAACAATTAATTTACGTTTACCTGTTCCACTCCGTTCATTAATTTATAGACCTTTATCATATCTCACCTCAGCCGTCTCTTTTCCAAGTTGAAGAGCCCTAACCCTTTAAGCCTTTCCTGGTATCCTTCCATCCCCTTTACCATTTTGGTGCCTCTTCTTTATACCTTTTCTAATTCCGCTATATCCTTTTTAAGATACGGCGACCAGAATTGTGCACAATATTCAAGGTGCAGTTGGACCATGGAACGATATAGAGGCATTATAATATCCCTTGTTTTATTTTCCATTCCTTTCGTTATGATTCCTAGCATTCTGTTTGCCTTCTTGGCTGCTGCTGCACAAGGAATAGAGGGTTTCAACATGTTATCCACGATGACGCCTAAATCTTTTTCCTGGGTGATGGTTCCCAATGTGGAACCTTGCATCGTTAACCATAGTTTGGGTTTTTCTTTCCTAGGTGCATAACTTTGCACTTGCCCACATTAAATTTCATCTGTCATATGGACATCCAGGCTTCCAATTTTTCAAGGTCCTCTTGGGTTTTAACAACTTTGAATAATTTGCAAATTTGATTACCTCACTCGTTATTCCCATTTCCAGGTCATTTACGAATATGTTAAAAAGCAGCGAACCCAGCACAGATCACTGGGGAACTCCACTATTCACCTTTCTCCATTGGGAAACTTGGTCATTCATCCCCTACCCTCTGCCTCCTATCTCGTGACATTTTAACTTTGCCAAGAGTTTCTCATGAGGGACCTTGTCAAAGGCTTTCTTAAAATCCAGGTACATTATATCGACCGGCTCACCTTTGTCTACCTGTTTATTCACACCTTCAAAAAAATATAGTAACACAAGGCCTTTCTTGGCTAAAGCCATGTTGGCTTTCTCCCATTAAACCATGACTATCTACATGTTCAGTAATTTTTGTTCTTTATAATGGTTTCTACCATTTTGCCCGGTCTGTAGTTTTCTGTATCACTCCTGGAACTGTTTTAAAAAAATTGGCATTACATTAGCCATTCGCCAATCTTCAGGTATTACAGATGATTTTAATGATAGTTCATAGATGATGGAAAGCTGCCACACAGTTACACCTGGTCCAAGGTAGGAGTACGCTTATATGCATGTGTGTATGTGCCAGCGAGGATCAGCACTGATGCGCGTAGTTTAGTAAATATACACATGGATGCTGATCCTCCCCAGGAATGCTTAGCCATATATCATGTTAAAGTAGGCCGTGTGTATTCTGAATGCTGCCTTTATTTAGCAACTTTTTTATACCACTGTATAATCCCCGTAGAATATTATAAGAGCCTTTTCAGCAGGTGAAACACTATTTTACAAACTCAAGTTGCTTAGAAAATTACTTCCATTCTGGTTAAAGAGAAAGGAGAAAAAATAGATGTATTTAATACTTCTAATTTTATTTATTTATTTAAACTTATTTTTATACTGCCTTTCTTCAATTCAAAGCGGTTTACAGTGAAACAACCGATTAACAGGACCCTAAGGGACACTGTTGTACAAGGAACTGGAACTATATAATAATAACATAACAAGATTACAATATAACTATACAACATTAGGTGCATTTAACTCTAAGCTATTTACAGTGTTATAGTCAACATTGAGTTACTGATGCAGTGTATGTGTCTAGTGTATTGGTTGGAGAACTGAAATGGTAAGAATTGTAGTGGATGAATCCCAGGGTCTGAGGATATATGTTGTATTCTTCCTAGAAGAGGTGTGTTTTTAATTTATTTTTGAATTCCAACAGATCTGAGAGTCCTCCTAACATAGGTGGTAATTTTTCCCATAAGGATGGGGCGAACAAGGTGAATGTTCTGCTGCATGCATTGCTTTTTGTCTTCTGCTGCGGGATGGCGAGTAGGTTGAGGGTGGAGTTTCTTCACAGTCTTTCGTTCTTTGGGTTTGAGATGAGGGACTGGAGACGTGGCAGATTCTTTGTGAAGTAGTTTGAATATTGTGATGAGAACTTTGTATCTGATCCTGGCTGAGATAGGAAGTCAATGAAGTTGTGTCAGTATGGGGGTAATGTGGGATCGATGGTGGGCTCCAGATATTATTCAGGCCGCAGTATTTTGTGCCATTTGTAGCAGGTGGAGAGTTTGTTTAGGTAGGCCCTGGAAGATGATATTACAATAGTCAAGCACAGGTGTAATCGCTGCCTGGGAGACGGTTCAGAAGAGGTCTGGGGAGAGGCGGATGTGCTTCAGGATTCTTAGTTTGTGGTAGACGGAGGTAGTTATTCTTTTCATGAGAGGTTGGAAGGTCAGCTGTTTGGCCTATTGTTATTCCAAGGTATTTTGTCTCAGTTTTGACTTTGATGGTTACATTTTGTAATTTCAGTGTTGATGGTGGGGCAAAGGATGGGATAGTGGTTATGTAAAGCGCCTCGGTTTTCTCTTGGTTGATGAGTTAATTATGTCTATTAAGCCATTCTTTTACATCTGTGAAGCATTGTTGCAAACCAGCGAGGTCTAATAACTTCTAATATTACTTCTAATATTAATACTATTATATACTATAATAATATTACTTCTAATAACAGTATATGATCAGAGCCTGAACAGGTGGGAGGTCTCCTTTCCACAGGACATAGGAGACCTGCCACTTCTTTGGGCTGTGATCCTTTACGTACCACCAAGGATCACAGCCTAAGAGATTTGCAGGTCTCTTTTTTTTTTTAAGCAGTGCACAGGATCTCAGTCCAAGAAAGTGGCAGGTCTCCTTTTATGCAGCACACAGGATCTCAGTCCAAAAAAGTGGCAGGTCTCCTTTTATGTAGCACACACGGTCACAGCCCCATATGGTGGCTGGTCTCCTTACGCAGCTCTCCTCTCCTTTGCAGGTGAGAGTACCTTGGACTTCCTGCATTACTTCGCAGTATCCCTGAATGGGTCTCACCCAGGGCTCTTCCAACTCAACAGCCAGCCAGTCACAGGTACCGAGATGTGGGGTGGGTAACTGATGGCTGGGGTGCAGCACTTGGGGTACAGTATTTTATACACGATTTTGGGAATGCTTTTCCTGTTCTATCACATCCTGTACTCTCTGATTCCTTCCCCGTTCATCTCAACTCTTCCTCAGGGACCTGCTGCTGTGCTGTCAAAATCAAAAACAAGCCAAGAAGCATTTAAGGGTTATAGAAAGAGGTTTACGCCCTTTGGGGTTAGAAATGTCCACTGTTGGTTATTGAAGATTTACTTTGTATTTGATTTGATTCTACTACAGCTCGATATTCAAACACACTTTTCTATGCACTCTGTGGATAGTTGGCGATATTCAGCTATGTGGTTTAACTTCAGACAGCATAGCTATACCAATAGCAGCCAGATATCATCTCTGTCCTCGGATATTTAGTGCTGATCACTGTCTTCATAGTGGCATTGAATATTTGTAATATATTTAAACACCTTGGCTGGTATTTAATAAAACACTGACCATGGTGTTTGATTATTGTCCCACAAACTTATTAAAAATGTTTAATATTTAATTTCTAAAAATATGTTGGATTCTTGAAACGTTTTTCTTAAGTGTCCTAATTAACCCCCCCCCCCCCCCACCCCTATTTGTGTTCTCTCCTCCTCCATGGGCACAGGTTCAGATGTGATATTGGTTGTTGTGACAACAGGTCTGGCTCCAACAAGACCTGCCCGGCTGGACCTGGTAACTCTGACTGGGCCGGACGGGGAGGTGCTGAGCAGGCTGGCACTGCAGGACATCAATCAGACAGGGTTGTATGTGGCAGCGATCGGCAAGGTGCCTTACGGGGAGTTCTCCGTTCTGGTTAACGGCAGGGATGGGGAGAATCGGCCGCTGCTGAGGTCATCGCCCCAGGTCAATACCGCTGTTGAGTCTACACTGCAGGTGAGAGGAGTGACGGGGTCTCTTTCACTGTGCATGGCCTCGGGGCTAGCCACTTTATCTCCCTGTGCCGGTTCTAATCCCTAGCTTGGTCACAAACTGTGGCATCTCCTGAGATATTTAATCTAGCTGACCTGTTTATTGCTTTCAGATAATTAGCAGTGCCCCTTTGATGCCTGGCTATCACCACAGCGCCATCTTCAGGCTCTCTAACTATGGCGCATCAACAGACTTCACTCTGAAGTTTACTTGTGAGCAGACCTGCACCGTGAATTCCTCATTATCCCGGTATGGATCTTACACTCCTGCATTGCCACCTGTAGGATTCACCGCCTATGCGTTAGCAGCCAGCCACTGCATTTGTGGTTTGTGTCTGTCTTTCTATAGCTAACAGGATCTTAATAGACATGGGTGGAGGTGGGTGGTGACAGCATCAGAAAGGTGAAGGGAATGGGATTACTTAGCACTTTTCATATCTTACTGCACTTCTGTAATGTGTCTTTATTACTCTTTTTGCCCTCTAGAGCCTATGTGAGTAGAAATGGGACAGTGATGGGGGAGATCACTTTGCTGGTTCCCCAGGACGCCGAGCCAGGCTCCACACTGATGCTGACAGTACAGGCAGATTCTGCAAATACGGCTCGGACAACGTTTGCTTTCTTGTCGCTGTTGGTCACTGAAATACCCAAGGTCAGAGGCCTTAAAAATGTCCTCTCCTTTCTTGATCATCTTCTCCCGAGTCTCCAGACTCTGTGCCCTTGTACCCATCTCTTGTGTTCTCCAGTTCCCAGTGCCCTATAGGTGATAGACCCTAGATTTCTCAGCAGAGATAGGGGATCTTAGAGGATCTATTTGAGAATAATTAGTCTTTGTAATTTTCAAACTGATTTAATATCACCATGACTTTTTTTCTACAGCATGTGAAACTGTCTTCGCCGTCCTGCTCTGTTATCTCCCTGGATCACAACTGCAGTGGTCTTTCTTCCCACTGTGGACGTGAGCTGTGGATCGTGGCAGCGAGGGTGCATGATGCCGTGGGAGTGCAGGCAGTGCAGCTGGAGTCTGGCACAGGGACCGTGTCACTTTTCTCAGATGGAGGTGCAGAGAGAGCCGTATACTCTGCACACTGCTGCTCCCCGGAAACAGACCTCATTTTCACCAACCGGCTTGGGGTCACTGGCCTTTGCCGACTGGGGGTTGCAGTGCCTTCGCCAGCTTTTTCCTCCATAGGGGCTTCAGCCCTCACCCAGAAAGCACTGTCCGTGTTGCTGCTGCTGCTGCTTATATTTTGGGGCGTTTGGAAGACATAAGGGAAATCAACTGTTTTTCTCACAAACCAAGAGCGCAGGCCAGAAAGGGAGGGAAGGGAATGACCTAAGAGTGGAGGTCAGCTCCTCAAATGCATTATCTGTGCCCCACCATTGCAGATTAAAGCCTGGATTATTTTCATGTACTGCTGCTGGCCACCAAAAAGGGGAGTAGCTAACCCCTCCCTGAAACCCTGCACATAAAGGGCTATCCAGAGTAACACTGAGGTAAACAGCAACTGGTGTGTAACATGAGGTTGAGGAAAATTTATGCTGTGATGGAACAGGGTCAAAGTTGACTAGGTCGCCTGTAGAAACTTTAATCCCTTTGTCTGTAGAGCAATGTCGCCATCTTGTGGCCATACTTCAGTAGTTTCCAAGTCGCTTTTGATTGATCTTGGCTGTTTTAGTGTTTCCAAAGGGTTTAAGTTATGCTTGTGGCTAATAGGAGCAAGCAGCTGAGGGTGAACTGTAAAAGAGACACCTCTTCATCACTTAATGTCTAAGAGTTCCTGCAGCTGCCTAAGAAAGGTAGGAGGTAAGAAGAACCACAGATCGAGAGAGGTGTTTACATCTTCTCAGTGTACAGAGGTTCTACCATCAGGTAGGAGAATGGAAAAATGGGAACAGAGTTTGTTCTTTAGGGATTCACTCTTTCCCATTATGAACCCTTTCTGAAAGTTTTGGCTTCTAGACTCTTATGCTGCCTGCACAGCAAATTGTCTCTGGGGTTTGGAAAATCCTTTACAACCCTCCTCAGCAGGAGTTGACCATGGAGGGAAGCGATACACAACCAACCTGTCCCAAACCTCGCTATAAGCCACAGAACAAGGGAGGTAGAATGCAGAGAGATGCACCTCACCCTTTCCAATAAAGAGATATTTTTAGATACTAGTTCCCTTCTTCTTATTTTAGTACCTGGGGAGGGGAGGGGAGGGTGGAAGGAATTTTGGAGATAAGAATGGTGAAGCTTGCTGTAGGATACTGCTGTACTGGTCACAGACATTTCCCAGAATTTCTCCCTTTTGTTTCTCTCACAATACACGGCCCTTCCCTGCCTCATTAACCCTGAGCTGCAGCTTAAGCTCCCATCCCAGCCTTGTCAACAAGAATACAGTGGCATCAGTCAAACAGGTCATATCATAGGCGGACAAGAGAGAGGGGCAGAGAGTAATGCATAGCCACACACTTTATGCAAATACCCATCCTGTACACACCCACATCTCACACAGTTACACTCTTTCTACAAGAGACGGTGGCAGGCAGGCATGCACCTAGGCTAATACACACAGCAACATTCCTCTGTTCTTCCCTGTACCCTTATGAGTAGGTGGGCAGGTTACATAGTATGGTAAATAAAGTGCAAACTGCACTATCCGGGTTGCCCAGCAGGGTTTGTACATTTTGGGTTGATTAGCACACAGATTCTCATATGGAACCCATCACCTAGCCCTCTTTTCCCTGTGTCTCCCCTCCAAGCTTTCAAAGGTTGCCCAAATAGATGCATCTTATGGTATAAGAAGGCCAGTCAGAAATGTTTTGTTTATGCTTGAAAGTTGGCTGGAGGCTTTGAGAACAAAATATTAATAGTGCAGCTCCTGTTTAGTCCACTCTGCTGTGTCTTTAATGGGGGAAGGGACCCTGGCTACAATTCCCATTGCTCCCACATGGCATTCTGACATCTTCCCTGAGATAGATCAATAATATACACAAACCTTTTATATACGCATAATATCTTTTACTGTGTGTTCTTCACACTTCCTCTCCAGTCCCCTGGTTTAGAGAAGAGCATGGAAGAGGTGAGGAAGTCCTGCTGTGGGGACTTTCTGTGGCAGTCCTAGATGAGCACGGACCCCTGGTGACGATGTGGTGGAATTATATTGGGGTCCCGCAGTTGTCGGCACAGTGCCACCTTCTCTTGTTCCAGCTGGAAGATAAGTTCATTCTTCTTCAGCAGCTCCTGGGGAGGTAGGATAAAGAAAGGTGGCAGCAGGAATAATGAGGTAGGGCAGAGAGAGGACTGCACCTGTATGGTGGGAAATACCTACACCTTAGCTACAATTTCACTTTAAAGCAACAGTGATTTTCTGCTAGGCACTAACCTAGAACCATTTTCTCTGCTGGAGTGGAATGTAGAGGCTCCGCTAGCCATAATCGGATACTCTCTCCAGCTTTTTATTTTTGTATTTTTACAGAACATTACCACTGTTTTAAAGGCACGAATAAACACATGATTTATGATAAAACACCCATAGAGAGGGCCAGGGATAAGAATCAGTATAAGGCATCACATGCAGCACTGCCTCCCTCCATCGCACCCTGCCTCACCTCCCCTCCCCATCACATGCAGCACTGTCTCCCTCCATCGCACCCTGCCTCACCTCCCCTCCCCATCACATGCAGCACTGTCTCCCTCCATCGCACCCTACCTCACCTCCCCTCCCCATCACATGCAGCACTGTCTCCCTCCATCGCACCCTGCCTCACCTCCCCATCACATGCAGCACTGTCCCCCTCCATCGCACCCTGCCTCCCCTCCCCATCACATGCAGCACTGTCCCCCTCCATCGCACCCTGCCTCCCCTCCCCATCACATGCAGCACTGTCTCCCTCCATCGCACCCTGCCTCCCCTCCCCATCACATGCAGCACTGCCTCCCTCCATCGCACCCTGCCTCCCCTCCCCATCACATGCAGCACTGCCTCCCTCCATCGCACCCTGCCTCACCTCCCCATCACATGCAGCACTGTCTCCCTCCATCGCACCCTGCCTCCCCTCCCCATCACATGCAGCACTGCCTCCCTCCATCGCACCCTGCCTCACCTCCCCTCCCCATCACATGCAGCACTGTCTCCCTCCATCGCACCCTGCCTCCCCTCCCCATCACATGCAGCACTGTCTCCCTCCATCGCATCCTGCCTCCCCTCCCCATCACATGCAGCACTGTCTCCCTCCATCGCACCCTGCCTCCCCTCCCCATCACATGCAGCACTGCCCTCCCTCCATCGCACCCTGCCTCCCCTCCCCATCACATGCAGCACTGTCTCCCTCCATCGCACCCTGCCTCACCTCCCCTCCCCATCACATGCAGCACTGCCTCCCTCCATCGCACCCTGCCTCCCCTCCCCTCCCCATCACATGCAGCACTGCCTCCCTCCATCGCACCCTGCCTCCTCCCCTCCCCATCACATGCAGCACTGTCTCCCTCCATCGCACCCTGCCTCACCTCCCCCCTCCCCATCACATGCAGCACTGTCTCCCTCCATCGCACCCTGCCTCCCTCCCCTCCCATCACATGCAGCACTGTCTCCCTCCATCGCACCCTGCCTCCCCTCCCCATCACATGCAGCACTGCCTCCCTCCATCGCACCCTGCATCCCCTCCCCATCACATGCAGCACTGTTCTCCCTCCATCGCACCCTGCCTCCCCTCCCCATCACATGCAGCACTGCCTCCCTCCATCGCACCCTGCCTCACCTCCCCATCACATGCAGCACTGCCTCCCTCCATCGCACCCTGCCTCCCCTCCCCATCACATGCAGCACTGCCTCCCTCCATCGCACCCTGCCTCCCCTCCCCTCCCCATCACATGCAGCACTGTCTCCCTCCATCGCACCCTGCCTCCCCTCCCCATCACATGCAGCACTGTCTCCCTCCATCACACCCTGCCTCCCCTCCCCATCACATACAGCACTGTCTCCCTCCATCGCACCCTGCCTCACCTCCCCCCTCCCCTCCCATCACATGCAGCACTGTCTCCCTCCATCGCACCCTGCCTCACCTCACCTCCCCATCACATGCAGCACTGCCCTCCCTCCATCGCACCCTGCCTCCCCTCCCCAGCACATGCAGCACTGCCTACCTCCATCGCAACCCTGCCTCCCCTCCCCATCACATGCAGCACTGCCTCCCTCCATCGCACCCTGCCTCCCCTCCCCATCACATGCAGCACTGCCTCCCTCCATCGCACCCTGCCTCACCTCCCCTCCCCATCACATGCAGCACTGCCTCCCTCCATCGCACCCTGCCTCCCCTCCCCTCCCCATCACATGCAGCACTGTCTCCCTCCATCGCACCCTGCCTCCCCTCCCCTCCCCATCACATGCAGCACTGCCTCCCTCCATCGCACCCTGCCTCCCCTCCCCATCACATTCAGCACTGTCTCCCTCCATCGCACCCTGCCTCACCTCCCCTCCCCATCACATGCAGCACTGCCTCCCTCCATCGCACCCTGCCTCACCTCCCCATCACTTGCAGCACTGTCTCCCTCCATCGCACCCTGCCTCCCCTCCCCTCCCCTCCCCATCACATGCAGCACTGCCTCCCTCCATCGCACACTGCCTCCCCTCCCCATCACATGCAGCACTGTCTCCCTCCATCGCACCCTGCCTCCCCTCCCCATCACATGCAGCACTGTCTCCCTCCATCGCACCCCTGCCTCCCCTCCCCATCACATGCAGCACTGCCTCCCTCCATCGCACCCTGCCTCACCTCCCCATCACATGCAGCACTGTCTCCCTCCATCGCACCCTGCCTCACCTCCCCTCCCCATCACATGCAGCACTGTCTCCCTCCATCGCACCCTGCCTCACCTCCCCATCACATACAGCACTGTCTCCTTCCATCGCACCCTGCCTCACCTCCCCTCCCCATCACATGCAGCACTGTCTCCCTCCATCGCATCCTGCCTCCCCTCCCCATCACATACAGCACTGTCTCCATCCATCGCACCCTGCCTCACCTCCCCTCCCCATCACATGCAGCACTGTCTCCCTCCATCGCAACCCTGCCTCCCCTCCCCTCCCCTCCCCATCACATGCAGCACTGCCTCCCTCCATCGCACCCTGCCTCACCTCCCCATCACATGCAGCACTGTCTCCCTCCATCGCACCCTGCCTCACCTCCCCATCACATGCAGCACTGCCTCCCTCCATCGCACCCTGCCTCCCCTCCCCATCACATGCAGCACTGCCTCCCTCCATCGCACCCTGCCTTCCCCTCCCCATCACATGCAGCACTGCCTCCCTCCATCGCACCCTGCCTCCCCTCCCCATCACATGCAGCACTGTCTCCCTCCATCGCACCCTGCCTCCCCTCCCCATCACATGCAGCACTGCCTCCCTCCATCGCACCCTGCCTCCCCTCCCCATCACATGCAGCACTGCCTCCCTCCATCGCACCCTGCCTCCCCTCCCCTCCCCATCACATGCAGCACTGCCTCCCTCCATCGCACCCTGCCTCCCCTCCCCTCCCCATCACATGCAGCACTGCCTCCCTCCATCGCACCCGGCCTCCCCTCCCCTCCCCTCAAATGCAGCACTGCCTCCCTCCATCGCACCCTGCCTCCCCTCCCCATCACATGCAGCACTGGCTCCCTCCATCGCACCCTGCCTCCCCTCCCTCCCCATCACATGCAGCACTGCCTCCCTCCATCGCACCCTGCCTCCCCTCCCCATCACATGCAGCACTGCCTCCCTCCATCGCACCCTGCCTCCCTCCCCATCACATGCAGCACTGTCTCCCTCCATCTAACACTGACTCCCCTCCCCATCCCATGCAGCACTGCCTCCCTCCATCGCACCCTGCCTCCCCTCCCCATCACATGCAGCACTGTCTCCCTCCATCGCACCCTGCCTCACTCCCCATCACATGCACTGCCTCCCTCCATCGCACCCTGCCTCCCCTCCCCATCACATGCAGCACTGCCTCCATCGCACCCTGCCTCCCCTCCCCATCACATGCAGCACTGTCTCCCTCCATCGCACCCTGCCTCCCCTTCCCATCACATGCAGCACTGTCTCCCTCCATCGCACCCTGCCTCACCTCCCCATCACTTGCAGCACTGTCTCCCTCCATCGCACCCTGCCTCACCTCCCCATCACTTGCAGCACTGTCTCCCTCCATCGCACCCTGCCTCACCTCCCCATCACATGCAGCACTGCCTCCCTCCATCGCACCCTGCCTCCCCTCCCCATCACTTGCAGCACTGTCTCCCTCCATCGCACCCTGCCTCACCTCCCCATCACTTGAAGCACTGTCTCCCACCATCGCAACCTGCCTCACCTCCCCATCACATGCAGCACTGTCTCCCTCCATCGCACCCTGCCTCACCTCCCCATCACTTGCAGCACTGTCTCCCTCCATCGCACCCTGCCTCACCTCCCCTCCCCATCACATGCAGCACTGCCTCCCTCCATCGCACCCTGCCTCACCTCCCCACCACTTGCAGCACTGTCTCCCTCCATCGCACCCTGCCTCCCCTCCCCTCCCCATCACATGCAGCACTGCCTCCCTCCATCGCACCCTGTCTCCCCTCCCCATCACATGCAGCTCTGCCTCTCCCATCTTGCACAGCCTCCTTTCCATCATCACACACTGGCCTCTCCTTTTCCCCAGTCTGGTACCTTCTGTAGAAGGCGATTTTGCTCTTTTAACTTGACCAGAGCCTGCTGATGGAAGTTCTTCTTTCTCACAGGAGAAGAGGACATGGAGAAATTCTCTGTAACCCTGTGACAGGCAGGATTGTCCGGCTGCGATTGGAAGGGGGTAGAGAGAGAGAGAAAGTCGCTGCTTTTCATGAACACAAGCATGGGATGGTCATCCGTGGCCTGTTTTCTCTTCCCCCTACTACTACCACCACTACTAGTGATAATTTATATAGCGCTACAAGGCATATCCCGCATTGTACAGATACATGAAAAGACGGTCCCTGCTCCTGAGAGCTTACAATCCAAGCTTTGATTAGCAAACATCTGCTCAGCTTACTCATTAAATTTCTTTGTTTTTTAAATCAGAGTTAGTGCAGCATAACTAAAGCATCTAAAGTTCATCCTGTGTTAGACCTGGATGCCATCAATGAGTCACTGATTTGAACACAGCTTGAGCACTGTATTCCACTCTCACTCTGCAGTAGCCAAGGAGCTACAACATGGGTAATAACTGATCAGTTCTTGGACAAGGCCAGTGTAGGACTGGGCACAGACTTCAGCATCCTGACAGTAAGCATTGAGCTCTTACTCCTGCCCACCCCCTAGACATGGTGGGGCCCAAGGCAGAAAATTTAGCTTCAGCTAAGTTTGGACCCCCCCCCCCCCCCCAATGAACTGGCCCTGCCTACCCCACTGGCTGGCCCTGCCTACCCCACTTTCTCTCCTCTGTGTATCCCATAAACAATACTAACCTTTCCTGAACGTGAAATGAGGCGACTGAGACATTGGTTTGCTTCCTGGATCTTGGGCAGCAGGAGGTGGGCATGGCTCATGTAGCATTCAGAGAAAATGTCCTGCAAGAGGGAGCAGGAATGAGGACAGCAATAAAAACAAAACAAGAGGAAAGACTGGGGAATATGAGAGTAGCTCAGGCCCTGAGGAAAGCCTACAGTTGCTTACCCAATATGTAATCTCAGATGTGCATCCTGTCCCTGTAAGTGGATATAAACCCACACACTCAACGTATATATACAACCATCACATTCAATTTCCCTCGAATCCTGCAGTCCTAAGTACCACAGTGGTGAGCGGCTCGTGTCTCTGTATCCATCTCCTAAGTCCTCCAGTACCACAGAAGTGAAAGACCCTAGGCCCCTCAACCATTCTTCAACGACTAGAAGAGAATTTCTTTTCATTCATTATATTTCTTAGGCGCTCAACTGTAAAGCTCAAAGCAACTCACAACCTTATATATATATAGTACAGGCAGTATATAATATAATTGAATCCCTATATCCTTCGGATACAGCTCTGACAACCTTCACATTCTTGCAACTGCTGGCTACCAAAATCCCCCTCTGCCCTCCTTCAATTTCCCTCCAATCCTCAGTGTCCTAGAGGCGAGAGCTCTGTATCCATCCCTTGAGCCCTCCAGTGCACAGAAGTGTGACAGACCTTAAACCTCTCGGCCATCCTTCAAGGACTATAAGCAAATTTCCTTTCATTTACTACATTTCTCGACACTCCACTGTTCACCTCAAACCAACTCACAACACATTGCAGCGATGCTACTATACATTATTCATATCTCTTGTTACACCCAACATCCACTTCCTACCCCCGGCAAGCGCATTCTTCCCGGTGCCTTCACAAAGTATCAAAAACTTGTGTAAAAAACATGCTTTTGTCCGTTTATGAAAGGTTAAACTTCCTGTCATTAATCTACTTTCCTTGAAACATGTGTCTAAAATTTTCCTTTAGTGACAATGCTCTGTATGTTGACAGTACAGATTACAGCTGGTAGATTAGTGTGAATGGGGCGGTTTGAGGCTGTATATACACACACGTGCACACTTGGCATACATACACGCACACATATATACTCTCTGATGGTACAGATGTAAGATATATGATAGTATAATTACGCCATTCGTTGTGCAGGACTCTGTGTGTCTTCGGTTCTGTGCTTGTAAAAGCTGCTGGTGGTACCAGTCCCGGGCCTTCTCCACCATCTCCAGTCCCTGCAGCAATGCATCTTTCTCCTGTTCCAGTTCCTTCATTCGCTTTAACTGGGGATTAAGATATCCAAAAATAGTCCTTCAAAGGACCAACAACTGCTCATCCTTGTCCCCCCCCCCCCCCCCCCCCCCCCCCCCCCCCGTCCATGAGCTGCATTGCATCGTTTTAAGATACAGTACTGGCTCCCCTCGCTGGCCCATTGCACCTTATGACTTTTATATAAAGAATAAAGCGCCCACTGCTTGGTTGTTCCCTTACATGAGTTATGACAAGTAACTTTATTCAAACAATGCTACTCTCTCTGTGCCGTGAAACACTTGCTGAGGCTGCAGAATTTCCGAACCTGTACAGACAGGCCTGGGCTTAGGCTGACTTGGGAAAGGGCTGTGATGGGTTATTTTGTGTGGAAATCTCACCCAGAAGAAGGAGTAGAGGGCGTCCCAGCCGTGGCACCTGCTCTGGAAGGGGACAAGGAGGATGGTGTACGCTGTCTGGATTTCCATGCAGAGGAGTGAAGGGTGGTGGTCGGAGCAGTGATCCTGGGTGTGGATTCAGGCATCGTGGTGCAGGATTCCACAGGGGGGTGTGGGGTGGGTGCGGACAGCGCCAGCGAAGGGAAACTGCTGCAGGGAAGATATGTGCAGAGGAGGGAAAGCTGTTCACTGAACTATTCCATTCCCTCTCTGTCTCTCACACCTGCACTTATCTCGCCACCACTGGCCACAGGTTTAGGATAGGTGACTGATTCCTCCACCTCTGCTGCTGGGGCTGAAGTGATAGTGAAAAATGGCAGATAAAGACCAAAATGGCCCATCCAGTTTGCAAGGAATGGTTTGTTTGCTTTAGATAGGTAGGTCAATTGCCATATGGGGACTAGCACCCATTCCCCGTGTCTCTCTCTTGCCTAGCCTTGCAGTACTGTACCACTGTATTTTGAGGCTGCAACTGTAGCTTATTGCAGTTTACCTCTAATGCTCTTCAGGAAGCACACTACAGTCATTATTTATTTGTATTTAGCTCACGCCTTTCCAGTAGGAGTTCAAGATGAGTTGCATTCAGGTACAGTAGGTATTTCACCTGCCTGCAGGTAATGGAGGGTAAAGTTAGATGCAAACCCTGCTCTTTCTGGTTCCCAGGCTGCTGCCCTGACCACTAGGCTACTCCTCCACTCCACCTCACAGCTATTTAGGGCTGTAACTACCGCTCTGTGCACATTACCCCAGAAATGTATTATTTAGCCCATGCTTTTCTGTATTCCTTTTCTATTCTTACTTCCTCGACTTTTGACCACTGGGGACAGGGGGTTAAGCAGGAGCTGGATTCCCTGCGCTGGAGCACATGCTGTGTGGGACAGGGAATGCCGAGTGCAGGTCTCATCTGCAAATAATACAGCAGGACTGATTTCCACCTGCCTCACTTCGGGGAAAAATATTTAGGGGAGGGGAGGGCATGAGATGAGAAAAACTCAATACAGATGTTGCTCACAAGGCACATGGCTACCCGATAAAGAGATGGTAGAAGTAGGGTACATCGATGGATTTCAGTTTTGGTCTATGCAATACTGCAGCCCTCCCCCTCTCCCAATAATTTTGGATCTAATGCAGTGGTTCTCAACCTTTTTTATACCATGACCCCTTTTACCGTTGGTCAACTTGTGGTGACCCCCAATGATAAAATCAAATGCGTCTCTCTTCCTTTACCGTTAACGCATTGTCGCTGTAATCATTTGTTGAATTATTAATATATTACAGGCCTTTGCAATATGTTTTTATTTATAAAATACTTATTTAAACCACAATAATTAATCACAACAAGTAACAATATTTGATTTCAAAATTATGATGATTTTGTAGTCAAATCACTAATATGAAATAAAATTATTTTTTCTACCTTTGTTGTCTGACCAATTTATTCTCTGATCATGCTGGTCCCGATCTGAGGCTTCTGCTTTCCTGTCTTCTCTTAGCTCTCTTTCTGTGGTCTATGGTCCATCTGCCATTTCTTATCTCTTTCGTTTTCTTCACTTCTTTCTATCAGCCTATTTCCAGTCCCAGTAACCCTCCCCAATATCAGCCCCTTTCCAGTCCTCACTCCCAGTACCTTCCAATGTCAACTTGCATTCCCATGACTGCCACTGGTGTCCATTCCCTTCCAGTCCCCCTCCTTCCCCACTGTCCAGTCCCTTCTAGTACAAATACCATGGCAGCCCCTCTCAGATCCACTCCCTTCCAGTTCCATTCTCCCATCCCCTTGTATCAGCCCACTTGTAGCCTTAGCCCCTAGTTTTCTTCCAGGGCCAGCAGCTCTATCCTCCCCTCCCCACAATCAGTCCATTCCCAGTCAAAGCCCCCCAATCAGTTCACTTCTAGTGCTAATCCCCCCTCAACCCCATTACCAGTGCTAGGCTCCCCTAATCAGCCCATTTCCAGTACTAACCTCACCGATCAACTCATTTCCAGTGCTAGACCCCCATCAGTCCATTACCAGTCCTACCCCCCTTGATAAGTCCATTCCCAGTCCTAGCCTTCCCTAATCAACCCATTCCCAGTCCTAGCCCCCCCATCTGCCCATTACCAGTGCTAGCTCCCCCATCAGCCCATTATAATCCTAACCCGCACTGTCTCTCGCTTCTGTCCAGCATTTATCCCATCTGTCCAGTATATCCCCCTGTCTCTCCCAATGTTCCCTCTAATTTTCTGTAGGCTGTGTGCGCATAAAATATCAGCTGTGCAGCTTTTGAAGGAAGGTTAAATTTTTGTGTGCCACATAACGACTCTCAGAGTTATATACTTTAAAATTTAACTACACGTCAGAATACAGTATGTACACCACATTGATTGCACTAGAAAATATTGTAGAACTTGTGAAAACCGTAAATACACAACAACTTTTAAATTTTAAGACATCTGTGTTGTTTTCTATCAGAATCAGAACCGTAATTTTTGTGCACTCTGTTGTAAAGTATGTGCGCTCACTCGGCGAGGTGTGTGCGCGCGCACACGCGCACAGCTTAGAGGGAACAGTGGTCTCTCCCCTTTGTCCATGCCAGCCCCCTCCCTCCCTCCATGTCAGCCCCATCCTTCCATCTGTCCATGTCAGCCCCCCTCCCTCCATCCATCCATGTCAGCCCCCATCCTTCCATCTGTCCATGTCAGCCCCCCTCCCTCCACCCATCCATCCATATCAGCCCCCTTTCTCCCTCCCTCCCTCCATGTCAGCCCCCATCCTTCCATCGGTCCATGTCAGCCCCCCTCCCTCCATCCATCCATATCAGCCCCCTCCCTCCCTCCCTCCATGTCAGCTTCCATCTATCCATGTCAGCCCCCCTCCCTCCATCCATCCATATCAGCTCACTCCCTCCATGTCAGCCCCCATCCCTCCATGTCCGCCCCCCGCGGTCGAGGTCAGCCGTGGTGCGGGGTCCCTGCCCCCTCATCCCCTCTCCCCATGTCTGCCTCCCTTCTAAGGCAGCCGCGGCTGCCTGCCTCTTAGGGAACCGCGGCTGTACCTGAACAATGGTTGCAGAGCCCCTCCGGTCTCGACGGGCTCCTAGCAGCATTGTCCCGCCTCCACAGGAAGTAACCCCGTCCTTTGGAGGTGGGACAATGCTGCACGGAGCCTGTCAAGACAGGAAGGGCTCCGCAACGATTTTACAGGTACAGCCACGGTTCCCTAAGAGGCAGGGAGCAGCGGCTGCAGAAGAAGGTGGTGAGTTTGCCGGAGTTTGCTGCTGCCGAGAAGCGTACTCGGCAGCGGCAGCAACTTGTGCGTGTCTTAATTTTTTTTTTTTAACTTAGTGGAGGCTAAGCGACCCCCGCTAAATCCTGTGGCGACCCCCATGGGGGTCGCGACCCACAGGTTGAGAACCACTGATCTAATGTCTTAGCCTCTATTCACATCCCCTCCCACTATCTTCCCACCAGTCTTCTGCTTCTATCCTTGACTGTCCCCTACAGATATCTGATATCCATCCTTGCCCTCCAGCGTCCCCTACACATCCTTCCTCTACCCATCCTATAACCCTGTGGTATCCAGTTTATTCCCAAAAGACCTTGTCTGCCCATCTCCCATGCCAGAATTTTGGTTCCTTTCTTCCTGTTGATCATAGGGGCTGCCAATAGGTAGTTGTGTAACAAGGCTGATGGGGGGCAAGACTGAAGGTTCACCTAAGGTACCTAATATCCTTGCACCGGCACTGGGAGACACATCATATCCTGAAACCCTGATTGGCCATGAGCTCCTCACAAAATGTTTAGGAAGCCCTGCTGCAACTGTATGTAACCAGTGACGCATGTGTGAGAGACAAGAGCTTAACGCACGTGTGAGAGACGCACCAGTGACGCACGTGTGAGAGACACACCAGTGACGCACGTGTGAGAGACGAGCTAAACCAGTAACGTGCGTGTTTCAGACAGTTTCAATGTTTATTAGATGCGGGTCTGTGTGTTTAGAAGTTGCCCATATGGATGATCTTTGCTAGTGCTGTTCATTCCCTGGTTTGATGAGATGCTGTCGCTCTGACTTACCATGGCATAGTTAATCCCGTGGGTGAGAGTGTGACGCCGTGGCTCCTCTTCTCGGTGAATCCGATGGTGGTCGCAGATTGGCATGAGGGGGCCACTGATGCTGCGGGAGCGGGTGATGCTCTTTCCCATCAGGTCACCTACATGTGGAGGAAGAGGAAGAGATTTATTCTACGTGAACCCACAGGTGCCCAGGAGGCAAATGCTTTATTGAATGGGGACCTCCGTTTCTATATCACAAGGGTTATAAAAGGCCTCGTACCTTCATGAGAGGGAGAGGGAAAGAAACAGAAGGTGAGAGAGAAGAGAAAAGTGATGGGCGGGCTCAATCTTTCGTCTCGTCTTGTCTGCGACCAGATACAGGCTGAACTGAAGTACAGACTTACACACATGACAGACTTCTGGACTTGAATAACTCCACTGGTTATTGGCCCTGCCTGCCTCTTCTTTTCTCAGACATTTCTGAATCCTTTGTTCTTAATCCTGCCTTTTTCTTCCTGCCTAGGGTTGCCAACTGGCTCCTGATGCGCCCGACAGGCTTGATCCAGTCCTGGCTTTACTCCATTGTATGCGGGGACATGTCGTTCTGATTTCCCCATTGCACTCCATAAGAAAAGCAAGACTACAAGTCCCTGCATGCAATGGGGTAAACACAGGACTGGATCAAGCCTGTCGGGCGCATCTGGGGTCAGTTGGCAACCCTATATCCTGCCCCACTCCCTCCTCAGCAATTCCTGTATCTGGTTCCTGTTTCTGCTTTCCCCATCCTGCCCCTCTCTCTCCCCTCAGCAGCTCTTTATCTCTGATTGCTTTGCCTCTCCTGCCTCTCTCCCTTCACATCATTTTATGTATCTTTGGTTATCGCCCTTATTTTTGCCCCTCTTAAGCAGTTCCTGTATCTCTAGTTTGCCCCTCTGTTTTACCTAGGGTTGCCAACTGGCTCCAGATGCGCCCGACAGACTTGATCCAGTCCTGGGTTTACCCCATTGCATGCAGGGACTTGTAGTTTTCCATTTCCTATGGTGTGCCATGGAGAAAGTAGAACTAAATGTCCCTGCATGCAATGGGGTAAACCCAGAACTGGATCAAGCCTGTCGGGCCCATCTGGAGCCAGTTGGCAACCTTAGTTTTACCCCTCCTGCCCCTCTTATCTATGGTTAATGTGTCATGTGCCTGCTTTTCCTCTACAACAGATTCAGATCCAAGAAAATCTCTTGGCCTGGCAGTTTGTGCCTTGTCATGAACATCTGACTAAATCACACAACCTAGTGGCATTCCTAGTACCATACTTGCCCTGATTCAACAACATGAGTCTGGGCTGCTATTGCCGAATGCGTGGAAAAGAGGCTCATATGAAATACTAGATGTCCTAGTAGTAACGCGGTCATCCACATGGCTGGGTCTGTCTGCAGGCTGTAATGAGAAAATCAAAGAGGAGCCAATTCTATCTGGCAGGCTGCAACTTGGGAGAAAGGAGATATGATAGAGACATTTAAATATCTCTGTGGTATAAATGCACAGGAGAGTCTCTTTCAATTGAAAGGAAGCTTGGAACCTTCCCAAGGGGTCATAGAGAAGGTGAAAAGGGATAGACTCAAGAGTAATTTGAGGAAATATTTCTTTATGTAAAGAGTGGTAGATGCATGCAATAGTCTCCCAGTGGAGGCAATAGAGACAAGGACTGTATCAGAATTCAAGAAAGCATGGAACACACACACAGGATCTGTAAGAGGGGAAAAAGAGACCGGAGGGGCAGACTGGATAGGCCATGTGGTCTTTATCTGCCATCATTTTTTATGCTTCTTGGGTGCATAGGGAGAGGAATGGCCAGCAGAAAAAAGGAGGTGATAGTGCCTCTGTATAGGTCTCTAGTGCAACCTCATTTGGAGTATAGTGTGCGATTCTGGAGACCGCACCTTCAAAAGGATATAAACAAGATGGAATCTGTGTAGAGAATGGATACTAAAATGGTTAGTGATCTTCATTATAAACTATATGGGAACAGACTTAAAGATCTTAATATGTATACGTTAAAGGAGACATGCTAGAGACGTTTAAATACCTCAATGGCACAAATGCACAGGAGGAGAGCCTCTTTCAATTGAAAGCAAGCTCCGCTATAAGGGGACATAGGATGAAGATGAAAGGAGATAGACTCAGGAGTAATATGTGGAAATATTTATTTACAGAAAGAGTGGTAGATGCATGGAATACTCTTCCAGTGGAAGTGGTAGAAACGAGGACAGTAAGCGAATTAAAAAAAGCATGGGACAAACTCAGAAGATCTCTAAAGAGAAAAAGGGGACTATTGTAGTTGATATGGAAGGGCAGACTAAATAGGCCATGTGGTCTTTCTTCTAGGACAAGCAGGATGAGTCAGCCACACTTGGTGACATCATCCGATGGTGCCAAGACAGAAGTACGCTCCATAGTTCAGAAGGGCTTTTCGCCCTTCTGAGCATGGGCCAACTGCCCCCCCTGCCCACCCCTAGCTAGCCAGTTTCAGTTCTTTCGCCTTGCCAGCAAGACGGACCTCTCTACTCTCCAACTGAAATGACCAAATTCTGAACTATTCTAAGAGGAATTCTTCCTTACTTACTTGCTTAAAATGTCTTTAATGTTTAATGCTGTCTCTGATGCTTCCTTTTTTTCAGATCCTTTCCAGCATAGTCCAGGGAAGGCTGGCTGGAACCCCTGGGCCTGCCGGCCATGCGCTTGCAGCCCACGGATGCTTAATTAAAGAACATGAACTCCGGCGGAATTGAAGCAGCCCTAGTTCCAGTCGGGAACGCCCTGCAAGTGGGGCTATGAAACACCGCTGCCGCTGCAGCCGCTGCCACTCAGGATGCGCCTCAACAGCCTCCATCCCCAATTGCAAACCCAAGCCCCCCCGTGGCATCGACTCCTTCCCTGGACACCATTTTGTGGTCCTCTGCTTTCCCACCAGAGCTCCTGACCACCACCATGTTGAGGAGGGGAGGTCAGCAATCAGACTCCACCCCCATGACTCCATTGGCTGATGGCCAACCCCGCCCCCTCAATGCCATTGGCTACCCCATGGCAATGGGGGGACTCCGGATGACGTTCACAACCTCTCGGGCACAGATGGGGTAAATCATGGCCTACTGTTCCCATAGGGACATCCAGAGGAAGAACCCCATCACCCACTGGTTAGTGCATGACCTTAAGAACCAGTAAATAGCGTCAACTTGATCTTAATGCACATTGATCTGGCAGCACTGGAACATCCGCTTGATGCACATTCTAGATCCTGCATCTGAAGGCCGCCTAATGGTCAGGACGCTGTCCATAAGCAAGGGACATGGGTGTTCTCTCTACCACAGTTTGCATGGGTCCCTGTGCACTCCCACCTGACAAAAGGGTAAAAGGTAAGCACTACCCCGCCATCAGGTTGGGATCTGCCTTTCCACTTCATGGACTCAGCAGCGCTGCCTTTTTTGCCAAAGAACAGCCTTCCTCATGCCGGCCGGGGCCACGTGACCACATACCCCTCCCATCATACCTTGCTGACTAACCAGCAGGGGAAAATCCCATGGGATCCCTACCCTGCCAGACTCCATCTGGGCAGATGGGCCCATGCTGTGCCCTCAAAACCATAACTATGTGGGGCAGCTCACCTCTGTGGAAAAGGTATTGGTCGTCTCACATCTATAGACGAACCCGCCACTGCCCACCTCTGCAATGCCATCTCTGGAGCCCTTTGCTGTGATCCAACAAACCATGCCCGCCCGTTACCCTTGAGCCTTCTGGTGAACCACCTCAAGACCTAGGCAATCCTCCTGCAACTGGGAAAAACACCATCATCATCATCTTCATGGCGTGGGTCATCTTCTCCGCCCTGCGGAGAGCACCTGCCCCAGTAAGCTCTGTGGCACTAAACTTAATGCCACGAGATGCATAAAGGCAGAGTGACAGGTTCATCGCCAGCCTGGGATCTCCAGTCTGGATCTTCCTTATGATCAACTCAAGGGCAGCACCCTGCCTCAGCATGCACAAAGGCAGGTGTTTCTGACCAGCGGGTCACAGGTTCAAGACCTGGCTGAGGACCATATTGAGAATTACAACACATCATCATGGTGCAGCAATGCCTGCAGCCCTGTACTCCAGGGCCTGGACGGTGAGGGAACGGATGCCCCTGGCAGTCAGTCCCCTTGGAATCATGTAGGAGCTCAACCCTTAGGCATCCTCCATCAGTGGGGCTCACCACAAACAGATCTGCATGCAAACTGTCCGGCACCAGTGCATTTTTCTCCCCAAGAACCTGACCCTGTTGACAGGTTGTGCCCCTTTTGACAGGTTGTGATCCAGACCTGACCCTGTGGTCTTCTACCTACCAATGCACGACTGAACGGCTGCTGTGGCTCACACAAACGAGCGGGAGCCTCCTCAAAGCCGTTGCTCTTGACAGCCCGCCGCCATACCATGACACGATGGCCTGGAATAGATCTCCAGAAAACTTATTTCACATAGATGCTTAAGCCTGGCTGCCCAGTCCCAGTGGACTACACCCCTAGGGACTCCACCTGCATCTCCATCTAATGAAGAAGTAGCCTAGTGGCTAGTGTAGCAGTCTACTACCCAGGCGATCTGGGTCCACATCCCACTGGCACTCCTTGTGGCCTAGGGCAAATCACCTTGCCAGCTGCCCGGATACAGGCAAGGGCTCAGATACAGGTAAGGGCTCAAGCCACGCCAGGGGCGCGTACACAATGCATGCTTCCCCAGAGGTCCTCCCTACGTCCTGCTCATGTAGCGCACATCTGCAAGGCCACCAAGACCTTGCAACAGGGACTATCACATCACCCGTGCACCAGTACGCACCGTCCAAGAACACCAGCAGTAATGGGTGCACCTCACGCAGTAACCGTACTGAGAAGTATAAGGTCGCGAGTTCTTTCGACCAGGCAGCCCCAACAATCTGCCACCTCCACATGCCACCCGGTCCCGGAACTGACTTATGGACACTGCGGGCTTAGTGGTCAACCTCATACCATTCTTATAGCATAGCCGATGCTGCCTTGCTATCCCGGTGCGCACCGATCACCTCACTGATAACATAGACCAGAAGATACGCCCTACTGGGTCAAACGAGGCCCATCAAGTCCAGTATTCTGTTTCCAACAGTGTCCAATCCAGGTCATGCCTTCCCAAAAGACACAGGTTCCCCAATGCCTCTATTGGGCCGAGCAGCGATTTACCAGTCCCCGTTATCTGTTATGTTGCTACACTAACGGTTTTACAACATCCTCCGGTAACAAGTTCCAGAGTTGACTACACGTTAAAAAAAAAAAAAAAAAAAAGCGAAAAATAGAAGCCTCTCTTATTAGTGATGTATTAATGCTCCATTTTGCACCACTCTCATGGCCAGCGATTTGATGCCATTGCTTCTTCATTGCACTGACTCCCTGCATCCCCGTTACCGCGCAGATGTGCCTTGTAACTACACCCTCTGCACATGCGTACATCGCGACTGCAAGCTGTCATACGGTGCCTGGTAACTGCACCCTCTCACAATGCTGCTACTGCACATGTGTGCATCGTCACTAAAGGCCTATATGTTCTTGTTGCAACATGCAACATGCTGTACCACAAGGGTGCATGCAACATACTGTACCATAAGGGCACATGCCAGCCCTGAAGAAGGGTCTCGGCTTTCCCCCATCCACCACAGTGCATGGCAGCTTGGGAGGCACCAAGTGTGGCTGACTCATCCTGCTTGTCCTAGGAGAAAATGGAGTTACTTACCTGTAACTGGAGTTCTCCACGGACAGCAGGATAAGTCAGCCATACATACCCGCCCACCTCCCCTGGGATGGGGTCGGCCTCTGTCCTGGTGCCCGCCTCCTAGCAGCAAAAGGCTCAGCTAGTGATGTACTGGCTAGCTAGGGGCGGGCAGGGGGTGGGGCCAGTTGGCCCATGCTCAATAGGCCAGCTGTGTCCTGCCCCCTCTGCCACTTCTGTTGGAAGTAGCGGGATACAGCCAGTCAAGAGCATGCACAGATGGTGCAAGACCCACTGCCACACTATTTCTATTTTGAAACCCAGGCCTGGTGGAAGGCTGGCAATAAGGAGACTGTGGCGACAAGATCAGAGGATAATATGTAGAAACCCTCCACCCAGTGTGCAGTGGTAGCCAAGAAAGCATATAGATTGCTGGGAATCATAAAGAAAGGAATGGAGAATAAAACCAAGGATATTATAATACCTCTGTATCGTTCCATGGTGCTATACCTTGAATACTGTGTGCAATTCTGGTCGTAATATCTTAAAAAGGATATAGCAGAATTAGAAAAGGTACAGAGGAGAGCAACAAAAATGGTAAAGGGGATGGAAGGATATCCTGAGGAAAGGCTTAAAAGGTTAGAGCTCTTCAACTTGGGGAAAAAAACAGCTGAGGGGAGATATGAAAGAAGTCTATAAAATAATGAATGGAGTAGAACAGATAAATGTAGAAAGTTGTTTACTCTTTCAAAAAGTAGAAAGACTAGGGGACACGCAATAAAGCTACAACATAGCACATTTAAGATTAACGCGTAATCAAACTCTGAAAGTCATTACCAGAGGATATAGTAAAAGCTGTTAGTGTAGCTGCATTTAAAAGAGTTTTGGACAAGTTCCTGGAGGAAAAATCCATAAACTGTCATTAAGGGGGACCAAGGAAATCCACTGCTTACCCACTGGACAAGCAGCCGGGTATCTGTGTACCTTTTGAGAATGTGACAGGTACTTATGACCTGGATTGGCCATTGTTGGAAACTGGATATTGGGCTTGATGAACCCTTGGTCTGAACCATTTACGGCATCTCTTATGTTCTTAAAGAGTTGAGAGAAGGCCAGTGGACAACAGAAAGCTATCCATTCTAACATAGATTTGTAAGAGGGCTGTGGTTTGTGGTAGACATTTTTTGAATGGCTATGGGTGTCTAGGTGGTATATGGGCAAGTGTTTTATTTGGGAAATTGGGAGTGGGTGTGTTGGTGTGCATGTGAGGTGGTGTATGGCTGTATTATTGTGGAGGGGCATGTGTGGGGTGAAACATTTCATGTACATAATGTGAATGCAGGTATTGGAGTTGTGGGCATGGATGATTGAACATAAGAACATAAGACATGCCATACTGGGTCAGACCGAGGTCCATCAAGCCCAGTATCCTGTTTCCAACAGTGGCCAATCTAGGTTATACGTACCTAGCAATATCCCCAAAGACACAGGTTCCACAATGCTTTTACTGGGTCAAGCATTGATATCCTGGGTCCCTTTTTAATAGTGGTTTATGGACCTTTCCTCCAGGAACTTGTCCAAACCTTTTTTAAACCCAGCTATACTAACAGCCCTTACTACATCCTCTGGTAACAGATTCCAGAGTTTGATTACACGTTGAGTGAAAAAATATTTTCTCTTATTTGTCTTAAATAGTTTACCCTGTAGCTTCATTACATGTCCCCTAGTCTTTCTATACTCTGATAGCGTAAACAATTGATCCACGTTTATCCGTTCCACTCCATTCATTAATTTATAGACCTCTATCATATCTCCCCTCAGCCGTCTCTTCTCCAGGCTAAAGAGCCCTAACCTTCTTAGCCTCTCTTCATAGGAGTAGCCTTCCATCCCCTTCACCAATTTGGTGGCTCTTCTCTGTACTTTTTCTAATAACGCTATGTCCTTTTTAAGATACGGTGACCAGAATTGCACACAATATTTAAGGTGCGGTCGTACCATGGAGCGATACAGAGGCATTATAATATCCTTTGTTTTGTTCTCCATCCCTTTCCTTATGATTGGGGTGGATGTGATTATGTGCATGGTGGGTATGTAGGTTTAGGAGTGTGTGGGTTTTGGAAGAAGGTTGTAGAGGTGTGTAGAGGCTGGAGGGTGGAGATATGTAGAATGTGTGTCATGTATGAGGTGTGTGAGGTTATGTGCATGGTGAGCATGTGAGTGTAGAAGTGAGTGGGTTTTGGAAGATGGGTGTGGAGGTGTGTAAGAGTGGATGTGTCATGTATAAGGTATGTGTTGTTATGTGCATAATGGATATGTGGGTGTAGGAGTATGTGGGCTATAGGTCTGTTGATGGGGCTTTGTAGGACTTTGTGTGGGTAATGGGGGGTAGAGGAAAATTGGAGTGGGAGATATATAGGAGTGTGTGTGTGTTATGTGTAGGGTGTGTGGAAGTGAGTAGAGATGTGTGGGGAGTTGGAGGTGGATGTTTTGGTGTGTGTGTGAGTGTTGTGTTGCAATAGAGAGGTTGGTGTGCAATGACAGGTGTGGAGAATGTGTGAGGTTCCAACATTTTGGGGTACATGTGTAAATGCAGGAGTGTGTATCACTGGGTCGAACTGGGACTCTGGGGTGGAACCAACTTTGAGATATAATCAATCCAGTTATTTAAGTGAAAAAGAATAGGAAGGCAGAAAATCAATGCCTTTGAATTATGGTGCTGGTGAAGAATATGTGTACACCATGGATTGCCCGAAGAACAAACCAGTCAGTACTAGAGAAGATCAAACCTAAGCTTTCTTTAGAAGCTCAGATGACAAGACTTAGACTTTCATAATTTGGACACATCATGCAAAGAAAGAGATCATTAGAGGAAGGCATCATGCTTAGCAAGGTTGAAGGTCAACGCAAAAGAGGAAAGCCAGCAGTGAGATGGATCAATACAATAACAGCAGCTATGGGTGCCAGTCTGTCAACAATAAGCTGCCTGACTGAAGAACAAACACAGTTTAGGACAACTATCCAGAGGGTCGCCATGAGTTGACGCTGACTTGATGGCACATGTAAGTTAGGAAATGAGTAGTATCCGGTCACAATTTTGTGCTTCTAGTTCTTACTGTTTTGGAGATCATTTAGGACAAACCAGTTTTCTAAAATATTTATGGGAAGGTGTTATTTCTGTTTAATGTTCCCATATAATAAGGTTCCGTATTTCTTCCAATAGAATTGCCACCAGGGCAGGGTTAAGGCATAGGCAAACGAGGCACATGCCTAGGGCCCAAATGTTTAGGAAGGGCCCTCTCAAATGAAATGTGTAATTCAATGGCTCCCAAAGGAGCAGTTTTGCCCTAGTAAGTCGCTGTTGTCAAAAAGAAGAATATTTGGGGGGGAGGAGGGGAAGGGAAGAAAGTAGCAGAGTCACCTCTGCCTACAGAGGTGTCTCTCTTTTCCCTACCCCCACCCTCCTCCTCCCGTGCATTGTCCTCCAGTTGGCAGGAGCAGCACCTCTTACCTGTTCCTTCCTCCCCTGCCAGTTTTCCTCTGCAGTCAGAACCACACAGTGCCCCATTTGTGGGTGTTTTAAAATATATTATAGTCCAACAGGAGAGGGTCTATGTGCTTATCCTTCCTAGGGCCACCAAAGGGTTAATCCTGCTTTGGTTGCCACTGCTTCCCCTGGGTTATTATTAAGTGGGCCATCAATCCCATTTCTAATTAGTGATAGGAGAAGGAGGAAAGGAGAAAAAAGGCATTTATCAGATTCAAGGATTTCCCTGGGGAAGAGCAGAATCACTTTCACCTGAGCCCCATCCTAACCAAAAACAATAAAGCCTCGCAAGGCCCCCTCAACCATCAGGAAATGAGAGTAGATACTAAAGTCCATGGCTAATACAAGGATACTGGATGCTCTAGGCAAACCTTCAGTTTTATGCTTTCTTTCTTCTCTACATTTTTGTCCTTATTCTAAATTCTTTCATTATCTCTTATTTTTCTTTCTTTCCTCTGCTCTTTTTTAATTTTCTTTTTTCCTTGTAGGTGCCCTTTGATTGTATGTTTTTGTTCTTCTTTCTTTTGCTTTCCTTTTCTATTCTCCTTAGCTTATTTTCTTGTATTCTCCTTTATCTTTCTGATTTGTTCCTGCCCTTGCAAGCTGCAGGGTACAGGGGCTCATCTTGCTGGAGCACTGCCTCACTCTCCATCTGGTACAGAAGTGATGAATGTGAATGAGGACTGGGCCATTAACACAATCCTCCTTTCAGTGCCTCTGGGATGGAGGGAGAGGATTCAGGCGCTTCACAGCTCCAGGATCAATATCTAGATGAACTGCTCTCTCCATAGTGTCAAGCACATTGCACCCAGCAAGAATCCTTAATCTATGAATCTGGTGTTTTACAGTGAGATAAACTTCAAGTCCACACTGCTTTATAGGAGGGTGCTGTCCAGGGTCAGCCCAACCATTAGGCAAACTAGGCGTCCACCTAGGGCAGCAACTTCTGGGGACACGCGTGGCAAAGATCAGGGCATTCAAAGCTAAACAATAGATTTTGACAGCTGGGGGGTGGGGGGGGGGGTGGATTAAAGCTTAGGCATGCCTAGGGTGCCAATACCATGAATCAACTCTGGGGCCAGTCCTGATGCTCTCTTTATCTTCCAAGGTCACCTTTTTTTTACCTCCCATTATCTTCTGTCAGTTGTAATTTTGCTTCTACTTATAAGAAAAAGTGGACGCCTATTATGGCCACATGCTGCCATTTTGTAGAAACTGTGGTGCCAAATGCTCATCCAGGTGCTTCCTCCTCCCCCTCCTCTCCTTTTGGAGTGGTGTAGTGGTTAGAGGAGTAGGCTGAGAGCCAGGGAAATCAGAGTTCATATCCTCCTGAGGCTTCTAGTAACCTTCAGCAAATCACTTCTCCCTCCATTGCCTCAGGTGCAAACTTAGATTGTAAACCCCTTGGGGCTAGGGACATAAATCTCGTACCTAAACGTAACTCATCTTGAGTAACCACTGCAGAGGAATTGAGAGAAATATCGCTACACCCGGAAGATGTATTACAACTATTTGATAAACTGAATAGTAGCAAATCACCTGGACCGGATGGTATACATCCAAGAGTGTTGAAAGAACTGAAATATGAGCTTGCAGACCTGCTTTTAGTAATCTGTGAACTTTCATTAAAATCATCTGTAATACCTGAAGATTGGAGGATTGCCAATGTAACGCCAATTTTTAAAAAGGGTTCCAGGGGTGACGTCAGTACCGGGGAAAATGGTAGAAACCATCATAAAGAACAAAATTACACAGCATGTAGATAGTCATGGCCTAATGGGAGACAACCAACATGGCTTTAGACAAGGAAGATCTTGTCTTACTAATCTGATATGTTTTTTTGAAGGTGTGAATAAACAGGTAAGACAAAGGTGAGTCAGTTGATAGAGTGTATCTGGACTTTCAGAAAGTCTTTGACAAGGTCCCTCATCAGAGACTTTTGGCAAAACTAAAAAATCATGGGATAGGAGGAAGTGTACTATTGTGGATCGGGAACGGGTTACAAGATAGAAAGCAGAGGGTAGGGCTAAATGGCCAATTTTCCCAATGGAAAAAGGTTAATAGTGGAGTACCCCAGGGATCTGTACTGGGTCCGCTACTTTTTGACATATTCATAAATGACCTGGAAAAGAGAATAACTAGTGAGGTTATCAAATTTGCAGATGACACAAAACTGTTTAAAGTTGTTAAAACCCAAGAGGACTGTGCAAAACTGCAGGAGGATCTGGACAAATTGGAAGATTGGGCATCCAAATGGCAGGTGAAATTTAATGTGGACAAATGCAAGGTTATGCACCTAGGAAAGAACAACCCACACTATGGTTACACAATGCAAGGTTCCACATTGGGATCCACCACCCAGGAAAAAGATTTAGGAGTCATCGTGGATAACATGTTAAAACCCTCCGCCCAGTGTGCAGCGGCAGCCAAGAAAGCAAATAGAATGCTAGGTATCATAAGGAAAGGAATGGAAAATAAAACAAAGGATATTATAATGCCTCTGTATCGTTCCATGGTACGACCGCACCTTGAATATTGTGTGCAATTCTGGTCACCGTATCTTAAAAAGGATATAGTGTTATTAGAAAAGGTACAGAAAAGAGCCACCAAAATGGTAAAGGGGATGGAAGGCTACTCCTATGAAGAGAGGCTACAAAGGTTGGGGCTCTTCAGCCTGGAAAAGAGACGGCTGAGTGGAGATATGATAGAGGTCTATAAATTAATGAACGGAGTGGAACGGGTAAACATAGATCGATTGTTTACTTTATCAGAATATAGAAAGACTACGGGACATGCAATGAAGCTACAGGGTAAACTATTTAAGACTAATAAAAGAAAATATTTTTTCACTCAATGTGTAATCAAACTCTGGAATTTGTTACCGGAGGATGTAGTAAGAGCTGTTAGTGTAGCTGGGTTTAATAAAGGTTTGGACAAGTTCTTGGAGGAAAGGTCTATAAAACATTATTAAAAAGGGACCCAGGATATCAACGTTTGACCCAATACAAGCATTGCGGAACCTGTGTCTCTTGGGGATACTGCTAGGTACGTATGACCTAGATTGGCCACTGTTGGAAACAGGATACTGGGCTTGATGGACCTTGGTCTGACCCAGTATGGCATATCTTATGTTCTTATTTTCTTATGAAAATCCAGATAAATAAGGTAATAATCCTGCCACTGCATATCAAAAAGGGTGTTAAAGACAAATATTTCAGAAATCTACCACCAAAGCCTTTAAATACTGAGTTACAAGCACCTACTCAAAAATTTCTCATCTATACAATCACGAAAAAAATATATGAGGGAATATTCAGCGGCAACAGCGAGTGTTGATAAAGTGGCTAGCTGTCACCGCTGAGTATCTGGGTTGGCCAGATAGCACCTCTAGCTCTTAGGTGCCTTACTTTCGCTGCTCTAGCTAACTTTTGCTGCTTTGGAATAAGCGGCTAGTGGCTGAATATTGCTGCTAGCTGGTTATCCCCAGGTGCCGCCTCCACTCTGCCCCCCATGTTACGGTAAGTAACCGCACTATATTCCTTTGCATATCCTGCTCAGCACCATTTAGGCAGTTTGCAGGTCTGCAATTGCCTAAATGGCTTTGAGATTGACCTCCGATATTTTATTCATGTTGTGTATAGATGAGAAATTTTTGAGCAGATGCTTGTAACGCAGTATTTAACGTGTATCAACTTGAGAAACTCAGTCTACGCCATTCTCATAAATGTGCCCTATGTATCATGCATTCAGCAGTTCCTACCCCCAGCTACATCCCTGGCCATGCTCCCACTTAAAAGTGAATCTCCTTGCTCCAGTTCTGCTTTTCAGCTGTATGAAGGCAGTGATTAAAGACTTTCCTTACAGAAAGAGCATTTTAGCCATGTAAATGTGCACACTGAGTTATGCGATTATTGCCCCCTTATATGTAACAGTGAGATGCTTTGAAGAGGCACCTTTTTATAGTTTATTTAAATTTAGATACGTTTTTAGCTCTCTATACCTCCTGCATACCAGCATGATGCAAGCATGGGACTGTGACAAACATTTTCTCTTCAGCCATCTGTGCTGTATTCAGAAGGTTAGGTACAATGAATCTTTTGGGGTAGAAAGAGAGAGGATTTGAAAAAAGGGAAGGAATGAAATGGGAAAGTGTCCCTCAGAAACACTTGTTCCCATCTGCCCCATCCCTCGGGCAATCTCAATGCTTAATCCCTTCAGATTCCAAGATAAATCCTTGGGCTACTGGTATCAGCAGCAACTCTGTGCCTCTAACCCTCCTCTTCCCATATTCCACAGTACATCAGCCCCAGTCCTTTTTGAGCAAATGCCTAGGTAGAGTAACATAACACAGATTAACAAACAGCTGAGGAGATCTCACAAAGCTTCTTTGCACTCCAGAAAGTTGGTGTATGTGAGCAAAGAGGAGGAGAGAGAAAGGGTTAAAAAAGAGCCCAACTTTCATACACTCAGTTACTGTAGGGTGAGGAGTGTGTTTTCTTTCTTGCTGATGTCATTGGACAATAGGACTGTTGCTACCTCAAGGCATCACCTGAAGGGAGACAGAGTAGAATACTACACACACCATTCAAATAGAGTCTCACACCAATTACTACTACTAATCAGCTCCCCTCCCAAGGAATCCTACTATTACTTATTATTAGTATAGTGCGACAAGGTCTATGTAACTCTGTACATGTACGAGACAGTCCCCCTTCAAAAGAGATCACAATCTATCCAAGACAGACAATCTTTAGGTAGAAACATTTAAAGAGGGAGGGAGATGACTGAAGAGTGAGTAAGGTATAGGATGACAAAGGAGATAGGGGTAGAGCAGATAAGGACCATAATGATCATCTGTCCAATTTGTATTTTCAAAGAATTCCAATTGATTTTCTTCCCCTTCACTCTGAAAGATCCTCTATGTCTATCCCATGCCATCCCAAATTCTCTTTTCTTCTCTTGGCTACTTCCGAAGGGGGAAACTGTGGGATAAGAAGCCCTTATCTGCTAACATTTACTCTGTTATGTGGAACATATTCTGAGCT
Source organism: Ichthyophis bannanicus (assembly GCA_033557465.1). Lineage (NCBI taxonomy): Eukaryota > Metazoa > Chordata > Amphibia > Gymnophiona > Ichthyophiidae > Ichthyophis > Ichthyophis bannanicus. The sequence goes on along the minus strand of CM066051.1, from coordinate 68,569,900 downwards.
TCCTCTTCTATTGCCACTTTACAGTAGAAATGGTCATAGGTGCTCAACTCCCAGTTTCAGCAATCCCTTCGCTCTCAAATATCACACAAAGATCAATGCCTTCCTTCCCTCCCTCCCTAGCAAAAAAACCCAGAGATGTTTACCACATTTGCGGCTCTTTGGGCTGCTCTGGGTGGGACGAGTTGATGCTTCTCCATCCTCAGCAAGGTTCCTTTGGCTTTGGCCGTTGTCCCTTTCTCCCTGTTCATCCAGAAACAGGGCGAGCCTCAGTCCTGCAACTAAGCTAGGGAAGGTTAGGTAGCCTCCGTTGGCTGCAGACATGTGCCTTAAAGCGTCCAGAACCCCTTCAGGAGTAGGGTTGACCCCTGAGCCTTGAGAGAGCCCCCAGCGACTCTCGATCTCGTGCACATGCACTACTCCCTGCTGCTTCTCATCCAGGATGTTGAAGAGAGTGTGCAGGCTGCGCAGGAAAAACCCTGGGAGACGGGGGTGCTGGGTGGTGGGATCCGAGGATAACAGCAGCACAGAACTCATCCCCTGGATAGTATCCCACTTCCCCGGATCGCTGGAGCCCACCAGCCTTTCCCTTTCCTTTCTCTCATAGATTCACAGGGCTTCCAAGCAGAGTACGCAAACCTGGCACTGGAGAGGTTTTCCCTTTCTCTCCCCTAATATGTTTAAAGAAAAGCGTAAGCACATGTATACACAGTTTGCTGTCCCACTCCCTGTCAGCAGGGTCAGCTTTTCTCAAAGCCAGGAGCTGCAGGAGAGAGGGATCATTTATAAGCTCACACACACACACCCACACCCCTACCAGAAACAAGATAGGATCAGTTATATCCTCTCTGACACACAGACACACACACTGCCCACAGCAGCATTAGCAGCAGCAAGAGACCCTGTTAAAGCCTCACTGACACACATGCGTGCTTCTCCATCCCCTTGAGCCCTGGGGAGTCAACAGACAGCAGGGTTCGGTTGCATGGGGCTCTTGTCCTAATTAATCCTCTCACTGGAAGATTCCCCCCTCCTGTTTTCTATCCTCATTTTGTATGTTTCCCTGAGACTTGCCTGTTGGTTTGGATGGGCGGACTGGCTAAGCTGTATGATCTTTTCTGTCCTTATTTTTTCTATTTCCTTTTCTCAAGTCTTCTGTTTTGTTTCTTTCCAGGATAACCTGAAAAGAATCCTTGTGTCGGCCCTTTCGACTTCTTTGTGTCTCTCTCCTTTTGTTCTTTTATTTTTTTTTTGTTTCTATTTATTTCTCCCCGGCTTTTTCCTCTTTTCTCCTTTCCTCATTCTGCTTATTCCAACCCCGCCACACACTTTCCTCATCTTTCTCATTTTGTTTTCCTATTTGTCCTTGTTTATCTCTTTGTCTGTCTCTTCGCACCTTTCTATTTCTGTCTCTATCTTTTGTTTTTCTTATCAGACATTTAAAACACATTCTGTAGAAATGACCTGATGAGGGGACATTTTTCTTTTTATATACATATTGGATCAATATTGAAACCCAGAGATCACCAGTGGAAGATTCCCCTGGGTTGTCCTCACAAGCAGGGCAAAGATTGCCTTATAAATGTGCTGTCATCTGCTTCCCACAGGCCAGACAGTGGTGACTGCAGCCTGACATCTGCCCTCCCAAGGCTTTTGGACTGACCATATATGGAAGGCCACTAGAAGCCTCGGCACTAGGATGAGCAACATAATTACCTGGGCAACTGCTGCAATCACCAGGCAGCATGATGAGAGAGCTACCGGAGCTACTGCACTTCAAAGTACCGGCACCATGGTAAACAGCAGAGAAAGGGCAGCCACAAACTGTGACATCTCACCCACCACATTCCAGGCCCGTGGCCAGTGCAATACACTGTGGTCACGAAGATAACCAGGGTCGAGCCTCCCCAGTCAGCCCCAAGCTCAGCAGGACCTGACTTGCTCTGGCAGCCTACCCAGCCATTCTGTGCCAGCCCTTGTAGCCTAACAGCAAAATTACCCCATTTAGTTGCTTTTCTTTTCCTTTTTAATAGGGCCTTAAAGAGGCAGGCATCTCCAGGGAAAAGGGGGGAGGTGGGGGGGGGGGGTTGGGGAGAAAGACTGCCTTAGGGACTCCCGGGACCAGCCTTCCCTTCCTATAATGGCCAGTGACTGCTGATAGGGAACCAAGAAACCTCCAACTCTTGAAGGGATCTCTAAAGGGGTTTCCTCAGATATGCCCTGGAGACCCCGATATACCCAACTCAATAGGAAAGGCGCCCCCAAGACAACTGTCCAGGAGCTCCATGACTCTGAAACTACACTAGTCCAGCAACCACTATCTGCTGAAGACAGAGAAATATACTGAAGGATTCCCCTAGCTGCACCAGTCATAGTATCAGTGATGATGTCGCTGGAATCTTCTGGATTTCTTTGTCTCCATCATCTGCTGGCAGAGGGACAAAATCCACTTGTCTGGACTGGTCTAGCAGGGTGACCTTGAAAATCCAGACATTCAGCACCAGTAGCAAGACAGATCCACATTTGCACTGGCGCTATCTAGATGTCACCAATATTCAACCCACTAACTACAGAGGTAACCAGAGAAAGTTAAGACAGCCTATTTGCAGAATGGCTATGAAGAACCCAGACAAGATTCTCAAAGTGCAGAGATGTATCTCTGCACACAAAAGATTTGACTTGTCCAAGCAATGGTATTTTCAATAACGTCATATGGATGTGAAAGTTGAACAGTAAAAAAGAAAGGCAGGAAGAAAACATTGATGCCTTTGAATTATGGTGCTGGTGAAGAATACTGTGTATATACCATGGACTACCTGATGAACAAATCAGTCGGTACTGGAGGAGAGAAAACCTAAACTTTCTTTGGAAGCTCAGATGCCAAGACTTTGACTTTCATACACTGGACACATCATACAAAGAGAAAGATCATTAGAGAAAGATATCATGCTTGGCAAGATTGAAGTCAGCACAAAAGAGGAAGGCCAGCAATGCAATGGATGGATAAAATAACAGCATCTATGGATGCCATCTGAGTCAAGATCGAACACAGTTTTGGACAACTATCCAGAAGGTCGCCATCAACTTGACGGCACTTAACAACTACATGCTGATAGCAGGCTGAAAATTACCGCTATCTGTTTAATTTTTATCTCCATCCCAGTTCTGCCCACAGATCTCCCCAGCACTGTCTGTATAGTAACAAGGCGGTCAGAGGAAAAATTTAGCAGCACCCTCGTGACAGTACCACTGAATATTCTTCTCAGAAATTACTGTCTAAATTGCACAGGCATCTTTTTTTTGTTGTATACCTTTAAACATGCTATTAAAATAATATAATTATATTTGTAATTATTTCTGAAGATATTGTACACTACATACCTAAAATGCAAGGATGCCAATAATGTTTACCACAACTCTATAAGTAAAGACTTTTCCTGAAGCGATCAAGGGCCCTCACTGCGAAGCCACGCAACCCAGGCTGGATGCATCTGTGGTAAGAGCAATTTGGTGATGGAAAATTTGGGAGGGCAACCCGTTTGTCAAACTGGAATAGGAGGGTTACCAATTGAGGGAATCTTTGAGCTGCTTCATAACACAGATATGATCTGGAAGAATTTGCACATCTTATTTCCACTGAGGTTGTCTCATATAGAGATGTTACTAAAAGTCTGTGAATTCACCGGTATATACTAAAGGTGAAACAAACTGTGGACCAGCAATTGAGTTATATTAAATAACTTAGAAAGAAGCAAGCTGTTTCCTAGAAATCTGTTTCAGCTCTCCCCTGAAGCAGGCATTATTTGCCGAACCTTCACAATTTTTTTCATGTATTCTGTGATGTATGAACAACTTGTTGACAGATTATTTTGAATATTTGCAATGAATATGTTCCAGCATTTTTTTATTTTTGATGTTTATGGAAATGATTTTCAAAACATAAAAATGAAGGGACCGATTTTCAAAAAGCCCACTATATTCAATGGGCTGTCTGACTAAAACATGATGGCAGATAAAGATCATATGACCTAGCCAGTCTGCCTTTCATACAAACTACTAGAGTTCCTTCTTTTCCTTTAGAGATCTTGTGTTTGTCCCATGCTTTCTTGAATTCAGATACAGTCCTCGTCTCTGACCATCATGCTGTCGCAGCATCCAGGCAGTCAGCAGCAGTACCTGGATAGTGGCTGCCGCTAAACGTCTGGATTGATCAGTCGGTTTATGGATACATGCCGACCTAATCTGGGTAGTGATGATTTTCAGCTGGCACCGAATCTGGATAGCAATTTAAGTGGTATGGCCCAAGGGTAAGGGTGGCTGAGAATTCTTCTATCTACAATAGATAAGGTTGACACTTATCCAGATAGTGGCTGTATCGCCCTTGCTCCGCCTATGGACCACCCTGCACTAACCAGATAGTGCCCCAGGACAGTTTCTAGAGATATGACATCTGGATAAGTGCTGCTGAATATCCTGTTTAGCGCCCTTATCTGGATAACCCACTGTGGGCTAAATAATCGGTCCCTAAATATTTCTTCTAAGTTGATTGAATCCAATCTTCAACTGGAAGATTATTATTCTGGTACATTCCTAATACAACTGGTGCTATCTAAATTTTATGACTGCTTAATTCTCTACAGTTTTTAATTTGTGGAAAGGATTTTGGTTCAAACACTCATTTTATATATGGTGATCCACAGTTTGCTTCATCTTTTATATGGAGGCATTGTGGAAGTCACTTCAACCTAGACCAAGCTGATTTGTTGACTTTGCATTTTCAGTCTCACTTCATTGTTATTGGCTTTGTTTGTGGAAAGGTGGTCTTGGCCACCAGTGATAGCCACCATGATCAGAAAGGCATGTCTTCTCTCCATACATAACCACATAGGTCTGGGTGATGTCCTGGAGCAAACGTCATAGCCATCAACAACATGATCCTTACCAGTGCATTTTTCCTAGAAAAAAGGTTTCTGGTACTCATATGCAGGGCTCTTTCATTAAAACATGCTGACAATGGGTCAGTTTTAGTAGGCAATGAAAAAGGTGTCGGTACTCAATACCACTGAGTACTTCCTTAAAAGAAGGCCTGATCTTTACCAAGACAGATTTGGTACACCTTGTCATGGTCAGTGATGGACATCTTTCAAGTACACTTGTGAAAAATTTGAAGCCACTGGCCTGCTTCTCTAACACATTGTCAATGAAAGATCAAGAAAACAATTATTTTTTTCTCTCAGAGAAAAGATACCTGTGAGAGAAAACCAATAGAAGGGGTTAGTCTACTCAACAGAAACAACAAAGAAGACAATAAAGCTTAAAGAACACCCAAATGGCTAGACTAGACAACAAAGAGGGAAAAACAGTTAAATTCTTGATTGAGGCCAAAAGAGAAAAAAAAACAGCCAGATAGTTGGCAAAAAAAAAAAGAAACTAAGACTGGCTGTAAAGACCCAGCAGTGAAGAAAGCACTGGAAAGTTATTTCACTTGGTGCAATCATTTGACCCACTTATGTAATTGATGAACCAGCTTGTCTTTACTTCAAATATACAATCTCTTTTGATAAGAGTCTAGAAATAAGACCCAACAGAGGATGGCACAGTGTCATATCACATAGATGCAAAGGAGGAGGATATTGGGCAGTGCTACTGCTGCTTGGCTTTGCCCCATCCCCGCTTCCCAGCACTCTTATCTTCCCCCTTCCTCAGCACTCTGAAACATTCTTGCCATTGGCTCCCGTTACGATATTCCTCAGGTATTCAAAAAATGCCTGTGTGCTGAAACATTGCTTGTTTCTGCACACTGGAAAAGATCCCTACTCTCTAACAGAGAGTACAGGCACACTCTGAATTAAAACCATGCTTCCTTTCCCTCTTCTAACACAGCTAAGGTTCTCTTTTTATAGATCCTTGCCTCTCTCTCCTTCCCAGGTGAAACGGAAGAGGAAGGAGGTGATGACGTTCAGGTATCTAGATGGCAGGGAGTTGACCTGTGCACCTATTCCCTGTCCTGTATCGGAAGTTCTCAGCCTGAGGGGAAATCAAACTCTTCCCCATGTCCACTATCACAGTCTTGAACAATGCCACCTCCATGATTCTCTGGATCATTTATTTATTTATTTAACTGCATTTATATACCGCTTTTCACCGGGTCAAAGCGGATCATCAACCACAACCCTGACGTTAAGGCTTTCCCAGTCAGTCTTTAAGTTGTACTAAATAAAGGTAGAGGGGGTATAGCAATTTTTTCTCTCTCTAACCAGGAACTAACTCCTCTCTCTTTAACTGTCAGCACCCCCTTTCTATCATCGGTATGCCTCCCCCCCCCCCCCATTGCTATCACTGCTGCACCTCTAAGGGGGGCTTGGGCAATGGCAACACCCTCAAATCACTGCATCTAGTTTTGGAGGGGGGGGGCAGAAGCAGCACCTTGTGAAGAGTAGGAAACCGTGATGCAGCGCTTGAGTGTTAGTAGAGCTTCCTCGTGGTTTGAAGGGGTATTGCTGTCGTTGCAGGCCCTGAGAGGTGTGGCAGCAATGGGCACCCTCAGAGGCATTGGTGTAGTCTGCCTTCTTACTTGGAGGGGGACGACAAAGTGTAAGGAAATCATACTGACAATGGGGGCAGTGATACCAGATCGTCATTAGTGCCTGCAACATCCCAAACTATGTTCAGAGGGCTGGCACTAAGCGACTGCCTAGTTTGCCTAGTGATAGGCACCAGCCCTGGCTCCTGGAAATAATGGAGGACATTATTCTGGCTTAAAATAAAAAAAAACACACAAAAAACCCCACATATGCAACAAGCACAAAGACCGATGACTACAGCCTACAAATCTCTTTTTCTCTGTCCTTTGATGCAACATAAAGAGAAGACCAGCATGGGACGTGATGTTTCAAACATTTCTAAATTTTATTTAAAGAATTTGATTGGTACATTCTGTTCTAACATTTCAGCTAACAAGTATTTTTTCTTTAAACAAAGGCTGCTCAGGATGTTTGTCTCTCTCCCTCTCTCTTCTTAATCCTTTCCTCTCATACATGAGGTTTGCCCTTTCTGTCTAAATCATACTTTTCTCCTTCACTTCCAGTCCTTTCCCCTCTCATTGTATAACTTTCTAAGGTGAATACAGAGGCTAGGTAGGGTGGGGAAAATGAATGGGTCTGAATGATGTTTCCAGGCTTCACCTAGGGAAAAGAAAAAAGAAACATGCTTAATATTAAGAAGAAATTGCAGCAAAATGGCAAGCAGCCCAAGAATTTTACACCATTGTAACTCCAACTAAGATGTTGACTAAACCTTAAACTCCTATTAGGCTGGTTCTCAAACATGGGTTCTTCTAAATAGCTGGGTCCAGTGTCTCTCAAGGCATGGAATATCAAACATCCAATCTTAAATAAGGATCTATGTTTTATAGGAAGCTAGTGCAGGACCCCGGAACAGGAGCGTACATGGAACCTCTGGATAAATACAGTATGAAATGTGGAAATGCAGCAGTAATATTAAGCCTTCTTGTAGAAGAACTTATAATAAATCATGTCATCTTCCATTGGTGTGTTTGTTTAATCTTTAGACGTTAGGTGGAAAACTTGCAAGACAGTGGGAGGAAGGGAGGGTGACTGGATGAACTGATGTGCGCTATAGAAAGATATCTAACATTTCTGATATATGTCTTTGCAAGACCCTCTTAAGTACATATACAAGGTTAGAGATTTCCCTCTTCAGCTCTCATGGAAGTTCCTACACAGCTACAGTATCTCCCCAGAACTTTCTGGGTGTAGGAGGGCTTGCATTTTGGGGGGGAGAACTTTGAGGTTACTTCTGATCATCTGCTCTGTTTGGAAGGAGGACAGGAGATCTGTGCTAAGGTTTCCCAGTGTTTTGGGGGATACTAACAGGAGGGAATAAAACTAAAAGTAGCCCTTCCAGCTTCTGGTTGCCTTAAGATGTGCTAGGATCTGGGAGGAAGGAGAGTGATACAAGGACTACCAGGCTCTCTGCTCTAAGAGACAGACCAAGGCAGCCTTATTTTTACCCTCATCGCATCCATAGATCTGTAATTTTCCTAGGACATGCAGGATGAGTCAGCCACACCTGGTGACATCATCTGGCGGTGCCGAGACGGAAGTATTCTCCATAACTCAGAAGGGCTTTTTGCCCTTCTGAACATGAGCCAACTGACCCTACCCCTTTGGCCCACCTCTGTAGCTGGCCAGTTTTCAGTTCTTCCGCCTTGCATCAAGACGGATTTCTCTCCTCCTACTGAAACAAACCATCCTACAAGAATGAATAAGTGAAGTATACATTACCTTCAGAAAGAAAGAACTTCTGCAGCCATGCCAAAACCTGGCTTTAAGAATTGTTCCGTGTGCTCCAGGAAGATGAGTAACTCGGACACTCATCAAAAATGCCTCCGCTGTCTGGGCAAGGATCATCTGGTGGAAGATTGTCCACACTGTGCCTAGATGTTTCTTCTTTGGAGATTTTAAAGGCCTGGGTTTTCAGCGTTCTCCAGGGCGCGTACATTTTCAAAAAACAGCTTGATACAGGGCCTTTTGGGGCTCGAAACATGCATGTCGCTGCTTGGATTTTTTGCGGCCCGTTCACCAAGTTTTCAGATAAGTGATTTACACTATTCATATTCTGTTTTTGGTATTTAATATAAAAGGTCTCTACCGTCGCTGAGTGGGGAGCTTTTCCTCCTCCCCATCTCTTGCCGGTGGTTTCCGACAATAAAATAAAATAAATTACCTTTTGTGTATTTTTGGTTTTTGAGTTTTGTTTTGGGTTTTTGGATTGCTGTTTCCTGGGCCACCATTTCATGTTTTGACTTTTTACTATTGATGTCATTTGGTGTCATTACATTTTTGAAGGTTTTGATTTTTTCATTAGATGTCCCCGAGAGCACGTATTTATTTATTTATTTAATCAGATTTAATATACCGCTTTATCATTAAATCAAAGCAGTTATCACAGCAAACAATCGAGGGGGGGGAGGGTGTGCGACATGCAGTGTGAAACATCTTAGTGAGTGTGGTTGAGGGGTGTGAGTGATTTGATTGCTTTAGGTGCAAATTATGTACAGCTATTCGAGACAAGTGGGGTATATACAATTGAGCTATCTACAATTGGGCTAAGTACAGCTCTAGATACAGTTCGTAAAGGCTTCAGTTTGGCTATGGCAGAGTTTAGTTCAGGTGGTCCTTGTAATGATCCATGAACAACTTTGTTTTTGGTAGCTTTCTGAAATCTGTGAGGTCCGTGGCAGATCTCAGCTCATCGGGGAGAGAGTTCCACAGGGAGGGTGCCGCCAGGGACAGAGCTCTTCTTGAGGTGTCCTGTCTGGATTTGGTGAATTCTCGTGGGGTGGTGATAAGGTCGGTGGTTCTCCTTCTTCTGGGTCTGGTGCATCTGTCTGCTTTGATGAGAGGTTGCAGGCTGTCTGCTGAGATGTTCTGTCTTATCTTGAATATGTTTAGGATAACTTTGTATTGTATAGGGGAGCTGATTGGGAGCCAGAGGAGGTGGTACAGGATAGGTGTAATGTGGTCCTGTCCGGAGCTGCCGGTTATTATGCGGGCGGCAGTATTCTGAGCCATCTAAAGTGGTTGGAGGGTCTGTTTTGGTAGCCCTAGGTATACTGGGTTGCAGTAGTCAAGTATAGGGGTGATGAGTGTTTGACAGACTGTACGGAAGTGGTCCTGTGAGAGGACGTAAGTCCTGTGGGCATGCTCTTCAGGAATTCCTTGCTCTCACATCCTCCCCTCCTTCGGCAGTAGTGGAATCCAGCAGGACAAAGGGGCACTAAGGGCTCGGAGCTGCAGACCAACAAGAAGAGGGCTTCCAAGGGACCAGCAAAGGACTCTGAATTTGCCAGAGCCTCCAAGGGAACAGCAAAGGACTTTGAAGCAGCTTGGGACATGCCCGAAATGGCCTCCATCCCCGGCGGACAACACCAGCCTTCCACAACCAGCCCCTCTGCTCCAGAGCCCCCCAGCACACGTGTAGACCCTTGTGGAGGCGGCCATCTTGCTTCCGGCCCTGCTTCCTCCCTGCATTCTTTGTTGATTGGGCAACCGTCTCTGAGCGCCGTCCCTCCAGCGCTGATTGGCCCAAACAGCTCCCAGCAGACTTCCTCTGCGCCAACGGACAGAGCACACTCTGCCCCACAATGCCAATGCCAATGCCTCTCCACCTCTGCTGCCCCACGCCAACACTGAAGCCGAAGCATCACCAGCAATCTGGACACTACGGCACGGCACCGCAAGTGGCACTAATGCAGGAGTACAGAGCAGAGGAAATGTAAGCACAGACTGGAGAGCCGCCAACAGAGCCAACACTCTGGAGAAGGGGCAAATGCCACAGCAGCAGCAGCTAGCACAGACACAGGATGCACAGGTACCTAAACACCCCCCCCCCCTCCTCTCCAGGGTCTCTGGTGTCTGCCTCCAGCCCTACCAGCCTACACTCACAGCGAGACAACGAGCTTGTGAGAGAACCAGTCTTCCTATCTCCCTGTGACCCATCTCTAGTCCTGGCACCTGTAGCATTGCTGTCAGGACCCCAAGGGCCCCAGAAACTGCTCCTCTTACTTTCCGAGTTCTTCAGATGGTGGTTGTCCAACCGGGATGCTTCCCCTGCAGGAGTTCTCGCCCAGGAGAACGCTCCGGGATCCTGCCACAACCCTATAACAGAGCCAGCTACCTCAGAGGACATGCTTCCAGAGCACTCGCCACAAAGCCCCATGGATACATATAGCGGGGACGAGGAACAGGCTGCTACTCAAGAGTCTCTATCCACAGGAGAGTCCCTCATATCAGAGGAGATGGTTGCCGCTGCCCCCACAGCTGACCCGTCTCCGGCCGCCCCAGAAGATCTTACATACCCTAAATTCCTACAAAAGGTCTCCTCCACCCTCGGAATTATTACAACGCAGCTTGCCAACCAATGCCCAGAAACACAAGCAACCCTCAAATTCTTGGAGACCCCCAGGAATACGGCACTACTTCCAGTCCATCCGTTGCTGTGTGAAAATCTGGTCAAATTTTGGCAAAACCCCGCCACCGGACCTGCCGCCTCCCATAAGATTGACACCAAGTACCAGGTGCAGCCAATGTCGGGATTCGACAAAGCTCAACATCCACACACATCCATAGTGGCGGAATCAGCTCTTAAGTGAGTCAAATCCTACTGAACCCATGCCAATAGCTCACCAGGACGGGACCTCAAACTTCTCAGCGATGTTGGGAAAAGGACTTTCCAAGGGGCTATGCTGTCCACAAGAGTAGCAGCCCACCAACGTCAACACGCCCTGTACCAAGATGTCGTCATGGAGAAACTCAGATCCACCATCGCTTTCCTCAGTACTGAGGCAGCAGCATTCCTCACCGACCTTCAGGAATGCCAAAGCACCAAGTCAGGGCAGCTTTTGACGTATTCGATGCAGCAGTCCGTACCGCAGGTAATGCAATCTTAGCCCGCTGACTGGCATGGTTGCGGGCTTCTGGTCTCCATGAGGACACGCATGACTGCATCGTGGATGCCCCCTGTGCAGGTGACACACTCTTTGGTGACAAGGTGAAGGACACCATTAATGATATGAAGGATCGCTGCACCATCTTACAAACTCTTGTGGAGGAAGGACTGGAGTGAAACTCTTCCTCTTCCTTTAACCATAAAGAAAATTACCACCAAAAGTCATTCTCCTCTTCAAGATGTAACAACAGCTACAACTCCTATCATAAGTGGCAGGCCCCTCGCTATAAGCAGCAGCAATATCAGAGCTCCTACTGCAACAAGCCATGTCAACGGGATCGCAAACAGCAAAAGCTCACGTCGACTGGCACAGGAAAAAACAATCCTCCATTTTGATTGGAAATCCCCAGCCAACCTTCCCATGGGAGGTCGGCTGACAGCCTTCATACAAACATGGGAAGCCATGACGATGGACAAATGGGTCTTGCGGATCATCAGGGAGGGATACAGTATCAGATTCACCTCCCCCACCTTGCAGCACAAGCTGCCCTATTGCAACATACTGTCGCCATCCCTCCTAGCTATCTCCATGGAGATACACTCCCTACTAGCCACCAGGGCAATAGAGCCAGTACCGAATGACAAAATCAACACCGGATTCTACTCCAGGTGCTTTCTGATTCCCAAGAAATTGGGCAGAGTTCTTCCCATCCTCAACCTCCGGAAACTCAACAGGTTCGTCATGAAGGAGAAATTTTGGATGTACTCACTGGGGTTCCATCCTTCCACTCATCCAACCCGGGGGGGTGGCTGGCCTCCTTGGACTTGCACGATGCTTACATACATATTCCCATATATGTGTCGCATCGGAAGTATCTCCGTTTCTAGATAATGCTACCATTTGGTCTATCCCCTGCACCACGAGTATTCACCAAATGTGTCGTGGTGGCAGCTGCACATCTCCAGAAACAGGATATCTGTGTATTCCCATACCTGGATGACTGGCTGATCTCTGGGTGATCTCCACAGGAAACACAGTCTGCCATCGAAAGGACCATCAATCTGTTGTACTCCCTGGGGTTTTGAGTGAACCTCCAGAAGTCCAATCTACACCCCTCCCAATGCCTGGAGTTCATCAGGGTGGTGATAGACACAGCCTTGGCCAAAGCATTCCTCCCAGCACACCGGAGGGACATTATCACCAACCTAACTCTGAGCATTTCTTCAGTCCAGAAGACATCTGCTCGGAATATACTTTGCCTTCTGGGACAGATGGCGGCATCAATGCAAGTCCTGCCCCTAGCGAGATTGCACATGTGCCACTTACAATGGCATCTGCATATTCACTGGAACCAGCACACACAGCCACTTTTGTCATCAATTCCCCTGGACACAGCAGTAACAGGCGTCACTGGTTAGGTGGGGGGCCCACTGTCTACAGCTTCGCACTCAAGGGACCTGGACAGAGAATGAGCGCACTTTCCAAATCAACCTGTTGGAACTCAGAATGCTCCGCTACGTCCTCAAAGCCTTCCAGGATAACATGCAAGAAAAGACGGTCCTGCTCCTAATGGACAACCAGATGGCCATGTTCTACATCAACAAGCAAGGGGGGATGGGTTTTCGATGCATCTGCAGGGAAGCCCTCAGGCTCTGGACCTTTGCCCTCTCCAGACACTGCCTCCCGTGGGCTTCCTATCTGATGGGCCTGCAAAACGATCTGGCAGACAGACTCAGCCGCCAAATGGACACACACGAATGGTCCCTCAACCCTGGTTTCCCTACCTCCGCTGCCTGGTGCTGGAACCTCCAGTGAGACTTCCCCTGATACCAGATCTCGTCACTCAAGAGGGGGGAGGACACTCTCCACCTCAATCTAAAGACTCTGGCACTCACTGCGTGGAAGCTGAAAAGGTAACACTATCCTCCCTCAATCTGCCCTCAGAGGTTCAACAGGTGGTACTCGCGGTGTGACGACCTGCAATGCGTAAATCATATGGGTTAAAATGGAGGCGCTTCAACACCTAGTGCTCGCAATGGCACATTTATCCCTTCTTGTATCCAGTGGCAGTGGTCCTCCAATACCTCACCTCCCTCTTCCACAGCACTTGAAATTACAGTCCATTTGAGTAGAGGAGTGGCCTAGTGGGCCGGAGGACCAGGGGTTCAATTCCCACCTGGGGACAGCAATCTCAGGCCGGAGGAACTGGGGTTTCTAGTACTATAAGCAGAGTGTTGAAAGAACTGAAATATGAGATTGCAGACCTGCTATTGGTAATCTGTGAACTTTCATTAAAATCATCTGTAATACCTGAAGATTGGAGGGTCGCCAACGTAACACCAGTTTTTAAAAAGGGTTCCAGGGGTGACCCAGGAAATTACAGACCGGTGAGCCTGACGTCAGTACCAGGGAAAATGGTAGAAACCATCATAAAGAACAAAATTACGCAGCATGTAGATAGTCATGGCCAAATGGGAGACAGCCAACATGGCTTTAGACAAGGAAGATCTTGTCTTACTAATCTGATATGTTTTTTTGAAGGTGTGCATAAACAGGTAGACAAAGGTGAGTCGGTTGATATAGTGTATCTGGACTTTCAGAAAGCTTTTGACAAAGTCCCCCATCAGAGACTTTTGGCGAAGCTAAAAAGTCATGGGATAGGAGGAAGTGTACTATTGTGGATCGGGAACTGGTTAAAAGATAGAAAGCAGAGAGTAGGGCTAAATGGCCAATATTCCCAATGGAAAAAGGTGAATAGTGGAGTACCCCAGGGATCTGTACTGGGTCCGCTGCTTTTTGACATATTCATAAATGACCTGGAAAAGGGAATAACTAGTGAGGTTATCAAATTTGCAGATGACACAAAACTATTTAAAGTTGTTAAAACCCAAGAGGATTGTGGAAAACTGCAGGAGGATCTGGATAAATTGGAAGACTGGGCATCCAAATGGCAGATGAAATTTAATGTGGACAAGTGCAAAGTTATGCACCTAGGAAAGAACAACCCACACTATAGTTACACAATGCAAGGCTCCACATTAGAAACCACCACCCAGGAAAAAGATTTAGGAGTCATTGTGGATAACATGTTAAAACCCTCTGCCCAGTGTGCAGCGGCGGCCAAGAAAGCAAATAGAATGCTAGGTATCATAAGGAAAGGGATGGAGAACAAAACAAAGGATATTATAATGCCTCTGTATCGCTCCATGGTACGACCGCACCTTGAATATTGTGTGCAATTCTGGTCACCGTATCTTAAAAAGGACATAGCGCTATTAGAAAAAGTACAGAGAAGAGCCACCAAATTGGTGAAGGGGATGGAAGGCTACTCCTATGAAGAGAGGCTAAGAAGGTTAGGGCTCTTTAGCCTGGAGAAGAGACGGCTGAGGGGAGATATGATAGAGGTCTATAAATTAATGAATGGAGTGGAACGGATAAACGTGGATCAATTGTTTACGCTATCAGAGTATAGAAAGACTAGGGGACATGTAATGAAGCTACAGGGTAAACTATTTAAGACAAATAAGAGAAAATATTTTTTCACACAACGTGTAATTAAACTCTGGAATCTGTTACCGGAGGATGTAGTAAGGGCTGTTAGTATAGCTGGGTTTAAAAAAGGTTTGGACAAGTTCCTGGAGGAAAGGTCCATAAACCACTATTAAAAAGGGACCCAGGATATCAATGCTTGACCCAGTACAAGCATTGTGGAACCTGTCTTTTGGGGATATTGCTAGGTACGTATAACCTAGATTGGCCACTGTTGGAAACAGGATAATGGGCTTGATGGACCTCGGTCTGACCCAGTATGGCATGTCTTATGTTCTTAAGCACTCCTGGTGGCCTTGGGCAAGCCACTTAATCCTCCATTGCCTCAGGTACACATAGATTGTGAGCCCTTTGGGGACGAGGGACTGTATCCAGTATCTGCTTATAGTGACTGTAATCCGCTCTGATGCCCTTCAGCCTGGGCAGTATATCAAGAAATTGCATAAACATAAACCTCTCTGCGATTTCAGTCTTCCGTAACCCTGACAGAGATAACACCATCATGAAACAACTGCTGGTCGTGCGGTTCATGAAAGGACTGGCTAACCAATCCGGGCCCCAGTGCCCCACAGGGACCTCAACATCATCCTCAACGAACTAACACAGCCACCCTTTGAACCCCTGCACTCGTCAGAGTTGAAGTACGTCACATGGAAAACACTGTTCCTAATAGCCATTACCTCGGCTAGGAGAATCAGTGAGTTGCAAGCCCTGGTATTTCGCCCCCAATACACGCTGCTCACTCAGGACCGAGCCTCCCTATGGAACCACCCCAAGTTCGTGCCTAAAATAGTGTCTGCCTTCCACATCAACCATGCAATTGAGCTCCCCTGCTTCCACCCAGAGCCCTACACCTCCTCCGAGGAACAACGCCTACACAGCCTCGACTATGTCAGGGCGCTGCGCACATACCTTCACTGGACAGTCTCACTGCGGAAGGGGACACAACTATTTGTATCCTACGACCCCAACAAGCCAGGCTGTCCAGTTACCAAGTGAACACTCCCCCTGTGGATCTCTGCCTGTATCGCCTTCTGCCTGGAACAGGCAAGGGCACAAGCCTCACCAAGGGTTAATGCACACCAGCTCAGGGCACTGGCGGCCAACATCGCTAACCTATGTGCCATACTGGTAGCAGACATCTGCCAGGCCGCAACCTGGTCTTCACTGCACACTTTTCAGAGGCACTACTGCCTTGACCTTGCAGCGGGGAGCGACTCGGCCTTCAAACAGGCTGTCCTAGCCACAGCAGAACGTCCGCACGGGCAAGTGACTGTCGACTGCGCGCCCTGGACTGCAGACTGTCGCTGACTATTATGCTGGTATTATCGGCCCATCACGATGCACCACCCTTATACTCGGTCGGGGCTGTGGAATATATTACTGTCTGCACTCTTTGCCCTATTTGCTTGCACTGTTACTCTGTTTGACTATTTGCACCAGTTGCACTATGGACACTGTTTACCCATTTGCACTATTTGCACTGTTACACTAGTGAAACTGTTTAACTGGCTGGCACTACTGTACTAGTTGTTACGGGTCTGTCCCTTGTTGGTCACTCCAGGCCAGGGAAGTCCCGAACCCTCATCTGCGGTATGCTGCTCCGGCTGTCTGGAATCCAGGGGAATAAATGACCAAAAAGGGACAGACCCGTAACACTAGTGTGCTGTTGACACTGTCAAACTGCACTGCACTATTTCTTGCAAGGCCATGCTCAATAAAGTTCCTAGTTACGAACCTGGCATCTACCCTTAATTGTTGAAAATGCCCACTACAGCCTCCCCCTACCACAGTGTAACACAGCTCGAGAGGCACCAGGTGTGGCTGACTCATCCTGCTTGTCCTAGGAGAAAGCAAGGTTATTTACCTTTAATGGGGATTCTCCGTGGACAGCAGGATAAGTCAGCCACACCATCCCACCCTCCTCCCCTACCAAGGGGTCGACCCTTGGGTCTACATCAGCACCCACGCCCTAGCGGCAAAGACTCAGCTAGTGACATACTGGCCAGCTAGGGCCAGTTGACTCATGCTCAGAAGGGCAAAAAAGTGCTTCTGAGCTATGGAGAGTACTTCCATCTCGGCACCGTCGGATGACGTTTCCAGGTGTGGCTGACTTATCCTGCTGTCCATGGCAAACCCCCGTTACAGGTAAATAACCTCACTTTTTCTGTCCCTGCCTCCAATGACTTCTGGTGGCCACTTTGTCAGGAATGAGAAACAGTGGACCTGTGTGGCTTGGGCTAGTCACTCACAGTCACAGGATGGAGGCAGCAGCGGGCAGCACCTGCTGGCTAATGAAGTCCTGCAAATCTAGGCTGGGATCCTCCAGGTCCAGGTTCAGGAACTTGTCTACCAGAGTCCTACACCTGTAGAAAGAAGCAACAGCAACAGTGCCTCTATGATTTGATGCTGTTTGCCTAGTACTCATTCACACTTTACTTCATTCAAGTGAACTTGCAGGCTATCTAACAAAAACATTTTCAGGCCAGCAGGATATGGCGATGCTGCAGAGACATCACTTACAACCCCTAGGGGGAGGGGGGGAATGGGAGCATTTCAACCACAGCAGAATAGTCGTAGATAGGATTCAGGCTGCACCCAGGGCCAGTCCCAAAGTTCATACATAGTGTCGGCACCCTAGGGAATCCTTTATCTCCCTGGCTGTCAAAATCTATTGTTTATCACCAAGCCAAAAATTCCCCAAAGGGCTAAAGGGGAAGGCCTAGCCCCTAAAAACAGTACTAATAAAGAGACCTACTCCTACTGAGGTTCTCATTGGCAACACAAAACAACTTATTTTTGTTGGACTAGTGTCTATGTGAGGACTTAGCCCCTACCTCAGACTGTGGCCATATATGATCAGCAAAGAAAAAGCAAGCACTTATCTTGTAGTTTGTCCAATCCTGAAGCAAAAACGACCTCCACACCTCATAAAAAGAAAAATGGAGTACCATACCTCATAAAAACCCAACTCACCGTACCAACTGGTCTTCCACAAACTGAGGGTCTGGGCGTCGGATGGGCTTTGCGCTTCGGAACAGTTCTGAAACCTAAGATGAATGAGGCAGAGGAGCTGCATGAGACCGAAGCCTGGGATTATGATGGGGTCTGGTGCATGGCAGAATCAGCAGCCATATTTTTATGATCCCCCCTCTCCATTAAGTCACTTACTTCAATGCCTCTTTTGATGATTTTGGGGGGCAGGCCAGCCAAGGCGGCGATGTTGGCAGCATGGCTGACTGTGGCCATGCCCTCTTTAAGGCGATAGAAGAACACCAGCTCATCTCCATCCTGGCAGGTCTCCAGGGTCTGGGGGGGGGAAGGGAGGATGAGAGAGAATAGTGAAGAGTAGTGTTTTCCCAAGTACTCACCCCAGTAAGTTCTTTCAAGGGACCAACAACTATTGTTATTTTATTGTAGTATGCAGGAATGTTGCTTTTTATTGGAGAGTGCAGGAAAGTATTTTATATCCTAATCCTCTGTTATTGTCTGTCTTGCATAGATTGTGAGCTCTATTGACTAGGGGCTTTGTCTTAAATGTACATGTACAGCATTTTGACTAGAGCATACAGGGAATCATTTTGGCTGCAGCGTGCAAGGATGCATGTCTGGCATATGCATGAAGAGTGGTTTGACTAGAGCATGCAAGGAAGAATTATTTTGTTCTCTTAGGCTTCCACAGCTAGTATCATGATCTTTGCAGTTTTTGGGTGATGCTGCGTTTCAGTAAGTGGAACCGACGTTTCAGCTGTCATGCTGTGGCTTTCTTCAGGCATGACGGCTGAAACGTCGGTTCCACTTACTAAAACTCAGCATTACCCGGAAAACTGAAAAGATCAAGAATGTTTTTGACTGATGCATGCAAGTAATTGAGCTTATGATTGGAGCATGCATGAAAGCTACTTCTGACTGGAGCATGCAGGGCAGCATATGTTTTGATCGGTACCTAAAAATAATCTAGTCAATATTCAAAGCAAGTTATACATAGGCCATCAGCCAGTGAACTCATAACTTCTTTATAGGTAGATGCTGGAAAATTAAACAGATAATTTTGGGCCATTTAAATTACTAAGTGTCAGGTATCATCTGTTTAATTAGGGCTGGGGAGGGAAGGAGGCAGTGCTGCAGATTTTCCATTTGGCATCAATATTCATCCACTGAACAGATAACTTACCTGCTGTGCTGGCGCAGTCACTGCACTATACAGTACATATATTTGGTGTCACTCTTTTTATGGAGAGCGGTGCTGAATGGAGAAATTTCGCTTACCGTTAATTTCCTGTCCTGGAATACTGCTAGACCAGTTCAGACAAGTGGGTTATGTCCCCCTGCCAGTAGATTTTGCAGACAGAGAAAGAACCAGAAGCTTCAGAGGCCCAGCCCTGGCACCTATTGTGCTTCCCCTAGGGGTCACCTTCAGCATACCCCTAGAAAAGCAGAGAAACATTCATGCTCAGAGAAATTAATAGTGGCACAACCAGACCACAGCCATGTGGAAGAAGGCACCAAGATGCAACTATATACAAGAGCTCGCCTGAGTTACTGAATGAAGTAGAGCAGCCATTCATAGGTAAGGCTCTGCTGAGACAGCTGTCCAAGAAAACACAGAGAGTGAGGATGGGTCCTGGACTGGTCTAGCAGAATTCCAGGAAAGGAAATTAATGGTAAGTGAAATTTCTCCTTCCAATTCATTCTGCTAGATTAGTCCAGACAAGTGGGCAGTACCATAGCTACCCTACCCTAGGGTGGAATGAGACAGCCACTGCCACCACACTGGCCCCGAAACACGCCGTATCTTGTGCTTGGAGATCAAAGCGGTAATGGCAAACAAATGTGGAGAGGGAGGACCAGGTAGCCACCCGACAAATGTCCAGAAGATCGACACAAGACTGTTCTGCCCAAGAAGTTGCTTGAGCACACTTGGAGTGAGCCCGAAGCCAGAGGGGCATGGGCTTTTCTTGCAAAAAGTAGGTGGACTCTATTGCTTGTTTAATCCTGTGCACAATGTTCGCTTTAGATGCAACAAGTCCCTTGCAGGGACCGGTGAAGAAGACAAAGAGATGGTCAGACTTCCAAAAGGAATTTGTTATCTTAAGGTAATGCCGAAGAATTCTGCTGATATTGACTGCCAGGAAGCTGTTGTTGCTCCCCAAGCACTGTTATTAAGGGAAGGATGGGAGCATACTGATCTGGTTCATATGGAAGGCCGAGACTACCTTCGGTAAAAAGGAAGGGACAGCCCAGAGGGA
Source organism: Ichthyophis bannanicus (assembly GCA_033557465.1). Classification (NCBI taxonomy): domain Eukaryota; kingdom Metazoa; phylum Chordata; class Amphibia; order Gymnophiona; family Ichthyophiidae; genus Ichthyophis; species Ichthyophis bannanicus. Next base: position 68,549,632 of record CM066051.1, on the reverse strand, counting down.
CACCCCTTCAGAGGAGAAAGATAGGAAGGGATCGAGACAGGAACGTGCTTGTAGATGAGAATGCCGTCTTCAAGGACAAATCCTAGAGTGACTCCATTGAGGGGCTCGAAGGGGGGCTTCGTAAGGCTTTTTAGCGCTAGGGAAAGATCCCAAGGGGGGACTATTGGCTGCAGTGGCGGGCGCAAAGATCAGACTCCACAGAGGAAGCGACTGACATCGGAATGTGAGGCAATGGAGCATCCCGCTATAGACCCACGGAAGCAGGTGAGAGTGGCCACCTGCACTCTTAGGGAGTTTAAGGCTAAGCCATTGTCGTGTCCATCTTACAAGAAGGCAAGAACATCAGGAATCTGTACTCACCAGGGGGAAAGCTCTTGTTGGGAACACCAGACCTCGAAGAGTCACCAGAGAGAGGGACTTGAGAAGGATATCGACAACCCACCTTGAATAGCCCTTGCGCACTAGACATCGCCATTCAAGAGCCAGGCCATAAGCGAGTAGAGAGACAGATTGTCCATCCAGACGGGGCCCTGTCTCAGGAGGCCGAAACGGGATCAGAGGACTATGGGCGCTCAAACAGCAGACATACTAGGTCGGTATACCATGGACAGTGAGGCCATTCAGGAGCCATGAGAATCACCATTCCTGGATACAACTCAATTCGGCGGAGAGCCTGGTTGATCATCATCCAAGGAGGGAACAGTGCATCCACTGACCAAGGTTGGACAAGGGCGTCCAGGCCCTGGGATCAGGGTTCCCTCTGATGACTTAAGAAGACTGGCACTTTAGCATTTGACGTGGTGACCATTAGATCAACCGTCGGCTGGCCCCAGTGGTGGACTGATGAAACACCCAGGGAGCAAGCTTCCATGTGCCAGGGCCCAGAGCATGGCGGCAGAGGAAGTTGTCCTGTACATTGCCGATGCTCGCAATGTGCTGAGCCAACACCACCCACAGGTGCATCTCCACCCAGGCAACGAGGAGAGTCATCTCCTTTGCTACTCCTGGACATTTGGTGCCTCCTTGTCTGTTGAGGTAGGATACCATCGTGGTGTTGTCGCAGAGGATGGTGGCAGTGGTATGGGAGGAAAACCAGAAGAGCAAGATCAGGGTTCAGCTGTGATAGAGAATCACATTCCCCTGAGGCCCAAGAGACTACTTTAGCAGAACGATCCCTGTCCTCCCAAGCATGGGCCACTTCTGGAAGGAGGGCAGCTTCTCACTGGTGGGTCCTGGTGCAATACACGTTGGCGCACTCCTCCAAAGATCCCAAGCTTTTCGACAAGAGTGTCATGAATTGATCCAACTCGAGATCAGAGATTGCCTGGGAGAATCTCTGTCCCCGAATGCTGAGGCAACAGAAGGGGAAGGGAAGGAGCATCAGGAGCTGCAGCAGATGCAGGAGGAGATAATGAAAGGTCTGATGGAGTGCTACCTAGTGTGCTCTGATCACGGTCCTGGGGCTCGTGCCCAGATTTGGAGGCCTCACTGGGATGTGCAGAGCATGCGGTGAAAATCCGGTCTATTAAATGACAGCTTTTGCGGCCACATGCTAAACAGCATGCCTGGGAAAGAGGGATGAAATGCAGCTGCTTCTGCTCAGAGTGAAATGAAGGAAAAAATCCCCCGGAGATTGCAAAACAGCATGTCTGCGGGTAGAGGAGAACCGGAGTTTGACAAAGTATGTTTATGTTTATTTACATACTTGATATACCGCCCAATAACATCAGTATCTGGGCAGTTTACAATAAAACAATAAAATCAAAATTAAAAAATGCTGCAGAAAAAAGGAAAAGGAATGCCATAAAATCAAAGAAACAGGACAGAAAAGATAGGAACAGAATAGAGAAAGGCAAGGAGAGGCAAAGTAACAAAAGAACTCTAGTAGGAAAAGACAGTGAAATGTTGTATCAATGAGGAGGTGGGGAAAAGGGAGAAAGGGAAGGGGGTTGGTCATACGTAAGACAGAAAAGGTAAGTTTTTAATTTGGCTTTGAAAGCAGTATAAGACTGTTCCAAATGGAGGGCAAGGGGGAGCGAGTTCCAGAGCTTCGGACCAAGGAAGTAAAAAGCTGAGGAACGAGTGGACTCCAGATGGGCATGGGAGGGGGAAGGGAGTGACATACGGTTAGCGTGAATGGAACGAAGGGTACGAAGGGGAGTGTAGAGGTGAACCTGGTCAGCGAGATAGAGGGGAATACCTGTATGAATTGACTTATGGAAGAAAATAAGAAATTTGAATTGAATCTGGAAAGAGACAGGAAGCCAGTGGAGACGAAAAAGAAGGGGAGTGACCAATGTTCCCTCTAATTTTCTGTAGGCTGTGTGCGCATAAAATATCAGCTGTGTGCAGCTTTTGAAGGAAGGTTAAATTTTTGTGCGCCACATAATGACACTCGGAGTTATATACTTTAAAATTTGACTACATGTCAGAATACAGTATGTACACCACATTGATTTTAATCAAATTAAATGAAAACAGACGATTACTAAATGAAGCGGGAAATTTCTAGTAATTACAATCATAACTTTTACATTTTAAGATGTCTGTGTTGTTTTCTATCAGAATCAGAGCCGTAATTTTTGTGCGCTCTGTTGTAAAGTATGTGCACTCGCTTGGCGAGGTGTGTGCGCGCACACACTCGCACAGCTTAGAGGGAACAGTGGGAGTGACGTGATCAAAGCGGGAAGCATGGGTGAGAATTCGGGCAGCAGTGTTCTGTATACATTGAAGATGAGACAATTGTGACTGAGGGAGACCAGCTAAAACAACATTACAGTAATCAAGACGGGAAGGGAAGCTCTGTCCAAGGATAACACCCAGCTGAAATGCACAGCAAGGTCTCCCAGAGGCCGCTGAGTAAAATGGGTGCCAAACAACGAGCGTGCTTAGGCCATGCTGAAGAGAAGGTCTACTTTAAAATGGCCACCGCAAGAGAGAGGACCAATGCAGAGGAAAAAGGGCGGGAAGGAGCTGCAGGTGGTGGTGGTGGTGTTCTGAGCGGAAGCATCCCTCCAACAAGTCGGTAAGCCTCCCAGTCAAGTTGAAGAGGTAAGATACGGTGTCGATTGCTCTAGAGAGAGTTGGGAGGCGGGGGAGAAATGCACTCACTGCAAGTCCTGGAGCCATTCAGAAAAGCTCAGGCTGCTTGAAGTTTCACAGCTGTTCTTGACTAAGGATTCCTTCTCACAAGTTGATTATTATTTCTTACTTTTTTTTTAAATCAAAAAATAAGAAAGGGCGAAGAAAAAACTTTCTAGGCTAGCTGGAAGACACTAAAGGCTACACAGGTCTGCGACTAAAAAGCTGTTTGATTATTTTCATCTAATTTCCATGTATTTTGGTGTGCTGAAAACAAAATATTGAAAAAACTCCTAGACGTCATGATTTGCCACAACATGCAAAATTGTCTTCAAATTTATCAATTTTTTTCAAATTACTATTAATTAATTCAAATTACTATTAATTAATTCACATAAATGCATTTAAGATATAAAATGCCAAAAAAACCTTAAAGGGGTTGTCCGAGCTATGTAAAAAAAAATAGCACTGTAAATCTGATGGTCAGCAATATATACATAAGCTAAGCAAGTTTTAAGTCCGTGCTTCTAATGGTAGAAGGGGTTAATCTTTCCTGAAGAATCCAGTGGGAGGGAAACACAGGGTAGATAGCAGCAGCTCCGGTCAGTGCAAGGGAGCGTGGCCAGCACTGTGACATCTTGTGTACAGCCACAGAGCTGCTCTCTCCTGCATGCCACACTTGTGCACGAATCACCATCAGCTTCTTGGTTCTAGGCTGTTCACACTTTTTCATTGCAATTCGTGTTGGAGATCAAGATAAAGTCTGGGCGCCTCATAAAGTGTGCAAACGATGTGTTGAGGACCTCCGAAACTGGTTCAAAGATAAGAAAAAATCTTTCCGTTATGGGATTCCTATGGTATGGTGAGAGCAAAAGAACCATAGTGACAACTGTTACTTTTGTTCATGCGATGTGAAAGGGTTTAATTCCAAATGGAAGCATTCCATTTCATACCCCAATCTTCACTCGGCAATTCGTCCCATCCCCCATGGCACAGATATACCAGTACCCAAGCCCCCTGCTACCTTGGAAGAGATACCTAGCTCCAATGAAGGTGAAGTCATACCTGAACCAGATGACGAATCAAGTTCTGACTTTGAAGATGATACAAGACCAAAATTGTTTTCTCAGGAGGAGATGAATGATTTGGTAAGAGACTTGAATCTTCCCAAAGATGCCACTGAGTTACTCGGATCAAGGCTGAAAAGCAGGAATTTATTGTTGCCAGGAGTGTCATCTTCATGGTTCAGTCTTCGTGAAAAGGAGTTCGTTCCTTACTTCGCCCAGGAAGACAAGATGGTTTATTGCATCGATGTCGAAGGTCTGATGGGTCATTTTAAAATCCAATTGATTCAGAGCAATGGCGTCTTTTTATAGATTCTTCAAAAAGAAGTCTCAAAGCAGTTTTACTCCACAACGGTTTTTACGCTTCCATACCTGTAGGTCATTCCGTACACTTGAAGGAAACCTACGAGAACTTGGAATTGGTTCTTCGTAAACTTAAATATGAAGACCATGGTTGGCAAGTGTGTGGGGACTTGAAGGTCTTGTGCATGCTGCTCGGGCAACAAGCTGGGTATACCAAATATCCTTGTTTTCTGTGTCTATGGGACAGTTGAGACCGACAAAATCACTGGACCAAGAAGAGTTGGCAGCCGAGGGTGCTAACAGTCGGTGAAAAAAATGTCCTCCGAGAAACTTTGGTACCTTCCCATAAAGTTCTTCTACCACCTCTCCACATAAAATTGGGATTGATGAAGCAATTCGTAAAATCACTTCCAAGAGATGGAGAATGCTTCAAATACTTGGTCACCAAGTTTCCAGGCCTGTCGGAGGCAAAATTGAAGGAAGGTGTGTTCGTCGGACCAGACATTAGAAGGCTTATAGTTGATCAAGAGTTTGTCAATACCATGACGGATCCTCAAAAAGAAGGGTGGATTGCATTTAAAGAAGTCGTACAGAATTTTTAGGCAATAACAAAGATCCTCACTACAAAAAGATCATCGGACGAATGCTGAAAGCATTTCAAGCCTTAGGTTGCCTGATGAGTTTGAAAGTGCATTTCCTCCAGTCCCACCTTGACTACTTTCCTGAAAATTTGGGAGCTGTGAGTGAGGAACAAGGTGAACGATTCCACCAAGACATTAAAGAGCTGGAAAGGAGATACCAGGGAAAATGGAGCATTACTATGATGGCAGAATATTGTTGGATGCTTCAGAGAGGCATTCCAGATGCTACTCACAAGCGTAAATGCACCAAGAGGAGCCTCACAAGGAAGAAGAATCGAGTTTAGTGTGTGTAGGTGAGCTCATTTCAGTTCAAAAAAGGATTTTCATGAAAATATTGTAATAAAACTTTAATTTTATAAGTCTATTTTCAATTATTTTGAGGTATTGCCTTATTTAACATAGTTACCTAAATTGTCAGGAAACGTGATGTCCTATGACAAAATGGAGGTTATTTTCGGATTCAGCGCACCAAAACACATAAAGATTACGTGGAATAACCAAAACAGCTCTCGAAAAAAAAAAAAATTGCAGACCTGTGCTATTATCCCTCAGAACAGGCTGTGCTGTTCCCCTCCCCCCCCTCACAGAGGGAAGCCGCACTGACTCTAATGATCAGGTACTTAACCCAAGTGTGTGTGGGTAGCTCCAAGGGGGGAGGCACCTCCTGTGTGCCCTGGAGCAGTAAAAAAAGGCAACCATCATCTGCTGGAGACAGAAAAATACTGAAGGTGACTTCTAGAGGAAGCACAATAGGTGCCAGGGCTGGGTTTCTGAAGCTTCTGGTACTTTCTCTGTCTCCAACATCTGCTGGCAGGGGACATAACCCATTTGTCTAGACTGATCTAGCAGGATGAATTGGAAGTATGCATTAAGTTAAGAACTGATGTGAGTGTTTAATTTAGTATGATGATTGCGCCAGCTGAAAGTTTACTCCAATAATTTTCCCATAGTTTTAAAAGAGCACCGCACCGTGGGACTTTGAGGCAGGGTGCTTTAAGATATTGTTGAGCATGGAAGATCACACTCCAATTCCCCACGATGTCAGCTACTCGCCCTCCTCCCTCTCTTCATTCCCAAGTTCCCCCCCCCCCCCACACCACACCTCTGTTACCCTCTCTTCCTTTTCTATGATCTCTGAGGAGGAAACTACACACTTTCTTTCCTCCTTCAAGCTCACTACCTGCTCCTCTAATCCTATTCCCACCATCTTCTAAGCTCCAGCTCCTCTACTGTTGCCCCTTCCATCTCTCATATTCTCAACCTATCGCTCTCCACTGCAACTGTCTCTGCAGCCTTCAAGCATGCTGTGGTCACACCTCTCCTCAAGAAACCCTCACTAGACCCCACCTATCAGCCCATCTCCCATCTGTTTCTAAACTACTTGAACGTGCAGTTCACCACCGTTGTCTTGATATTCTCTCCTCTCAAGCACTACTGGACTCTTCACAATCTGGCTTTCGTCCTTTACATTCTACTGAAAGGGCTCTTGCCAAAGTCTCCAGCAACCTGTTCCTGGCTAAATCCAAGGGCCTTTACTTGATCCTCATCCTCCTTGACCTTTCTGCTGCTTTTGACACTGTTGATCATAGCTTCTCTTTGATACCTTCTCCTTGCTTGGTTTTAAGGGCTCTGTGCTATCCTGGCTCGCTTCTTATCACGCCCATCACTCTACTGCTATCCCACTCTCAGTTGGTGTACCCCAAAGATCTGTCTTGGGTCCACTCCTTTTCTCTCTCTATACCTAATCCCTCGGTGTACTCATCTCTTCCCATGGCTTTCAGTACCATCTTTATGCTAATGACTCCCAGATCTACCTCTCTACACCTGAAATCTCTCCAGCAATCCAGGCCAGGATCTCTGCCTGCCTTTCTGATATTGCTGCTTGGATGTCTCACTATCGCTTGAAATTGAACATGGCCAAAACTGAGCTTCTTATTTCTTTCTCTATAACATCAACAAAATATGCTAATTCCTTTCTAAACACACTACTAAGACACTTATCCACTCCTTAGTCACCTCTTGTCTAGACTATTGTAACCTACTCCTTGCTGGTCTCCCTCTGAAGCATCTGTCTCCCCTTCAATCTGTTCAATAGTCTGCTGAGGGGCTAATCTTTTGTTAGCCTCCTCATGCTCATATTACTCCTCTTCTCAAGTCATTTCATTGGCTCCTTATTCATTTCTGCATCCAGTTCAAACTTCTACTGCTGACCTATAAATGCATTCACTCTGCAGCTCCTCACTACCTTTCCTTCTATTGCTAACACCAGACTTTGCTCCTTTCGCCTTGCTGCTCCTTATGCTGAGACAAACTACCCGAGTATGTGCATCAGGCACCTTCTCTAACCCTTTTCAAATCCAAGCTGAAAACTCACCTCTTCGCTGCCGCTTTCGGATCTTGACTCACCCGATCTCCTTTGTGTTTCCTTACCATTCCCCCTAAATGTATCCCATGTCTACACTGTGTTGTCTGTCTTGATTAGATTGTAAGCTCTGATGAGCAGGGACCATCTTTTACATGTGTCTGTGCAGCGCTGCATATGCCTTGTAGTACTATACAAATGTTCAGTAGTAGCAATAGTAATATTATGGAAGAGCTTACCAGGAACTGCAGTTGAGGACTGTCTGGCAGGAGCTTGAGGTGCAGCAGGCTGTGGAAGTTGGTAGAAATGAAAACACATGGGCACTCATTCCCTTGTCTGATCCAGTGTCTCACTACAGCAGCAAGCAGAGCCAGACCATCCACCTAGGAGGGGAGGAAGGCAGAGCTCATGGGTCAGTCCACTCTGTGTGGTGAGTTTTGTGGAGTCAGGAAATAGCTCCTGGGTTCACCTGCTGTCTGATAAATCATATACCAATAATTAAATTTATTTTTTTTTAGCTCACACCTTTTCAGTAGTGCTTCAAGGCATGTTACATTCAGGTACAGTATCTCCCTATTCCAGGGCTTATGCTTTAAGTTCATACCTGAGACAATAGAGGGTTAAGTCTCTTGTCTAAGATCACACAAAGCAGCAGTGGGGTTTGAATCCTGGCTTGGTAAGGTGGGTGTTATATGTGGGTTCACGTACCGTATTAGTGCCTTTGCCAAACTCATCTATCAGCACCAGAGCTTTACTGGTGGCATTGTTCACCGCGTTTGCTACCTGATGGAGAGACAAAGATGATAGTGAAGCAATACTAAGTACAGGTCCAACATTACGTGGGGGACACTGTCCCTTGTCTGCATGATCTTGTCCTCTGGACCCTCCACAGAGCACGAAGAGAGCAGTATTTTATGCTGTGTATGCACCCTACTGACCAGTTCCACTGCAGTCTGAATGTGTGAAACCTTACTCTCACAGTTCTACCTACTCTGCACGTCAAAACCATCACCATGAAGCCAGCTGGTGAAGGAAACAGATGCAGCACGAAGAGCCAATCTCCTCCTGCCGGCTGGAAGAAAAGGGAAAACTCAAACAAATGAGAGAGAATGGCAGGAAAGGACTGCACAGAAGTGGTTGAGAGAAGATGGTGGGAAGAAGATGAGAGATGGCAAATTGGGGAGGGAATGACAGCGAGATTTGGCGATGATAGAGTATTAGAGGGTTAGAATAGAGATGAGTGAGTGTAGTGGGGGATGAGAGAAGGTCACACAAGGTGAGAAGAAGAGAAATAATGGGGAGTAAGAGAGAAGATTGAAAGGGTATTGGGGAAGACAGAAGATCTGGTGATAGATATGATGGGGAAGGAGGGGAAGAATAATGTGAGGTGGTGAGAGAGAATTGGGGGAGTGTACAATGGGGATTTGAATGATAGGATCATGCAGGATGAAGTAGGAAAGAGAGAGGATTGAAGAGGCGTGGTGGGGAAAGAGAGAATATTAGGGGTGGGGTTGGGGAGTTGGTTTTGAGAGACATGATCATGCAGGGTGTGGAGAGAGGACCACATTTGAAAAGTCATGACCTCAGGATATAAGAGCTAAGAGTCTTATGCCGCATGACTTAAAGCCATCAGGAAAAATAAGTCAGGATTGGAAGCCACCAGTAAGTGAAAATGACAAAACAGATTTGCAGGCAGAGATGAAAGGAGAAAGAAAAAGCAAAATGTAAGAAGCGAGAGAGACAGAAGATGATAGAGCATATAGGCATGGCCAGAGTATATTTGAGTGCCCATAGGCAAAGGACAGGGGAGAGGAAAGGGTCTTTCACCCAGAAATTATCAGAAGATGTGGGGTTCCTACCCAGTTTCTCCCCTCTCCCATTGGTCTCTTCAAATAATCCCCTCTCTGTGAGTTGCCATGTCACTGTCATTTTGTGTGGTACTTGCTGCAGCAACATCTCGGCAAAGAAAAGTTAGGGTTGGATCTGTGAGTTTGCATGTGCTCAAAGGCCAAGTAGCAAACCCACCTTGATGATGAAATGCTAAAAGAAATCAGGGAAGCTAACAAAAGTTACAACACATTAATAATGGGTGATTTCAATTACCCCGGTATCGACTGGGTCAATGCCACAGCAGGGCATGCTAGAGAGATAAAGTTTCTAGATGAAATAAATGACTGCTTCTTGAAGCAACTGGTTCATGAACCAACAAGAGGGGAAGCTATTTTTGGACCTACTCCTTAGTGGAGCACAGGATCTGGTGCAAGAGATAAGGGTTTGGGGGCCACTTGGCAATAATGATCATAGCACGATTGCATTTCATTTAATACATGGAAGAAAGATGGTAAGGAAATCCACAGTACTACTTTTTAACTTTCAAAAGGGAGACTATGATAAAATGAGGAAAATAGCTAAGAAAAGACTAAAAGGAGCAGCTGCAAAAGTTAAAGACTTACATCACGCATGGACGTTGTTAAAAGTACTATCTTGGAAGCCCAGATCAGATATATTCCATACTTTAAGAAAAGTGGAAGGAAGGCCAAAAAACTGCCAGCATGATTTAAAGGTAAGGTCAGAGAGGCTATTGTTGCCAAAAAAGCATCCTTCAGGAAATGGAAAGAGGAGCCTAATGATGAACACCGGAAACAAAATAAGCATTGGCAAGTTAGATGCAAGGCATTGAAAAGGCAGGCAAAGAGAGAATTTGAAAAGAAGCTTGCAGTGGAAGCAAAAACGCATATTAAAAACTTTTTCAAGTACATTCATAGCAAAAAACCTGTGAGAGAGTCATTTGGACCATTGGATGATAGAGGGGTAAAAGGGGCACTAAGGAAAGACAGGGACAAAGCAGAGAGACTGAATTAATTCTTTGCTTTGGTCTTTACTGAAGAAGATGTAGGGAAATTACCCATGCCTGAAATGGTATATATAGCAGAAGAATTGAAAGAAATATTGATAAACCAGAAGGATGTCTTACAACTGTTTAATAAACTGAAGAGTAGCAAATCATCTGGACCGGATGGTATACATCCAAGGTTGTATGAGATTTCAGACCTGCTATTAGTAATCTGTGAACTATCATTAAAATCATCTGTAGTAATCCGGGAAACTACTGACTAGTGAGCCTGACGTCAATACCGGGAAAAATGGTTAAATCCATTATAAAGAATAAAATTACTAAACATGTAGATAGCCATGGTTTAATGGGGAAAAGCCAACATGGATTTAGCTAAGGAAAGTCTTGTCTTACTAATCTGTTATATTTTTTTGATGATGTGACTAAATAGGTAGACAAAAGTGAGCCGGTTGATTAGTGTATCTGGATTTTCAGAAAGTCTTTCAAAGGTCCATCATGTGAGACTCTTAGTGAAATTAAAAAGTCATGGGATTGGAAGCAGTGTAGTTTTATGGATCAGGAACTACAGTAGTTAAAAGATAGAATGCAGAGAATAGGGCTAAATAGCCAGTTTTCTAAATGGAGAAAGGTGAATAGTGGAGTACCCCAGTGATCTGTGCTAAATGACCTGGAAATGGGAATAATGAGTGAGGTGATCAAATTTGCAGATGACACCAAATTATTAAAACACAAGAGGATTGTGAAAAATTTCAAGAGGACCTTGAAAAATTGGAAGACTGGGCATGCAAATGAAATTTAATGTGGACAAGTGTGAAGTTATGCACCTAGGAAAGAACAACCCAAACTATGGTTACACGATGCAAGGTACTAACTTAGAAACTATCACCCAGGAAAAAGATTTAGGCATCATCGTGGATAACATGTAGAAGTGCTCCGCCCAGTGAGCAGCGGCAGCCAAGAGAACAAATAAAATGCTAGGAATCATAAGGAAAGGAATGGAGAATAAACCAAAGGATATTATAATGCCTCTGTATTATTCCATGGTGAGACCGCATCTTAAATATTGTGGGCAAATCTGGTAACCGTATCTTAAAAAGGATATAGCTGAATTAGAAAAGGTACAAAGAAGAGCGACAAAAATGGTAAAGGGCATGGAAGGATATGTCTATGGCTTGAAAGGTTGGGGTTCTTCAACTTGGAAAAGAGACAGCCGAGAATGGATATGATAGAGGTCTATAAATTAATGAATGGGGTGGAATGAGTAAACGAGATTCTCTTGTTTACGCCATCAAAAAGTAGAAAGACTAGTGGACACACAATGAAGCAACAATGCAACCCATTTAAGACTAAGAGAAAATATTTTTTCACTCAATGCGTAATCAAACTCTGGAATTCATTACCGGAGGATGTAGTAAAAGCTGTTAGTATAGCTGGGTTTAAAAAAGGTTTGGACAAGTTCCTGGAGGAAAGATCCATAAACCATTATTAAAAATCCACTGCTTGCCCAGAGACAAGCACTGTAGAATGTGTGCCTCTTTGGGAACCTGCCAGTTACTTGTGGCCTGGATTGGCCATTGTTGTAAACAGGATACTGGGCTTGATGGACCTTGGTCTGACCCAGTAAGGCATTTTTTATGTTCTTATAATAGAAGCCCATGCAAGGGACAGGGATGCTTAGGGCTGCCAATTGGCTTCTGGTTTTCTCAACAGAGTTTATCTAGTCCTGGGTTTACTTCATTGCATGCAAGGGATCTGTAGTTCTCATTTTCTTATTGCATTCTCTAAAAAAAGCAAAAGTACAAATCCTTGGATGCAATGGGATGGGGACCCAGGACTGGATCAGTCCTGTTGGGAAAATCTGGAGTTAGCTGGCAACTCTAGTGCTGTGCTGGCTCATGGGCCCTGAGCTTTCTTTGAAGCGTTATGCTCAACACAACAGTGCATGCCCATATGGTGACAACCTGGTGTCTATGAAAATTTGTCTGTTCCACAATCCGGCCTGCATACATGTTCAACGAAAGTGGTCTATAAATGTAATATAGCATATCTACTGCTTGCAATTGCTTGTATCAATTAATAGCCTAGAATTTGGTCTCAGCTGCCCCCTGCCAAAAGTGTGAGGAACAGCATTAAATTCTACAGGTAAATGCTGATCACTCAGATCCTTGGAACCAGGTCATCACCTGTTCCTGATGCTTAATCACAGACAGTGAATACCTGAGCCAATTTTTGACCTGTCCTCACTTCCCATTTCATTTTGCCAACCTTAATCTGTTTTCTCCATAACTGAGATCATTAGGCAATACTCGGCATACACACATTGTAATGTCCTGGCATAGCATGGCGTAAATCATCACGTAAAATGATGTGGCCACCAAGATGTGACTAAACTCCTGCCAGCCACAACATATAGGGCAGTCAAATTTGTGTCCCCCTAGGAGGCAGCACTACCAACAGCATGCCCAGCATTCCCCATTTACTGCACACACACTCAGAAGTCTCCTCACCTGATTCAGGTCGATCATAAAGGTGGAGAGCCCCAGAGATACGGACTCCCGGCTGTGTATGCGGGTATAGATTCCATCGATGGTTCCAATTTCGGCTTCTGTGGCTGGAACATAGCTCCCAATCAAAGCCATGAACACAATGAGACCTACCTGCCACAGGTGAGAGGAAAGAATAGACTCGGAGAACACAGCAACAAACAGATAAAACCTCAACAATACCTACATTTTTAAAGCGCAGCAATTCTTCACTGAAACAAGATTTTATGTCGACAGTACAAACACAGTGGGGTCAAGTATACCTTTCATATGAAAACCAGATTGAGGGACCAAGAAGAGTATATGGTGCGACACTTAGCAGCCTATTTGCTAAGTTCATTAGCTGTTTAGTGTGGAAGTTATTGCATGTTAAATTAGCACAGGCTTGCGTAATAGTTAATGTAGCACATTAACTGTTGGCATGCACTAATCCCCAAGTTAAACAAGTGACATGGCATTTTAGAAAGCGTGTTCAAGTGCAATCTAGGACTTCCAGGGCTGAACATGCAGGAAAACTCTGGAGATATCTATGTTTCGGCCTGATTTTGGAAACATAGATGCCCCCGATGTGGATGATTGTGCCAACATCCACAGAGACATCTTCACTATAAACACTTGGGGCAGGGATACCTATCTCCTACTAGTGTGCATACTGGGACGTCCACTGACATGGCAAAGTGAAAACAAGAGCCTTCCTTCCATGTCAGTGTTCATTGTAAAGCGTAGTTACTCATTTGTAGCAGATGTTCACTGTGGACAGCAGGAATAAGTCCTCACGTATGGGTGACATCTCCAATGGAGCCCCGTGTGGGAACACTCCCCTGCTTCCCCATGATGATGCTTCCTGTGACTCAGATGCATCTGATGTGGGTATAGGCATCCCGAAGAACCAGCGAACATAGCCAATCTCCTTTTTGTAAAGGGGAGTAGGCGCTGAGCAAAAGCATTTTGAACTTTTCTTTTATGAGAAACCTATTCACAGAACTAGGATAGGATGGAATCCCTCTGTTTTCATTGGTACTAGGAAGTTCCAGGAGTAAAATTTCTGCCCTTCCTGCTCTGGTGGCATGAGCTTGTGGCGTTTGTCATGTGAAGAGTTGTTCTAATGTAAACCGCGCTGATTACAAAAGTGCGGTATATAAAATCAAATAAATAAATAAATTAAATAAATGTGAAGTGTGGATATTTTCTGTTGAAGTAGCTTTCTGGTGCTGCGAGATGAGGAAATTGTGTCTGGGGTGGGTGGAATTTGAAAGAAATTCAAATAGACGTAATCGGTAATTGAAGCAGACTATGTTGAGTATTCAGCTGTTGAAGGTTATGAGAGGCCAGCAATCTGCAAAGACGGTGAACCTCTCCTCAACAAGAATGGTGTCTGACTCCAGCACTAGTAGATGGGCAATGTTCTCGAGGAGCCAGTCAAAATCCCATCCCTGGTCTTTGCTGAGGAGCCAGCTGGGCCTTCTGAGGCTTTTGCTGTCTGGAATGGGAGTGACAGGCCTGCTTTAATTGGAAAGAGCGTGGAAGAGGATGGTTCCTTAATCTGTGTGAGAAGTAGGATCTTGAACCTCCTAGAAAAGGAGGCTGGGTTGGCATTGGCCTGGGAAAGGGTTCGCAAGGTATCACTATACTGCTTGATCATGGTAGCAGTCTCCTTAAACTTGTCTTCGAAGAGCTTGTCTTCACTGCACAGCACGGCACAGCAGTGAGTTGCTCCTGCATGCTGAGCTGTGACTCTGAAGCACGGAGCCATGACAGTCCCCAGGTAACAATGTCATGAACAGGGCTGGCCCCAGAGTTGGTTGAAAATGTTGGCGTCCTAAGCAGACCTTAGGTTTTCTACCCCCTCAGCTGTCAAAATGTATTGTTTAGCTTTGAATGGCCTGATCTTTGCTGCCCCCCCCCCAAAAAAAACAAAACAAAACGTGATACCCTAGGCAACCACCTAGTTTATCTAGTAGTTGGGCCAGCCCTTCTCATGTCAGAGGTTCTTGATGCCGTATCAAAAAAAAAACATAGATCACTTGCACCATGTATCTATATTCTGCACTTTTTCCCTTATCTCACCATGGAGTGGAACAGTGATAGCTTCTCTGGAGGGAGAAAATCCGCAAACTCCTCTAGGCTGCACATTTTGTTCCACAACTCCCTGCCCTTGAAGAGCTGGTAGGATGCCATGTGTGAACATGGTGTTCTGATAAAATTTTCTCCTAACAAATCCAGCATTCTAGCCTCTCTCCCCAGGGGCACAAAAGAGAACATCTAGCCCTTTTAAGAGTGGATTTAATGACCACAGAGTAATGCAGAAGCTTCTTGAATCTTGGAGCCTTCTGGACTCTATGCACAGAGTAAACAGTTTTGCTGACAGGAGGCTTGGGGGGGAGGGGGGTCCACATTCTTTTCTGCAGCCTCTCAAGGATGTGGTGCATGGCACTGACAATGCTTTCTTGAAGGGATCCAGATTCTCTGGCCCTAATTTCCTCCTCCATTTCCAACTTAAATGGAATGACATCAGCCATTTTCCTGACAAACCCATGAAAGGACATAGCCTCAGAAAGAGGCTTGCATCACTCATGAGGTGGAGAGGGGTCTGATATGAGTTCTGGAGACCTCTCCTCTGATAAATATTCAGAATCACAGTCAAGAGTGCTCAGACTCAGAGAGGTACCACATGGATGTCCGAGTCTCAGCCTGGGCCAATAACCGCAATGGATGGGTGTCAGAGTTCCTCTGGGAGAGCTGACACACCAATGGGCTACAAGGCTTTGGGGACCATTCCACACCCAATGCACTGGATACTGCTATCAGTGGGCACAGTCAGTGTCTAGGCTCTTCAACATCCTGCCTCCTGCAGGCAGGCAGTGAGTTTTGAGAATTGGCTCTATGTTGCATTGCTGCTGCCTTGGAATCATCAGAGCTAACAGCTCCTACAGAGAAAATGTCATCATGAGCTTCTCCTCATTTTCCTAGTCAAGCGCTCTTTGAGGGCTGCCTTAAGTGAAATCATATGTAGCGTTTCGGGGATCGTGCTTCACTCATTTCCCCGATGCTCCTGGTATCGGACTCTGATAAAGCCTGATATGAAGCCTTCATCCAATGCTTGACATCAGTAGTTTTCAATGCCTTTGAAGTTCAGGACAAATTCTTCCTCTTCCTTGGAGGTGAAGGTGGGGGATGGGAAGGGACCCATCATGGGACTTCTTACTGGTGCTCGGCTCTGAAATGGCTGAACCAAGCACGTACAGTCCAACTCCTGGTCCATAGTGATTGATGCTGCTGATGCCAATGTCAATAGGCCTGTCTTCTCAGCACCAAAAAGTTGAATGCACTTCTCTTCATGACCTTTCAACCTTCGTTTTGTCACCTGCAAATACAAATAACATAAAAGGGGCTTATGGTAGGGCCCCCGACACTACAGGCACCACGTGTGGGAGTCCATGATGGACGTGATCCTGCAGCATTAAGTGCACGTCTTAGACCTGCTGGAAAGTTTCTGGGACATATTGGATGGAAAAACGGCCACTGTGAAAACTCAAGTTTCAAAGTGTAGAAGAAAAATAATAACCCGACTGATTGCTCCTCAAACCTAAATGTGGTCTATGCAGTGCTGAAAGAAACAAAGACAATTTAGAAAATGGCTGAAAAACCTAAAGACAAGTAAAAGGTAGAAGAAGAAACATGAAGGCAGCAGGAAAAAAGGAGAAAAATGTACTAAGTATGCAATGGACAGTCATGAAAGCAACACGTCTGGTTGGCTCCACACAAAAAAATGAAACCAAGATCCTCAGGTGGCAGCAGCAGATAGGAATGGGTATGTGTGCAAAGCCTTCCAAAAGCTTCTAAAATGAGCTGAGAAGATTCCCACGCAGGGCTCCATCCATGACATTGCCCATAAATGAGGACTTATCCTTCTTGTCAAAGGAAAATAAATCTTCCTCTTGCTCTCTTCATTGATCTGCCTATCTACTGGAAACTGAGAAATGCAGGAAAGAAGAGTCTACACAAGTCCTTATATAGAATGATAACGGTTTGTGCTGGTAAGGAAACAAAAACCAACGCATCTGGATTGGTCTGGTGGGATAATAAATAATTTAATTTTGTACCAATGTGTAAGTAAAAAAGGATAAATAATGCCACAGAATAGTATGCTAAATCCACAGCATTAACAAAAGAATATTGTATTCTAGGGTGCTAAATCCACAATCAAAGGAATACCACAGGCAACCTTGATGCTCTCTACCTGCTTCAGGTACACACTCTTTCCACATGAGTTTGGTCCTGTTAGTATCTTTATCCTGCCAGTCTCCTCACTACTTTCCACAGGGTTAGGGACAAAGGTCCTTGCACACAGCTCCATGAGTGGGTGCCTGGAAGAGAAACCTAAGCTGCGGTAAGGGCCCTCAACAGCACCATCTCACTGTATAACAGGGATAATGCACCGTAACTCCCAATTCCTTACTATTTCTTCCAGTTTCTTGGGATAATTTTATGAAGGATTTTTGTGCATAAAAGGTTTCTTAAAAAATATCCCCAAGGGTTACACACATAAAAGTATGCATTACAACGAGTAGGGTGTACTTTTATATGATCCATGTACATATGTTATAAGAAAAACATTTACTTCATCCGTGAATATTTAGGCACAATTATGAAGCTTTTGGGAGGCTATTTTATAAAGACACATAGGTGCCTACGTCCACTTCCAATCTAAAGGATCTGCTATAAAATTACCCTCTCTAATTCCAAAGTGATGTACAGCAATCAATTATACAGTAGTAGCAAACTGAAATCTGAAAGATGATTTTATTATGTTCAATGGTAAACAAATACTTAATAAAAAATATGACATTATACGTAAGTGGCATTTTAGAAAAGATGCCCAAGTCAAAGCCAGGACATTCGGGGTGAAGAGGAAGGAGTGGCCTAGTGTTTAGGACTAGGCCCCTCAGGCCAGAGGGCAAGGGGTTCAATTTCCACCTGGGGACAGCAATCTCAGGCCAGAGAGACTGGGGTTTCTAGTCCTATAAGCACACCTTGTGGCCTTGGGCAAGCCACTTAACCCTCCATTGCCTCAGGGACACATGTAGATTCTGAGCCCTTTGGGGGCAAGGGAATGTACCCAGTACAGGATTGTAAACCACTCTGATGCCCTTCAGCCTGGGTGGTATATCAAGAAATTGCAGGACAATGCCAAGGATGTCTGGCTGTTTTTTGTAACAAGGATGTCCACACCGACAGCCACATAGATGACCCCCTTAGGAAAGTGTGGAGCGGGGACATCCAACGGCATAGCAAAACAGAAACATGAGCCCTTATTCCCCATTAGTGTTCACTGTGTATTGTAAAATAAAGAGGGTATTAGTATAGCTCCTTCAGCACAACCTCCAGACTTTTCAGATGCCTGTTCATGCCTGGACCATGATGGTGGACATAATACATTTAAAGTCATACCTGCCATTTGGCTGGATGAATTTGAATGTACAAAATACACAGTGAGTGGCTGAATGTCACTGCTTTCCAGATAACTTGCAAGACTGCCTTTGGTACACCTTTAATCTCTCCTCCAGTTACATAGCCAAAATGTATCTGTTCTTTGTTCCAGTATTCTAAGCCAAAACTACTCAAGCTGTTGGTACTGACTGCCAGCTGCATTAATGGTTTTGAATACTGGCAGGTCTGTGGTTATAAATATTTTTTTTGCATGTATCAGACAACATACACAAGTAAGAAATTGACTTCTTGCTGTTTTGTTTGAAATTCTATAAATAAATAATTTAAAAAAATGCCTCTTCTAAAACTGAAAAAATAGAGCCATCAGGACAAGATAGTCACTTTGAAAACTGCACATCTTCAGGTTAGTGTTGGGGTATTTAATCAGGCTAAGGGGATATTCAGTGACACTAACTGCTCTGGTGCTGCTGAATATCCCACTGTCCACATTTTAGCCATTTAGAAGATCTGCTAACTGGCCAAATCATTTTAAATATGCTCCTCTAAATTTTGTTTTGTATGTATGTGCCCACTCTCCCTGCAGGTAAAAGAATATGCTGATGATTCTTTGAGTCTGTGTGGCTACTGCTCTTTGCCAACTCTCAGAAGTTGTCACAATAGGTGATTGCCTTATGGTTGGCCATCCCTGAATGCACCCAGCCAGTTGAGTTTTTCAGGATATCTATAATGAACATGCATGAAATAGATATAGATTGGAGGCAATGCATTCAAATCCATCTCATGCACGTTCCTTGTGGATATCCTGAAAACCCATCTGACTGGGGATGCTTGAAGACTGGGTTGAGAACGCCTACTCTAGGTGAACAAGATCCCTCCATGCAGCGACCAGAAAGAGTCTAATTTCTGCTGGGATAGAGGATCTTTATACTTAATATCTGATTTATGTTTTATATGGTTATTATATTGTTCAGTACCAGCATGCTTATAGGGAGAGGCGGTTAATTAAATAAAGTCAAATCAGTCAAATTACTTCCCAATTCATTTCTTTTCTCCTGCTCCTTTGTACTTTCAGTTCAAGAGGAACCAAGAGTGGGATCTGGTGCCGTTGGCCTTCATTTGCAGCTACACAGGGATTTCTTCCCCTACTTTATATCCCTTTCCCAACTTATTCTAGTCCAATTATTGTGACAACAGTCCTCAGTCAAAGGCCCTATACTAAGGGTCCTTCAGGTATCCTGAAATCATGGGCATTGTAAATAGTTACCCTGTTATCCAAGTTGTATTACCTGTTCAACTGTAAACACAAAGTACCATCGGAAATGTGCATTCTATTGTTCATTGTAAACCGCACTGATGCTGAATAGCGCGGTATAAAAGAGACTCTAATAAATAAAATAATAAAATTTAATCCAGTCACTAGGTGTCGTTGTTGTACAGTGATTATGAATACCACCCTTCTAGGGACTGTGAATACTCCTTCTATAGTAACCCCAACCTCAGCAAATCCAGGGAGCAGAACACTTAAGTGGAGAATCAGACTAGTACACAAAAATGACACTGAATCACTAAACAAGCCCCCTGGAAAAGAGGCCTGGGTTATATCTCGCATTTAATTGGTCAGCCACAAGAGAAGAAAGAAGGAAAGGAAGAGATCTGTAATATAGCCCTATGACTCTTGTTTGAATGTAGGCTAAGTAGCTAACCAATGGCAGTGTGTGGCTCTAGAGACACTCGGTGACATCATGTAGCAGGTTCACATGTGAATTCACAATTTATAAGGAAGTCTGCAGCAAGGAACACAAGATGTTTAGAGTTCAGTAAATTACTGAGGGTTTGTAACTGTTCAAAAAAAGTCTGTGGCATGAGGGCCTATGACTTCTAGATAAGCCTGTGTTTGGGGATCCATGTATTGTAGAGAAGTCTCTAACTGGAGTGTGCTGTGACTTTCAGAGAAGTCTATGAAGCCTTCCAAAGTGGTCTTTAAAGTTTGGATAAACTTTGCTGCAGTGGTGGAGACCTGAGAAGGCTGCTCTCACCTTCCATCCTTGATCCAGATGCCTCTGCGTTGGGAGAAACTGGGCCTACTGTAGCTGTTCTCCCGGGCTGTGACTGCAAGTGCCAGCAA
Source organism: Ichthyophis bannanicus (assembly GCA_033557465.1). Lineage (NCBI taxonomy): Eukaryota > Metazoa > Chordata > Amphibia > Gymnophiona > Ichthyophiidae > Ichthyophis > Ichthyophis bannanicus. The sequence continues at coordinate 68,529,208 of CM066051.1, read as the reverse complement.
GACATCCAGTTGTGCCACATACTCCGTCACCTCGCCTAGCACCTGTGACTTCTCCAGGATCTTGGTCTGTAGTTGGTGCATGATCAGAGCTTCATGATCTTGAGGAGTGGGGGAGATGCAGAGCACAGGATAAAGGCCAGCAATAGGATGGATATGCATAGAATATACAAAAGCTGCATAATTTATTTTTGCTGTTCACGCACTAGGGCTGATGAAGCCATGTATTGCGGAAAACCCCTCCCCTCATTGGTGGGCAATGAGAATCAAACCTATGCACATACTGCCTTTTTATTCACCCTTCCTAACCCTACCTCAATCCAGCTACTCATTTCTGGTATCTACTTAACTTTTCTGTCTATATTTCTGAAGTATTTATCTCTCTCTTGATGCCATCATTACCTCTGATCTCACAGTGCAAGTCTCCAAGCATGGCATCCAGCTCCTTGGTCCGGCTACTTCTATAGTGCAGCCGATCCTCCGACAGGAACTGATGGCAAACAGAAAATACACAAACAAATCCTCACTGTAATGTTAAAAATATCAAGTCCACATACAACAGTTGCCAGCTTACTCAGGACCAGTTAAGGGCATTTTACGAAGCCCTGAATTTCTGACAACCCTATCCTAATGCATTATGGGACCTGCAACTATCACATTACATTGGAATGGAAGTTCACAAACCAGGACTGGACTAAAGAGTGGATGCTGGTGAATATTTATTATCTCACAAACAGCCTTATTTATTCCCAAAATGTGATCTTAAAATATGTAAAGGTCACGTCGATTCAGGACAAGCAACCATAGCTTCGCTTCTAATAATCTTAGTCACAGAGTTCACATCTTTTTCTTAACACATTTTAAACTGCATTTAAAAATCTAAACAGTAGGAAATGCTTAACGTAACACTGAGGGGATACTGAAGGAGCTCAATGTAGTCTCTGAGCCCTTAGGATGACACTAAGGGGATGCTGAGGGGTCCTTTATGGCCTCTGAGCCTTAAGCTTTGTTGTTATTAAGTGCCGTCGAGTCGGAGTCGACTCATGGAGACCCTCTGGATAGCTATCCTAAATTGTGTTCGGTCTTGAGTCAGGCGGCTGTTGACAGACTGGAAACCATAGCTGCTGTTATTGTATCGATCCATCTTATTGCTGGCCTTCCTCTTTTGCGCTGACCTTCTATCTTGCCAAGCATGATGTCTTTCTCTAATGATCTCTCTCTTTGCATGATGTGTCCAAAGTATGAAAGTCGAAGTCTTGTCATCTGAGCTTCTAAAGAAAGCTTAGGTTTGATCTCCTCTAGTACCGACTGGTTTGTTTTTCGGGCAGTCCAAGGTATACACAGTATTCGCCGCCAGCACCATAATTCAAAGGCATCAATTTTCTTCCTGTCTATCTTTTTCACTGTCCAGCTTTCACATCCATATGATGTTATTGAAAATACCATGGTTTGAACAAGTCAAATCTTTGTATGGAGAGAGACATCTCTGCTCTTGAGAATCTTATCTAGGTCTTTCATAGCCATTCTGCCAAGAGCAATGCGTCGTCTGATTTCTTGACTGCTTGTTGCTTCTTTATTGATGGTTGATCCAAGTAGGTTAAAGTTGTTCACAATTTCAATTTCTTCTCCTTCAACGATGAACCTGTTGATTATGCCAGTTGTCATAATCTTTGACTTCTTTACATTAAGGTGCAGGCCCATTTTGAGACTATGTTCTTTGATTGTGAGAAGCAAATGTTTCAGATCATCTTCACTTTCAGCCAGTAATGTGGTATCATCAGCATAGCGAAGGTTGTTGATGAGTCTTCCACCAATGTTCACACCTCTGCTGTCTTCATACAATCCTGCTTCTCTGATGATTTGTTCTGCATATAAATTAAACAGGTAGGGGGAAAGTATGCAGCCTTGTCTTACACCTTTGCTTATTTTAAACCATTCTGTTTCTCCTTGTTCAGTTCGAACTGCTGCTTCTTGATCAATGTACAGATTGTGCAAGAGTACGATCAGGTGTTCTGGTATACCCATGCTTCTTAATGTGGCCCAGAGTTTCTCATGGTTTACACAGTCAAAAACCTTGCTATAGTCAATAAAGCACAAATAGATATCCTTTTGGTATTCTTTAATCTTTTCAAGGATCCATCTCACATCCGCAATGATGTCTCTCGTTCCTCGCCCTTTCCTGAACCCTGCTTGCACTTCAGGTAGTTCTTGTTCCAGGTATGGTTGTAGTCTCTTTTGAATAATCTTCAGTAGAATCTTGCTGGCATGTGGGATCAGAGCGATTGTGCGATAATTTCCACAGTCAGTTGGATCACCTTTCTTTAGTATTGGTATAAACACAGATCTTTTCCAGTCAGTTGGCCATGATGTTGTCTTCCATATTTCTTGGCAGAGCCTTGTAAGTATGGTAACAGCTGCATCAGATTGCTGTAATACTTCCATAGGAATGCTATCAATGCCTGGTGCTTTGTTCTTGGATAAGGCTTTCAATGCTGCTTTAACTTCTTCTTTCATCACCAATGGTTCCTGATCATAAGGTACAGGTTGAAACGGCTGTTGGTCCACTTGATCTTTATCATATAAAAACTCTGTATATTTCTTCCACCTTTTCTTGATCTTCTCAGCATCATTCAACATAGAACCTTGAGCATCTTGTAACATTCCAATTCGAGGCTGGAACTTTTTCTTTAACTCTCGTAGCTTTAGGAAAGCCGATCTTGTTCTTCCTCTAATAGTTTCTGCTTCTATTTCCTTGCATGCGTCATTGTAGTACTTTTCCTTGTCCTGTCTTGCTGCACGTTGGAAATCTCTGTTGAGTTCTGTTATTGTCTTTCTTTTTCCTCTGGCTTTAGCTTCTCTGCGTTTCTGGGCAATTTTCAGAGTTTCTTCCGTCATCCATTTTGGCCGTTTTTGCTTTTTCACCTTTTGTAGAGACTTCTCGCTTTCTTCCAACACAACCTTCTTGATGTCATTCCATAACTCTTCTGGAGCTCTGTCATTTGTATCTAAAGCAGCAAATCAATTTTGCAGGCAGTCTTTAAATTCCAGTGGTATATTCTCAAGGTCATATTTTGCTGCATTCATGAGTGGTTTGCTCTTTTTCAACTTTAGCTTGAGTTTGCATACTAGTAGTTGATGATCTGTACTACAGTCAGCTCCAGGTTTTGTAGGGGTTCTCAAACTAGTCCTGGGGACACACCTAGCCAGTCAGGTTTTCAGGATAACCACAATAAATGTGCATGAGAGAGATTTGCATACAATGGAGGTAATGAATACAAATCACTCTCATGCTTATTGATTATGGTTATCCTGAAAACCTGACTGGCTAGGTGTGTCCCCAGAACTGGGTTGAGAACCCCTGCTTCTCTCCTTTCCTTCCTTCTTCTGCATCTCTCCTCCCCCCTCTATCTACTGCCCCCTTCCCCCTGCATCTCTCCGTCTCCCCTCTCCTCCACCTCTCTCTTTTCCTCCTCCTTCCCGCTTCCTCCTTCCCCCACCCCCTTTCCTCTTATCTCTCCTTTCCCCTTGCATCTCCTTCCCACTTCCATCCAGCAACTTCTTCCCTTCTCTCTTTCATTCAGCCTCTCTCCTTCCATCTCTGCATCTCTTCTTCCCCTTTCCATCTTGCAGGGACCCTGAGCCCTTAAGGTGAAACTGAGGGGATGCTGAAGGAATCTTATGTGGTCTTTGAGCCTTTGGAGTAATACTGTGGGACTATGAATGATACCAAGTAAATCCATAGTCTCAAGATCCTTACCATTGATTTGGGTCATGACTTTGTGGTGACCATGTCCATGTCTTGTTCTGGCTAGAATCACCTTGTAATGGCTCATGGTATGCACAAATCAAATTCACTGTGGGCTCACTACAGCTTCAGGAGTGAGATTAAATGGAAACGGCATGCAGACAAACTAAAAGGGACTCACCATGAAATCCAGCCCATCTATCTCAAAGTCGCTCTTTTCCAGCATGGAGGGAAGGCGTGGGATGGAGAGCAGGAAGCCAATCTAGGACAGCCACACAATGTATTAAGGAGGTAGTTTTAAAAGGAGCCATGTAAGGGTATGTGCCATCAACACACATAAATCATCTATTTTCAGTGATCTGTGAACAAGATTGGGCCTTTACATGTATAAGTATGCATGTCGGCCCATGGCACATACATTCAATGTGGGCATGCACATGGAGAGAGCTTGGAAGGAGGATGGGTGGAGCACAAATTTACACACATAAATTATAAAATAATACAATTTATGCACATTTTTTGAAAATCTAGGTCCAGGCATTTACACCAGTCTTGGGATTGGTGTAAGTGATCATATCTAGATTTGTCATGCGTATTCCACCACTTAAATCTTATTTTATAAAGTTAAAAATGCATGTACTTGATTTTATAAAATAGGTGCGATTGGCGTGTGTTAAATTGCACATTTAGGCACAATTTTATAAAATTACGCTTAACAAGCAGGGTCATCCCAACAGAGACTGAAAGGTGAAATCAAGCCTTACCTGCTAATTTTCTTTCCTTGAATCCCTCCAGTCCAGTCCAGTCCATTCCAGACATGGGGTACCAGCAGATGGAGACTGAGAAGCAATGGTTTTATGATGTCATTGTGTAAGGGTCCTGTGCAGCCATCCTCTCACCAGTATTTCTGTAACAGACTCCGCAAAGAATAGTCATTAAACAACTTATCCACTTATCACAAGCAGGGCCGTACCGAGGGAAGATCACGCCCTGTGCGACTTGCACATCGGGTGCCCCCTCCCCCACGGCAGGAGAGAAGAGGAGCGCCGATGTGCAGGGAGGGAAAGATCTGCTTAGCATGCCGACGGAACGCTTAAGGGGCGCATTTTAGCTGTCCTGCCATTGCCTGCCACCGCTGAGAGAAGAAAAAGTGGAGGCAGCAGGCAACAGAAGACAGCTAAAATGCGCTTCTTAAGCCTTTGCGCCCTGTGCGGCTGCACCGCTCGCACAGGGCTAGGTATGGGCCTGACCATAACTATAACAATACCAAGTGAATAACAAACTCTTGAAATGAAGAGGATCCGGAACAGCAGATCCAGCTCACCGCTGCCCAGATTCCTCACGATTCTGAAACAACATGAAAACAGCTCAGCAGAGCAGCAACTTTCCAGAGACGCGGGGCCTGTAGTCTCAGCAGGATCCTTCTGCTGCCTGAGCTCAAAAAGAACCAATCAGAGTGTGTCCTAGACTGGACTGTAGTGACTCAAGGAAAGAAAATTAGCAGGTAAAGCCTAATTTCCCCTTCCTCATCGTCCCTTCAGTCCAGTCCAGACATGTGGGACATACTAAAGCAGTACCTAATGATGGGTGGGACAGGAGAGCCCGGTCTGCAATACCTGTGCTTGAAATAGCATCTGCCTTTATGCCTGAACTCTCAACAAACATTACTTGCAAATAAATGTAGGAATGACTCTTTGCTGTCTACCAAATCTCAAGGTGAGGCAACAAAACAAACTCTGTTCCTGATGCAGCCTGAGTCCTGATGGAATGATCCATGGGTTCCAAAGGAACCACCTGTTCCTTGAGCAGAAAGGCAGACGCAAAAGCCTTTTTTGGCCCAAACGGCCACCGATGACCTGGAGGCCACTTCACCGTAGCAAGCCCTCTGACATTAAACTGAGGTGATGCGGCCACAGAAATTTTTTAGTTCTCTTCCAGAATGTTTACTGTAGACAGTGGACATCTTCTTGGTGTCAAGCACAAGATGCTGAAACTTTGCCCAAAACAGAGAACTCCTACAGAGACATCAACTGACTAAGGGGAACGCCAACACCATCTTGGGTCGAAATGAGGCACCAGTCGAAAGACCGCCCCTTCTCTGAAGATCCACCAAAAGGGTCTCAACACAACCATGCCTGGCGCTCCAATATTATAGACACTGAACAGAGAGCCACAAAGCACACTACCACAAGCACCAAAAACCCTCCAAGACGTATAAAGAAGAGGCCCAACCAGAGCCCCAGAGCGTGCCAACCAACCCAAATGAAACTCACAGCAAGACCACCGTGTTATCCAAAGGATGTACCTGTGTAACCCCTTGTAAAAATCACACTCTGTCTGGATGAAAGGCACAAGACTACCCCTATGGCAACTTCAAGAACATGTTAACGCAGCCCCTTGTATCAGCAGTGAATTCCGAGCAAGCCACTCCCCAAGCCCCACTTACCCTACAGGTGCTAATGTACCGGTCAAAGATGAACTCAAGGGACAAAGATCTCTTATCTCTTATTATTCTCGAAAAGCCTCTATACTTAAACCTCAGCCAGAGAGGTAGACTGCTTCTGCTCTGGAAGCAAAGCTGCCATGACCTGAGGAAAATAACATCTATTTCTCAGACGAGCCCTCTCAAGAGACAAGCTGTAAATGAGAACCAAGTTGCTTCCAGGCAGAGAATTGGACTCAGAGACTGAAAATTGTCCAGAACCAAGAACTGATATGGGCCTTCCACACCCACTGTATCAGATCTGCATACCTCAGCCATGGCCCTTCTGGAGTCCCAACCCCAAGCAGCCCCCAACAGGCCTCCAACCTCTAAATCCCTTGGCCTAATGGAGCCCACTGGGAAACTACATAAAACAGACCCACTGTCTCGTTATATTACCTAGGACAACTTGCCAAACCCACGTGTCCCAAGAAGCCAACTGCTAAGGACCCAGAGCCACTGGCTGACTTCACTACCATGAAGAGCCCACAGGCCTGACTTTGTTAGCCCCTCAGAACCACAACTAACATGATAACCTCACAGGGGCTCAACATTGGGGTATCTGATTATGCACGCTACATTGACAATTATTCCGACAGGCCAGTGTCACTACATTCATAAGCAAAATATTTCCCAAGGCTCATTCATCTCCGATCAACCTGTCAAGAATGTGCTAAGGGGGCTCTGAAATAAACAAAGTACAACCCAGATTTCACCTCTGTAGGCGGTGGCATGTTCTGCATGGCAGGAACCTATCTAGATGTGATCTTGGATTCTGTGAAGGTGGACAATTCCAATGAGAGTGAACTGCCTCCCCCTTGACGTATAACTTCCTCACACTGCGCCGTACTTTCAACCAGCTGTCAGAGAACAGTTTGGATCTGAAGCTTGATGCCAAGGACATGTTCAGCCCCCGCAGCCGAGATAAAACAGCTGCTGACAAGGACAGCAATAGCTACAGACTCAATGCTGCCAAACTCACTGCTATTTCCTCACAGTACAAATCCCCAAGGAAACTACAGCCATAAATTGCTGTTCCAGGGGCTCACAAAGGGAACAGAAGAGACCTCTCTTGCCTAAAGCCCATTATAAGGATGCCTTACTAGCCACCACCACAGTAACCAGGCTAAGCTCTGAACCTCTCATCTAAGAAAACCGCAAGCACTGTTCTAAACCAGAAACCTCAGGTGTCTTTGTGTATGTGTCTTTTTTTTTCCTTAACCATAAGCCTGATTCAATGTGTTGGGCAGTCTCCGGCTCAGCCTGACTCTCACTGCCAGGACTGTCCAACTGGACTCCCACTTCTGAGTTCCTGGCAACTGACATCTCCAGTGGGATTCCTTGTATTAGAGAAACCCTGAAGTGAAACGCCATCCCCAGTTCTCTCTAAATTGATTTGCTGGGACCCAGACTGCAAAACCAGAGGTCCCAATCTGCTCAGCCACAGTCTGGTACGATGAAGTCTGGCATTGATCCGCTTCGCAGAAATGATGAATGGAATAGCCCAAAGTGTCCACACTTTGAGCCAGAGATCTCTGTATTCAAATTATCCCTCACATCAATTTCCAACAGCTAAGGGCTGTTTCTATGTTTCTATTAGTGGTCTTCATTATAAAGCATATAGGGACAGACTTAAAGAGGAAAGGCAGGATAGAGAGATATGACAGAGACATTTAAATACTTTCATGGCATAAATACACAAGAGGACAGCCTCTTTCAATTGAAAGTAAGATCTGCTATGAGAGGACATAAGATGAGGGTGAAAGGGGATAGAGTCAGGAGTAATATGCGTAAGTATTTCTTTACAGAAAGAGTGTTAGATGCATGGAATAGTCTCCCAGTGGAGGTAGTAGAAACGAGGACTGTATCTGAATTCAAGAAAGCATGGGACAAACACAGAAGATCTCTTTCTTCCTTTTCTAAGATCTCCAAGAAGGAACCTGCACATCTTCTTTCCTCTTCCAAACTCACTACCTGCTCCTCTGACCCTATTCCCATCCGTCTCTTAAGATCCATCTCCTTTGCTATCATCCCTTCTATCTGTCATATCCTCAACCCATCGCTTTCCACTGCAACTGTTCCAGTGGCCTTCAAGCATGCTGTGGCTACATGTTTCCTCAAGAAACCCTCACTAGACCCTTCCTGTCCTTCTAATTATTGACCCATCTCCCTCCTCCCCTTTATTTCTAAACTACTTGAACATGCAGTTCACCACCATTATCTTGACTTTCTCTCTTCTCAAGCCCTTCTGGATCCATTGCAATCTGGCTTTTATCCTTTACATTCAACTGAAATGGCTCTTGCTAAAGTCTCCAGTGATTTGTTTCTGGCCAAGTTCAATGGCCTTTATTCGATCCTCATCCTTCTTGACCTTTCTGCTGCTTTTGATACTGTCGACTATCACCTTTTCCTCAATTCCTTGTCCTTGCTTGACTTTAAGGGCTCTGGTCTATCCTGGTTCTCTTCCTAGCTGTGCTACTGCACTTTTAGTGTTCATTCTGGTAGATCCTCCCTCTACTACTATCCCGCTCTCAGTTGATGTACCTCAAGGTTCTGTCTTGGGACCACTCCTTTTGTCTCTCTATACCTAGTCTCTTGGTGCACTTATCTCCTCCCATGGTTTTCAGTGCCATCTTTACACTGATGACTCTCAGATCTACCTCTCTACACTTAAAATCTCTCCGGCATTCCAGGCCCATATCTCTGACATTGCTGCCTGGATGTCTTGCCACCATTTGAAATTGAACATGGCCAAAACTGAGCTTCTTATCTTTCCCCTTCCTCCTTTCTCTATTTTGGTGGATGATGCTCTTACCCTTTCCATCTCCTCAGCTTGCATCCTTGGGGTGGTCTTTGATGCCTCCCTCTCCTACTCCACACATATCCAACTGATAGTTAAAACCTATTGTTTCTTTCTCTATAACATCAGCAGAATTTGCCCCTTCCTTTCTGAATACACTACTAAGACACTTATTCACTCATTAGTCACTTCCCGTCTACTACTACAATGAATCATTTATATTGCACTACAAGGCATAGGCAGTGCTGTATTAATTGTTTAGAGCAGTGGTTCTCAACCTTTTTTGTACCGTGACCCCTTTTACCATTGGTCAACTTGTGGTGACCCCCAATGATAAAATCAAATGCGTCTCTCTTCATTTACCATTAACGCATTGTCGCTGTAATCATTTGTTGAATTATTAATATATTATAGGCCTTTGCAATATGTTTTTATTTATAAAATTTACTTATTTAAACCACAATAATTAATCACAATAACAAGTAACAATATTTGATTTCAAAATTATGATGATTTTGTAGTCAAATCACTAATATGAAATAAAATTATTTTTCTACCTTTGTTGTCTGACCAATTTACCTTTGTTGTCTGACAACTTCCTTTGGAGGCGGGACAATGCTGCACGGAGCCCGTCAAGAGACAGGAAGGCTCCGCAATGGTTTTACAGGCATAGCCGCGGTTCCCTAAGAGGCAGGGAGCCGCGGCTGCATTAGAAGGGACTGGGAGGCAGTGAGTTTGCCGCTGCCGAGAAGCGGACTCGGCAGTGGCAGCAACCTGTGCGGATTTCTTTTTTTTTTAACGGCGAATTGAGGCGACCCCTGCTAAATCCTGTGGCGACCCCCGTGGGGGTCGCGACCCACAGGTTGAGAAACGCTGGTTTAGACTATTGCAACCTCTTCCTTGCTGGTTTTCCTCTGGATCACCTCTCTCCCCTTCAATCTGTTCAAAGCTCAGCTGTGTGGCTAATCTTCCACCAGTCCCGCTATGCTCACATAACCCCTCTTCTCAAGTCGTTTCATTGGCTCCCTATCCATTTCCATATCTAGTTCAAAATTCTCCTACTGACCTATAAATACCTTCATTCAGCTGCTCCTTACCACCTTTCCTCTCTTATCTCTCCCTACACTCTTGCCTGGGAACTCCACTCTTCTGGTAGATCGCTTCTATCTTTGCCCTTCTTTTCCACTGCCAACTCCAGACTTCGCTCTTTCCACCTTGCTGCTCCTTATCCCTGGAACAAACTACCTGAGTCGGTACGTCAAGCTTCATCCTTGGCTCTTTTCAAATCCAGGCTAAAAACTCACCTCTTCGAGGCTGCTTTTGGATCCTGATCCACGTAATCTCCCGCTCTCTAACTATATGTTTTCTTACCATTCCCTTTGACATATCCTAGTCCCCAGCTGTTCTGTTGTCTGTCTTGACTAGATTGTAAGCTCTGATGAGCAGGGACCATCTCTTACATGTCTCTATACAGCGCTGCGTATGCCTTGTAGCGCTATACAAATAATCAATAGTAGTAGTAGATCACCTTACCAAGGAAAGGCGATGAAGCGTGTCTCTTTTTGTGTGCATAAATCACCTGTCCCGGTGCCCTCCCAAAGGTTTGGTGAGGAAGAAGGGGGAAAGCCTCTACCAAGGCTGTAACCTGCTTAAGCTTGCCCCCGAGACACGCTAAGGGTGGAGGGGTGGGGGAAGCGACCCGGTACTACCAGGTTCTGCATCCCAGGACCCTTTAGCTGGCTAACGCCACACTATACCCACTGGTCCACTTGACAATTTCTACAACTTCTCTTCAATCCAGTCACAGACCACTCAGGTTTTAGTTCTCTGTGGACAGCAGGATAAATCAACCATACAGATGGGTGACATTATTCCTGATGGCGCCAGGTTAGACTTGCTCTCCCAAACTCCAGAAGAGTCTAGAAAAACTCTTTAGGCACATACAAGTGATCCCTCCTGCATGATTTTTGTTCCTCCCCTCTGTCTATTCCATAGCTTAGTAAACAGGACAGAAAATTAAACTTTCTGGGGCAATGGGCAGGACTGTTCTCAATGCCGCAGACGAGAACCGTCTTGCAAAGACTGACAATCTTGTTGGCCCCAGGATCACATTGCCATTCAAAGGGGTTCAACTGCACATGTGTAGCTCCTGGGTTTTGCCACATGACACTCATCTCTGCCCACTCTTTTGTGAGGCTGCCATGTCATGCAGCCCGACCTCCTCTCTGCTGCCATCACAGCTAACTGGTTCCTACAGTCAAACTGATTGGGGAGCCTAAGCCTATCCTCCACACTTTCATATAATTATTTCATGTATGTATATAGTTGACCCCTGTTATCCATGTTTGTACCCCTGTTCGATGTAAAACCTAACAGCTTGTTGTTATGGTCGTTGTGTTATAATGTAAACCGCGCTGATGCTGAATAGTGCGGTATATAAAAAATTGTAATAAATAAATAAATATTGCAGTACAACACACTGTTCTTCTTATTATTTTTTCTTAAACTTTATATGTTAGAAAAGCCAGCAAGTACCCTGGTTCCCCTCCCAGAAACAGGGGAGAGGGACAAGAGGACCGCAGGTAGGCTCCCACCAGATGGGGCAGAAGGACTTGGATCCATACCTGCCGGTTCTTGAAGCTGGTCCCAGGTGACTCTAGCTCTCTCGTTTGCTCAGACCAGCAGTAGATCCAGAAACACTTCCACTATACAAGGGTTGAGCAGCAACTCTCACTGCTCTCCTTGTATCCCCCACCTCCCTTTTTTAGGCCAGACCAGGCTGCACAGATTCTCATTACCATCTACTGGAGACTAAGAAATACTGGTTGGTTATGGGCTGCACAAGACCCATACACTATGACATCACCAAACCAGTGGTTCTTAGTCTCCATCTGCTGGTAGGAAATCATAAACTCTGGAGGGGTAATGAGGAAAAACTGCTTTTCCATGGAGAATATATGAATCAGTCTGGGTTGTACATGGGATACCAAACATCACCCACATATTCTGAGCTAATCCTGCTTTTATATCCACAAAGCTACCAAGTTCCCAGTTCCAAGAGGAACATTTTGTGCCAGTTCTGGATTTCTGACAACCCCATTCTGATGCACTATGGGACCTGCAACATTGATTTCAATGGGCAGAATCAGGGACTACAAATATCACATTGCTTTGTGGGTGTAAGTTCAAAAGCAGGACTGGCCAAAATGTCTTCCTCCTGAAAATGGGCAACTTAGCAGCTCTGTTTCTACTAGTGTCCCTACACTTGTAATCCTGCTTTTATCAGACAACTAGGAACTAGAGTTCCTACATACAATGTGGTAAAAGCAGGCTCGGTCAGACTGTCCTTTATGATCTGGAGTCATTTACTGTGCTCCACTAATAATAAATAATGCAAACATGTATATGTGTGTCTGTGTGTGTGCGCGCGCGCGCGCATGCATGGTAGGTATGTCCTCAATTTCCCAGCTCACTCACCAGTGGGATGTAAATAACACAGCAGGATGGGATGCGGCTGTCCAGGGTCTCAAGTTCCTTGCGGGCCACATCAGTCAGGAAGTCTGAGAGGCCCATCAGCTTCCGCTTCTCTGCAAGACAAGAGGAAGACAGCAGGATAGGATCACTAGGCAGTTAAACCACATCTGGTTCTTCCTTCTCTATTGCCTTTGTGGACGCGTAGTTTCTGTTTTGCTTAGCCAAAGTGGAAAGTAAAAGTCCCACAGATGGAATGGGAGGGATGAAACCAGGACATTGTTGGTGGCCCTTGTGAATTCAGTGGCCATGGAAGGATATGATGTAGCAATTCCTAGTGGCACAATGAAAATGTCTCATGCACAGATCCAGGCTGCTGGATAATCTATTTGCCACAAGGAGACTTTAAGCCAGTCCTGTTTTTATGACTGTTGAGCTCTGGTAATACTTGCCATACTGAGATGGAGAAAGGTCTCCCACCCATTACAGGAATACTTGAGACCTTCTGAGGTGCGGTCACCCTGTGATTTAGTTGGATTAGCAGAGGGGATATAGTTCTCCTCCCCTTGCACTCTCTCACATGCTTACATTCTCCTATCCCCAAGAGGGATGACCCTAGCATTCTCCCCTCTATTCCCAAGCTCAACCAAGCATCTCCCTCTTTCCTTGGGACTGATCCCAGCATTCTCCCCTTTCTCTGATCTCTGCATATTGCCTCTTCCTCCCACCCTGACCCCTCTTTAGGCAGGGCCACATAGGGCTACAAGAAATTTTACTTAGAACAGAATTGTCCTCTGTGTCTTGCTTCAGCCCCTTGTTCCCCTCTCAAGGAGGTACAAAGAATTGGGGGGGGGGGGAGGGGAGGAGGGGGGTGGAAGGAGTGAGGCCGAGACTGGCGCTAGCAGCAGATATTCTATCACTGTTGCTCTGGCTGCTAGGAGAAGAGACTGTAAGACTGGAGTGCGAGGACCTGGAAGGAAGGAAAGGGGTTACAGAAGCTGAGGTGGAACAATAGGCTTCCTCTGACCCGGGCTGCTACAAAAGACTTGAGCTGGGTGATGCTGATAGTGAGATGAGGTCATGGAGCCCTGGGCAGGACAGACAGAGCAAAATAGATGTTGCTGGGCAGTGGTGGGAGGGGGGATATCTCTAGGCAGGGAATAGAGGGAAATATCTTCCCTTTAATTAAATTTCCTATTACAGACCCATTCATCTCTTACTGGATGAAAGGGAAGAAGAAGAGAGGAAATGCTAGCCTAACACTCTGACTACACTTCAGGATCCATGTTCTCCTCCTTACACTTTATCTGTCCTCAGACTCCATCTCTTGTCCAGATTATAAACTGCACTGAGCAGGGACCGTATCTTGAGTTTGAAGTAGTAGCAACAGTAGTAGTAGGAGAGATAGGGTGCCGTTGTTGCTTGCGCTGGAGAAGGATGCAGTGCCATTTGTAATGTTGGAACTTGGTGCCTATGGTAACTAAAATTTTAAATGTGTTTCTATTCTGACAGAAGTTTCTTACTTTCATCGATGGCTGGGTCCACATTGGGTTTCACAGTAAAGCGATTTTCTGACAGGCTTTCCTCAAAATCTACCTGCGGGTAAGACAAGAGAGAGTATTATAGTGATATATCTGCATGTCAGGGTGCTTTAGTGTGTGCTATATCTGTATGTGAGTATATCTGTGTATGTTGGTGTTTATGTGTGTCTGTATCTTGAGTGTGCCTTTGAGTGTATTTATCTGAGTATGTAAGTGTCTGTGTGGTGCATATGCAGTATGTGTGTGTATGTTATGAATATGTATGTGTATATTTGCATATGCATGTTATGTATTGTGGTGAGGAAACCACGGCTGATTATAGAAATGCACAGGAAAAAGGGTCCTGTCACTTTAATTCAGGTTGTATCAAAGGTTTCCCCGGTAACCAGGAGTCTGTGACTCAGAAGCTAGTCATCCCTAAGCCCCGCCCACAGCAGCACGTCAGAGAGAAGCTTGTCCCTAGTCACATGTGCTGGGAGCAGGGTGTGCCTCAAAGAGAAGGAAAGTTTAAAAAGCTGATTCACAGAACAGAAGTTAGTTCACGAGGTTCAGGGAGTTCACGAAGTTCAGAGGAGAGCCTAATCCGTAGTCCACGGAGTTCACGAGGTTCAAAGAGTTCAGAAGAGGGGCCAACACGGAGTACAGGAGGCAGAGCAAGTGAGAGAGTGTTTGCAGAGCCTGAGAGACCGAGTGTGAGAAATACTATTTGCTGTGAAGAGGAGATTGATGAGAGATTGCCAGACACAGCTGGGAATGAGAGGCTGGTGTCAGCAAACGGAAGGTCTGCACTTGAAGAAAAGCATGACTGGTTTGCAGGACGGAGGGAATCCCTAAATACCTCAGAACCAAGGCAAGTCTGTCCTTCTCAATGCCTACAGAGGAAAAGCCCCAGAGAATTACCCATAGGAGAGAAAGCTAAGTTTAAGCATAGCCAGAGTCCCAGGGAAAAGAGAGACAGCTGGTCTAATCAGCACGTAGCCCAGCTAACAGACGAGTTGTTGCAGAAGCAGACTTTACTGAGAAGGATAAGTGATTTAATAAAGAAGGAAAATACTCAGCTCTCTGTGCAGATACCTTATGCCATAAGGGAGGGTGATAGAGAGGAAGAAATGGACACAACGAATGTGGATAATAGCATTATGGATTGTCAGTGTACTATGTGTTTTAACTCTGACGGTGAAAAATCCTAGAAAAGCCATTATAGCTGTGCCATGCTCAGGAAGCACGTTAATTTGTGAAGACGTCACAAACTGCAAGAAACAGCTGACTGTGCTGACAAAGTGAAAAGCTAAGTTACATGTTTAAGGAACATTTAAAAGTTTTGTTTTTGACAACAAGAAGTTGTTCCTGTCTAAGAAGAAAGCATTTATCTGTTTAAAGTTCTGAAAGTGCCAATTTGATTTCTCAAGCAAAGTGATGCCTATTTCTGTTGGAAGTTATATTGCAAAGCATAATTTGTTCCTGTTGTTTTGAAGCAGTACCGTGGATTAAAAATCCTTTCCATACTTTATGCCTCACGCCTCCTGTGTATGAAGAAACCCTGATTACATTAAAAGAAATATTCTCTGTCTTGTGCCTAAACCCTCGGATCACAACTCCTTTGCTTTAGGATAAACTACGATTCCCATCACCCCTTCTGGCAGCCATTACAGGGAGTCTTGTCTTAAGGCTAAAAGGCGACCTCACCTGCTGCCAGTCATCTACCTGGCCAGGAGGGGGCGACAGTATGTATCTGCATGTTTGTGTGTATTTCAGAAGGTAAGCCTTGGATAGCACTGCTATTCTTTTTCAGAGTGGTATCCAGATCGACAATTTAAGTGCTGCACTATGAGCAGGAGAATGACTGGGATGTGAGTTCTAATCTTGCCTCTTCTGCTAATTCTTCACGAGATCGAAATTCAGCTAGCTGCATCTGATAAAAGTTAAAGCTAGCCACAGTTAGTCTGGTTATCTGGATGTTCAAACTGAATCTGCTCAGGCGGAAAGCATAGTTACTCACCTGTAACAGGTGTTCTCCAGGGACAGCATGAATCAGTCCTCAAATATGGATGACGTTGGCGCCAACAGAGCCCTCGTGCGGAGCAATTCCCCAGCTTTCAAAGAAAGCCTTTGGGATTGCATCGCGCATGTGCGGTCCCCTTCCCGCCCAAGGGTGCCATCTTGCTCAGTCAGATGACATAGCTAAAAAGACGGCAAAAATGAGAAAAAAATGAATCAAAGGACTGCAACTCCAGTGGAGGGAGGGTCGTGAGGACTGATTCCTGCTGTCCCTGGAGAACACCTGTTACAGCTGAGTAACTACGCTTTCTCCAGGAACAAGCAGGAAGTCAGTCCTCACATATGGGACTCACTAGCTATAGGCTACCGAGAACCCATAGCTGAAAATGGCTCCATCTAGAAGAGCCGCAGCAGCGATAGGATTTTTCTCCGAGAACGCAACCCCCACGGTAGCCTGACACCAAAGGGTTGGAGGGTAGGAGTTGCCTAAATCTCGAATAGGTTACGGAGTACCACCTGACTGAAAACACTGTCCCGTCGGGACTCTTTCTCCAGGCAGTAATGGGCTGAAAAGGTCTGGCTTGAAGACCAAGTTGCGGCCCGGCAGATGTCTGCCAACGGAACAGAGCGGTGGTTAGTCACTGATGCGGCCTTAGCCCTGACAGAGTGGGCCGTGATTTGGCCCTGCAGCTGAAGGTCAGCTGCCCTGTACGCCCAGGCGATGCAGTCTGCCACCCAGGTGGATAACATGTGTGGAAAAAAATGAATCCCCTTCAGGTACCTTTGTAACAGGTTGAATCCATCTTGTGCTAACGTCTATAGCTCAGGCCTAAGAACAGCTTGCTCTGACTTTTCACACTGAAACTGCAAATTCAGCAAAATCATCAAAGATTGAGCTACGAAATGAGCTAATATCCTGTCCCAGAGAGCTTACACAATGAGAGTCTACAGCTAATGAAAAGGCCTCTTGGATGAACAAAGGAGAACGTAAACAAAGAAGACGAACATCAGTATCTACAGTTTATCTGCAGGAAACATGACTCGCAGAAGGCAAATGAGAATGGTGAGACAGGATGCTACAGAAAACACAGGGAAAAGGGTTAAAGGTTAAGAAGCAGATTTGCTTAAGAAAATGGAGAAGAAGAAGAAGCAGAAAGGAAATCTATGTATCAGCAAATCTGAGCCTGAAAATGAATATAAATATGAGAGAGAAATTTTGATAAATAGACAGACGGTAGCTGATCTCACTGGAGTAAGGCTCTCTCTCTGTCCCAGGATCTTTTTCACTTAAATCAGGTGCTCTGCTTGATATAAATGTATTGATGCTATGGATTGATATTGAAATTTGTACCTTATAAATCAAAAGTAGAGCTTGTGATGTTACAGACCTGATAAGATAAATAAAACTTTTTACATGCTTTTATTGTGGCATGAGCAATTTGTTTAGGTCCTGTATATACAATTTTTGGATGTTGGGGCGGACACAAGCAGCCAAACAAAAAATAGAAAATTCCCCAAATAATCGTAGGGGAAGTCCAGAAAACCCCCAACACGTGCACTTGGAGACAGGTAGACCCAGTTTACTAGGGTCATAAGAGACGAAGAGCTGGGAAGCTCTCCGATGTCCCCGCGTATGCTCCAGGTAGAAGGCGAGCGCCCTCTTACAGTCCAGGGTATGCAGAACCGCTTCTGCCCTGCTGGTATGTGGCCTGGGGAAGAAGGATGGAAGAACCACCTCTTGGTTGAGGTGAAACGAGGAAACCACTTTTGGAAGTAACTTGGGGTGAGTATGTAGGACCACCCTGTTTTTATAAAACCGTGTATATGGTCTATCCGATACTAAAGCTTGCAGCTCACTCACACGTCGAGCAGACGTGAGTGCCACCAGAAAGAGTGCTTTCCAGGAAAGGAAGCAGAGATGACAGGTGGACATTGGTTCAAAAGGTGGGCGAGTAAGCCGCTGCAAGACCTCATTTAAGTCCCACTCTGTAGCCAGTGGGCGAATCGGAGGCTTCAAGAGTAGGAGACCTCTGAGGAATCGGAATACCAAAGGGTGAGCTGAAAGACGTTGCCTGTCCCCTGGAGAGTGGTTAGCTGATAGCGCACTCAGGTGGACCCTGACAGAGTTAGACTTGAGGCCCAATTCTGAGAGGTGGAGCAAGTACTGTAATACCTAGGTACTTGGCGAGTGAACAGGTTCTCCTTATTTTGAGCACCCCACACTTCAAATCTATGCCACGTGAACGCGTAGGATTTTCTAGTGGATTGCCTCCTAGAGGCCAGCAACACCTCCTCAACCTCCTTGGGAAGGAATAGAGGAGCAAGTACTACCCTCTCAGCAGCCATGCCATTAAGTTGAGGGATCTGAGGTTGGAGTATAGTAAGGAACCCTGTTCCTGGCTGCACCCCCAGCGGGAGTGGAGTTTCGACCGCCAGTTAAAAGAGAAAAGGGAACCAAGGCTGTCTTGGCCACCTGGGGGCTACCAGGATGACCGAGGCCTTGTTCCGAAGAATCTTGAAGAGAGTGCGTGCATAGAGAAGGCCCTGTGCCTACAAGATCAGGAAAGCATCTGCCGCCACGCTCAGCGGATGCCTCGAACAGAACCGGGGCAACTGGTGGTTTTGTGGACTGGCAAAGAGATCCATGGATGGAAGACCCCAGAGGTTGAAGATCTGCTGGGCTACATCCCGGTTCAGTTGCCATTTGTGAGGCTGAAGAATCCTGCTCAACTTGTCGGCCAAGAGGTTCTCCTGACCTGGCAGATAAACTGCCTTTAGGGACATGTGATGCGCCACTGCAAAAGAGCAGAGGTCCAGAGTTTCCTGGCATAGGATGCGAGATCCTGTGCCTCCCTGTTTGTTGATGTAGAACATCGCTACTTGATTGTCTGTCTGTATCAGCACAGACTGATGTGAAAGAAGATGACAGAAGGCTTGAAAAGCTAGGCGGATAGCTCGAAGCTCTAGAAGATTGATTTGAAGTGCAGCCTCTCGCGAGGACCACAGACTCCGAGTGCATGAACCCTGGCAATGGGCTCCCCAGCCCAGCAAGGAGGCATCTGTCGTCAATACACTGGTGTGAGAGGGAGGATGGAATGGTACTCCCTGAAGCAAATTGGGGGGGGGGGAGATGAAGCCACCATTGCAAGGTTGTCACCAGTAGCTTGGAAATCGCTACCCGTCTCTGAGGCGGCCTGTGGCTTGTGTCCACTGGTCTCTGAGGCACCATTGAGCTGTGCGCATGTGGAATCGAGCATATGGAGTCACATGCACCGTGGAGGCCATGTGGCCCAGGAGGCGTAAGAAGACCCTTGCGGAGACATGAGGTCTGTGCTGGACCTGTTGTACCAAGTCCAGCAACCGCCTTGCCCTGTCCAGCGGTAGGTAAGCCCTTGCCTGAAGGGTGTCTAGTCTTGCCCCTATGAACTCCAAGTTCTGATTGGGGAGTAAAGTGGACTTTGCGTAATTTACAACAAACCCTAGCTGCTGGAGCAGGGTGACTGTGCAAGCAGGTGGCCTGCTGTGCCTCCTGAGCCGATTGGCCCCTGATGAGCCAGTCGTCTAGGTATAGAAAGACGAAGACTCCTTGGCTTCTGAGGAAGGCTGCCACCACTGCTAGGCATTTGGTGAATACTCTGGGAGCGGAAGCTAGGCCAAAAGGAAGCACCTTGTACTGGAAGTGGTTTCCGCTGACCACAAACCTGAGATATTGTCTGTGGTCTGGGTGTATGAGGATGTGAGTATAAGCATCCTTTAAATCTAAGGAGCATAGCCAGTCTCCCTGGTGGAGGTAAGGCAGGAAGATCCCAAGGGAAAGCATCTTGAACTTTTCCCTCAGCAGGAACTTGTTCAGATTGCGCAAGTCTAGGATGGGGTGAAGGCCTCCTTTTCTTTTTGGTATGAGGAAACACCTGGAGTAGAAGCCTTGCCACTGCAGGTGGTGGGGCACCGGTTCCACTGCCTGATCCTTTAGCAGACCTGCCAACTCCTGCAGGAGGAGGTTCCTGTGAAGAGGGGGCCTGAGAGGCTCTCCTGGGTAAAAGGTGGTGGGCACCTGGTTGAAATGAAGTAAATAGCCCTGTTGGACTATTTTCAAAACCCAGGCGTCAGTGGTAATGGCTGGCCACCTGTGAGCATACAGGGCCAGCCTTCCTCCTGTGCAGGAGTCAAAAACCCCCTCCCGGCTGGGTAGGAGCCGGACCTGGAGGCTTGGGGGTCTTTGGCTTACATGGGCCATGCACCTGTCCCCTGGCCTGCTGCCCCTGTTGGGGAGCAGGGGTGGCCTGGTAAGTGGGGTAGTTTCTGTAAGCCGTACCCTTACTCAGGAAAAAGGGCTTTTTCCCGAGGCCTACTTCTTGTGAGAAGGTGCAGATGTCTTCTTCGACAACCTTGTCCGGGTCAGGGACTGGGACTCGATTTCTGCAGCTTTTTCCGTCATGGGTTTGCCGAATAGGTTGTCATCTCGGCATGGGTTATCGACCAACTTGTCCTGAACCCATGGCTCCAGTCCGACGACATGAGCCAGGCCTGACGGCGTGCACCAATGCCGGCTCCGGCTACTCAGGCCGAAGCCTCGAAGCCGTCATAAGCTGTTTGAGACATGAACTTCGAGCACTCTCGGATCCCCGTGGACAAGGCCTTGAAGCGCTGCAAGGGTTCCTCGGAGAGACCAGCTGAGAACCCGGCAATCTCCTTTGCCAGGTACCGCAAGTATATGCCCATGTACAGCTGGTAGGTTTGGACACGGCATGACAGCATCGAGCCCTGGTAGCACTTTCTGCCGAGGGCGTCCACGTTCTGGGCCTCCTGGCCGGGAGGCACCAAAGAGTGCTTCTTTGGGCTTTTCAGTCATTGCATGGCCCATTCCACAACCATTGAGTTGTGTGGCAGCTGCGCTTTCTGGAACCCAAGACTCTTGAGGACTCGATAGATGGAATCGACCTGCTTGCTGAGCACCGGCATCGAGGCCGGGGACTCCCACATGCGGAGTATCAGCCGTTCCAACATCGGAGGCACCATTGCAGTAAGGGCCTCCTTCGGGGGAGAGTCATACTGGAGGGCCTTGAGCTCTTTGGCTCGAGGCTCCTCCTCGGTGTCCGCAGGGAATGCCAAAGCCTTGGCCATGTCCCTTATGAAGTCCGAGAACCGAGTGTCCTCCAGAGGGGACCTTCTCTGAGGCTCCGAACCCAGAGAGTCAGATGGTCGGGGCGGATGGACTGGCGAGACCAGCCATCAGCGCCCGCTGCTGCTCCATGAAGGCAGCCATCTTTCTCCCCAGGGCCGCCATCCTGAGACCGAGCTCAGAAGGCTCGGCCACTCCCGGCTCAGGTCCCGACGCCGGCTCAGGTCCCGACGCCGGCTCTCCCGGAGGAGAGTCTACGAGGACAACAGAAATGACCTTGTCCAAAGTCTCCGGCTCCTTACGAGGTTATTTAGCCAGCCTCTCCGACTCCGAGGACCCGGGGCGGCGGTCCGGGCTCCGCGGCCTGGAACCCAAGGGCCCAGGCCGATCAGAGGCGTCCAGCGACGCCGCCGTCACAGGTTTTTCTTCCTCCGGTGTTCTCTGGAGGGAGACCCCCGCTCAGAAGACACACGACAGTGAACGGGCTCTGAGTCCCGAGATGTTGAGGCCTCTGACGAGGTCCAGGCCCGGACGGATGTGGACCTAGGAAAAATCCTGTCACGCTGGTGTTGCCTGCTCTTCCAAGATTTCAAAGACATCTTACCACACGGCACACAGACCATCGGGTCATGGTCGAGGCATCGGAGGCAGCAGTCGTGTGCATCGGTGAGAGACATTAACTTCTTACACCAATCACATTTTTTAAACCCACTGGCAGCGATTGGGGGAAAAAGGGCCCCTGCGAGGTCAAACGACTGGGCTGCCAGTGAAAAATAAAAAGAGCGCAAATGCTAGTCATGAAGGACAAAAAACGAAAAATATGACCGGACTCGATACTGGTGTACCGAGCCGAAGGCGGGAAGGGGAACCGGCGTCAAACTGGGAAGCTGAAAGAAATTATTCAACTTTTCTACTTTTTCCACGATGGAAACGGAACCACGTCCATTGGGCTCCGCGGAAAAAAAGAAGACTGAGCAAGATGGCACCCTTGGGTGGGAAGGGGACCGCGCATGTGTGATGCAATCCCAAAGGCTTTCTTTGAAAGCTGGGGAATTGCTCCACACGAGGGCTCGGTCGGCGCCAACGTCACCCATATGTGAGGACTGACTTCCTGCTTGTTCCTGGAGAATATTTGGTCTAAAGTTAACCTACCTGACCAGCCTGAATTACCAACCAAAGTTCAATCACACCCTGGGAATACCACCAGTTGCTTGGACATAACTTATTCCCTTACCAGCGAAGGGAGAAATTTCAGCTATTGGGGTTTGTTCAGCTAACTCTAAAGTTAGCTGGAAAAATCCTTTGAATATAAAACTCCATGCGACCTTCGTTATGCAAGTTGTGGTTGGAGCAACTACAGCCATGGACACAAACCACTTTGCTGATAAGGCTGGCAATGTAGTGAAGGTCATCGGTGAAGACCCAGGAGATTTTGGCAAAGAGATCAATGGACTGTGGCAGGGAGCGGCAAGTGTCCCGGATACATAAGGAGCTGTACACTGTCTGCAGGGTGTGGGGAAAAGAGAGAAAGAGAAGTCATAGCATTTTAGAACTAAGGTACCAATTAGGTATCTGAGACCCATAGAGCAGTTCTGCATTCCTTTTCCATGGCATCATTAATCTATACAGACCAACAGATAACACTGGTCAACAAATTTTTACAAAAGTCATGTTACTGAAATAAAAATAGTCATTTCTTATCAATTTTTATATGCTGAACACGAATATGACAGTGAAATTGCAAAGTTGGCTCTAGTTTTTTTGTAATCTACAAGAATTAATGTTTACACCACAAAATGCATGTCAATAGTAAATATAATAGGCCTTCGGTTAATACCTGTAAAAAACCAAGTCATAGACTACTTCTTAGATTTTTTCGCCTGTCTCTTGTACAGCTGTTCGAGAGCTTCTCTGGGGAGTGTCCAGCAGTAGTCAGCCAGCACTGTAGTGGACCATTTTCCCTGGTATCTTTGCTCCATCGTGCTCTGTTCATCACTAACCATACCACAGTTGTCAGGAAAGATATAGAAATGGGAATCAAGGAAATGGATCTTTAGAGACATATTGCAGCCAAGTTTCTGATACTGCATCAGCATGTCTTCTACTTGTTCCTTGTAGTTTTCTCCCCTAACATTCCTGAGAAAGTTTGTTGACACTAGGCAAAAAGCATTCCATGCTTGTTTCACATCACCCTGCAGCAAGTTGTTGAACCGGTCATCTTTGAAGAGCTCTCGAATCTGAGGACCCACAAAAACTCCCTCTTTAATCTTTGCTTCGCTGAGTCGAGGGAATTTTTCATGCAGGTATCGGAAAGCTAGCGAAGTGCGGTCCATGGCTTTCACAAAGTTTTTCATCAAACCTAGTTTGATGTGAAGGGTGGTAGCAGGATTTTGTGAGCCTCAACCAGAGCTGGGTGCTGGATATTCCTCTCTCCAACTGTTACATTTTGTCTGCGATTCCATTCCTTCCGCAAGTAGTGCCAATCCCTTGCTCGGCTATCCCACTCACATAAGAAACACATGTATTTTATATATCCCTGCTACAGTCCCATTAAAAGGGCAACTACCTTCAAGTCACCACAGAGGTGCCAGCTGTTATAGTTAATGGAAGTCAGTAGATGCTTTAATTTATCGTATGTCTCTTTCATGTGGACGGCATGCACTACTGGAATAGATGGAAGACGGTTTACATTGTTCAAAAGCACAGCCTTCAGACTCAGTTTTGAAGAGTCTATAAATAGTCTCCAGTCTTGTGGGTCATGAGTGATTTTTAAGGCATTCATGAGGCTTTCAATATCGGAACAGAAGATTAAATTAGACTTACCTGCTAATTGTAGTTCCTGGAGGAACTCCAGTCTGGTCCCGGAATCTCTGGGGTTGTCAACCTCCTCTAGCAGCTTTGGAGACTGAGAAACTTCACTCCTGTGATGTCATCGGTATATAAGACCTGGCACCTCCTCCTTACACCAGTTTACCTATTGACAAAGCAGACTCACCAGAGCAACAAGTAAGTAGTGAAATACAGCACCAAAATAACTGCCGCACTGAACTGTAAAGGCCTGTTGGCCCAACTATTAACAAGAAAGTTAAAAAGAAAGTTACCCGCTAATCACTTTCCATATGCCTTGAGCTCCCCCCTTCACCCCCGTGCCAATTATGCACAGATAACCACTCATTTCCAGGGGAGAACCCACGCCATCCTGACCCCCGCCCCCCCAAGAAACTGAAAGTATTGCTTACCAGTAAAAACAGCTCCTGCTTCAGGCCACAGCGCAGTAAGGAACCCGGGCGGAATACGGGACCAGACTGGAGTTCCTCCAGGAACTACAATTAGCAGGTAAGTCTAATTTAATCTTCCTGATCGTCCCTCCAGTCTGGTCCCGGAATCTCTGGGGATATACCAGAGCAGTAAACATAATCAACGGGAGGGACCTGCTAGCCCGGCCTGAAGCACTGCCGAGCTAAAACAGGTGTCTCTGTTTGCCTGAACATCCAGACGGTAATGCTTCACAAAGGTATGCAGAGACGACCACGTTGCCGCTTTACAGATTTCCACCGCCGGCACTAAACTACACTCCGCCCAAGACGCCGCTTGCGCCCTCGCGGAATGAGCCCGCAGACCGTCTGGAATCAGGCGACTTCGCAAGACGTAAGCCGAAGCGATGGCTTCTTTCACCCATCGCGCAATCAAGCCCTTGGAAGCCGCCTCCCCTTTCCTTGCCCCTGCAAACAGCACAAACAGCCTGTCTGACTTACGGAACGACGCTGTTCGAGAAACATACTTCCTCAACGCCCTACGAATATCCAAGCGATGAA
Source organism: Ichthyophis bannanicus (assembly GCA_033557465.1). Taxonomy (NCBI): domain Eukaryota; kingdom Metazoa; phylum Chordata; class Amphibia; order Gymnophiona; family Ichthyophiidae; genus Ichthyophis; species Ichthyophis bannanicus. The sequence goes on along the minus strand of CM066051.1, from coordinate 68,504,237 downwards.
GTCGCTCCGCCACTTGACCCTTACCTTTCTCGCGAAAAAACCGGCAAGGACACCACTTGATTCAAATGGAAAGCCGACACCACCTTCGGCAGGAACGACGGAACGGGCCGCAAAACCACCTTAGAATCACTGAAAGACAGAAAAGGCTCTCTACAAGACAGCGCCTGCAACTCGGAAACTCATCTAGCCGAAGCCACGGCCACCAAGAACACCACCTTCAGTGTAAGGTCCTTCAATGAAGCATCTGCTAAGGGCTCAAACGGCGCCTTCGTCAAGGCGTCCAAGACCAAAGGCAAATCCCATGCCAGGACCAATCTCTGGCGTGGCAGCCGAAGAAGTACGACCGTTCGCAAGAAATGCTTCACATCCGCATGAGCCCCCAGAGCGATTCCTTGCACCTTGCCTCTATAGCAGGATAACGCTGCCAACTGCACTTTCAAGGAGGCCGCATCTAGGCCCTTCTGAAAACTATCCTGCAAAAAGGCCAGCACCTGCGGAACCGAGGCCCGTAGGGGAACGCAGTTCTTGTCCGCGCACCAAGCCTCGAAAACACGCCACACTCTGACATATGCCAAGGAAGTAGAATTCCTCCGCGCTTTCAGCAAAGTAGCTATCACTGCCCCCGAATAGCCTTTTGCCTTCAACCTAGCCCGCTCAAGAGCCAGGCCGTAAGCGAGAATCGATCCACCTGGGGCATCCAAAGAGGACCCTGAGTGAGAAGATCCCTGCGACTGGGAAGCTTCCAAGGCTGCCCCACCAAGAGCCTGATCAAGTCCGCGTACCACGGCCTTCTCGGCCAATCCGGCGCAATTAAAATCACTCGTCCTTTGTGCCGTTCTATGCGCTGTATCACCCGACCGATCAACACCCACGGCAGAAAGACGTACAGCAGCTGCTCCTCCGGCCACTTTTGAACGAGGGCGTCCAGTCCTTCTGCCATCCGCTCCCTTCGCCTGCTGAAGAACCGATCCACCTTTGCTGATTGAAAAGTCGCCATGAGGTCCATCACCGGGAGACCCCAGCGCCTCACTAACAGCGCAAACACCTCGGATGGAGGACCCATTCCCCCGGGTCTACTTTTACTCGACTCAGAAAATCGGCCTCCACATTGTCCGCCTCTGCGACATGCGCTGCCGACAAGGCCACGAGATGTTGTTCCGCCCACTCGAACAAACTCTCCGCTTCGTCCTCTAGCGCCACGCTGCTGGTGCCACCTTGACGATTCACATAAGCCACCGCAATGGTGTTGTCTGAGAACACCCGAATGGCCTCTCCCTGAACCAAAGGTGTCAAGTCTCGCAGCGCCAGCGCTACCGCCTGCAATTCCAATCGTCGGTCGATCGACCACGTCTTCTCCAGGTCGGACTACTGGCCCTGAACCAGGTGACCTTGACAATGGGCACCCCAGCCGTAGAGACTGGCATAGGTCGCCAGGGAAATCCAAGCCGGAGCTTCCAATGACATCCCTTTCTCTAGACTCCCTGGCCTCAGTCACCAACCTAAAGCCAGACGAACCTGTGGCGGGCAGGGTAACTTCTGACTCAGCGAATCCCTTTGATGCAACCACCTTCTCAACAGAGCTCTTTGCAACGGCTGCATGTGAGCCCGCGCCCACGGCACAAGCTCCAAAGTCGCCGCCATTGTCCCCAACACCTGCAGATACTCCCAGGCCGTGGGGCAATGTAGCCTGAGAAAACGGCGTACCAACTGTCGAAAGCCGAAAACCCTTTGACGAGGCAGAAAAACGCACCCCACGCCCGTATCGAAACGCGCTCCGAGGTACTCCAGGTTCTGAGACGGGACCAATTTGCTCTTTGTCACATTGACCACCCAGCCGAGACTCTGCAACAGATCTATCACTTTGGCCGTAGCCGAAACACTCTCCCTCTGGACTTCGCTCGGATCAACCAATCATCCAGGTATGGGTGCACCAAGACCCATCCTTCCGTAATGCCGCCGCCACCACCACCATTACCTTGGTGAAGGTGCGGGGCACCATCGCCAGGCCAAAGGGAAGCGCCTGAAACTGGAAATGCCCCATAGGCACTGCAAACCTGAGGAATTTCTGAAGTTCCTGCCGGATCGGAATGTGCAGAGACGCCTCCGACAGGTCCAGGGATGTCAGAAACTCCCCTATTCGTACCGCAACAATGACGGACCTGAGGGTCTCCATCCGAAAATGAGATACGCGCAGACAGCGGTTCACCTTTTGAAATCCAGAATGGGTCGCCATGTCCCCTCCTTTTTCGGTACCACGAAGTAAATGGAGTATCGACCGCAGCCGAACTAGTCAGCCGGAATCGGGACAATTGCTTTGAGACGCAGAAGTCTCTATACCGTGTCCTGCACCGCCTTGCGCTTTGCTACCGCGTTGCACGGTGACCGCACGAAAGAGTCGGACACCAGACGCTGCAGCTTGTGATAAGGAAGCTTATCATAGTTCAGGAAGGAGCTATAATAGAGGTGAATTGGCTCTGAACAAGCAACCTGTCTTTGCTGGTAGAAATAATAAAACAGAATGTTTTCATAAAAGACTACCAGTCCCAGAATGCACCAGGTTTCAAACACCCTATAGAAGAGCTGAAGTGGGGAAACGTGTGTTCAATCAGGAGAGCTATGAGGTAATCCCCAATCACTCATCTCCAAGGGCAGGGCTTGATTCAGCACAGCTGAGCTGTGCTAGGGTGGAGTATCCCTCTAAACAAGTTAAAAGTAAAACCTATTCTACACAGAATCAGCAGAGGCAGAAGCAGTTGCAGACCAGAGAGCTGGAGTTGGAGTTGATGAGGAACCCAGAGCTCAAGGACAGAGAGAGCAAGAAGCAGCGTGGAAGAAAGAAGAGAAAGCCTCTTGGAGGTCTAAAGGAGTCCATAGCAGTACGTGTGCTGGGAGTCATTCCAGAGGCAAGCATACTCCATTGGACTGGGGGAAGCCAGAGGAGTGGGGTTACAGAGCCAGGAATCCCTGGACGGCACCTGTGAGGGAGATGGTTGCATTTGGAAGGGGCCCTAAGACCAGTGCAAGAAGGTATGTGAAGAGAGACCCAGTGTCCAGGGATCTTGATTGGAAGGCTGGGCATAAAAGCTGGACTACTTATTGGCCAGGATATCTGGAGAGGAAACCTAACAACAAAGGAAGCTCAGGTATGAACACTGATCTATGCCCTAGCTCTTCACTTGGAAGACAGCAGGGAAACCAGTATTGTCCTGAGAGTGCTCCATTAAGAAATTCCTCTGAGCCAGTCCATGATATTGATTATATGATAGTTGAAGAAGAAGGAGATATTTTAAATGATCAGAGTGAATACATGGATTGCTCTCTATCTAGGCTGCTGTGGTAAAATACTTTCACAAATACAACAACCATCAAAAAGAAATATAACTTGTTCTTTTATCTACCCAGAAAAGTTTACAAGAAAGCTTTAGGGTAGGATTTGAGCCACGTATAGAAAGTAAACCAGCCAAGAGGTTTGCAGCTGGTTAATTGTTAGCAATTAAGCCTTGCATAATTGCATGTGAGCTCTGAAAGGACACTTCTGGGTGTGTGTGAAAATACAAGAAGTTATCCTTGAAAAAGAACAGTTTTGATTACTTTTTGGGTTTTGTTTTGTTTTTGGAGCACTGCTAAAAGGTATTAGCAGGAGCCCACAGAAAGACCTTTCTGTTCCCATCAAGGTCTTTATTGTTTGATTGATTGCTTAAGAAGTTCAGTTGCTGATCATGATTTGTTTTTCCTAAGTATAATACTGAAAGCAAGTATCCTTTTGTGCTACCAAGTAAATCTGTGTGGGAGAAATAACCCCATAAATAAAATATATTTTCTTTGCTTACACTCGAGCAAGCACAACTCATTTATTTGTGAACGGCTGATTCTGGTATGAATGGACTACATTTCCCACAATCCTTTGCAAGTCATACTAATATTTGCCTTTGCCAAGACTGTGGACATTCTCACCCAGCGCCCCCGTTTACAAGCTCCAATGCATAACCTTCGCGCACCACTTCCAAGACCCACTGATCGGACGTGAATCGGGTCCAGGCAGGATAGAACTCCCGCAGCCGACCTCCTACGGGAACCAACTCCCCCTGGACCCTCCTGACTTCATTGTGACATTTTGAAAGCGGAGAACGAGGACGCAGGGGCAAACCCCCTGTTCGCTCCTCAAAACCCCCGAAAGCTGTGGGACCGACCAGAGAAACGCCCCCTTAGCGTTTGCCCCGCCCTCGGAAGATTGAATCGACGAAAATCACGCTGCTGCCCCCGAGGCCCGGGAGCCGAACGGCCCTGCTTCTGCTTGTCCTCGGGCAACCTACCACCTTTAGATTCTCCTAAATCCTTCACCAACTTGTCTAAATCTCCTCCAGAGAGCAGCTTACCTTGAAAGGGAAGCCTACTCAACCGCGTTTTGGAAGACCCATCAGCCGCCCAATTGCGCAGCCAAAGGCATCTTCGCCCCACGACTACGGAAGCCATACTCTTAGATAAGCCCCGGATCAAATCATAATGAACATCGGCGAGATACGCCGCCCCAGACTCCAACCTGGCCGCCTCCTCGGACACCTCGACCGCGTTGTCACTCTGGACCCGCTGCGCCCAGCGCAAACAGGCACGTACTACCCAGGCTCCACAAATAGCCGCCTGTAAGGATAAGGCATTAGCCTCAAAGACCTGCTTCAGCAAGGTCTCCAATTTACGGCCTTGAACATCTTTCAGTGCCGCAGACCCTTCTACGGGGATAGTAGTTTTCTTAGTCACCGCTGGCACAGCCGCATCCACTCTCGGGGCCTTAAATAACTCCCGATCTTGATCCAGCAGAGGGTACAGCCATGCCATAACCCTAGCCCCCTTAAGGGCGGCCTCCGGCATATCCCATTCCTCCTGAATCATCTCCTTAAATACTCTGTGTACCGGGAAGGCCCTCTGAGTCCTCCGAACCGCCTGGAGCAGAGGATCCTCCAGGGTAGCATCCTCAGCCGGCGCCGACTCTGGCATGTTAAGCGCCTTGAGCGACTCCGCAATAAGCGCCGGCAGTTCTTCCCTCCGGAACACACGAACTACGCGCGCCTGATCTTCCTGCTCCCTAATCTCACCTTCCTCTAGATCCCCTAGATCCCTTTCCATATCTGCCTCTTCCGACCACACGTCTTCCGACACCACTGACTGATCCAGGAGATCCTTATCCAACCTAGGCGCCTTAGCACACAGGCCCGACGCTTCCCGCCCCTAAAGAGGAACTTGGTCTCTTCTGCCCCAGGCCAGCCCCGGAGGTACTCGCTGTAGACGCCCCCTGAGAGCCAGCCAAAGTCTTCTGGAGCAGAGCCATGAAATCCGTCGAGAAAATTGACGCCAAACTTCCCATTACCGGCTGCTGAGCAACCTGGAGCTCTGGCCCTGAAGCTGCGCTGAGCCCCGGTTCCACAGCCGCCAGGGAGGGGAGAATGGCCTCTACCACTTCCTCCACCCTGTCCAGCTCTCCCCTTCTGGGGCGGGGACTAACTCCCTGGCCTCCAATTCTGGAGCATAGCCCCTACAGACCCCGTCCTGTGAGATGGAACTCCTCTTAGCCCCACATAAGAGGCAGAGCTGTTTGGAAGGCATGCTGAGATGAGAACCACGCAGCAAGTGCCCCCCCCCCCAAACGAGCAAAATTTGTTTTTTTAACTTCTCAATTGAAATCCCTTCAGAATCGCTCCCCCAGCTGATTCCCGAAGAAAGCAATGCAAAACGAGGCTCTGTACTAAAAATACGGGCCTACAAAGCCCAGCAGTTCAACCAGCGATTTTCCCGCCTGTGACACACGTGGTCCGGCCTGCACCCCTTAGAGCCGCCGATTCCCACCGAAAAGGACTGCTTACCTCAGGATACCGTTTGAGGCAGAAAAGCAGGAGTTACTGCCGCTCTTGTCAGCACCTCCGCAGTCTCTGCAAGTCCGAAGTCGGCCCCCAAGGCCCAAGACAGGGAAATCACTGCCGATTGCAGAACGCAGCTCTAAGCGCTGGCAGGCAATGCATCTGCACGCGCTGAGCCCAGCTGTCCTCCGGATCCTGTCCCCTCTTAGCGGGAACGTAAACCGGGTGCCGGTCCTCTCTCCTCCAGCCTCTGAAAAAACAAAAAAACCCCGACTGCTGACAGCCCCGAAAGGAAGGAAGGAGAAAGGCAGAGGACCTCAGGGCAACGGAAAGCAGCTCATCCCCCACCCTGCAGGCAGAGAAATGCCCAATTAGCTTTCCTTTGTGCCCCTTTCCTTTTTTTTTTTTTTTGTAATATTCCTAACACTCTACTCAATCGTTTCTCAAGTGAGCCCTGAAATCCCTGAGCTCACCACCCTTCTAGCTGCTTTGGAGACTGATAAACTGGTGGAAGGAGGAGGTGCCAGGTCTTATATACCGATGACATCACAGGAGTGAAGTTTCTCAGTCTCCAAAGCTGCTAGAGGAGGTTGACAACCCCAGAGATTCCGGGACCAGACTGGAGGGGCGATCAGAAATACCAGATTACTTTCCTTTCCGACTGCGTATAGTACACTGCTGACGTCAGATGGCTTCAGCAGCCGTCTGGCAGTAGTATTGCATTGCATTAAGAGGGAGGAGTAGCCTAGTGGTTGGGGCAAGGTACTTCAGGCCAGAAGGTCAGGGGTTCAAATCCCACTAGAGGACAGCAACCTTGGGCCAGAAGGACTGGGGTTTTCTAGTCCCACAGATGCTCCTTGTGGTCTTGGGCAAGCCACTTAACCCTCTATTGCCCATGTTCCCTGTAAGTATTAGTATATGTGTCTCATATCCCCGTGTGTTAAATGTATCCCCCAATTGTGTTGTGACCGCTTTGATTGAAGGATAAGGCAGTATACAAAACTGTCTAAATAAAAATAAATAAATCAGAAAATGATGCAATCAACTCTGGAAGATGTGTGCATGCTGGTATTATGCAGTGTGATGCGATATTACATCATTCAAGGCTTATTTGGGATGTTGTTGATGTCCTACTGGATAACTTTACACGGTGAAACATCTAAAATGAACTACATGCAATATCTTCAAAACGAAGGCCAATAATTTTTTTAATGTTATATTCGTGTTCAGCTCACCAAGATACTACAGATTAGGGCCTTTTAAAGTCAGTAACGATTTCAATGTTGACCAGTGTAATACTTGTATTAATTGGTGGAAATATTTTTTATTCAATGCACAATTATGATGTGGAATTTGTTACTGATGTGGTGAAAGCAGTTACATAGCTGGGTTTAAAAAGGGTTTAGACAAGTTCCTGGAGGAAAGGTTTATAAACCATTATTAACCATGCAGATTTGGAAAAGCCTCTTCTTATCCCTAGCTGTAAATAACAAGGAATGGATCTACTCTTTAGGATCCTGTCGGGTACTTGTGATTTGGAAACGGGATGCTGAGCTTGATGGACCATTGGGCTGACCGCTTGTGGCAATTCTTATGTTCTGATATTCCTACCCTCCTTAGGTTTGGGGGGGGGGGGTGGGTGGGAGTTACTAAACCTTATTTTTGTTCTGTTGAAAAGCTGATGAAGGCTTGGAAAATAAAGATGCCCCGTGTGAGAACATTAACTGCAGCATAGTGAGAATGTACCTTGTATAGTGCCTGCCAGTCATTAATCTTGGTGTAGGAGAGTGCCATTCGTTTCAGTATCAGCTGCAAGAGGACACACAGCTCCAATCAGAGAGTAGGGAAGGGGTTTCATATATCAGAGACTGAAGGGATCACCAGTGAGATAGAAAGATAGAAACATGACAGCAGAAAAAGACCACATAGCTTATCCAATCTGCCCTGCCATATCAATTACTGTATTCCCTTTTTTCCTTTTAGAGATCTTCTGGGTTTGTCCCATGCTTTCTTGAATTCAGATACTGTCCTGGTCTCTACTACTTCCACTGGGAGACTATTCCACGCATCTACTATGTCAGGGATGTTGTCAACATGAGACAGACGAGGGGAACTGTGTCACTTGTGAAGGAAAGAGATGGGGAGATTGAATCATCAAGGGGAGAATAGAGAGGGAGAGGACAGTATCACAGATGAGACAGGGGACAGAAGGACCATATCACCAGAGAGAAAAGTGAGGGTGACAACATCACTAAGGTGAGAAAGGCTAGAAAGATACAGCTATCAAAAAGAAAAGTTCAAAAGCAAGGCAGGTAACATTAGTAAGTGGAGTAGGCTGTCATTCCCAATAAGAGCAGAGTAATGCAGGTGATGTCACTAGTGAGAAAAAGGCAAGGTGGGAGCAGAGTCAGAGGAAAATGCAACTGCTTTTTGTAATAGCAGCTCTCCATAGATAGACTGATAAAATCAGCTATACAAGTAGGTATCGTTGTCCAATGGCGCTAATATGAACAGCTCTCTCTGAGTTCAGATAGATCCATAGAACTTTCTGAGTATGTGTGAGTATTCCTATATATCTGCCGGCCAGATAAGGGTAATGCTTTCATTGATAACTAAACTGTGTACCATACTGCAAGAACTACTACTATACTGCAAGAACAATGGTTTCTTGAAAGGCTGCAATTGGTGACACTACAGATAAGGTCCGGAGGGTCATGGAAGTGGTCTTTGATGAGATTCATTCTCTTTTATTTTCTCTAGCACCAATTTTTTTCCTGAGCACTGTGCATCTGCAAATTCTTCCTAAACACCTTCACAAAAAGCCAAAGCTCTAAATCAAGCCAAACTCCTTGCTCCAATTGCCGTTGAAGAGGTGTAAAGAGAGGTGTCAAAAATACTGAGCTATGGTAGTCAGCATTTGTTTTACACACTAGCTGTGGCGGCTAAAAGTATTCCGAATATCCAGCACTGGTATGCGGACAATGGACAGCGCTGAGCATCTGGATACAGTGTCCAGCACCACTGCTGTCCACAGAGTGATGATATCCAGCACCACCATATGGCCTATCCGTAGAGTGGCATTGAATATCCAAAGAGTGGCATTGAATATCATCGCTATATGAATAATTTCTGGTTCCACCTACAGACCATCCCGGCACTATCCAGATAATGCTTAGACAATCTGTAAGGATATTCAGTGGTGCTATCTCTATAGTGCTGTTGAATATCCCGGTCAACAGCACTTATCCGGTTATAAGGTACCACTATCCAGATAAGTGCAGCTGAATAGCGACTCGAATGTATACCAGTCTAATCAAATATTTTCCACACTCCTCAGCATCATAGATATTAGCCATAAAGTTGAATGAATGCAGTCCATAACTGGTCAACCTTTTATATATCTGAATGCATTATACTACAAGCAGGATACAAGCATCAAACAATGACATTTCTTTTTCCTCAATAGGTATTTTTCTGCTTCATTCTGCTCTTTGCTTTCTCCTTTTATTTCTCTAGATAAAGGCATGTTTTAAAATTACAGACTGTTCTGATGTGATGTGCTGTTGCAAAAAGCAGTCTAGCAAGCACTTGTAAACATTTTAAACATTGTCTAGCATTTTGTTGCCCTTGGCTGGTGGGGCAAAAAAGTAATCCTTTGATCTCTCTGCTTTTTACCACTTAGACACAGTTACCCAAGAGTGACTGATGTGGTAGCTGCATTTTGTTAAAACCAGGCACTTGCTGGACTTTGTATTTCACATCATGTCTTTTAGAAACTGGAAGTCCTGTCTGCCACATAGAAGACTGAATGTTCTGAAGTCTAGAACCGGAACAACTGATATCTTCTGGATCAAAGCTAGACGGGTCATGTCCTTAGGTGGCAATGAGTTTCCAATGGAAGCAGAAATTCTGATGGAGAGCCTGCTGATTTGTTACCCTCTGAGGAGACTTCATGAAAAAACACAGGACACGTACCAGGTGTTCTCAAATCCTGAGAATGCTGAATGGCTTTGTCCTGGTTTTTCGTCTTGTGTTGATGAGATCTCTTCTTTGAGGTTGAAATCTTAGAAACAGGCTGATTAATATCCATCAATAGCTTGTTTTTCACCACCAGTTATAGGGACTCCAACTGGTGGTTGTTGAGGTCTGCCATTTCCAGCCCTGCCCACAATATGTATTCCTTAAAGTTGCCAGTTGAGATCTTTTGCTAAGCTGAAGCTGATGGGGGCTGAAGAAGATTCATCTGTCTCTGAATGTAGTTCTGATTCTGACTGCTCAGAAAGTGTTAGTAGAAAAGCGCAGTCTCGCCTTGATTTCTTAGATGGAGGTGTAATCACAGCAAAGTTCTTAACAGAGAAAAGACACTGTACTGTATAGTTGATGCCAAGAGGCATAGAAGAAAATAAGGAATGGTTTACAGCCGTCAAGCCAGAAATACTCTTCATCACTGAACAGCTGATGGCGCTTTTCAGATCTATAGCAATCTTGACATCTTGGTGTTTCCACTATATGTAAATCTTCCTTCAGTGATGACAAGCCTTTTCTTTTTCAAGACCAGATCCAAAAGGCCCTCTTGTGGTGGGAGGAAAGGGTGCCTATGCCTCTGCTGGTGAAGTGAGAGGACTTTACAGAAACCTTCTATCATTTGACATGACTGGACTTGAAATGTCAACCATATGGCCTCATCCCTATGAGAGGTGAAATCTCTTTAAGGGGATCAGAGATTAATCTGTTACATCACAATCTAATAAGGGTAGTTTCATTCATTTTGACAATGCCTTGCTGAAGAATGGGACCCAACAAACCTTTCCTATAGAGAAGGACCAGACTCTTCTACGGTCCAGGGATAGGGCTTGGACAATTTAAATTTCCCAAACCAATTCACTCTAAGTGACATCCTTGCACAGACTAATCAGTTGAAGTCTTGAAGATGGTATATATATCAGTACCAGACAGCAGATACAGCTCTTATGAATAGACATTTTCCTATTACACAGGGTTATTTCTTGAATCTATTTTTGGACATCTCTGGAAACAATATCAAGACTAAATATCAAAATAAACTTTGAAGAACTAAAACAAAATTCTTCTAGTGGACCACAATGCTACAATAGGAAAATACAACCTAAATTCAACACAATCCAGTTACAAAAAGATGTTGGGGTTTTTTCCAAACTTGTTTTTTTAATTGTGAAATGCAACCATATATCATAAACATCATGAGCAACATAATAATACTGAAAAAAAAATTGCTCAATTAATGCCGGAGTGTGCTTGTATGTCCTATTGGTATAACACACAAAACATTACTGAGGAAGAGTGTGCTGAGGTGACAAAGGTTTTCTGGATCTTTCCAAGCTCTGAGAGCTATTCTGTATCAGTGCCATTGCCCACTTTGTGTGGCTGATTTGTTCTGCTTGTTGATGGAAAGGTGTCACTTGTCATAGGAGAGCATGTGTTACCCTTACAGCAGGACTCAACAAACCCCAGGCGCCAGGTTGCAATGGCGACTACAAAATCAGACCTGGCACCTGGGGTTCAGGACATCTGTATAGCATGAAGATCCAGGACTGGGGTTGGCTGCCCACTAGGATCCTATCCCCTGGAAGTAGAAATGCTGCCAAAGGCTGCAATTGCAGCCGGGACCGGTGCTGTCTGCCCATGGGGATCCCATCCCCTGCCACCAGAAATGCTACAAAGGCCGCAATCACAGCCTTTGGCAATAGTTCTGTTTGCAGGGGATGGGATCCCTGTGGCAGAGCATGTCAGTCCTGGCTGTGATCACCGCCTTTGTAGCATTTCTACCCACAGGGATGAGATCCCGCAGGCAGCCAGCGTCAGCCCTGGATGCAATTGTCACCTATGCAACACTTCTGTCGCAGGGGATGGGATCCCTGTGGACAGCTAGTCGGTCCCAGCGGCAATTGCGGCCTTTGCAGCATGTCTGCCCGTGGGGATAGGATCCTCACAGGCAGCCAGCACCGGTCCTTGCCATGGCATATGCTGACTTTGCAGCTAAGACTGCATGACAGCTGGAAGGCCTGCAAAAACACGGTTAGAGTAGAGGCTGGGGGATTTTGCTTAATAGGCTCAAAACACTTTAAGTGATAGAATTTTTAAAAGAATGCTGGGAGGAATGGAGAGCAGGGGTAGTGCAAGGGAGGATGGAGAAGAGAGATTCTGGGAAGGGAAACAGAGTTGGGGGATGGGGGGACAGCAGGAGGAGGGTTGGAGTGGAGGGGGGAAGAATGCAGGGGGTTGGAGGGTGAAGAGATGAGCTCATGGGAAGTAAAGGGGACCATATATATGCATAAAAGGTGCATCCCTCTCCTGCCACACACATGCAGACAACCCACCTCCACACCACAGACACATACACAGACATGTAGCTATAAAGGTTCAGTGAAGGTTGTAGGAGAGGGAGAAGGAAGAGTGGGGCCACTACCTTCTGTTGGCATTGTGCAGTGTCCCCTTAAGAACCTGATTTATTAAAGTTTTTCCCAAAGAAAATGGGAACAAAGACTTAGTAAATCAGGCCCTAAAACCTAAGAAAGTAACTGCAATACACCTTTGTGGTGGATAGGTGTGCACCATGACTGAGGTTTCAGTGGTCAGCACCTAGATTTTTAGTCTGGCTCCTAGATTCCAAGAAAATTTGTCAAGGCCTGCCTTACAGATATATTCTTGATGTTCCTCAGACAGTCCTGCAGGGTCTGCACCACATCCTGGTTCCGGGCCAGCAAGAAGAACTGGATGACATCCAGACGTGCGTTCAGTACTTTCAGATCCTGAGTGGGCCGCATGAACCACAGCCTACCACGAACAGGGTGACACAAGGAGGAAAACCAAACGCCACAATGTACAAAAGAGGTAGAGGCAGAAGAGATGTACAGTGTGCACTGCACAGAAGGACTGATTCTTATCTGAGTCAAGCCCACTGTTGTCAGATAACACAGCCAAAATATGACATTGTTCCAAAATGAAAAAATCATTTCCCAAATTTGCCATCTGGGTGAGGTAAAGAGAAGGAAAAAGAAAAGAAAGTTGTTTTTATTCCACAGGAATGCTGGATTGCTTTTTCTCCACCTTACCCAGGGAAGGAAGTCAGAACTGTGAAAATGGCATGGATTATTCCCTCTCTTAAAAAAAACTAAAAAAACTGAGCATTATAACTGGCCATGTGACTATACACTGAAGGCATAGTAAAGCACAGCTCCTGGAGCCCAGCAATGGCAGGGCAGCTTTGACAATGACAATTATCAGCTTAAAACCTAGTAAAAGATGATTAAAAATTAAGGTTTTCACTTCTGGTTATTTTTAATGGAGATTTATAGACTACCATTCTAGGGAAAGAACCCCTACGCTCTTATTTATGCCTTTTACCTCCATTGCTAACCTCGTCTCTGCTCTTTGAACCTTGCTGCACAGTTTGCCTGAAACAGACTTCCTGAGTTTGTGCATTAGGCTCCCTCTCTGGCCATTTTCAAATCCAGACTAAAGACTCGCTTATTTGAAGTTGTTTTTACATCATGACCACTTTTCAATATCAAATTCTCCCAGATTCTCTTCTTATGTATCTGTATCTTAACTTGATTTTAAACTTTGTGGAACAGAGACTGTCACCTATACGGTATGGAGTTATACCTTTAGAAATGTGTAATAGTAGTAGTAGTACCCTCAATGAATTATATAAAATTATCATAAAAACAAAAATATTTTTAAAAGGAAAATATATTGGTGCCAGTACATATGAATGTGCAAGGCCAGAAGTATTCAGGAAATATATTAGAACCCTTTAAAATATTCCCTATAAAGATTATGACTTGATTAATGGACTCCTGGGCCTGTCATATGGTGAAGATATATGGCTGACATGCACTTTCTCAGCTAAACTGGCATTATAGTACAAATTTGGAATAATAATAACATAACAACTTGAGGCTAGAACGTGTTGCAGGCACACTCCAATAGTGTCAGATCTGGTGACGTAATGCATGTGTGCCCCTATGTGGGTGTGCACTCATGCACGTGGGAGACACAACTGAACTGGAGGGAAATTACTGATCAGCTCACCTCATGAGTTTCTCTCCCCACTTAGACCTGCAGCGGTTCATGATCCCTGAATGAAAGACAGACAACTTTATACGATCACCACCAGAACTTTATGAGGTCGACATTCAATGGTGTAGACACCATTTACCTTTAAATGTGTAACTTATACATTTAAAGTTCTTTGTATTTTCAGTTGCACTATCTGTAGGCCATGTGGTCTTTTTCTGTCATCATATTTCTATGTTTCTATGTATGAGAGCTAACACTGAAAAACTGATACTTTTATGTTTAGAATTATACCTGATATTTAGGCATTGACACTTCTACAGATAACTTAAACTGAATTTAATGTAAATTTATTTTAATTTAATTTAATTCAAGATTTATATATCACCATATATCTGTATGAATCTAGGTGGGAAACAAATAGCAAAAAAAAACCAAGTAATAGCCACCAATATAAAAATCAGTATAATACAAAGATCGAAAATAACAAAAGTTACAATGATGATTAAAATTAGATATAAACTCTCAAGGTAAGATAACATTAACTGCTATAAAATATAAAACCTTCTCCCCTAGGCATAGACCAACTCTATTCTAGTGAAGGTATAGTAAACAAACTTACATGTTCAATGACTAAAGTTCTTTACCCGCCCTTGGCCCACCCCAAAACATTTTTCTTCTTTTCTGTACATACAAATTTTGGCCATTTTATAAATACAATAGCCAGTTATACACATAACTCCTATAGATTTTTTTTTAAAAAGCACTTCCACAGATATGCCGTCGGCTGTGGCAGCACTAAGTGCTATTCAATATCAGCCTCTCTATCTTTATATTGTTATCCAATAGAAAGGAATGGAATGAGCAGATGCTACTAAAAAGGAGCTAACTGTATTAGCAGCAGTGCTGGTGATATTAGTTGCAATCTCCTCTCGGCTGGCATTCCATTTTTTGGCCAGACTAAATTCTGCTGCTAGCTTGTCTGGATCTGGATGATCTTAGTAGCATCGATGAGAGTTAAGTATGTATACTCTGAAAAAGAGGCAGGAGAGAGTGGTGAAATTGCAAAAATTAGGGCTTACCTACTAACTTTCTTATCTTGATTCCCCCAATCCAGATGCATGAGTTTAAACTCTCCTACCAGCAGGTGGAGACTGAGAACTACTGATTTGATGATGTCACCCTATAAGAATCCCTTGCAGTCCATGGCTAGCCAGTATTTCTGTAACAAAGCAATCAGAACAACTACGTTCCCCCTAAGCCAACATCATGAGAGCATGCTTATAGTTTATTTGAGCTTGTTTTACCATCTTTTCAGATTAAACATGCGAATAACAGTTTACTGAGCTAGTATCTGACCATCCAATCAGGAAAAGGTAAATAGCAAACTTCGAAAGGAAGCGGAACAAAGATAACTTTGCTTGCCAATGTTCCATGGCTGCTAGCTAACAGGCAGAATACGAAATATCCCAGGCCAGGTTCTGAAGCAATTCAAAAAAGAAAATTAGCAGATAAGTCATAATTTCTCCTTCCTCATCGGCCCTCCAGACCAGTCCAGATGTGTATCTATCTAAATGAGGCCCTCAACTAGCCTATCTTCAACACGTTTGCCCCAAAGGTCACTTCCTTCTTCACCTGAACATCCAATCTACAATGCCGAATAAAGGAATGCAAGGATGATTAGATCACCGCCCTAACAAGTATATTGAGATGGAATCAAGCTATGCTCAATCCAAGATGAAGCCTGAGTCCTAGTGGAATGGGCACAAATGCCTGGAGGAACCACATGCCCCTGTGCAATGTATATTGATGCAATCGCTTCCTTGACTCAGTGAGATACCGTCACCTTGGAGGCAGCTTCACCCTTCCTGGGACCTACAAAACAATATGAATAGATGATCTGACTTACGGAATCAGTTACTATACACGAAAGGGCCTGAACTCTGAAAATCTTCCTGGCCAAGCAAATCACAATCAGAAATACCACTTTCAGTGTTATATCTTTGAAAGAAGCCTCCTGATGCGGTTCAAAGACAACCTTAATTAAGGCAGAGAGTACCAAATTCAGGTCCCACAGAGGAACCAGTAGATGCCAGGGCAGATGTAAATAATTCACACTCTTCATAAAATGCTGCCTTCCAAGTGTGTGGCCAAGGAAACAACCTTGGAAAGGGACCTCAAAAACATGCCATGGCTGCTACCCGAACCTGCGGCAAATTCAACACTGAATCTTTGTCATGACTTTTTGTAAAATGGCCAGGACAGCTGCTTGCAAGGGGCTAAGGCCTATGATCCCTACAACCATGCCTCAAAGATCTGGTCATACCCAAACACATCAAAGAGGTGGATCTCTCTCTGGACTACAACCAAAACTGCAATCACTGCCTGGAATAACCTCCCTTCTTTGCCTTGCCCTTTTAAGATCCAGGTCTTAAGACAAAATGGAGATGCATTTGGCATCTGGATTGGACCCTGAAACAAGTAACCCTCCTCCTTGGGAAATGGCAATGGATCTCTCCACCTGGAAACGAGTGAGATTCGCATACCAAGGCATCCTTGGCCAATCAACTTGGCCTAGGTGATGCGGACATCTTCTGAATTACTGTAGTACCAGAGGCCATGGTAGATACATACACTGTAAGGCCTCCCTGAGGTCCACTACTATACAAGAGTGTCCAAAACCCTTTTGTAACAAGGTTCTTTCCTACCAGCTGTAAAAACCTGCAGACGTTTATTATTTATTATTTTATTTATTTATTATAGTTGTCTTATATACTCCTCGCTATCGGTAAATCAGCGCGGTTTTTGTACCATAACGAACCATAACAACAAGCTGTCTGGTTTTACAGCGAACAGGAGTACAAACTTGGACAACAGGGTTAACTATAATACATAAGCTATCTTCACTGCAGGATTTTTATTGAGTTTAACATTTTTTCTATAGTTTTTCCATTCAGGACCCATGATGGTGAGTCCCCAAGTTCTGTACAAAAAAAAGGTGAATTCAAAGGTCACCGCGGCCGGGCTCAATTTCTCTGGGCTCTAGGTTGTTCAGACTTCAGAAAATCCAGTTGTACGTTTTCCACAACCAAGGGGCAAAATGAGATGCTGAAAACGCAATATGGCTGCGTCCTCTCAACAGAGAATTTTTTGGCCTCATTCCCGCTACCTGCCGGGCGGTTTGTTCCATCTTGACAGGTGATATAGGCAAAACTACCATCACAGTGGAATCCTGAACTCCCTCCGGAGTGGTGTCCTTTTATCAGTCAATCGTGTCAGGTAAGTGAAAACAAAACACAGTGTTACTGAGGTAGGCTGCCATTACAGCGAGACATTCCTTGTGAAGAATCGGGGAGACGAATAGAGCTAGGCAAAAAGGCATCACTCGATACTGACAAAGTGTTGTCCTCCCAGGACAAATCTGAGATACTTTCTCGTGAGTGGGATGAATCGGTATGTGGGTATATGCGCATTTAGATTCAGGGAGCACGAAGCCTAATCTCCTTTTTGAAGGAAACAGGAATAGAGTGGTTACAGAAATAATCTTGAACCTTTCTCTCACTCAAGTAAGTGTTTAGGTGAGGCCTGAAGCAGAATTCCAGACTGTTGGCGATATATATTCATAGGCTATATTGCTAGTGCATTGCTTGGTATAATGAATTCTGTATGGGTTTTGAGCATATTGTGATCCAACTTGACTCTTCTTTGGCGGAAAGTAGGGGCAAAGAGAGCTGACAGAGGGTGGGAGGGGCTGGGGCTATTTTCCTGATGCTCTTGAAGGTGGTCATCAGAACTAATTAAACACTTCAGGTTTTTTGTAGCTAATGGTCAGACCAACATTCTTAAGCCAGGAAAGCCATATTCTCCTGCTGATAGTCAAATTAAATCCTACAAGACATTAGCCAAAACTGTGGATCCCCGATTCCAAAGCACTCCTATCCCACTCCTTCTGAGAACCTCACCAAGGATTTCTCTGGCAGCTGCTGCATTCACCTCAAAAAAAGCTCATATTACATAAACCTTCACAAGCCAGCACCACTACGTCAAAGGCCTGCTTCGGCAATGCCTCCATCTGAGGGTCGGAGGGCCCTTAAGAGATGCTCCCCATTTGACCAGGATGGTAGATTCTTGGTTATGGCTGAAACCATTGCCTCAATTCTTGGGCTGAAATAACTT